>CM062818.1:1500075773-1500792359 GCA_031772625.1 Pinus tabuliformis | reverse complement strand
TTGAATTCCATGACATTTTCATGTTTGTGTCCTTATTTTGGTTCTTCGGGGTTGAGTTCTAGATGTAGTTTCCAACACTTCTCTATGTGATCATCAATGCTAAATGGTAGCAGTGGTTGTTTTAATCCTAGCACTTGTATGTTGTAATTGTTGTCTTCTTGTCCTTCTTCTCCATTTCGTCTTGCCTTCTTTGGAAGCTTCATGGTGTTCCTTTTACTTTGAACCACTTGAATTCCATTTCTTCTAGCCTATGCTTTCTAGGTACTATGACTATACCATTGGGATGCTTTTGAGGTAAAAAATGGGCCTCCTAAAGAAAATAATAAAATAATAATAAAAATAAAAAATATGACTTATGAATGTTTAACGAAAAATAAAGAATTTTTTTTTTTTTTTTACTTATCTCCTTATATATTTACTCAAATTTAAAGTGTGGCACTAGTTAGATGTGTAATTAGATTTTACATCTAGTGAGTTCTCACACTTGAAATTTTAGTAAACCTATAATGAGATAAGTCAAAAATATCATTAAAAAAAAAAATTCTTCTTTTCATTCAAAAATATTTACTATTGAGCCCACAGGGGGCATCTCAATTGGTGATCACCATGCTGTGAAGAATAATGTAAACTATGAGATTCAAGGTTCAAAAGTTTCATGGGTCAAGCCAACAATATATATATATACCCCTAGGGATGACATTGTCATATTGAATGCTACTAGTTCTTTAAATTTTGATTTTGTTAGTACATTTTTCATTTTGGGGCCCATTTTTTACCTCAAAATTCCCCTTATGACAAACAACATCCATTGTTCTTGGTTTGAATAAAATCACTTGCTTGTATAAATCATTGTGTAGACCCCCTAGATGCTTGAGGAGTATAGATGGGTTCTTAGGAGAGATACCCAACATTATTGTTATCTTCCTAAATTCTATGGTTATACACTATGCCCCTATCTTTTCTTGAAGTAATGTCATCAGATCCACTGGTCTTTTACATACCCAATCAAATATAATTGAGACTTTATGAGATTTTTAAAAATCCTCCCACTTAATTACTAGGGGATCCCCCTCTAACCTCAGGGTTTCTATGTGTCTTTCACACCAAGTCGAGGTATAGCCCTCTAGTTTCAAACGAGCAAATGAAAATTTTGGTTGCTCCTCTATGTGGTGAATACTAAAATAAACCTCTAAATGCTACAACCAATTATTTAATTCCAAAGCATCAATCTCACCTTGATGTAGCTTAATGTTGAGCTTCACTTCCATCTTGAACAGGGATTGTGACTAGTTTACGACGCCCAAATTGGGTTATTCTTTTTGGTTTCTTTTGTAGACTCCTTCTCTGGCTCTTCACAATCCTCCCATTTTCCCTCTAATCTAACTCCTGACTAGGAACCTCTGTCTTCTGCGATTCCAAGCTTTTCTACCAAAGCCGCCATGAGGAGCCTCATATTATAGTTGATATCTATGACCTTCTCTTTCATCCTTGTGAATATCTCCTTTATCAGATCTTGAGGGTTATTAACAATAAATTCATCAACCATGGCTACAGTTGTATGAATTTCTACTTGAACCAATTTGGATCCCCTGCAACTTCCTACAACATACCTAAAGATGCCTTCTCTAATACCAATATAATTTGTAAATTGTTTTGATATTCCAGTGGAAATTTTTTCACAACAAATAATGATAAAAACATTTTAAATCCGAAATCTATATTATAATGGTTAATTTCCTTATACTTTTGGATGCATTGAGTTGTTTTTTTCTACTTATGCACACAATATATAAAATGTGAGCAATAGAGAACAAAAAATCACTTACAAACCACAAATAACACCAAGATATGAGCTAGGAAACCCTTTTGAGAGAAAACTCAACTAGAAGGTGAGAATTCTCTACTCTCTGTCTTTCTCTAAATGGAAATGGTACAAACACAAAGGAGTGAGACTTGGAGCTTGTGTGCTACCACAAAACACAAGCGCTCTCTATTCTACCTTCTCTCTATCCACTCTTAGCTACTCTACTCTACTATGGAACAAAAATGCACTAGAATAGAATCAAACCCCTTTTCCTCCAATCAGCGCAATTATAACACAACTTAATATCCAACTAGAGGTTAAATTTGACCGATTCGACCCTTAATGTAAGTTACAACTAAACCCTTCTAAAATATTCTTCATAAGGCCCACATGGCTAGCCCCTTTCCCATGAGTAACAGGTACTAGTGTGGCATCCTCTCGAATTATGGTAGTCAATCACAATAGGTCAAATGTCGTGAGGCATAACCTTTGTGTTCGAACTCCAACTAACATGATTCTTGCACCGTTGGAAAGGTCTTACAATGTAGAATAGCGACAAGGGTGTTGAACTTAAGCGGTAAATTTTTATCCCCAAAAAATGTCATTTAAGGCTTCAAACCGACCTTGGAAGTTTTTTTACCCTATTTCTCCAAACTCAATCTTGTCACTAAAACTTCTTCTGTAAGTTGATTTCTCTTTTTGTTCCACCCTAAAATCAAGATGTATGAAAAACAATATAATTATCCATTCCAGATCAAAATTGTTGAATGGTTAAGCTACTTATTTTGGTATCTCGAGGTGGATTGATTCGATTAAATTAAACATTGTCTAATGAATCTTGACGATAGTTGGCAATTTACAAGTCATAATCAAACATATGCTTTGCCTTATTGTGTAATTAAGGCAAGAATAAACACAAAAAAATGGTTGGTCGAATGAAAGTGAGTGGAGAGCATGCCTCAACTTATGAGTGTCGAAATGGCTTCTTGGATGAATCTAAATCACCTCTTTCAAGGGAAAAATGCCCCCATTTATGTTAGAAAATTGGGCAATGCCAATTGTTGTGCATGATGATAAATTAACACTATCTATACTTTGGAAAATGCATTGACCCTTGAATATTAACTATGTATATTAGGAGACAACTAGCTGATCACTGGATTTGTTTTTCATTCACTACTGTGAATACTCACCTGATTGCTAACCCTTAAATCTTTGTGTGTGCTTGGAAATGGAGAGTTGAAACCTATACATTACCATCTCTTAAATGAAAGGTGGAATGTTGAAGGTTGTGGGTAGATTAGATTAAGTAGATGTAGTATGATTTAAGTATTGACTCGCCAAGATGCTTATATAACCTATAAATAATGAATCATGTTCGACTATGTGTTAGTTTGTCAAATCAAATTTTAGGTTCTAACATTATAATCATGTCAAAATTTACGGTTTCTATGTTTGGAAGGCCATGAGTCTTTCTTTAACATAGTACATTCAGAAAGAGATAGATTTTGTTATATGCCACAAAGAACTTTTAACAATTGTGAATCTTTTAGTTGATCAACATGTCTAGTTGTACTCATTTACACATATCTATCAACATTTTTTATATGCCATAAAAACTTTCAACAATTGTAAATTTTAGAGTTGATCAATATGTCTAGTTATATCATTTGTACCCACCTATCAACATTATGCTACTCCACGAGACTATTATATGTAAATCACACCCACATGACATTCTTCAACAAGTATCACCAATTATGTACATGCATTTAAACTATATCTCAATATAAAGTGTGAATTGTTATGATGGTTGATTACACTGAGTTAATGGGGTAGATATATTTTAATTGATGATTTATCAAATCAATTTCTCAAGCTGATGCGTATTAAGGTGATTATTTATTATTTCTAATGTTTTGGATTAGCAAGAAGAGATGTTATGGCTTACTTTCAACACATGATAGATGTTGGGCATTGTAGATGTCTAATTGCTCCCATGATCTCATTGCTTTCATATATTTCTTTGTAATCTTGAATGCTAGAAGTGTTTTTTCTAGAATAGGAGGTCTTGATTAGGGAACCTCCTTTTTTGTAGCTTCTTTGTTGTTTCCCATTTAATTAGATTGATGCTTCCCAATTATTTTTTTCCTCTTTTCTACTCTTAACCATAACTAAACATTAATGTCTATAATAAATTAGATCAATTATAAATTTTATCCATAACATATATTAAGAGATAAATCATACCAAAGTTATAAAGTATCAATTACTATGGCAATTAATTGGAATTAATGTCATAGGTGTACCTATGTATTTAGTATGTAGTACCTAAGATTAAAAAAACAATACTAAAGTAATATTGGTGTACAATGTGATTATGTATGAAATGACCATCTCTTGTGTTGTAATATTTATGTTTTGATGTAGTGATTCATTTGATATTTCTTTATAAATAGAGGATTAGATATAAATTATTGTTTTTATCTATTTTGTGGAATTTGGATAAGTTGATAAAGACAATGTATTAGAGATGATTGTCATCATAATGAAATCTAGGTAAGCACAAATGATTCAATTCTCTTAAATTATCATTTCTAATTAAAAGAAAAAAAAATATATATATATGAATTTTCTTTATTTTTCCAATACTTTAACTTCTTTATTGTTTTTAAAATCAATATTTAAACATTTTGTTTTACTCTTAATCACAATATTTCCTCTGACTTAATTCTTGTTAGAGCAAAATAGTATATTTTTAATTATTTAAATGATATTTCTTCTACTTATTTTCTGAACTTTGCAACAACTCTAACACCATATAATGAGAAAATGCATTTTTATATATGTTTCGAGAAACTAGAAAAATATATTCGTGAATGTTTTCAAAATTCCACTAGTTAATAAATGAATTTCATAAAATCACAATATAAACCTATTATTTTACTAATTAACTCTTATAACACAATGATAATAATTTTTATGTTCATAGTTTCAAGCTTATCAGTTAGAATTATATATGTTGATTAAACCACGTTAAGTGGAATGTTTGTAATTTGTCATAGTGTTATTATTTTGTAAGAGTACCCTAGTGAATTGTTGTGGAGCTTTGAATACATTAAACTTCCATGCAATTGAAAGTGTGAAGATGAATTGAAATTGTAAAGATGAGGTCCTCCATTTAAGAAAAAATAAAGTACAATGAATTTTTTAGAAAAAGATTTGTGAAAATTTGTTATACATATTCTAAATCAATATATTTAAATGTATATGTAAGGTGAAAAAAAATGTGAAGGCACACATCAATATAGTATCATAACAATGACAAAGTTGGTTGATGCAAAGTTCTAGAAAGAAGCTTAGAAGATATTGGCATAGACATATAAAGCAAATAATGTGACATTTTTCTATATGGCTCAGAGACTCGGAGATTTGGGGACCGTCTTTACTTGAGCAGGATTGGGCTTCAGTTGAGAGAGTCCAGACTCTTCTTCTCCGCTGCATCATTAGATGTAAACAGGCAATACCTCAGCACATCATCCTTGCAGAGTTTGGAGCACAACCCTTTTGGATTGAGACAGTCTTCAGTTTGGTCTCATTCTTGCATCGTGTCCGGGGATTTGTTGTTATATACCTAGGGGGATAATATGGGGTACCAAGGGAGGTACCCAAGGTAATAATGTAATAATGGGATGGGCCATAGTAATAAATAAGGTGTTAACCCATATCATGTAAGGGACCACAAGTAGTTAATAATAATGTAATGCGTCCATGGTATTAGTTTGATGGTATGAGGGAACCATGGTAATGATCCATGGTATTGTATGTATGAGGCCTATATAGAGGCTAGAGACTCCACATGGAGAAGAGTCAAGGATTATTGTATGAACAGGCATATGGCTTGTGGAGTGTTCTCCTTCCTTAAGGAGTGAATGTATTGTGTTGCCCTACCTTAAGGGTTTGATCAATAAAGAAGCATTTCTATCTATTTATCTTATTTCTGGGTATATTGTGTTCTCTTATATTTTTAGATCAGATCTATAACAAAGGTACCCCATATTATCCCCCCTAGGTATATAACATTTGCATACTCAATAAAAAGTAGGGACAGTTACCCTTACTTGGCATATTGCTCTTCTGAGAATATTGCTCGCTCTACTCCCTCACGTCGAGCTAGATGTTGGTTTACAGGAGTTTCAGATCTCTTAGAGTCGGTGGGCATTCAGTTGGATCTTCTCCCTCCTTTCCGATATTCCTTGGATGCTCCTGGTCACCTTCTACCTACTAGACGAGTTGAACAAGATCATCAGGGAGGACATCTACAGGCAGTTTGTCCAGGTCCCCTGGGTCAATCCTTCGGGAGGGTTGCGCCCAAGATGTCCTACGTTGAGCACTTCTTGGAGTTGAGAGACAGGCTCATTATTCGACCCCAATATTTCACGTGAAATGCATGATCTTCACATTCCTCTAGGCCAGTTCAGAGTAGGTTCTCATAGACTTCGGGTAGAGACGAACCACCAGATTGATAGGCCAGACAGAATCTGTTAGGTATGTCATTTACAGGAAGTAGAGACCGAGGTGCACTTCATTTTTGGATGCCCTATCTACTACGAGATCAGAGGAAGGTTCCATTGCTTGTTCAGAGACTCTCAAACCCTCACGGACTTTTTCAGGTATCCCGATCAGAGATGTCTGGCCCTATATATATGCACAAGGCTCTTAGGTTCAAAGCGCATATTCTTCATCCTGACCAGACCCCACACAGAGGATCATGACATTTTTCAGGGTACTACCTTCAGACAGGGGCACAAAGAGAACGATTGATACAGTTTCATATCCAGACTCTAGACCAGTGAGGATCCATGGGACCTCACCCCACCACACAAAACCCAGCAGCTAAACCGTCTCAAATCTGTCCCTAGGAGACGGACTAGGTTCTCCAGACCTTAGTAGTGCACAAACTCCCCAAACAACGAGTTAGTGGACAATCCATACCTCCCACTAACCCTTCATCAGGCCAACAAACTTTGTGGAATTTTTTTCAATGCTCTTCAGTCAGTCTCGGATGTTAGGAGAGATGGGTCTGACCCTCTTCGTCAAGGCATTCCATACATTGTATCTTTTATTTTCCCGCATTGTACCTTTTATGTTCATGCATATTATTTTTTATAGAAGATCGTTTGGTTCTCCTGTATTTTATGGACATTATTCTACTCAACAGTGCCTTTGACCTACTTTGTGGTCATTAGTTGGACATAAATATAATTATCTTATCTTATCTAGACATTCTTTGAAGTAATAACATCTAAAGAATACAAAAACCATTTTAGATCTTGTTGTACTAAGTAGATGGACTAGACTAAACCATCTTTGAAGATAGTACATCTAACCTTGCTAGCAAGTTTGCTAAATTATTTTCAAGGCGTGGTTTTTTATCAAGCAATAAGCTAAGGAAATTAATACTGGACAAGGTCACCAATTTTTAAAAGAAAAAAAAAAAATAATAAAAAGGCTCTAGGGGTAGTGATTCAACTATGATCTTATTTGTTAGAAAAAGGAGAGAGAATCCTCCCGGCACAACCCGTTGTGGTAAAGTTACAAGAGAAGAATGCTTGTTAGTACAATAAAAGACCCCGTCATTATATCAAAACATTGCAAGAAGAGATTCTCCAACGAAAAGAGAGAAAGAACAGGAGAAGATATTGATTTTTCATGAACCCTAGATGTAGTTTATGACTAGATCTTGGCCCAAAAACAGACTAGGAACTAGATCTAGTCTATGCATAGAGGAAATACATTTTATAGTGAAATCGATTAAGTACAAGGATTTATATAGCCAAATATCGATTTTTATTAGTCCATTAATAAAGAATCATTAAAGCTCCCATGCTAATGCTCCATACTAGGGATCATGGTCCTTTATAAAACCCTGATCATGGTCCTTTATAAAACCCTGATATATAAACCCTGATACAACCCATACTAGGGATCATGGTCCTTATAAAACCCTGATACAACTGGTATACAATTAGGACTTGAGATCTATTCCATCAGATCTACAATCTGGCCGGCAAAAAATCACGAAGGCTCCTTTCTTCCTCTATACCAACAACTACTCAGTCAATTTAGACCTTCAAATTCACTGCATAATCAGCGGCTATACATGTTGTTCAGAACTCTTTACGAGATCTAGTAGATCTACTCCTCATCTCACAAATCTGACCCTCTTCTTCATTGATCTGATCCTCTGTGGCCAAATCTCCTCAGCCCTTCTCAGATCTGCAATCACGCTTTCCTGCAATCACATTGTGAATTCCCGCAACTGCGAATTTCTGCAATCACACCGTGAATCCCTGCAACTGTGAATTCCTGCAATCACACTGAATTCCTGCAATAAACTTGGGTTCTTCTTAAGGCTTCGACCCTAAGCCTACCATACACGGCCTGACCTTCCACGATCTTGCTTGCAACAGCTATCTCAGACATATCTCTCTATCACTCATGAATGATCTCTTGCCCAATGTGCCTTTAGGCCTCTCCATTGGCCTCTATTTATATTTCACCCTTAGATTATTTTAGGAAAGACTGTATTAATCCTCAGGGGCAATCTTCACAAATTCTTAGATAGATGGTGTTTACTCAATTATACAGTGCACCTATACATCATTCTCATTCAAATTCTATATCTGATTCACCAGCCGTCATTGTGTTTATGATCTAGAGTCTACCCAAAAAAATCTGAAATGTTTCTTTATTATTCAGAGTCCACTTTAAAAATGTAAAGGTATATTTTGAACATAACTTAAAAACACGCATTTCATCTTTAACAGTTTATTTTAAACATTTCTTTGGCATGCATTGTACTTTTACTAAGTTTGTTTTGTTCCATCAGTTTTCTGTTTGTTATAACATGACTAGCATGCTGGAAGGTTGTTAATAATCCTCCAAACTGTCCTATGCAAGAGTTACAATACCGGCTGTGATTGCCACCTCCTCTCAGTGTTTGTGGTTGTTGCATGGAGAGAAGCAAAGTACACTACAGTTTTGGGTGGAAGAGATATGTCACATCACATGTATGAAATAAAATGGAGAAAATTAGATGTCTTTGACAAATAAATAAATAAAATATAGATTCATCTAAACCTTAGATCTTTTAAGTGGTGCGCTGGGGTTAAATTTTCTTTTATGTTGCTTGATAGATCCAAGGTTAAAATGGATATCTACCGGTTAAGAATTTGAAAGAGATATTATCAATTCACATGTATGAACTAAAACTAAAAAAAATTGACATCTTAGATAAATAAATAAATGAAAAAAAACAAAAAAAATCATAGATCCATCTAAACCTGGGATCTTTTAAGTGGTGAGGATTCTACACTTAGAGATTCTAATTTCTTTTGATGTTGATTATAGATGCAGGGTTAAGATGGATGTCTAGTAGTTAAGAATTTGCTCAAATCATCTGCAAAATTGTAATACTAATCACATGTCCTGTCACCTTCATCTGCTCCTAAAATCTCACCATGTTTCTTTTTAGTTTTTAGATGTCAACTGTCTCCCACAGCAAAAGCATATACCTGTTTACCAACCACAAGCCAACTACATCCCGGATTCTTTTTTAACCTCCTGGCTTTCATCATTTTTCGCACCTTTCCAATGTCATTCCACATACCAGCGGTAGCATAGATATTGGACAGTTGAACATAAGGTGAAGGGTTTTCGGGATCCAATTCAAAAAGCCGTTCTGCTGCATATTCTCCTAATTCTATATTCTTATGGATTCTGCAGGCACCAAGTAATGAACCCCACACAGTAACACCAGGTTCTACTGGCATTTTCTTGATAAGCTCTTGGGCATCATCAAGCCTCCCAGCACGGCCAAGGAGGTCAATCATGCAGCTGTAGTGTTCCATCACAGGTGTAATGTGATAATGCTTACTCATTAAATCAAAGTACTGGCGGCCCTCATCCACCAGCCCTGCATGACAGCAGGCAGACAAAACACCAAGAAATGTGACATGATTTGGGTTCATACCCAACTGTAGCATTCCTTCAAACAGCTCAAGGGCTTCCTTAGCACATCCGTGTATGGCATACCCTACAATCATTGCAGTCCACAAGACAACGTCTCGGTAATGTATGTTGTCAAATACTCTTTGTGCACTCTCTAGACACCCACACTTAGAATACATATCTACAAGAGCCCTTCCCACAAAGGCATCACAGCTGTATCCACTTCTAATGATGACTTCATGGATCTCTTTGCCTTCTTCGAGAGCTGCCAAGTCGGAACACACCGGGAGAGTAACAGCAAACGTCTCTGCGTTTGGGTTCACAGCGGCCAGCAGCATTTGTTGAAACAGCTTCAGGGCATCCTCTGTGCGCCCAGCTTGTGCATAACCAGCAATCACAGCATTCCATGAGATGACATCTTGTTCGGGTATCTCCCAAAGCAGTTTCAAGGCTTCATCATGATACCCATTCTGTGCATATCCTGTAATCATTACATTCCACGATACCACATCTCTTATGGGCGTTTTCCAAAAGACTTTCAGTGCCTCTTCAACATATCCACTCTGAGCATATGCTGCAATCATAACATTCCATGAGACCAGATCTCTTTTTGGCATTTTGTCAAACACAATCAATGCATTGTCAATACCGCCGCATTTTGCATACATATCTATGAGGGCATTCTCAACATTGACATCATATTGAAATCCACTTCTAATTATTTCTTCATGGATCTCTTTCGCTTGTTCAAGCGAACCCATGCTCGCACATGCCCCTAGAAGACTGGCAAATGTGATCTTGTTTGGCCTAACACCAGACTGCCGCATCTTACAATAAAATGTCAAGGCGTCCAGCCCATACCCTTGTCTGGCATAAGATGCAATCATGGCTGTCCAAGACACCACATTCGGCTCGGGCATTTGCCAAAAGAGATCCAAGGCTTCCTGAAAATATCCATTCTGCGCACATCCCGTAATCATTGCATTCCACGAGACGACATTTCTTTCAGGCATTTTCTCAAACATTTTCAGGGCTTCCACAAGCTGGCCATTCTGAGCATATCCAGCCACCATGGTATTCCATGATACCACATCTGGTTCGGGAATTTTGTCAAACACACGGCGTGCAAACTCCAATTCTCCACATTTTGCAAACATGTCCACTAGGGCATTTTGCACAAAAGCATAAGACTCGAATCCACCCCTAATCACTTCTTCATGGATCTCCTTGCCTTTTTCAAGATCACCCATGTGGGCACAAGAAGACAGAATACTGGCAAAGGTAAACTCATTTGGTTTGGTCCCTACCCGTTTCATTTGATAAAACAGATCAAAAACCTCCTCGTTATGATCATGCCTGCTATAAGCCACAATCATCACTGTCCACGACATAACGTTACGTTCAGACATTTGATCCAGAACCCTGCGGGCGTCTACCAGACTTCCACACTTGGCATACAGTATTAAGAGCTTGTTTTTTAAATAAGTATCAGGATCTAATACCCTCTGTATCATGTGGGAATGGAGTAGTTTTCCATCTAAAAGGGCTTTCTTGTTCACAAACGCCTGCAGGAGAGAAGCATAAGTAGAGGAATCTACGGGAACACCATGACAGTCCATAGCGTGCAACATTTGCATGGCCTCTTTCACTCGGCCTTGCTTACTTGCTCTACTCAAATCAGAGTTCATGTCATTGACATCAATTTTATCTCGCAGATGTTCAGTTTGAGAAGCAATTGACATAGCTTTAATGGAGTTATTTCTGAGAATAGACTTGGGAAACAAATCCACAGCCACTGCCATAGATAGAAATCCTGCTGCTGCCGTGATCTGCTCTGCATTTTTCCACTTCTAATTGAAGTGGTTTCAAAGGGTTTGTATAGTTCTACATGGTTTCTGGATTCATGATCCATTTCAGTTCACTGAAACCCAAAATTTATTAGAAACAACATTTGTTGTAATCTGAGCGACGACAAAGCGGATTTCGTTAGTTTCATGTGCAGTTCATACAGCGTTTATATAGGGATTCTCGAATGGGTTCGGAAATATTGATAAGTCATTTTTCATAGTAAATTTATCAATTTTATTGCCAATTTGTAAATATGGGTTTATTTATTATTATTTTTAAAGAAAAAGTCTGTCATCAAAAATAATTGATTGGTTTGTTACACAAATTTCCACTCTTACAAATTGATTCAGGTGGAAGGTCAGCAACTAATCTATTAGAAACAGTTTTAGGTTTTATTTCAAGATTAAAAAGGTAGTTTCAATTCTGTGTCATATCGGATAAAGGTAGTTTCAACTATATATAATATTATTTTAAGATTAAAAGGTAGTTTCAATTTATATAGTATAAAATTATTTTTTTATCATGGTGGATAAAGATAGTTTCAAATATATAATATTCATGATAAAATTATTTTTTTTTTACCTCGGACAAAAAACTTTATATATATATATATATATATATATATTTATATTTATTGTAAGCAATGTTTTAGTTTATAAGTATTCTAAATTCACACAACCAAACAACAAATTGGTATATGAGACCCCCTTGGTTTTGAACCTATGACCTCTTAGGAGGAAACACATGCTCTTAACTAGTAGGCCCACTCAAGTTCTATATTAAGTGACAACATCTCCCTCATATACCTGGGTGTAAAGTGTCTCTCCACGCAATAAAAAAATGCATCACATGTTGAGACATTATTACTTAATAAATAAATATATATATATATATATATGTAACATTGCTTATGGATAATATAATATCATGGAATTAACTAATACTTAGCAATAAAGTTATCTTATTAATAGATTAGTGTTTTATAATTATTTCTTTCTTTCTTTCTTGGGCTCATGAAAAAACTATCATTCTCTTGAAGCCTTTAGGGATTCCTTGAATGTTATCAGTTGGTTTAATGCTTCTCAAAGATGTCACAATCACACATTGCTACCAATTTTGGAGGAGATCTTACAATTGAAACAACCATTTGATTATATCTCTTGTTGCCACATTTACAGGGAATGAAACAATGACGTAGATTTATTGTGGGTTTTTGGCAGATATTGAAGCATGTAAATGGAACAACATCAGCCTTTTGCTAAAGGATAACAATTATTTTTTTGTTGCATTTTTAATGTGATTACATACTTTTATTTCACATATGATTCGACCATTTGATAGACATCTTATATGTCGGTACCAGATATCATATGTGACTTCAATTTTTGTTATGACTCTAAAGCACAAGTATTCGTATAACATGATATGGATATGGACATGATTTCTCTTTTTGATGATATATCATGGTCACGAGGCTAATGTGTTTGAGCCCGCTTTTTAATTTTTCTGGTCACTACTAGGACAAAGTTGGCATGCACATGGATGTATATACAAAATGTAACTTTTTCTCTTCTAAAAAGTTAAGATTTTTTTATGTGGAAAAAATATTTCGGAATAATCTTTTATATATATATATATATAATGAAAGATACTGTAAAAAATAATAACAATTACCAAAATAAAATTTAAAGTGTTTAATATTTATTTTTACACATTATTTAAAAGAACATAACATTATGGCTTTCAATGGATAAAATTACCTAGTAAGCATCTTCCCTGTAATGGATAAAATTGCATTAGAGCCTAAGCATATTGCATTGCAAAGTATTTAGTAAATATGATTTATGGAATAACATTCTTTAAAATTTGTTTTTTTTATAAACCACTTCACTTCATATTTATTAAAATAACTTAAATATATATTGATCAAAGTATGCACTTCATATTCATTAAAATATAATTACATATTGATCAAAATCTGAAATTGGCTTTCCATAAAACGAAAAAGAGATACTAACAAAAAATCACTTCACAAACTAGTAGGATACACAACAATGTATACCCAACTGAAGATCATTGAATAGAGCAGTTGAATTCCAAGGAAATAGTAACACTAGACTTCCCCACAAACCAAACACCAGACAGGGATGAAACATGAAAACATGAGAGTCCATAAGTGCGTACAATTCCAAAGGAGGTAGCCACTTGAAGAGTACTTCTCACAACAAAAGCCAAATTGAGTTCCGCTTGCCAGAAACATTGAAATTGGATGGCTCTCCGGGAGCACATATATCCAAAGAAACCACTAGTCGAGCCATCACCAGGGAGATCAAAACCATGACCCGTCTCAACATAATAAATATCATAAGTTGCATGGATGGGGAAGAGTAAAAGTGCAATCATTGTCGACCATAATGAGTAACATATTGGACACCTCTATCTAACAAAAAGACTTGAGATACATGTAGCCAACAAACTGAACTGTTGAACCGAACCAAGTGGAAATAACCATAATGAACCCATACCTGGAGTAAGCTGCCCAAAATCGAAGCAAAAAACCAAAGACCCACGAAAGCTAACCCTGATCAGAGGAGATAATGGTCAAATCTGGAACATTTTCCACCAGAGGATCGGTACGATCACCAGGTGGATCAGTAAGGTCTCTTGACCCAAAATCTGACACCAGAAAACTTCCAACCCTAGACAACAAGTATCCACATTTCCCAAACAAAACCTACATTCCTGAGCATACATTTTATATCTTCGTGGGAAGAAAACAAATTATAATTCTTAACCTGCTTATCCTTAAAAATTAGAAGTAACAAAGTGTCCTTCTGTTGGTGAAGAGCCAAGGAATTCAGGAAGTGAAGCCTTTGTTTCTTGAATCTACCAGGATCAAGGACTCTAAACATATCTCCACCAATAATATATGAATCTGAATGACACGGACATTCACCCGACTCCTTAGACTCCAGCAAGTGGATTTCCTTCCTCAATTCCGGAGGAACCACATCAAAAAAATTCCCCACTAAGTCATAAGCAAAAGGGCACATATGTTTATGCCCAACATGACTAAAACCACCCCTCCTACTTGTCATCCGTTGTTGAGGAGGAATGAGAATAGTGACAAAGGAACAGATAGTGCAACCACTTAGAGACCTTCTGCCAGCAAAAAATGGTGCAGAAGGAAGCACTAGACCCTGAAACCTTGATTGGAAAACTAGTAGGTTATCACCCACTTTCCATACCCAAGGTCCAAACCCCAGCAAATTATCAAGCTCACCATAGCACAAAGGCATGACACTACAAAAACCCCAATGCTCAACTAGGAAAAGAGGCTCACACAGACATAAGATAAGAACAAATACATTACTCACAGTAAGGGCAAGGGTGAATTGAAAGCTCAAAAGACACAACAACTCAAGCAATGCCAAACTAGGCATTGTCAAATAAAAACAACATTTCATGATACTAGATGGTAACAATAGAAAGATGCAACTACAACCAAAGACAACGCCTTGGATCAAGGAGACCCAAAATGAGGAAACTATGATCCACACTGTGAGAATAAACATCCATAGATCAGAGGAAAATCATATGACACAATTCAGAGCGAGTGAAGGTGAACTAAATACCTCCAATTGTTATAAATTAATTAACAGAGCAATGAAATATACAAAATATTGTGGAAATACAAATACATAAATGCATAGAACAAGAGAGACACAGATATACATGGTTCACCCAATTTGGGCTACGTCCACATAGAAACAGCCAGTCCTTCCTTTATATTATCCAACAAAATGAAGAGATACAACCTACAACAGACCCGATGTAATTTCCTCTTCGCTCACACATAGTCTCCTCTCTCTTTCTTGCTCAGAATAATAATACACATTCGCAATACAATTCCCTCATATAAATTGAGGGGTTTCCTTCTAGGGAAAAAAACCCTAAATTAAACATAATTTCTACCCTTAGATCATCCGCTTAATGAAAGGTCCAGACTGACTATGAAATTACAATATTTTACAAGGAAAATTTTCATCTATTTTTAGCTTCGGGGGGCGCTGCCCCGGGACCCCCGCTAAGAAGGGGGGGATTTCCAAACATGCAACCACCCCCCTTGGACCTCCCAGGAAGCAATAGTGGGGGGCAAGCCCTTTCACACCCCCCCATTAGGGATTGGGATCCAAACGCAACTAGAAAAAGACCTCTAAATTAGGAAGATAATCAAGCTCCACATCCAACAATCTCCCACTTGGAGACTGATTATATCAACTCCATCGTTGCTTCACTTGCTAGACAATGCTTCCACTTTGGACTTGGTTGTTTCTCATCTTCATCATCATTCTTGAAGGCCAATTGAAACTGAGCAACAACTCAATTTCTCCCTGGTTACAACCTTTGTCAACATATCTGCAGGATTTTTGGTTAGTGTGTATCTTTTCTAGCTTTAACTATCCATCATCCAAAACTGATTGTATGAAATGATACCTGATTTGTATATGTTTAGTCTTAGAATGAAAGGTTGAATTCTTTGCAAGATGAATGGCATTCTGGCTGTCACTATATAACATGCTCATCTCCTGCTTCTTTCCCAACTCATCCATAAACCTTTGTAACCAAATCATTTCTTTACTAGCCTCTGTAGCAGCAACATAGTATGCTTCCGTTGTTTAAAGTGCAACAATGTTTTTCAATTTTGAAACCCAACTAATAGTTGTTCCCCTACAGTAAACACATACCCTATAGTGTTTCTCATGTTATCTCTGTCACCTACCATATCTACATCAACATATCCTTGTAGATTAATGTTTCAACCTCCAAAACATAATGCTTGATTTGTAGTACCCCTCAAATACTTAAGAATCCACTTCACTGCCATCGATGCTCTTTTCTTGGATTGTTCATATACCTTCTTATGACTCCCACTGCATGTGCAATATCAGGTATTGTGCAGACCATTGCATATATTAAGCTTCCAACATCTGATGTGTATGGAACTTTACATATGTAATCCATCTCTTCCTGGGCCTTGGGACACATTTCCTTAGTTTGAAATGGCTAGCTAAAGGTGTATTGACTGGTTTTGCATTCAGCATATTAAATCTTTCCAACACCTTTTCTATGGGCTCACTCTGAGACAATGTTAATTTAAAATTTTTCTTGTCTCTAGTTATTCTCATACCAAGGATTTCTTTTGCAATACCCAAATCCTTCATTGCAAATTAATTTGCCAATTTTCCTTTTAGCACATTTATTTCCTTCATGTTAGACCCTACAACAAGAATGTTATCTACATACAATGGAAAAATAATATTGATACCATCATTTTTCCCTTTAAAATAAACACAATAGTTAGAGTGATATCTAGTATAACCTCGTTTAGACATAAACCTATCAAATTTTAGATACCACTTCTTTGGAGCATGTTTTAAGCCATACAAGCTCTTATTCAATTTGCACACTAATTTCTCTTTCCCTTTGACCTCATACCCTTGTGTCTACTACATATATATTTCTTCCTCCAAATCCCCATGGAGAAAGGTTGTCTTTATATCTAACTGCTCAAGATGCAAATCTTCTGCTACCACTAGATTTAAAATAGTTATGATTGAAGTCATTTTAACAACAGGAGAAAAAATTTCATCAAATTCTATACCTTTCTTTTGTGCAAATCCCTTCACCACAAGTCTAGCCTTATAACTTTGTTTACCTCCATCTTCTTCATTCAACATGTAAACCCATTTATTTTGCAATGTTGTTTTACCAGCAGGAAACTTGATTAAGTCCCAAGTCTGGTTCCTCATCAAGGAGTCCATCTCTTCTTCCATGGCTTGCTCCCACTTCTTCTTGGTTTCTACCTGCATTGCTTCTTCATATCTTTCCAGTTCACCAAAATAAGTAAACAATAGATAATATAATGACGGAGAGTATCATTCAGGGGGTCTACTTATCCTGGTAGATCTTCTAACACCAGTTTTAGGTGTTTGAGGTGCATGTTGCTGTTGTGGTTTTGTTTGTTATTGTGGCTACTGATCATTCTAATTTTTAAGCACCTTTACTTTTTCTATGATCTCATCAAGCATTGTGTATTCTTTGTTTTCCTTTACTTGTTTCTTTCCTTGCATCTAATCCTTATATAAGACCTTTTCATTGAATATGACATCTCTACTCCTAATGATTTTGTGATTTTCATAATCATGTAAGCTATAACCAAAATCATTTACACCATATCCAATAAAGGTAAATTTCTTTGATTTTTCCTCAAGCTTTGTTCTATTTTCTTTATTGATGTGGACAAAGGCTTCACAACTAAAAGCCTTTAAAAATGAGTAGTTTACTTTTTTACATGTCCATGCCTCCTCTGGAATACTGATGAGCCTCATCATTGAGTAATTATATGGGCCTTAATTGGCCTTAATTCACCTCCTAGCTTAGTCAAACCAACTATTCTCACAACTTATTGCATACTTTTGATTATATTTTGCTTATGAGATGAGTTAGAGTTGGATATTTTGCTTTGTGGTCTAATGTGCATGTGATGCAGGAATGAAGGATAAAAGCAAAGGAAATGAAGGGATAAAAGATAAAAGCAAGGAACTATGGTAAAGACCTTGGTAAAAACTCGAATGGGACAAGGGAGATGAACTACAGGAGGTAAATCCCCCTCATTTACTACCCCTCCATTCAAATATCCCTCCATTAGCTGAAAGTACAAACAACCAAATTAGGTGTACTAGAAGGGAGCCAAGAAAGTGAAGGTGCAAACAGCCAAATCAGGTATACTAGAAGGAAGCCAAGCAAGTGAAAGTATGAGTTCATCTTGAGTTGGGAGCCAAGCCTCCCTACTAGAAGACAGCTGAGCTAGTGAAAGGGAAAGGATGAGTTTACCATTTGAATTGGGAGCTCTACCTCCCTCATTTTTTAAAGGAAGTCGTTGTAGACTTCAGATGTATAAGTAGAGAGGCTTAGGACCTCAGTCTTTTTTAGTTAGTTAGTTACGAATAGTCACCAAGAGTTGGCAAGAATTCTACTTTGTTCTCAAGCTGCAAGTCTTGTAACAATTTTTTATTTATAATGAAGATGAGTTTTGTTTTGAGCCAACACTGAGTTAACTCAGAGGACTGAAGCTCTTGGGTTAGGGCCCGACCCTAGCAGCCAAAGCTCCTCTTTATTGTATTGTTAAGTAGCATAGCTTTCTGTTCATCTGTTGAAGTAGTTCATTTCCATTACAACAGTAGCATAGATGCATGGTTTGATTTTTCATTTGCTTCAGTAAGTTTGATCCCATTGCAGCATGATAGCATAGCTTCTGGTTCTGTTCATTTACTTAAGTAGTTTTTTGTTTTTCTATTTATTTGTTTAAGTAGCTGCATTTCCATTACAACAAGGTAGAACAGATTAGTTGTGTTTCAGTCTGCTTCATTTATGCTTTCGTTCAATTAGCATGGTAGCAAAGGAAAGATCCACAAGGTTGCCCACAGGTGTCTCGGCCTCACCTCCTCCCTCTGGGACCATGACGTGAGGAAGAAACCTTGCAGCAACCCCAAAAACATAGGGTTTTGGTTTTCATAGGGAGTTTGTTGTTTAACACAGTCACTGAGCTCATTTCATATCACTCTGTTCCTTTAATGGTCATCTTCTCCTTCACTCTCTTCCCATCATTTGATCTCCCTCACATCCCTTTCATTCTCCTTCAGCATGAAAAACTAAGCAGAATTTGTTAATCCACGTCCAAACGGTTTTTAACCGTAGATCACCTCACACAGCAAAACTGACCAATCATCGTTGAATTCACTTTTAGCGTTTGACTTTGTGCACTTTAAATCCCAATCGTCGATCTTCCTTGTCAAATCCAATGTCTATCGCGCACTCGCTCACCAACCAACTCAGTCAACCTTCACCGTTGATCTACCTCGCCAAATCCGACGGCCATTGCGCAATATTGCATGGAATTCTGTCTGATTGTTATCTGCATGAGGGCACGCGAAATGGGTGGTTTCCCCTTGCTACATGTCAGCCGGGGAGGCTAATCACGTAAAATTTTAGGAAACCACTTACAGATTTGAGGGCGTGCGATATACTTCTTACTGCTCTTTAAACCCGCTCCCTCATTTCTGCACGTTCCTTTAAGCGCTCCAATCTGCACTGTCGATCTGTCTCCTGATCTGACGGCCATCGCATCACTCGATACCATTTCTGCACATTTCTTTTTCCTGCAATCTAATCTTCGCCATCCATCTGTCGATTAATCCTATCTATCCATCTCTTGAATCCACCCGTGCAATACAATCTTAGTCGTTCATTCTGTTAGTTCACCTTGTTTTCCCATCTACCTACGTACCCTCCTGCAATCTGATCTCATTGTTTCTCCCTCACATCATCTTTTCACCAATTTGACCTCCGACTTCTTCTTCTGCTTAGACATAGACTCAACTTAGTTTCCATTGTTTATCCCTTAGTCTAATTTTGATGCTCTTACTTCTGCAACTTAGATAATTAGCATTAGGTTAGTGATTGACCTAGTAATTCTGCTTAGCATAGTTGTTTAATTGGTTAGCTAGGGTCTGGTGTGATTTTAGCATTACATGATTGCTTTCTTCATTTCTGCAGTAGAATAGCTCTCCCCTAGAATATGTTTTCTCTCCTTCCATCAAAATCAAGCTTCTTCTGACCCTATAGAAGTCTGGCTTGAAACCCCTAGGGTCTCTTTCCAGATGAGCAGTGACAACAGGCAGTACCTTCACTTCTACTTGTGTATATATCACAATCACCTCCAAGTTTGTACGAATCCTCGGTTGATAAGTAAAGCTAGTAGCCCTGGGAGTTGTAGCATTCTTGCTGCAATACCTAGGCTCATCACTTGTTTGGCGTCGTTGCCAGGGAGGTGTCACAGTAGAAGTGATTACTGCTCCTTCTTCTATTTCTAGTCTCTAACTTTCTTTTCTTCTACTTCTACTCTTCAGTTTTCTTCCATTAGTTTATTTATGCAAAAGTAATCTAGTTTCTTTATTTCATTTGTCATTTACTTGCTTTCCATTCCATTTTGCAAGTAGAATTCCAATTCAACAAGTAGTTTTCTTCTTATTAGTAGTTCTTCATTCAATTAAGCAATTTCATTATGCAAGTAGTTTTCTTTCTGTCAGTAGTCTTTCATTCAACAATTTCATTTCAACAGGTAGTTTCCTTTTTATTAGTGGTTTTCATTCAATTAGCAATTTCCTGTCTACATAGTACTTTCCATCTTTAAAGAAAAATCTTACAAAAAATCAAAAACATTTCCTTTCATGCCTCATAAGAATAGGGATAATTCAAGAAAATTCTTGTCAAAAACCCCCACTGCATCCAACAGTCAGCCTTATTTCTTCTTCATTGACGGTGAATTGGAAGAACCTTTAGTGAGCAACCTTACCTATATGAGGAACCTATAGGGGAAGAAGAAGAGGAAGAACCCATTCCTATTGAACCAATGGCTGAAAACCAAGATGATAGAGGAAATAGAGAGAGAATTGAGAGTGCCTTCCCCATTAGGGAAACCAATGGGGACACTAAAATGAAGAACATAAGCCCCTCTGCTCTACCTCATTTCCATGGCTTGACCACAAAGGACCTTGACACTTTCTTGTTTGAGTATGCTGTGTTATATGCCAAACCTATGACTATACAGAGGATGAGCAAAAGTTAAAACTATTTCCATCTACCGTCAAGGATGCAGCATTGCGCTAGTTCATGGATTTACCTAGAGATAGCATCATAACTTGGGCTGAGATGCAACAGGTCTTTAACAACAAATATAGGGACTATTGTAGGTCAAAAGACACTAAAGAAGAGATTTTTAGGATGACCATAGGCCAAGATGAATCCTTAGAAGGCTATGAAGAAAGATTCTAGCTCAGTTACAAAAGGGCCAGGTGTACACTTGACCTTGAGTCACTGAAGCTAGTCCTAATTAGAGGAGTAAGGGAGGATATCCTAGATACCTTGCATTTGTTAGCAGGAGGAGATATCTACCAACTACTGTTAGGCCCCTATACTACTAGTGTAACCCCTTCTTGTTATTAGTATAACCCACTTATTATATTGATGTACCCATGTAGTGCCCATATTCTTACTATTGTGCCCCATAGAAGCCCACTATTGTTATTATTGTGCCCTTACATTATTATTGTTATGTCGGCTCTGATTATGTTATGACCCCTTAGACTCCTATATATAGAAAGGAGGTCTTTTCATTTGTATCATCGAAGAATTATTCATTTATGTAACGTAAAGGAGGTTGCCCCCTCGAAGAGGCTGAATTCTAAGGCGTTAATCTATCTTTTCTATCTTTTCTTGAGTTGGTTTCATAATATTTGGTATCAGAGCTTTGGATTCTAGGGTTTCGCTGCTCCAAACAGGTCATCGTGGCATTTTCGCTATAAATTTTTCTGTGACGTTTCAGAAGTCGCAAAAAAAACCCGTTTGAGAAGAAATTGCGTTGAACCTTGGGTCCGAATTTCAGATCTTTTAGCGCGATATTTGCGGAGATATGATCTGATGAAGTTGGTATTTTTTGCAGACTCATGAATTACATTCAAAATAGGTGACCTGGGGAAAATCATCATAACTTTCTCTCTGAGGATCGGATTTAAATTTCGTAAGAAGGTACAAAAAGAGGACAGACTGTAGTTTTTTGTATATCATTTTTAGATCCAAAGGTCAAAAAATTGACACGTGGCACTTCATACAAGTTCGCTCTTCTAGAAAGGTCTATAATCAGGTCATCTTGGGAGATTGTGCATAACTCTTTTTTGGAGAATCCAATTTGGATTAGACTGGTGGCATTGGAAAGAGGACGCAGAGGGCTACTACAGGTAGCAATTTCAGAACTTAAAGATCCAAAAGTACAGAGTTACATTCGTTTCAAGGTCGAGATCTTAAAATCAAGAAAAAGCAAGATGAAGAAGTTTGATGGCAAGGATCCAGTAAATTGGATACTTCAGATCGAGAAATATTTTGATCTACATGGTGTACAACTATTACAAAAGGTATGTATTGCATCTTCATATTTAGAACCAGATCAATTTTTATGGTACGAAGGGCTTTGTTCTCGTAAGAAACTTGTTACGTGGTCAATTTTCATGGAGGAAATGATAGCACATTATGAGGATACAAAGAGCAACACCTTCTTTAGAGAAACACCACAACAATTGGAAAGAGTAAAAGGGCTTCGTGACACAACGGAAAGCAAAATTATGGAAACCAGGAAGCGTACCCCTCACAACTATAAAGATGGAAGTGTTTTTTCTCCTAGCCTTCCACAACCTACAAGGGTTACACCACAACAATTGGAAGAAAAAATAGAAAAAGGGCTTTGTTACAATTGTGATAGCAAATGCACTAAAGGTCATAAGTGTGCTGAGAAGAAATTATTTTACATAGAATATGAAGAGGAGGAAGAAAAGGATCAAGAAACATCAAAAGAAGAAGATATACGCCAGAATCCCACCCTAGAGAAAGAAGAAATGAATCAGACCATATCTTGTAAAGCATTGGCAAGAATTACCACTCCTCAAACTCTCAAGATAGAAGGACATATCAAGAAGAAAAAGGTGGAAGAAGTGAAAGATCACATCGAGAAAGAAGAAATGAATCCAACCATATCTTGTAATTCATTGTTCGAAATTACCACTCCTCAAACTATCAAGATAGAAGGACATATCAAGAAGAAAAATGTTCAAGAAGTGAAAGATCACATCGAGCATCAAGAAATGAATCCGACCATATCTTGTAAAGGATTGGAATAAATTACCACTCCTCAAACTCTAGAGATAGAAGGACATATCAAGAAGAAAAAGGTTCAAGCAGTGAAATATCACATCGAGCATCAACAACAAGTTCTACAACTTTTAAAGGATAACACCACTTCGGTGCAAAATCAAACGAAACAACAGGTAGATCAACATCGTGGTGAAAAATGTTTTGATGTAGGTGATTGGGTATTTTTACTGCTACATCTCAAGCAAGCTATTTATGAGAAGGAAATGTTGGTAATACTACATGCACTTAAAAAATGGCGACCTTACCGAATGGGAAGACTCTTCAAGGATGAGGATGTCGAAGCATTGTTTTGTGATATTTATATTATCCAACCAGATTAGATAAACGAAGCAAGGGATGAATGGAAGAAGGAAGAAGAAGTATGGCCAATTATTCAAAAGTTGCAAAAGATCCCAATTCAAACAATATTTCCAGAAATTGAAGAGGAAGGAAAAATCATATTGGAACCTGGAGCATTCACAGAAACGAGAACCCGACAGCTACAAAATCGATCAATTTCAAAGTATCTCATCAAGTGGAAGAAATTACCTGCTGAATGTTCCACATGGGAGGACAAGAATTTTATACAGAAGCATCAAAAACTACTCAAGCGTTGAGGACAACGCTTTTTGAAGGAGAGGGGCATGTTAGGCCCCTATATTACTAGTGTAACCCCTTATTGTTATTAGTATAGCCCACTTATTATATTGATGTACCCATGTAGTGCCCATATTCTTACTATTGTGCCCCATAGAAGCCCACTATTATTATTATTGTGCCCTTACATTATTATTGTTATGTCGGCTCTGATTATGTTATGACCCCTTAGACTCCTATACATAGAAAGGAGGTCTTTTCATTTGTATCATCGAAGAATTATTCATTTATGTAATGTAAAGGAGGTTGCCCCCTCGAAGAGGCTGAATTCTAAGGCGTTGATCTATCTTTTCTATCTTTTCTTGAGCTGGTTTCATAACAACTACCCTATGAGAATATGAAGACTTTCTTTAGAAACCATTCTAGGGAAATAGGAAAAAGGGTAGGAGTAGTCAACCTATGGCCAGTACATCATCTCTCAACTCATCCATCAAGGGTGAAATTGGAAATATGCTGGAGGACTTCAAAAGTGAGATGTTGCAAACCCATGCCTTGCAATTGGACTCCACGAATATCAAAAGGAAGCAAGAGGAAGCAGAGGGAGCCTTGGCCATCTTTTGTCCTAGATGCACCAGGAGGCATCCTAGGAATGAACGCCCATTGAACTATATTGAGATTTGCTCAGTCTATGAAGAAAACCACTCCACAAACAAGTGCCCTTCTTTACCTGGACTCAAATTTGTATATCAAGGAGGTGAAGGGGTCACTGAGCAACTTTGCTACATCAACCAAAGGAGACCTCCTGGGCCTAGACCATATCATCAGGGTATGCAAGGATTATCCCATGTATATTACAGACCCAACCAAACCACAGCTATACCTTCTTGGGGACCCCCTGCTCAACCTTCTTGGTATACACCCCCTCCTTGGTCCTATGCGCCTTAGTATCATTGCTAGCCAGCCAACCAATCATTCCAACCTTACATTCAGCCACAACATCAGTGGAATACCCCACCTCAGGGGTGGAGGCCCCAAGTCAACAATGTTCCAGCCATATTGCCTCCACCACCTACCCAACCACAACTGTTGCACTCTGCTCCACCTAGGCAACCCCAGATGCATGCCCAGCCAAATTCAAACCCAAACAATAGGAAGGCTCAATAGGGATACAGTGGAGAGACATCATACCCAGCTTATGATGTAGAAATTCAGGAGATCAACCTAAGATTTGGGAGAATTCTCCCAGATAACCAACCTCCCTCTCCACATAAGGAGGTTAAGGAAGATAGAGAGGAAAGCAACCTTAAAGCAAATCCACCCTTTCCTAAAAGATTAACCCAACCACTCTAGCCTACCCTAGAAGAAACCGAACTTCTGGGAGAATTGAAAAACCTATGTGTAAAGATTCCCCTTCTCTAGGCAATCAAAGATGTTCCTATTTACAATAAATTGATTAAGGAGAAGTGCTTTAAGCATCCAGGAAGAAGAAAAAGGGATGCCCCTACCATTAAGCCCAGTATTTGATGTGAACATCAATGGCACCATTGTCCCACACACTCTGATTGATCTTAAGGCTGCCATTAATGTGATGACCAAGGACACCATGCTCAAGCTTAACCTCCAAGGGTCATTAAGAAATACCACAACAGTGCTGCAGCTTGCAGACCATTCCACAGTCACCCCTGAGGGAATTGTGGAGGATGTGATAGTCTCCATTGATTCCTGGGAGTACCCTATAGATTTCCTAGTTCTCTAGCCTAAGGCTAAGCTTACTGGTTACCCTCTCATCCTTGGGAGGCCATGGTTGGCCACAACTGATGCTTACATTAGCTGCATAGCTGGGAATATGACCATCAAGAATGTGCTTATGTCCAAACAGTTAGTCTTACCCTTTTACTCAACCCTCCATAGAACACGATTTACTTTTATGGTTGGAGGAGGAGGAAGAAGATGAGCTTCATTCTACCCAACTTTATGTTATGGAAGCAATCATAGGAGGACGACAACAAGAGGAGGATGACTTAATTGAACACCTGCTCCGAAGTCCAACTCCTAGTTCATTACCCTTAGAAGAAGAAGTAAAGGAAACATTGAACAATCATCAAATTGACTTATGCTTGGCCGATTCCAATCCACTCCGAGTCAAAACCATAGAATTTGGCCCAGAGAAAACCTTGAAGATTAATCCATCTCTTTCTACTTTAGAAGAGAAACAACTATGCAAATTGTTGAAAGAGAACCTAGAAGCCTTCACTTGGAGCTATAAGGAAATGAAGGGAGTACACCCCTTAGTGTGTACTCACCACATATACATCAAGGATGGTTGCAAGCTAGTCAGGAAACCACAAAAGAGAATGAATCCAACCCTTAAAGGCATCGTCAAAGAAGAACTGCAAAAACTGTTAGATGCAGGGTTCATTTACCCTATCTCTGATAGTGAGTGGGTCTCTCCTTTAGTGTTAGTTCCCAAGAAGAATTGTAAGTGGAGGATTTGTGTCGATTTTAGGGAATTGAAAAAAGGCAAAAAGAAGGATCATTTTCCCCTACCCTTCATTGACCAAGTGTTAGACGGCCTGGCAAGGAAGAAGTTATTTTCTTTCCTAGATGGATTTAGTGGGTACAACCAAATCCAAATCTACCCAGAAGACCATGATAAAACCACATTCACCTGTCCTTGGGGTACTTTTGCCTATAGGGTCCTTCCTTTTGGCTTATGCAATGCTCTTGCCACTTTCCAGAGAGCAGTCTTGAGTATTTTTGCTAAACTAGTGCATGACGCTGTGGAAATCTATATGGATGATTTTACATCTTATGGCGGTGATTTCCAAGAAGCCCTGACTAACCTAGGTAAAGTATTACACAAATGCATTGAAATGAACCTGTCTCTTAGTCCAGAAAAATGTGAATTCTTAATGACTGAAGGGACTATGCTAGGTCATTCCATATCTCAGTAAGGACTGCAGGTGGACCCAAACAAAATAGCCATCATCCAAAGGGTCCCACCTCCACAAAAGCAAAGAGATGTCAGGAGTTTCTTGGGGTTAGCTGGATACTACAGAAGGTTCATAAAGGACTTCAGCAAGTTAGCCTCTCCTTTGTTTGGATTGTTGGCCAAATATTTTGAATTTATATGGTCAAAGAGCTGTCAAGAGGCCCTAGACATTCTGAAGGGTAAATTAACCACTGCACCAATCCTTAGAGGCCCAAAATGGGCCCTCCATTTTCATATCCATGTTGATGCCTCACATAAAGCCATAGGAGCAGCCTTAGGTCAGGTAGAGGATAAATTTCCTTATGCCATCTATTTTACCAATAAAAACATGTCAAAGGCTGAGTTAAATTATATTGTGACTGAAAAAGAACTCTTGGTTGTTGTGCATTCATTGAACAAGTTTAGGCATTACATTACAGGCTATCAGAAATTTGTGCATACTGATCATGCTGCGATTAAATATTTAATGAACAAACCAGATGTGAATGCTAGAGTCATAAGATGGTTACTTTTTATTGTAGTAGTTTGATCAAACTGTTGTTGATAAGCCTGGTAAGGAGAATTTTGTTGCTAAATTTCTATCTAGGATGAATCTACGTGCAGGTGAAGAAGAAATGGTGGATGATTAGTTACTAGACGAGCATTTTTTTTCGATTTTATTGCTCTCCCCATGGTTTGCTGATATAGCAAACTATTTGGTATCAGCACAGTTCCCACCAAATTTTCCCTTTAGAGAAAAGAGCAAGATAATTAGGAAAATTGCCCCCTTCACCTGGATTGGGGGCAATCTGTTCAAACTTGGCCCAGATCAAATATTGAGAAGATGTGTAAGGGAAGAGGAAGTCTTTGACATCCTTATGACCTGTCATGATGGGCCTTTTGGAGGTCACTTTGTAGCAAAGAGGACAGCATTCAAAGTGTTGCAAGCACGCTATTATTGGCCTACTCTTCATCAGGATGTGAGGAAGTAATTAGTTAGTGTGATCGGTGCCAGAGGATGGGAAAAGCTACTCCAAGAGATGAAATGCCCCTACAACCTCAAGTGACTTTCGAGCCATTTGACAAGTGGGGCATGGAATTCATTGGGTCTATCAATCCTCCTTCAAAGCAAAAACAACACATTATTATGTGCACTGGTTACTTGACTAAGTGGGCTGAAACCAAGGAAATTAAGGCGAAAACAGAAGAAAAGGTGGATGAGTTCCTAAGGGAGAATATATTCTACAAATTTGGGTACCCTAGAGAGCTAGTCACAAACCAAGGCAACCAGTTTGCCTCCAGCATGATTGAAGAACTACTCAAGCATCACAAAATCAAGCATAGGACCTCTACTCCTTATCATCTACAAGCTAATGGGTAAGTGGAGGTGACCAACAGAGCACTGGAGAACATCCTAACCAAGGTAGTGAACAGCAGTAGAAAGGATTGGGCAAAAAGACTAGTTGAGGCCACTTAGGCCTATAATACAACATGGAAGACCACCACTGGATTTACACCCTATGAGCTGGTCTATGGGAAGAAGGATTTTTTTTCCATTGAATTTGAATATAATACATTAAGGATGGCAGCCCAACTAGATCTGGATCTCAGTCATGCGTAGAAAAAAATATTGTTCCATTTGAATGGCTTAGATGAATTCAGAATGCAGGCCCTCCTCCATACAGAGATAGTTCAATTTCAGAGGAAAATATGGCATGAAAAGCACATTAAGGCGAAGCAATTTCAAGAAGGATATTGGGCATTATTATATGAGTCCAGGTATAAAGACTTCAAGGGCAAGCTAAAGACAAGATGGCTCAGACCTTATGTGGTGGAAAGATGCCATGACAACGATTTAGTGTAGATCAAAACTATAGATGAAGAAGCCATTCCATTACTAGCTAATGGAAACAGACTGAAAATGTACAGGGGGCCTTTATCTAAAAAAGAGTTCATTGAGAGTATCAATAAGACAGTGAGGATGGTGGAGCAAGTTTCAACTCCTCCCTCATCAGGTCACTGAAAAAGAAAAAAACAAAATAAGGATTCAGGTGAAAACATCCATGAGGTGCCTAAGTCCCATCTTTGGGTTGAAAACCTCCATGAGGTGGCCCAAGGATGAGAAAAAAGGAAAGAAAAAGAAGATCCCTGGGTGAAAACATTCCTTGAGGCGCCCAGGGCAAATATATAGGGTGAAAACCTCTCTGAGGCAGCCTAGGTGTTTTTAAAAATATATATAAATAAGAGAAAAAGGAAAAAAAACATAATTGTTATTTGTAGGATGATGAGAAAGACAATCAGGGAGCAAAGAGAAGATCCAAAGGGGGGCCTGCCTCACATATGTTCATCTCCTCCACTCCTTACCATGCATCCCTCCATAAATTCCATTTTTTTTCACTTCATTGCTCCAATTCAGGTGAAAATTGTGTTTTCTACAGGGACTGCTCACCTCATCCATTACCATCATCCCTACCTTCACACACACTGCAGTCAAGAAACCATCAGCAGACAGCAGAGGAGGAAGAAAAATGACCATCAGCAGCACCTCTGATCTTTGACAACTGCAGCGTGGCATTAAGGCCACAGGTAAGTATCCTTCTCACTCACTCATATGCATCATTTGATAAAAAATTGTAAAGGTTAAGAGGTAGTTGGTTTGTAAGTAAAAAGGTGGCTAGTTTCCTCTAAAAAAAGGCTAGTGGATTACATACACAGGAAACTCTGTTTTCTCAGGAATTTTCTCATTTCCTCTTCAAGCCTCATAAGAAAGATGCTCATCAAGTTGTTGGAATTATGATACAGGTGTTGTCCTTGATGGAAACTTGTAGGAATTTACAGGGTAAGTTCCTCAGAAAGACACCAAAAGGACACCGCTCACAACCAGATCACAGATCAATACACCAGTATTTTTGACGTGGTTAAAACCCTCAAAGAGGGAAACAGTCCACGGCCTGTGCCAACGTGGCCACTACAGGCAATTTATTAATCAAAGAATGAAAATTTACATAAGCTTCTCTCATGCACAGATTACCCGAACAATGACCCTCCATGCGCTTTAAATAGAACTCATGGACCAATCGGGTGTCAAGCCGCGGATCAAGTGTCGGTAATACCGAGGAGAGAGTGAACAGTCGGATCACTACATATCGTGACCGTCGGATTGTAAGTTACAAAATGTACAACAGTAAAGAAACACATTTTACCTAAATCTATACCTAACTCTACACTAGACCAAGTTGAACTTAACTATATCCTATGTGTCAGAATATCCTAACATCCCCCCTTAAGAACAACTTGGGATAGGATTGAAGGATTTACAAATATGACACAATAGGAGAAGGAAGGAGGCACTAGAGCCTATCCCCCCTTAGTGACAACTTCCTGAACTCCAAGCATATATCGAAGTTTAGTGAACTTCGCCTCTGTGAGAGCCTTTGTGAAGATGTCTGCAACCTGATCATCTGTTGAACAATATTGCACTTCAAGAACATGGTCATGAATGAGCTTTCTGATGAAGTGCATGTGTAGTTCAATGTGTTTTCTGCGCTGATGTTGGACTGGATCTTTGCATAGCTGAATGGAACTTTGATTATCACACCAAAGTGTGGTTGGATGCTGCTGCTCAAAGCCAAACTCTGATAGGATCTGACGAAGCCACAAGGTTTCCTTACTAGCTTCCACGGCACCACGATACTCTGCTTCTACTGACGAAAGAGAAATGGCAGCCTTTTTCTTACAAGCCCATGTAATAGGTCCTGAACCAAGAGTGAAGACATAACCGGCAGTAGACTTCCGATCATCAGGGTCACCAGCCCAATCAGAATCAGTGAAACCAACTAATAGAGGAGCTGCTTTGGCACTGTAATGAATCCCAAACTGTACTGTACCTCGAACATAACGAAGTATTCTTTTAGCTGCTTTCCAATTACTTTCACGAGGTTTTTGCATAAAATGAGCAACAAGGCCAACAGCAAAGGAAAGGTCAGGACGAGTATGGGTTAAATACAAGAGTTTTCCTACAAGTTGACGGTATAAGGTAGCATCAACTTCAGGAGAAGTACAAGAGACTGAAAGTTTGACTCCAGACTGAAAGGGAGAAGGGGCTGGCTTACAGTCTTCCATGTGAAAATGACGAAGAATATCACAAGCATACTTGGACTGGAAAAGGAAAATACCCTCCTTGGATTGCAAGACTTGAAGACCGAGAAAATAGTGTAAGTGTCCTAAGTCTGTCATTTCAAATTTCTTTTTAAGGCTGGACTTCACATGGTTTATAAGGTTGGGATCACTACCAGTAAGAATAAGATCATCAACATAAAGAACAAGGATGATAAGAGAGTTGCCCACTTTCTTGGTGTAGACAGTATTGTCAGAATAACACTTAGAAAAGTCAGATTCTAAAAGAAAGCTATCCATTTTGGCATACCAAGCCCGAGGAGCTTGCTTGAGACCATAAAGAGATTTCTTAAGTCGACATACAAGGCTGGAGTCTGTTTGTATGAAGCCAATGGGTTGTTCCATATAGATTTCTTCATGCAAGTCCCCATGCAAGAAGGCAGATTTAACATCCATCTGATGGACTTCCCATTTTAAAGAGGCAGCAAGGGAAAGAACAAGGCGGATAGAGTTCATTTTGGCAACAGGGGAGAAGGTTTCAGTGTAGTCAATGCCTTCAACCTGTGAAAAGCCCTTAGCAACAAGACGAGCTTTATGTTTATCAACTTTCCCATCTGGTCCATACTTGGTTCTGTAAACCCATTTACCTCTAACAAGTTTGCGTCCCTTTGGTAGAGGAACAAGATCCCATGTATCATTCGCCAACAATGAATGATATTCTTCATTCATAGCTGCTTCCCAATGTGGATGGCCTGAAGCTTCTGCAAAAGTGTCAGGATCATGATTGACTGGAGCTTGAGCCAGTAAAGAAGAGGCTCTTTCAAACTGAGAACGTGTACGTCACTGATCTGTAGGATCACCGGCAAGATCACCTGCTGCATCCCGAGTAGCACGGACCCATCTTGGAAGTTGAGGATCCTGAGAAGGTGGGGGAGGATTATCATCCTCACTTTCATCATCTGAAGAAGAAATGTTTTCAAAAGTAGAAGAGATAGGAAGAGGTGGCACATCCGCCGGACTAGGCTCGCAGGCCGATTTATTTTCATCAAATTTTACATCTCTTCTAATGATAACATGTTTGGACTTAAATGGAATAAGTCTATAACCTTTTACATCTTCAAAATATCCAACAAAAGTACATTTCTCACTCTTAGGTTCTAAAGCTTTATGCTTTTCATCTGGAATATGGGCCCATGCTTCACTTCCAAAAACACGAAAGTGACTTACATCTGGTTTAATGGAACTCCAAGCTTCTTCTGGAGTGATATTCTCTAGAACCTTAGTAGGAGTGCGATTTATTATATAATTTGCACAATTAATTGCTTCGGCCCAAAAACTAAGACTGAGTCCTTTAGATTGCAGCATACAATTAGCCATTTCCTTTAAGGTGCGATTTTTCCTTTCAGCTACACCATTTTGTTGTGGAGTGTATGGAACAGTATGTTGCATTTGAATTCCATTTTTGGTGCAAAAGTTGATGAATGTGTTTTTAACATATTCTCCACCATTATCAGTTCTTAGCTTAAGAATTTGATGTCCAGATTGTTTTTCAACAAAGGTTTGAAGGCCAAAAATGTGTTAAATACTTCGCTCTTGAGTTTTAAGAAGTATACCCAAGTGCGTCTGGAGAAATCATCAATGAAAGTTAAGAAATACTTGCAGCCAGAGAATGAAGCAACAGGAAGTGGACCACATAAATCACTGTGCACAAGTTGTAAAGGGGCTGAGGCGTGCCAAGAGGCATGTTTGTCAAAACTGTCCCGATGATGTTTTCCGAGTACACATCCGGAACAAACACCATCTCTGTAAGATACCATAGGAAGACCTGTCACCATATTTTCTTTACATAGATGCTGAAGGGAGCAATAGTTTAAGTGACCAAATCGCTCATGCCAAAGTTTTCTCACTTCATCATTATGAGCAACAAATACTGAGGGAAGATTTGATGACCCAAAGTTGTGAAACTTATACAACCTTGTGGAATCATCAGCAATACCAGTAGCTAGAATCTGTTTAGGATCTATTAGATCCTTGATTACAACATCATGAGGTGAAAATTCAACAATTTTACCTTCACCTGAATGAGTTATCTGATATACAGATAGAAGGTTGCAGGATTAGGTTGGAACACATAATACATCATTAAATTGACCATTGTCTAGATGAACAGTTCCAGTCCCGACAACATTAAGAGATCTATCATCACCAACATATATATTTTTGGTGTTACAATCATTTAAAGAAGAAAACATGGCTTGGTTTTTGGCCATGTGATAAGAGGCTCCAGAATCAATGAGCCACTCATGAGAAGGAGAGGAAGAAGATACATTTAATGCATAACCAGACTGAGATGATTGACAACGACATGCAGAAAGTGCCATTCCGGAAGTTGAAGTTGAAGTATTCTCCACATGGATGTTATGTTTCTTCATTGCGGCTTCCAAGGCTTCCATCTTCTTAAAGCGTTTAGATTCTAAGTGGCCATCTCGATTACAAAAGTTACAATGTCTATCAGTCTTCTTCCATTTGTTTTTATTGGTCTTATCATTTTTCTGAAATGATCTTTCATTTTGAGGCTGAGTTGGTTTAGGACCATTCTTTTGAGGATATGACTTCTTAGGATTCTTTGAATTTGGTTGTTGCTGGGCGGCTAACGCTTTCGTGGAAGAGTTTCCAAGATTAAGAAGACCAAGGTGTAAGAGTTTTTCTTGTTCTCTTATTAAAGAATCACAAAAAGAGTCAAAGGAAGGGGCCTTGTAGTCTTTTCCTTGACAAATGAAAGCTTCCCTTGTAGAATGGAAGGTGGAAACAAATACAGAGTAGGCTAGTCCCAACTTAGTGAGGATGGAATAAATAAGGTTACTATCTTCTTTCTTAACCTTAACACCTTCCAAAATATATCTAAGGGTCTTGAATTTGGACAATAAATCTTCAATGCAAGAAAAATTATTAGGATCCAATGTAAGCAACTCATTTTCAAGTTGATGGGCTCTAATTTCATTTTTAATCCCAAAAACTTTAGTGAGTTTTTCCAATGCTTCATGAGGAGTCTCAAGTTCTGCAATATGGAATCTAAGATCAGGAGAAATAGACATCCCTATCAAACCACGTGCTTGATCTTGTCTATTTTCCCATTTTGCAGCCTTGTCTTCATCTTTTGGTTTCTTCTCTTGGTCTGTGGCTATTCCGTAGAGACCTTTACTTCTAAGTAAATCTTCCATGTAGGCTATCCATTGGAAGTAGTTAGTGCTGTCAAGAATGACTTGGCATGGACTTTCCATTTTTAAAAAAAAACTGAAGCTGAAGATGCTGAAAGTAAGTGTTCCAATGGATAGATCTTGAAAAATTAGGCTGTTTTAAAAAAAACGGCTCTCAAAAAAGCTTCCGGATGAAGAAGTTATGGCTTTTTGAAAAAAAAATTGTTGAAGTTGCCGGCAAAGTGCGCGAATGTGCGGGAATGAAAAAATCCGCCCCCACAAAATGGAGACTTGAACCCAAGACCTCTACAATCTTAAAATAGCTTTGAACCAATTGATCTATACAAAAAATTTTAGAGAGAGAGAGAGAGAGGGGGGGGGGCCTTGGTTTGTGTGCTTGCCTTGAGAAAGCTCTTTTTCCCTACAAAACACAAAACACAAAACCCAACACGAAAATGCAAAAAAAAACGAACCTTGCAGCTCGAAGTTAGCTTTAGCCAAAAAACTAGATATTTTAAAAAAAAAATCTCAAAGTTAACTTTAGCCGAAAAACAAAATATTTTTCTCAATGTTTCTGATTTTCCGAGATCACACTAAGGTGCAGGGAAAAGAGCATACGCATGAGAAAAATCCTTCCTTTCTGTTTCTGATTTGCCCAGATCGCACAAAGTCGCAGGGAAAAGAGCATACGCAGAAATGAAAGGTATAGATCCGGTTAAAAAAAAGGGCTAAATAAACCGAAACCGAAATAAGCAGAGAGAAAATAACAGTAAACTGTAAAAACACTGTATACCTCCCGATCTGAAAAATGACGCAGCTAGGGCTACCGGAAACCTTTTCGCGTGAAACGAAAGGGGTTCCTCACTGGAACAGACGCTCCGAACGCAACAGAGCAGTCCTCTCGGCCCGAAAGCAGTCAGAAACAGCAGATCTAAGAAACGACAGCCGCATGCAGTTCTACCGGCTTCATATTTGGATCACCAACGGACATGGCCCTCAAATAGCTTCGATACCATGTAGGAATTTACAGGGTAAGTTCCTCAGAAAGAACACCAAAAGGACACCACTCACAACTAGATCACAGATCAATACACCAGTATTTTTGACGTGGTTAAAACCCTCAAAGAGGGAAACAATCCACGACCTGCGCCAACGTGGCTACTACAGGCAATTTATTAATCAAAGAATGAAAATTTACATAAGCTTCTCTCATGCACGGATGACCCGAACAATGACCCTCCATGCGCTTTAAATAGAACTCATGGACCAATTGGGTGTCAAGCCACGGATCAAGTGTCGGTAATACCGAGGAGAGAGTGAACCGTCGGATCACTACATATCGTGACCGTCGGATTGTAAGTTACAAAATGTACAACGGTAAACAAACACATTTTACCTAACTCTATACCTAACTCTACACTAGACCAAGTTGAACTTAACTATATCCTATGTGTCGGAATATCCTAACATCCCCCCTTAAGAACAACTTGGGATAGGATTGAAGGATTTACAAATATGACACAATAGGAGAAGGAAGGAGGCACTAGAGCCTATCCCCCCTTAGTGACAACTTCCTTAACTCCAAGCATATATCGAAGTTTAGTGAACTTCGCCTCTGTGAGAGCCTTTGTGAAGATGTCTGCAACCTGATCATCTGTTGAACAATATTGCACTTCAAGAACATGGTCATGAATGAGCTTTCTGATGAAGTGCATGTGTAGTTCAATGTGTTTTCTGCGCTGATGCTGGACTGGATCTTTGCATAGCTGAATGGAACTTTGATTATCACACCAAAGTGTGGTTGGCTGCTGCTGCTCAAAGCCAAACTCTGATAGGATCTGACGAAGCCACAAGGTTTCCTTACTAGCTTCCACGGCACCACGATACTCTACTTCTGCTGACGAAAGAGAAATGGCAGCCTGTTTCTTACAAGCCCATGTAATAGGTCCTGAACCAAGAGTGAAGACATAACCGGCAGTAGACTTCCGATCATCAGGGTCACCAACCCAATCAGAATCAGTGAAACCAACTAATAGAGGAGCTGCTTTGGCACTGTAATGAATCCCAAACTGTACTGTACCTCGAACATAACGAAGTATTCTTTTAGCTTCTTTCCAATTACTTTCACGGGGTTTTTGCATAAAATGAGCAACAAGGCCAACAGCAAAGGAAAGGTCAGGACGAGTATGGGTTAAATACAAGAGTTTTCCTACAAGTTGATGGTATAAGGTAGCATCAACTTCAGGAGAAGTACAAGAGACTGAAAGTTTGACTCCAGACTGAAAGGGAGAAGGGGCTGGCTTACAGTCTTCCATGTGAAAATGACGAAGAATATCACAAGCATACTTGGACTGGAAAAGGAAAATACCCTCCTTGGATTGCAAGACTTGAAGACCGAGAAAATAGTGTAAGTGTCCTAAGTCTGTCATTTCAAATTTCTTTTTAAGGCTGAACTTCACATGGTTTATAAGGTTGGGATCACTACCAGTAAAAATAAGATCATCAATATAAAGAACAAGGATGATAAGAGAGTTGCCCACTTTCTTGGTGTAGACAGTATTGTCAGAATAACACCTAGAAAAGCCGGATTCTAAAAGAAAGCTATCCATTTTGGCATACCAAGCCCGAGGAGCTTGCTTGAGACCATAAAGAGATTTCTTAAGTCGACATACAAGGCTGGAGTCTGTTTGTATGAAGCCAATGGGTTGTTCCATATAGATTTCTTCATGCAAGTCCCCATGCAAGAATGCAGATTTAACATCCATCTGATGGACTTCCCATTTTAAAGAGGCAGCAAGGGAAAGAACAAGGCGGATAGAGTTCATTTTGGCAACAGGGGAGAAGGTTTCAGTGTAGTCAATGCCTTCAACCTGTGAAAAGCCCTTAGCAACAAGACGAGCTTTATGTTTATCAACTTTCCCATCTGGTCCATACTTGGTTCTGTAAACCCATTTACATCTAACAAGTTTGCGTCCCTTTGGTAGAGGAACAAGATCCCATGTATCATTCGCCAACAATGAATGATATTCTTCATTCATAGCTGCTTCCCAATGTGGATGGCCTGAAGCTTCTGCAAAAGTGTCAGGATCATGATTGACTGGAGCTTGAGCCAGTAAAGAAGAGGCTCTTTCAAACTGAGAACGTGTACGTCGCTGATCTGTAGGATCACCGGCAAGATCACCTGCTGCATCCCGAGTAGCACGGACCCATCTTGGAAGTTGAGGATCCTGAGAAGGTGGGGGAGGATTATCATCCTCACTTTCATCATCTGAAGAAGAAATGTTTTCAAAAGTAGAAGAGATAGGAAGAGGTGGCACATCCGCCGGACTAGGCTCGCAGGCCGATTTATTTTCATCAAATTTTACATCTCTTCTAATGATAACATTTTTGGACTTAAATGGAATAAGTCTATAACCTTTTACATCTTCAGAATATCCAACAAAAGTACATTTCTCACTCTTAGGTTCTAAAGCTTTATGCTTTTCATCTGGAATATGGGTCCATGCTTCACTTCCAAAAACACGAAAGTGACTTACATCTGGTTTAATGGAACTCCAAGCTTCTTCTGGAGTGATATTCTCTAGAACCTTAGTAGGAGTGCGATTTATTATATAATTTGCACAATTAATTGCTTCGGCCCAAAAACTAAGACTGAGTCCTTTAGATTGCAGCATACAATTAGCCATTTCCTTTAAGGTGCGATTTTTCCTTTCAGCTACACCATTTTGTTGTGGAGTGTATGGAACAGTATGTTGCATTTGAATTCCATTTTTGGTGCAAAAGTTGATGAATGTGTTTTTAACATATTCTCCACCATTATCAGTTCTTAGCTTAAGAATTTGATGTCCAGATTGTTTTTCAACAAAGGTTTTGAAGGCCAAAAATGTGTTAAATACTTCGCTCTTGAGTTTTAAGAAGTATACCCAAGTGCGTCTGGAAAAATCATCAATGAAAGTTAAGAAATACTTGCAGCCAGAGAATGAAGCAACAGGAAGTGGACCACATAAATCACTGTGCACAAGCTGTAAAGGGGCTGAGGCGTGCCAAGAGGCACGTTTGTCAAAACTGTCCCGATGATGTTTTCCGAGTACACATCCGGAACAAACACCATCTTTGCAAGATACCATAGGAAGACCTGTCACCATATTTTCTTTACATAGATGCTGAAGGGAGCGATAGTTTAAGTGACCAAATCGCTCATGCCAAAGTTTGCTCACTTCATCATTATGAGCAACAAATATTGAGGGAAGATTTGATGACCCAAAGTTCTGAAACTTATACAACCTTGTGGAATCATCAGCAATACCAGTAGCTAGAATCTGTTTAGGATCTCTTAGATCCTTGATTACAACATCATGAGGTGAAAATTCAACAATTTTACCTTCACCTGAATGAGTTATCTGATATACAGATAGAAGGTTGCAGGATTAGGTTGGAACACATAATACATCATTAAATTGACCATTGTCTAGATGAACAGTTCCAGTCCCGACAACATTAAGAGATCTATCATCACCAACATATATATTTTTGGTGTTACAATCATTTAAAGAAGAAAACATGGCTTGGTTTTTGGCCATGTGATAAGAGGCTCCAGAATCAATGAGCCACTCATGAGAAGGAGAGGAAGAAGATACATTTAATGCATAACCAGACTGAGATGATTGACAACGACATGCAGAAAGTGCCATTCCAGAAGTTGAAGTTATAGTATTCTCCACATGGATGTTATGTTTCTTCATTGCGGCTTCCAAGGCTTCCATCTTCTTAAAGAATTTAGATTCTAAGTGGCCATCTCGATTACAAAAGTTACAATGTCTATCAGTCTTCTTCCATTTGTTTTTATTGGTCTTATCATTTTGCTGAAATGATCTTTCATTTTGAGGCTGAGTTGGTTTAGGACCATTCTTTTGAGGATATGACTTCTTAGGATTCTTTGAATTTGGTTGCTGCTGGGCGGCTAACGCTTTCGTGGAAGAGTTTCCAAGATTAAGAAGACCAAGGTGTAAGAGTTTTTCTTGTTCTCTTATTAAAGAATCACAAAAAGAGTCAAAGGAAGGGGCCTTGTAGTCTTTTCCTTGACAAATGAAAGCTTCCCTTGTAGAATGGAAGGTGGAAACAAATACAGAGTAGGCTAGTCCCAACTTAGTAAGGATGGAATAAATAAGGTTACTATCTTCTTTCTTAACCTTAACACCTTCCAAAAGATATCTAAGGGTCTTGAATTTGGACAAGAAATCTTCAATGCAAGAAAAATTATTAGGATCCAATGTAAGCAACTCATTTTCAAGTTGATGGGCTCTAATTTCATTTTTAATCCCAAAAACTTTAGTGAGTTTTTCCAATGCTTCATGAGGAATCTCAAGTTCTGCAATATGGAATCTAAGATCAGGAGAAATAGACATCCCTATCAAACCACGTGCTTGATCTTGTCTATTTTCCCATTTTGCAGCCTTGTCTTCATCTTTTGGTTTCTTCTCTTGGTTTGTGGCTATTCTGTAGAGACCTTTACTTCTAAGTAAATCTTCCATGTAGGCTATCCATTGGAAGTAGTTGGTGCTGTCAAGAATGACTTGGCATGGACTTTCCATTTTTTAAAAAAAACTGAAGCTGAAGATGCTGAAAGTAAGTGTTCCAATGGATAGATCTCGAAAAATTAGGCTGTTTTAAAAAAAACGGCTCTCAAAAAGGCTTCCGAATGAAGAAGTTATGGCTTTTTGAAAAAACAATTGTTGAAGTTGCCGGCAAAGTGCGCGAATGTGCGGGAATGAAAAAATCCGCCCCCACAAAATGGAGACTTGAACCCAAGACCTCTACAATCTTAAAATAGCTTTGAACCAATTGATCTATACAAAAAATTTTAGAGAGAGAGAGAGAGGGGGGGCCTTGGTTTGCGTGCTTGCCTTGAGAAAGCTCTTTTTCCCTACAAAACACAAAACACAAAACCCAACACGAAAATGCAAAAAAAAACGAACCTTGCGGCTCAAAGTTAGCTTTAGCCAAAAAACTAGATATTTTTAAAAAAAATCTCAAAGTTAGCTTTAGCCGAAAAACTAAATATTTTTCTCAATGTTTCTGATTTTCCGAGATCACACTAAGGTGCAGGGAAAAGAGCATACGCATGAGAAAAATCCTTCCTTTCTGTTTCTGATTTGCCCAGATCGCACAGAGTCGCAGGGAAAAGAGCATACGCAGAAATGAAAGGTATAGATCCGGTTAAAAAAAAGGGCTAAATAAACCGAAACCGAAATAAGCAGAGAGAAAATAACAGTAAACTGCAAAAACACTGTATACCTCCCGATCTGAAAAATGACGCATCTAGGGCTACCGGAAACCTTTTCACGTGAAACGAAAGGGGTTCCTCACTGGAACAGATGCTCCGAACGCAACAGAGCAGTCCTCTCGGCCCGAAAGCAGTCAGAAATAGCAGATCTAGGAAACGACAGCCGCATGCAGTTCTACCGGCTTCAGATTTGGATCACCAACGGACGCGGCCCTCAAATAGCTTCGATACCATGTAGGAATTTACAGGGTAAGTTCCTCAGAAAGAACACCAAAAGGACACCACTCACAACCGAATCACATATCAATACACTAGTATTTTTGACGTGGTTAAAACCCTCAAAGAGGGAAACAGTCCACGGCCTGCGCCAACGTGGCTACTACAGGCAATTTATTAATCAAAGAATGAAAATTTAAATAAGCTTCTCTCATGCACGGATGACCCGAACAATGACCCTCCATGCGCTTTAAATAGAACTCATGGACCAATCGGGTGTCAAGCCACGGATCAAGTGTCGGTAATACCGAGGAGAGAGTGAACCGTCGGATCACTACATATCGTGACCGTTGGATTGTAAGTTACAAAATGTACAACGGTAAAGAAACACATTTTACCTAACTCTATACCTAACTCTACACTAGACCAAGTTGAACTTAACTATATCCTATGTGTCGGAATATCCTAACAAAACTCACTCAAATGAAAGATCACAGTGTAGTATATCAACAACAAAGAATTACAGATCAGACAACAGAGAATGAAGAAAGAGAGGTATACGCAGGTTCACCTTGACCAAGATGTGTATACATGTAGGTTCACTAAACACAAGTAGTGTGTACATACACACGCACTTTCACAGAAGGAAAAGCAGGTATATGTTGGAAAACTATGTTTTTGGTCCGAGGTATTTGGTCCAAGGTATTTTGATCCATAGTATTGGTCCAAGGTATTTGGTCTCAGGTATTGACCCTAGGAATTTGGTCCAAGGTATTAGTCCTAAGTGGTTTTGATCCATGGTATTGAGAAAGGCCTAAAACTATATAAGGAGGAGAAGATCATTAGGCCAAGGTGTGCAAGTATCGAATGTATGATGAAGTGTGAGATCTAGTATGCAGGTTATTGGTTTATGGTGCTTTGCTTGATCTAAACCAAGGATGAACCTTAGCGGTTGATGAGGGATAAGATCTAATGATGAACCAGGATATTAAGACATGAAATGAATTATCATTATGTGGTTTGATCGTGTATAGTCTAGATCTGAATACTAACGCATGTGTTATTCTATAAATGTTATGATCTAGGTATAACTGAAGTCTGCAACAACTGCAAAATTATGAATTAATATTTACAGATGTGTACGCTCGTTGGCTTTGATAAAAGCATGTATACACACTGGTTTGACAAATGGAAGTAGTGTATACCTTATGAAGTATGTTTCAGTTGTTTCTGTTTGCTGTTGCAGAGTTTTAGGTTCTGTTTTGGGTTCTGGTGACTATATTCTGGTGACAGTGTTTTGAATGATCAGATTTAGGTTATGGTGATTGAGTTTCAGTGATTGGTTAATGCAGATGTACTTGATGATTGCATTGTAGTTATGATGTTGTTAATGGGCCCAGTATGAAATTTGAATGAAACATGGCCTTCAAATTGTGGTGTTCTGTTCCAGGAGTATCCAGTCTGAAAATTCATGAAACATGGTCCCTGGTAGAAGAGTGGATTTTTTTGTAGGCTGGCACCTACGTACTAGTAAAAATATTGGCTAGTACAAGAGCTAGAGGGTTGTAGCTCCCTTCCAGTAGTAGCTGGAGAATGAGAGAAGGTTGTATACTTCTACAGGTGTGTGCTTTTGTATTGGTATGAGTCTGCACTAGTACAAGATTATAAACATATTTTCTTATTATTGAAAGAAGACAGAGATCACAACAACTGGTTGTTTTTACCCACATTGGGTTTCCACCTTATATCATGGTGTTCATGTGTGTTGCTTATGTGTGATGCTTTATTATGCTTTTACTGCACTATCTAATAAATCTCTGATATATTGGTTAAAGTTCAATACATGATAAACTGTCTAAATCAAAAGTTCTCTGCATATACACTAGTTGCTTTAAGTACAGTAGTGTGTACACGCTAGTTCACTTAGCTAAAGTAGCATATATAAATCTGTTTGGGAAATTAAAATTATTGATCTGATAATACTGATTCACCCCCCTCTTAGTATTATTTCCAACAATTGGTATCAGAGCAGGTCCTTTAGAAGAAGCTTGATTGCTTGAAGGGAGATCCATCATCATGAGTAATCAAGAAAGCGTGGGATCCATTAGACTGCCAATATTTGATGGGAGCAACTTTGTTTATTGGAAAATAAGAACCACTACATATCTACAATCACTTGGAACAAATGTCTGGGAAATTGTGGAAGGAGGATATACATTTCCAACAACAATTCCTACAGACACGACAGGTAAAAAGCAATATGAAATCAATGTCAAAGTTGTCAATACCTTATTGGGAAGTTTGTCACAACTTGAGTTTGTCAAAGTCATGCAGCTAAAATCAGTCAAAGAAATATGGGACAAAATCCTTCTGAGCTACGAAGGAGACTCTCAGGTAAAGTGCTAAACTTCAAATTCTCATAATTCAGTATGAAACTCTTAAGATGCACAGTGATGAAAGTATAACTAGTTACTTCTTACATATAGATGAGGTTGTTAATTGTATGAAGAAACTGGGTGAATATATAAAGGAAGTTACCTTAGTTGAGAAAGTTTTGAGAATCTTATCTGCTAAATTTGAATCAAAAGTGTCTGCCATAGAAGAAAAACATGATCTGCATACTATCACTATGACAAAGCTTCACAGAATCTTAATTGCCTTTGAGATGAGACAAGGAGGTCCATCAGATATGAGAGAAGGCGCATTTAAAGATTCAGCAAAAGGAAAGGAAGAACATGATGAATCGGGACATATTTCAGAAGAAGAAGATGAGGTAAACTTTGTCAAGAAGCTTCAACGTGGTTTCGGAAGATTTAGAGGTAAGCTACCCTTCAAATGCTTTACTTGTGGCAGGGTTGGTCATTATGCTGCCAAATGTCCTCATAAATATAAACATGAAAAAGGGAAGGAACATGAAAAATGGAATAGAAAACAAGTTGTAAATAAAAGAAGTTACTATACTCATGAAAATAGCGATGGTTTATCAAATAGTGATGAAGATGAAAATATTAATGACTATAGACTTCTAATGGCTTATGACGATGATAATTTTTGGGGTGCTTTAGAAGAAGACGACCTTCATGAAGAAATTTCTAAACTCAAAATCTGTTTAGAAGAAAAGAATATGATTATAGATACCTTGACATACCAACTTGCTGAAAAAGAAAAACACAATGAAAAACTAGAATGTGAAATTGTGGGTATAAGAAAGGATCTTGAGAAAACGAAATCTCTCAATCTTAGATTTGCTAAAGGATCAGAAACCTTAGATGAAATTATCAAAGTACAACATTCTCCTCTGATAAAGACAGGTCTTGGATATATTGAAGAAGCATCTCAATCACAGAAGCCATCAACTTCCACTAAAAGCTATCTTGATGCAGCAAAGACCAGTGAACAATATGACAATCGTCAGCAAAGGCATAAAGCATATCACCAGGTAAATCAGACTCAATTTATTCCAAGGATGAATAGAAGCCATAACCAATCTCAGGTAAATCATACTCAATTTGCTCCAAAGATGAATATCAATAGAAACTACAATCACCAGGTCAATAGATTCGATAGTCGCAGGAACTTCTTTAATGGGCAATGTTTTTCATGTCATAATTTTGGACACAAAGCTGCTCAATGTGTTGCTTACGAAACCATCATGACTAGAGAAGCAAGAAATCAAAGGAATGTAACAGGGGTAAAAAAGAAAGTTCCTATAATAACTTTTCTCTTCTTGAAAATGAAATAGAATGCTCGATCCGTAACAACTTTGGTCATGAAGAATTTGAATGCAGGAGCAAATTTTGGTAATCATTTCAAAGGAACAAAATCCATTAAATCCCAAGATATGGAGAAGGAAAGAATCTCAAACAGAAATATGTGGTATAGCCTTGTATGTCAAAGGACAAGAAAATCAGTGGTACATCGATAGTGGATGCTCAAAACACATGACAGGTGAAAAAGAAAAACTGCACTCATATAATGCCTTATAAAAAGAAAAGAATGTCTCATTTGGAAACGACACTCCTGTTGTGATAAAAGGTAAAGGATTTGTTTTCTTGAAAGAAAAGGTTAAAGCTGGAAATGTTATGTATGTAGATGGTTTAAAACATAACCTGTTGAGTGTTAGTCAATTGTGTGATCAAGGAAATGAAGTGGTGTTTCGATCAAACGGATGTGTTGTTCGTGAACTTGATACAAGGGAGACCGTGATCAAAGGTACAAGAAATCCTAACAACTTATACATACTCAAGGGAGGACAACAATAGTGTTATCTAAGCAAAAATGATGAAAATTGGCTGTGGCATTGAATATTGGGGCATCTAAGTTTTTCTCAAATAAGAAAAGCATGCATATTCAAGGTTGTTCATGATCTTCTAGATATCAGCATCCATGAAAATAAAATATGCAAACCATGTCAATTCAGTAAGCAAACCAGATATCACTTCATTGAAAAAGAAGGGTCAGCTAGCAAGCCTCTTGAACTGGTTCATACTGATTTATGTGGACCATCAAGGAAAAAGTCACCTCATGGAGAAGAATACTTTATTTTGTTCATTGATGATTTTTCCAGAATGTGTTGGATAGGTCTGCTAAAGCATAAATATGAAGCATTTGAAAATTTCAAAGCCTTCAAAGCTTTGGTTGAAAATGAATTAGATCGAAAAATCAAATTCCTCATATTTGATCGAGGAGGGGAATTTACCTCGGATGAATTCTTTGAATTTTTTGAACAACATGGAATAAAAAGGCAATTATCCACTGCAAGGACTCCTCAGCAAAATGGAGTGGTAGAAAGAATGAACAGAACTGTTCAACAAATGGCTCGAGCTATGCTAGATGAATCTGGAACTCCTGCAACCTTCTGGGGTGAAGCTGCATTCGCCATCGTAACTATTCTCAACTAAGCAAATGTTTGGGTAAATAGCACTCAAACTCCACATGAACTTTGATATGGTAAGACTCCTACTGTAAAATTAAAGTTTTTGGAAGCAAATGTTATATCAAAACAATTAATGAAAAACTTGGTAAGTTTGAGCCCAGAGCAGATGAAGGTATTATTCTTGGTTACTCTTCCCGAAGTAAATGATATAAATGTTATAATAAAAGACTTGGGAAAATTGTTGAAAGTATTGATGTTGTAGTTGATGAAGCATGCAAAAATCCAAAACAAACAAAAATAGAAGATTATGACAATGAAGAAGATGGGGAGTATTTTCCCACATCAAATCACGATGATATTGAAGAAGAAACCAATGAAGAACCAGAAGAAGAGATAATGGTAGAGGAAAAGACTCCGTCCAGGTATGTTTAGAAAAATCATCTAGAAACTCAAATTTTAGGGGAAAAAGAGGCAGGTGTACAGACAAGAAGAACTATTATTGAAACCTCAAGCTATCTAGCATTACTATCCTCCACCGAACCTCAAAATGTAAATGAAGCATGCAAAGATGAATGTTGGGTCAAGGCCATGAATGAAGAACTTGAGCAAATTGAAAAAAATAATAATTGGGAATCGGTTCCTAGACCTCATGATAAAAATATTATAGGAACTAAATGGATATTCAAAAACAAGTTGAATGAAAATGGAGAAGTCATTAGAAACAAGGCAAGACTTGTTTGTAAAGGGTATGCTCAACAAGAAGGTATAGGTTTTGAAGAAACTTTTGCACATGTTGCTAGACTTGAAGCCATAAGGATGTTTCTTGCTCTTTCTAGCTTTCAGAAATTCAAGTATACCAAATGGATGAAAAATGTGTCTTCCTTAATGGAGATTTAGAAAAAAAAGTTTATATTGAACAACTAGAAGGATTCATTCTTGGAAATGATGCAAAACTTGTATGCAGACTCAAAAAGGCTCTCTATGGTGTGAAACAGGCTCTAAAGGCTTGGTATTACTGCCTTGGCAAATATCTACACCAACAAGGTTTTTCAAAAGGTTCAACAGATAGCAATCTATATACAAAGATTGACACTGATAGATTGCTAATTATTGTTGTTTGTGTTGATGATGTCATTTTTGGTAGCAATGAAGAATCCATGAATTAGAATTTTGCTTCAGTAATGCATCAAGAATTTGAAATGTCCTTATGTGGTGAACTTACCTATTTTCTTGGTCTACAAGTTCAACAAAAGAAAGATGGTATTTTTCTTTCACAAACCAAATATCTCAAACAGATCTTGAAAAGGTACGGCATGGAACATTCTAAACCTGTATGTACCCCAATGGTAACAGGATGCAGTCTCAGCTCAAATGATGAATCAACAATAGTACATCAACCAACTTACAGATCCATGATTGGCAGTTTTCTTTATCTAATAGGTACTTGACCTGACATCATGTATGTAGTAGGAATAGTTGGAAGATTCCAAGAAAATCCAAAGGAATCACATCTTCAATGATCAGAAAATGATTCTAGATGACTTTTCACTAAAAAATGAAAATTCAAAGGATGCTTCTGAAGATAGTCCCATTGCATAGATCTTTTCAAGCTGAATCTAATGCAATTTGAATGGGCTAAAATGGACTTCGGATGAAGAAGTTATCACAGAAAAAATATTGCCATTGTCCTTTGAAAAAGAGGCAAATTCTTATAAAAATGGCCTAAAAGGGTCATTGAAGAAATCACATTGCAAATGTGCCAAATGGAAGGACTTAAGGAAAAGGCGGAAGGAACCCCGATTGTGACCTCTGACTTATCGCATCATAGGTAGGCCTTCGCCCGATATCAGGACCCCAGGCAGAGCAATATGTGATATGCGATCAATGCGATGATCGACAATCAGAGGAGTAGAGGCATAGACCCCGCTGATGTGATATGCGATGTGCGATATTGGCGATCGACATAGTCAAAGGGAAGACCCCCAGGTCTATTGCGACATTGCGATATTCGATGCGTCGATAGCACAAACGGCGATCAGAGAGCTAGAGCTAGATGAGCCAGAGAGCTGAGAGCCAGAGCTAGTTAGCTAGAGAGCTAGAGCTGTAGAGCCAGAGAGCTCAAAGTAGACTTCCAAGAGCCATGGGCTATAATGAAGTTGCAGAACAACAAAGAGATCAAATTAAGCTATTTATAGTGTCCAAAGTGTGTTGGAGATAGAAGAAGGTATTCCAGAGACAGTGAAAGAATTCACAGGGAGTTGGTGCAAGCTAGAGCTCAAGATAGCTCAGAGCGCTGATTGAAGGAGTCTAGTCCAGAGGAGCCTAGATCTATCTATAGAGTATGGACAGCTAGTAGGGATAAGATGGTATTCTAAACCCATAGGTTCAGTTGTAAACCAATGGAGTTGATCATGGAGCTTGTAAAAGAATTTATTCCATAATCCCATAGAGCCTAGTTGAGTTAACTAGAGCTCACAGAGACGAAGCCCAATAGGTTTGGGTGAAATCCACATTACATTGTTGTCTTATGTGTTTGTCGGTTTGCTACTTTATTTACTATTATGTGTGTTTAAATATTATCATAAGAAAATGTACATAAGCACTTGAAAAGTCTAAAAACAAACACAAGCATACACCTATTTCAAGCACTTTTTAATTCCACAATTGGGTAATCATAAGGTCTTGAGAATATATAAGCTTTGGAGTGGGAGAGGTTCTTGTAAGCTTGACAAGAAGCCTTTAGTGTTGGGTGTGGAGCCTGATTATCTTCTGTATTCAAAGTTTTCAGCCGGATGTATACCCCATGAAGACTGTACACCCCTCCATGTGGGGGCACGGGGGTCCGGGGCCAGTGGTCCCCTGGTGGGGGATCGGGGGCAGCGCCCCCGAAACTAAAAACAGATGTAAAATTGCCTTGTAAATGTATAGTAATTTCTAGTCAGTCTGGGTTGTTCATTAGGCAGATAATTTGACGGTAGAAGTTATGTTTAGTTTAGGGTTTTTTGCCCTAGAAGGCAACCCCTCGCTATATATGAGGGAATTGTATTGCATCTATGGATATCTATATTCTGAGTGAGGAAGAGAGAGGAGATTGAGAGCGAAGAGGGTGTTATAGTAGATCTGTTGTAGGTTGTATCTCTTCAGTTTGCTGGATAATATAATAAAATAAGGACTGGCTATTTCTCTGTGGATGTAGCCCAAACAGGGTGAACCACGTATATCTATGTCTCTCTTGTTTTATGCGTTTTATATGTTTACATTTCTGCAATATTTTATGTGTTCCATTGCTCCGTAATATATAATTTTCTAACAACTGGTATCAAAGTCGAAGGTCTATTTGGCTGATAAACTCGCAGGAGAGAAGGATTCCTGGTCTAAGTGGGAGCAATGGCAGAAGATGGTAGGTTTAGGGTCGAAAAATTCAATAGCCACAACTACCAGCTGTGGAAGATGTAGATGGAAGATTATTTGTATCAGAGAGATTTGTATCTACCATTGAGCAGAAAAACAAAGAAGTCGACGAGTATGCCAGACACTGAATGGGATATTCTCAACGGAAAGGCACTTGGAACAATACAGCTGCCTAGCGGCATCGGTAGCGTTTAATATTTCAAAGGAAACGACAACAGAGGGTTTAATGTCGGCATTGGCCAAACTATATGAAAAACCATCGGCCTCAAATAAGGTATTTCTTATGAAGCGTTTATTTAGTATGAAGATGTCAGAAGGTGGATCTGTTGCAGACCATTTAAATGATTTTAATACAGTTACAAGTCAGTTAAGTTCTGTAGGGGTAAATTTTGATGATGAAGTTAGGGCTCTGTTATTTCTGTGCTCATTGCCAGAAAGTTCGAATGGTTTAGTTATGGCCATTAGTAACTCTGTCTCTGGATCTAGTACTTTAAAGTTTGATGATGTTGTCAGTGCAATCATTAGTGAGGAAATGCGATGGAAAAGCTCTGGTGAGACATCAGGTAATGCTTTGACTGCAGAGACTAGAGGAAGAAAAATGGAAAGAGGAAAGAACCCAGGATATCGTAGTAAGTCAAGAAAAGGCAGATCCAAGTCCAGATCGGGGATAGTGTGCTGGAAATGCAGGAAGAAAGGACACTTGAAGAAAGACTGCAAGTCTCAAAAGGGAAAAGAAGGAGATGTGCAGCAAGAAACTAATCATGAAGCGAATGTAACAGGTAATGTGTTGCAAGATGCTTTGATTCTTTTACTAGAAAATATTATTGATGCTTGGGTGGTAGATTCAGGGGCCTCATTCCATGCCACACCTGATAAGAAACATTTTCATGATTATGTTCAAGGAGATTTTGGACAGGTTCAATTGGGTGATGATAAACCCTGTAAAATCGTTGGAATGGGTACAGTTTTCATAAAACAACAAAATGCAAATCAGTGGCTATTAAAGGAGGTAAGGCATGTTCCAGATCTGAAAAAAAATCTGATTTCAACAAGGCAGTTGGGAGGTGAAGGTTGTGTAACTACTTTCACAGATAAAACCTGGAAGGTCATTAAAGGATCCCTGGTAATAGTGAAAGGAGGAAAGGTTGGTACATTGTATTTATGTAATGGTATTTCTAATTCTGTTAATGCTTTAACCTCTACAGGAGAAGATACAGCATTGTGGCATCATAGGCTCGGGCACATGAGTGAGAAGGGGATGCAAATTCTTCACTCAAGAAATTTGTTGCCAGGTTTGAAGCATGTTGATTTAAAATTATGTGAGAATTGTGTTTATGGAAAACAGAAGAGAGTCAGATTCCTTAGAGTTGGGAAAGAAAAGAAGAGTGAAAAATTAGAGCTTGTGCATACAGATGTATGGGGACCTGCTCAGGTATCATCTCTTGGTGGCTCTCATTATTATGTTACTTTTATTGATGATGCAACCAGAAAAACCTGGATTTATTGTATTCAAAATAAACCTGGTGTATTTGATACTTTCAAGAAATTGAAAGATTTGGTTGAAAATGAGACAAGGAAAATGTTGAAGTGTCTCAGATCAGATAATGGAGGTGAATATTGCAGCAAAGAGTTTGATAGGTACTATTCAGAGAATGGAATTTGCATAGAGAAGATAGTTTCAGGAACACCACAAGAAAATGGTGTGTCAGAAAGGATGAACAGGACAATCATGGAGTGTGCAAGGTGCATGAGATTGCATGCAGGATTGCCTTTACAATTTTGGGCAGATGCTGTAGACACTACTGTTTATCTAATAAATAGAGGGCCTTCAAGTTCCTTGGATGGTGGTATTCCAAAGGAGGCATGGACAGGTAAAAAGGTAAACTACTCATTTTTAAAGACTTTTGGTTGTGAAGCCTTTGTCCACATTAATAAAGAAAATAGAACAAAGCTTGAGGAAAAATCAAGGAAATGTACCTTTATTGGATATGGTGCTAATGATTTTGGTTATCGCTTATATCATTATGAAAATCAAAAAATCATTAGGAGCAGAGATGTAATATTCAATGAAAAGCTTTTGTATACGAATTAGTTGTAGGAAAAGAAACATGAAAAAGAAAACATAGAATACATAGTGCTTGATGATATCACAGGAAAAGTGATGGTGCCTGAAAATCATAATGATCAACAGCTAGAACAACAACCACAACAGCAACAAGCACCTCAAACACCTAAAAGTGGTGTTAGAAGATCTACCAGGATAACTAGACCCCCTAAACGATACTCACCTTTATTATATTATGTATTGTTGACTGATTCTGGTGAACCAAAATGTTATGAAGAAGCAGTGCAGGTAGAAACCAGGAAGAAGTGGGAGTAAGCCATGAAAGAAGAGATGGACTCCTTAGCACATAACCAGACTTGGGACTTAGTCAGGTTGCCTGCAGGTAAAACATCATTGCAGAATAAATAGGTTTACAAGTTGAAGGAAGAAGATGGAGGTAGAAAAAGGTATAAAGCTAGACTTGTGGTGAAAGGATTTGCACAGAAAAAGGATATAGACTTTGATGAGACATTTTCCCCTATTTTGAAAATGACTTCAATCAAAACTATTCTAAGTCTAGTAGCTGCTGAAGATTTACATCTTGGGCAGTTAGATGTAAAGACAACCTTTCTCCATGGGGGTTTGGAGGAAGAGATATATATGCAATAGCCACAAGGATATGAGGTAAAAGGGAAGGAGAAACTAGTGTGCAGGTTGAAGAAGAGCTTGTATGGCTTAAAATAGGCTCCAAGGCAGTGGTATCTAAAATTTGACAGGTTTATGTCTGAACAAGGTTATGCTAGATGTCACTCTGATCATTGTGTTTATCGCAAAAGGAAAAATGATGGCATCTATATTATATTGTTATTGTATGTAGATGACATGCTTGTTGCAGGCTCTAACATGCAACAAATAAATGTGCTCAAAAGGAAATTGGCAAACTCATTTGTAATGAAGGATTTGGGTGCTATAAACAAATCCTTGGTATGAGAATAACTAGAGACAAGAAGAATCGCAAATTAACATTGTCTCAAAGTGAGTACATAGAAAAGGTGTTGAAAAGGTTTAATATGTAGAATGAAAAAACCAGTTAGTATACCTTTGGCTAGCCATTTCAAATTAAGTAAGGAGGCGTGTCCCAAGACTCAGGAAGAAATGGCTCATATGTCTAAAGTTCCATATGCATCAGCAGTTGGAAGCTTAATGTATGCAATGGTTTGCACAAGGTCTGATATTGCACATGTAGTGGGAGTTCTAAGCATGTAATGAACAATCCAGGAAAATAAAATTGGATGGCGGTGAAGTGGATTCTCAAGTATTTGAGAGGTACCGCAAATCAAGAATTATGCTTTGGTGGTTCAAACATTGCTCTACAGGGATATGTTGACGCATATATGGCAGGTGAAAGAGATAACAGGAGGAGCACTACAGGAAATGTATTTACTGTAGATGGAACAACTGTCAGTTAGGTTTCAAAAATCCAAAGTGTTGTTGCACTTTCAACAATAGAAGCAGAGTATGTTGCTGCTACAGAGGCTAGTAAAGAAATGATTTGGTTACAATGGTTTCTAGATGAATTGGGTAAGAAGTAGGAGTTGGGCAGGTTATACAGTGACAGCCAGAGTGCCATACATCTTGTAAAGAACTCTACATTTCATTCCAAGACTAAGCATATACAGCTCAAGTACCATTTCATACAGTCAACATTGGAAGAGGGACAATTGAAGCTAGAAAAGATACACACTAGCTAGAATCCTGCAAATATGTTAACAAAAGTTGTAACCTGGGAGAAACTGAGAATATGCTCAGTTTCAATTTGTCTTCAAGTATGATGAAGAAGATGAGAAATAGCAAGGTCCAAAGTGGAGTCATTGTCTAGCAAATGAAGTTGCAATGGAGTTGCTATAATTAGTCTCCAAGTGGGAGATTGTTGGGTGTGGAGCCTGATTATCTTCTGTATTTAAAGTTTTTAGCTGGATGTATACCCCAGGGAGATTGTACACCCCTCCACGCAGGGGGGTGTGGGGGGGACTTGTCCCCCCCCCCGCGGGGGTCTGAGGGGGCTAATCCCCCCCAGCTGGGGGTTCGGGGACCAGCAGTACCTCGGCGGGGGATCGGGAGCAGTGCCCCCGAAGCTAAAAACAGATGTAAAATTGCCTTATAAAAGTATTAGAATTTCTAGTCAATCTGGGCCGTTCATTAGGCGGATGATCTGACAGTAGAAGTTATGTTTAGTTTAGGGTTTTTTTCCCTAGAAGGAAAACCCTCGCTATATATGAGGGAATTGTATTACGTCTATGGATATCTGTATTCTGAGTGAGGAAGAGAGAGGAGATTTAGAGCGAAGAGGGTGTTATAGTAGATATGTTATAGGATGTATCTCTTCAGTTTGCTGGACAATATAATAAAAGAAGGACTGGCTGTTTCTCCATGGATGTAGCCCAAACTGGGTGAACCCCTATATCTGTGTCTCTCTTGTTTTATGCATTTTCTGTGTTTATATTTCTGCAATATTTTATGTGTTCCATTGCTCCATAATTGTTAAAATTGGCAACCAGGGAAAAACTTCATGTGGGTCATCTTATTCATGGCTAATAATATATTTATTAGATTCCTCTCGTCGAGAGGTGTAGGATTGATATAAATATCATCCAATTCCGATAAGTATTCATGGAGATATGAATTTATTTTGATTATGGAATTATTATCAAGCCGACCTACAACTCATGTAGGCTCAGAAGCCCAACAGTCGCATCTATTCACCCACCAACTTTGTGTATAAATATAAGAGGACTTTTCCTCATTTGGACTCACTCATCTCATCACATCTCTCTCTCTCTACTGCGCAGATATGAGTCTCTTCTCTACTGCGCTGAAATGGGTCTCTCTCTCTCACACATGTGAAGCCGGAAGCTGTTGAATTTGAAGCTGCAACTGCAGAAGTAAATATTGACTTGCGTGGCCTAGAAGATCTCCTCTTTGGAACTGCACTGTAGGTTCATCTGAACCTCCTTTAAAAGCCGCAACTTTTGGTGGTGGAATGAATTCAATCCGACGAACGGTTTGCAAGATATCGACTGTCCTAGTTTGAAGCCAGAAACTGCTGAAACTGAAGCTGCAACTGCAGAAGTAAAGATTGACTTGCGTGGCCTAGAAGATATCCTCATCTAAACTGTGTTGTAGGTTCATCTGAACCTCCTCTGGAAGCTGAAACTTTTGGTGGTGGAATGAAGTCAATCCGACTGTCGGTTTGTGAGATATGGTCTGCCCTCGTTTGATAATGAAGCCGCTAATGCTGATGCTACTGATCTAGGGTTTGCTACTGCTGATATGAATCAGATTTATTGTATTATTTCTCTCTACTAAATTATTGAAGATAAAAGAAGATTTGATCAAAGGGTTTCCCCACACATTATGGGGTTTGTCCCTGGCTAGCCGCCACATCTTGTGTCTCTTGTCTTGGCTTGTTTTCTGTCGATCGTTTAATGTTCTATTTTCACTTTACTTTATGTACATGTGATTGCTAATCGGTGGAATATAATAAGAAAAAGAAGTAAACTGTTATAAGCATAGAACATACCATAACTTAACATGGTATCAGAGCTGAGGTGAAGACAAAGCCTGAGCAAGAGCAAGAGCAATCATTGAAGAGAAGATTGGCAAGGCTATCCTAAAAGAACTATGGGGTCCTCAACACTCTTTCCTGCTGAAGACAAGCTCCGTGAGAAAGCTGACTATCACGGATGGAAGATGTCTATCGATCTAACCCTTGAAGATCAAGGAGTGTTGGACCATGTAAGAGGCAATATTGTTGAGCCTTCATCAAATGCATCTGTTGTTGCCTGGAACAAATGGAAAAATGGAGAAGTCAAAACAAAGAAGATCATCCGGGACTCTATCGACAAGCGCTAGGTGGCCTACATCTCTGATCTAGACACCTCCAAGGAAATTTACGACAAACTGGTGATTTTATTTAAAGTTAATGATGCAAATCAAGTTTTGTTTCTTAGAAATAAGTTGAGGGAAATCAAGAAGGGTAAAGATGAAAGTATGCAAACATACTTCTTAAGAATCACTGAGATCAAGAACGATCTCCTATCTATTGGGGAAACCATTACTGACAGAAAAATGGCACTCACAACTCTCGGAGGATTACCATCTGAATGGTATGTGTTTAGGACTACTCTTCTGAACAATAATGTAATTCCTAGTTTCGAGAAATTAATGGCTAGATGCATTCAAGAACAAACAAGGGTAGAAGAGCAGGAAATGTCCTTGCCTAAAGGTCCTACTGCTTCTTTTCCTTCTCATGCTAAGAAAAGAAATAATTCTGGGTCTAAATCGAAAAGAAAGGCTGGATTTTAAGGGTGGAAGAAAAGGACGATGTTTCATTTGCAATAAAGCAGGTCACTATGTAAGGGAATGCCCTGATAGAAAGGAATCTCACCGTGACGATGATCAAAATCCCTCTCATGGTAATCGAAGGAATGGAAAATTCAACAACAAAGGAAAAAGGAATGCGGGAAATCAAGGAAGAGGGCAACCATTCAAGAAGGCTAGAAATTCCAGGTATGAATCTAACACTGTTGAAGATAAGCAGGCTGAATATTATCTACCAGCTGCTCTATCTACCTCTGCTCCTTCGGACTCAATGGGAATTTGGCTCATTGATAGTGGTGCCTCAAGACACTTCACTGGTTACAAAGAAGTACTCTATAATCTGGTAGAGAAAGAAACTAACCTGGAAATTGTCCTTGGAGATGACATGAAATACCCAATGAAAGGTGTAGGCAATGTTTCTCTTAAATTGAATCAAGGTAATACGATTCACTTACAAGATGTATTATATGTACCTGATCTCAAAGAGAACCTGGTATCCATCTCGGAAATGGAAGCCAAAGGCTATAAGGCAACCTTCAGTGATGGTAAGGTACGCATATGGAAAAATAATGTTAAAGATGCTTTCACTCTTGGGTTTCGAGTTGATTCTTTATATCAAGTCGGTGGAAGTCTGTTAGGAGTCATGTCTTGTGACACAACGCTTCAGTTCGAACTTTGGCATCGGAGGTTTGCCCACCTTCATTACAAAGCTCTACCCAATGTAAGACAGATGGTAACAGGGATGCCTGAATTCCAAGTAGAGAAAGAAGGTGTATGTCCGGGATGTGCCGAAGGAAAGCTCAAAAGGGGACCATTCCCTTCAAGTCAAAGCAAGACCTCCGATATATTACAACTAGTTCACTAAGACATATCAGGTATGATGCCTGTGAACTCCTTGGGAGGATACGCATATTATCTCACTTTTACAAATGACCATTCTCGAAAGACCTGGATATACTTCTTGAAAAAGAAGGATGAAGTGTTCCCTTGGTTCCGACACTTCAAATACCTAATCGAGAATCAAGCCGAAAAGAAGATCAAGATCTTAAGAACTGACAATGGGACTGAATATGAATCTAATGAGTTCCATGATTTTTGTAAAGAGGCTAGCATCAAGAGGGAGACTGCTACACCATATACTCCTGAACAAAATGGTGTGGCAGAAAGGAAGAACAGCACAATTATGGAAGTTGTCCGGGCCATGCTACATGATCAAAGTCTTCCTAAGTTTCTATGGGCTAAAGTTGCAAACACTGTCGTATATGTACAAAATCGATGGCGTCAAGCATCAAGTATGGAAGGATGCTATGACCGAAGAATATGAGTCTATCATAAAGAATGATGTTTGGGAAGTAGTTCCCAGACCCCAGGACAAGACTGTTGTTACTTCCAAATGGCTTTACAAGATAAAGCATGCAGCAGATGGAAGCACGGAAAAGTATAAGGCTTGTTTGTTGCTCGAGGTTTCTCCCAAAAGGAAGGTATAGACTATGATGAGATATTTGCACCTGTTGCCAGATATACGACCATCCGCTCGATCATAGCCCTTGCCACTTCACAAGGATGGAACCTACATCAGATGGATGTCAAGACTTCGTTCTTGCATGGCTCGATCAAAGAAGAGGTCTACGTGGAGCAACCCGAAGGATTTGAAATTTATGATCGAAAATCTCATGTATGCAGGTTGAAGAAAGCTCTCTATGGGCTGAAGCAAGCACCCCGAGCATGGTATGAGAGGATCGATAGCTACTTGATGAAGTTGGGATTCACTAGGACTAAAGCCGATCCTAACCTTTACTTTAAGGTTGAAGATGACAAGCCTCTCATAGTGGTGTTGTATGTGGATGACCTCTTTCTAACAGGTGCAGACCCTCTCATTCACAAATGTAAGAGGGAGCTGGCCTCTGAATTTGAAATGAAAGACCTAGGACTGATGCACTACTTCCTAGGACTTGAAGTGTGGCAAAAGCTAGGAGAAATTTTTCTATCTCAAGGAAAATATGTGGTGAAGATATTGGAAAGATTCGGAATGGTGGATTGCAAGCCTGTAACTACTCCGATGGAGCTTGACTTTAAGAAGTTAAGTGGTAGTGTTGTTGGACATGTTTTACGAAATGCTACCGAGTATCGGTAACTCGTCGGAGCATTAATGTTCTTAGTGAAGTCCCGTCCAGATATATGCTTTGCAGTCAACATGTTGAGCCAGCATATGGTTGAACCCCACCACATACACTGGATTGGTGCCAAGAATCTGCTGAGATATCTTCGTGGCACTATCACTTATGGGTTAAGATACATTGCCAGAGATGTGAGACTATTTGGATACACAAACGCTAACTGGGCAGGTAATGTGGAGGACCGTAAGAGCACTTCCGGGTGTTGTTTCTCCTTGGGATCTGCTTCGATATCCTGGATGAGCAGGAAACAAAATTCGGTGGCTTTGAGCACCGCCGAAGCAGAGTATATTTCTGCTAGCATGGCTTCTTGTGAGGCAGTTTGGTTGCGAAATCTCTTCAGTGAGTTGTTTGGATTCACATTGGATACCAATGTGATCCTTTGTGACAACCAAAATGGGATTAGTTTGTCATAGAATCCCGTATTCCATGATCGCTCCAAGCATATTGATATCAGATACCATTATATTCAAGACATGGTGCAACGGGGAGCTATAAGGCTCCATCATATCGGTACAGATGAACAGGTCGCCGACATTCTGACAAAACCCCTTGGGAAAGTAAAATTTCTGACTTTCCATGAACAACTTGGATTTGTTCAAATACCCTCCAATGAGGGTCATGTATGATGCATTGAGATCTGAGAGCTCCAGGGGGGTGCGGGGTGCTTCTTGGAGCAGCATATGACCATAGGATTATTCACTATCCCCTGGTGGTATACATGTACACCCCATGGCGACATTGTAGCAGGTTTGATGTGTTCTCCTGTGAGGCCTGGATTGATGTGTTCTCCATGGAAATTGTAGTAGGATTGATGTGTTTTCCTGTGAGGCCTGGATTGATGTGTTCTCCATGGCAATTGTAGCAGGATTGATGTGTTCTCCTGTGAGGACAGGATTGATTAGTTCTCCTGTCGAGGCATCCTACCCATGCAGTCTGGGACTCATGGGAAGTACCTCTCATCTTATCAATGAGCAGGGAAATGAAGTTAGGGACCATAGTAGTACCGATGGACGCATCGTTGTAACTACCGTACTCCCTACGCTAGGATGACCTCCATTGGTCTGGGACCAATGATACTGGTTTGGGACCAGTGGTAGGAGTTGTACCATACTATGACGCTGACTTCGGGTCGGTTGAGACTAGTATGGGATCAGTGGTACATACTGTTAGACTCCGTCTTCTTAAGTCCTCTGTTAGAATCCAATTCAGACAAGTGGCTGTCAAAGTTTCAATAATACTTGAAGGCTATAAGGGAGCTTCGATAAGTTTTCATTTCAGGATTGTCATCGTCAAAGTGCTCAAAGGTATTTCTTCTTTCAAATTTGTTTTCTGTAAATACGCTGCCATGCTACCAATGTACTTCTCAGAGATCGAAAGGTTTACCATGTATTGTGATTGAGATGCAAAAATTAAAGACCTGTTTTGAAATGCCCTGATAAATCAAGTTTATTAGCACCTGCAGCAAGAACTTTTGCTAAGTTTCAAAATATGAACTTTCTCATATTGTTCGAGTAATGGTACGTGGGGCAAACTACCTGATTTGCATAAACTTAAGAGTTTATAAAGACAAGGAAAGATCAGGCAACATAATTAGGTGTTTTGATAGATGGGCTCAAGAATAGTGCAAACAAATTTGCAAAATGAACAGCACAAATTTTCTGGCAGAATTATAAAGTCGGGTTATGTGTTTTGAATTCACCCTCGTGATCACATCAGCCATGTTGATTTAGTATTCAAAGGATAAAATCCAGCATTTCGATGGCATGTAGCAGCGTTTCAGTATTGATGGATGTTAAAAGGGCGAAAAAATTGGAAACTGGAAGGTGCGCTACGCATTGAGGTTGTGCGCTACGCACTGGGCAGTGCGCTATGCATTGGGTGAGCGCGGCCAGTGTAAAAATACACAGGCGCTACGCATCAGGCTGTGCGCTACGCACTGGGATAGCGCGCTACGCACTCAGTCCAGCACAAAATTTGTTTATATTTATGCGCCCAGTCTCGTATCAAATCGACTCCTTCAATTTGCAAAGAGCTAAAGGGATAATCTTACAACAGATATCCAGTGAAGATGGGGACGGAGTATGCAATCCTCGCATATCTATGGAGTGATCTCGAGGCAGGTCAATTTTGAAGCCAAATCTGAGTATGAGATGATCCAGAACTATAAGGTGCTGCAAGAAGTCCTCAACAAGCTTAAGATAGCCAAGCATATTGAAGTAAACAAACTAGTGAAAGGAAGGCCATTAGATAATCTTGAGTTTATGCAATGGTTGAAACGATACTGCGATTCTACAAATGTTGGAAACTTTACCCGCAGGAATGGTTATAATGCAGTTGAGAGAAGAGAAACATGCAAAGGAGGGAAAGAGCTAAATAGAAAAGTAGCTTTGAGCCTCCATTCGCAGACAACGGGTGCAACAAAGGCACCTGCAATGTCCAGGCCTACAACTCCATCCTCTAATAATAGTCGCCGAGCAGATTCTAGACCAAATTCAAATGGACATGTAAGCAAAAACGCTCCAAAGAATACACCACTGCCATCCCCAGCTGCAACACAGGTTGCAGTTGACAATTTGGAAAAGGAAAGAGACCTTTACTTTGGAAAACTAAGGGACATCGAGAGTATATGCCAGAACTCTGAACTCCTAGAAATTCCGGCAATCAGAACAATTCAAAGACTGCTCTATACAGATCACTATGAAGCCGATACTCTCACTGATCTAGTAACAATGAGTATAGCAGAAAATGAAGCCTCGGGCCATGTTATCGAGGACTGTGAAGTTCAACCTTCGAGATCCAGTAACAGGGATAATCAAGATGATTTATCCTTATATGATTCTGCAGCACTATACAATGGAGAGTATACTAAGCCCTTTGTTACAGAGCACTTGATGATCATACCAGGCCAGACGACCACTATTTTTTATTAAAAATGTTTTTTCAAAAGGCAAACGTAAAGTAAAAAGTCAAAGTCAAAGCTAAATTTAAACCGTAGATACTTGCCACAACAGAGAACAAGATTCGATTGCCTATGTTTATCTTCAGTAAATGGGATTGACACCTGTAATGCCACCTCTTCATCAGTTATCAACAGATTCGAGTAGAAGAAGGAGCACTATTCTATCTTCAGAAGCGCTGATTTTTTTTTTTTTAGTTTTATTTATTAATAATGATAAAACAAATCCCTTGTCTTGGGGTCGATTTGTTTTCCCCTAGCAGAGTTTATTTAATGTATTAAAAATCATTTTGTAAAGAGGGGAGAGATTTTCTGAGAAGTGCGTGGAGAAGAACAGAATTTCATTGTACAGTGTTTGACAGAGATTAATCGAAGAATACAGCTCTGATTTGTAAGATTCTTGTGGTGTGAAAGTTTAGCAAATGTATCTTTCTTTCTGTTTCAATGTCTTTTGTAATGTTTCATAGTTCATTCATAATCGTTTCTAAATGAATACTTTTAAGTGAGAAAGGCAGAATTCAATTTATTTGCTCTGCCTTGAGGAAGTTTTCATATTTAATGTTTTCTTCTGTTTGATAAGGATCCATCACACATGCCCTTGTCGACTTCTCAGCAGTCTTGCCATTCCGTTTAATCTCAATTTTATTGTTAAACTTCACTCCTACCTCGCCTTATGGATTAACCTGTGCCTTTGATTAAACCTCTGCTCTTGCTGTCTTTGCCCATGCAGCCCAGAAAACCCAAACATTTATTAAAACCTCATTTCCTATCTCTTTACTAGCCTAAAATCAGTATTAAATTTGAGTCATCTCAGCCCCTTTGAAGACCTTTTGCCGAGATAGACCCGGAGAGAGCCCTCTCCTGTCCTCGTAGGGCTAGCTACGAGGTTGAGCGTGGTATGATGTTGCCTCAAGTTTTGCCTTCCACACCCTGAGGTAGATTCGAGCGTTAACATAGTGGCGACCATACTGGGGAAGAACAAATGGTTTGCTGGTTGATGTCATTTGTTTTATAAGCTACAGATGGAGCCTGAAGTTATGCCAGGTAGCCTTCAAAACGCTTTTGCTTTACATTAGCGGAAGTAGATAAACGTTGCTTTAGTCAATCTCCGGTCTAGCTTGTAAATGTGACATTTAACTTGTTAATTGCTCCAGTACATGAAATCAAGTTGCAGATCTGATGCCGATGGTGGACCGCAATCAGACATAAGAAGGCTAAAACATTCACCTGGCGACTCCAACTCGATCCAGACAGTCCAGTGCTCGCTGATCCATTTATGCAATGGTAGGGTATGTGGCAAACCATGCACTGTGTGAAGCTGTAAAAGAAGTAAGGAATCAGTTAGCAGATTTTGAAATTAATGAAGATTTTTTCAGTGCCTTGCTTCAATGTTTGAAATCTTCGAAATTCCCTCTTGAAGCTAAACTGGTGTTTGTGAATTAGTTGTTGAAAGAGTTGAGAAGGAGATTCAATGTTTAGATGATCAGATCCAGTCATATGATTTCCAAGACCCTAAAAAGTTCTTGGAAATCCTTCCTCCATCAAAACAAGAAATAACAGACTTGCGTACAGATGTTTTCATTGATAGTGTGCAGCTGGAGGTATGTATTGCAGAGTTGGGGCAGCCAACAGAGTCTGGCTTCCGCGATCCAATGGAAACATACATGGAAATGTTTTTCAGTTTGATTGATAGATCAGGTTGTTTTCTACGTGACCAAGCTCATTACGTGCATGAAGGGTTGCCAGCAATTGCATCTGTGGTCTGGTTGAAGCACTCTCAAGCGGCATCATTTTCAGGTTTACTTGAATAGTTAATCTGGCATTTCAGTATTACCTGATCTACTGTTTTTACAGCAAAGTAGGGTAGATTTTGTAAATAAATAAGCAGCCAAAAGGCAGCATCTTGTTCCTGTTTCATTGCAGCTTTAGTTGGAAGTTAGTTAAGCCAGTTTTTCAGTTATTTCAGTCTTGAGATTAAATCAGTTTGAGTTCAGTTTCAGTTTAAAAATTGAGTCAAGAGTTGTGTCGATTTGTTGAAATAATGACTCCATTTCCCAATGGATGGAGGCACTGTCTGCTCTCCCAGAGATCTGCGGTTCTTGACATCTCCAAGGAGCTACCATCCCCATTGGAGCCAATGTTAGAGTCGGTCTAGTTATCCCTCCATCAGAGATCAAAGCTCTTTTGCATTTCATGATTAGGTGTCCCATCAGTTTTGATCAGTTGCATTTCGTTAGGCATGCCATAACTCTGATGGAGCGGTTTGTGTCATTCATTCCCCTCGTGCTTGGCACTGCTGGTTCAGGCCTGTTTATTAAAATAAGTCTTCAAAGGTCATTTACAATCATGTTTTAAATTTTGAGGTCTTAGGTCTAGGGTTGAGTCAATTTTGTCTTGAAAAGTCTTAGAAGACCAGCAGGCCAAAGTTCTTCAATCGTTCAAGTGCAGCCTTGGTCTCCTTTTCCAGAGCATATCAGAGCTATCCCTACAAAAAATTATCAGAGAAAATCATTTTTTCAACCAATTTTAAAGGGGAAACCAAAAAGGTCAAAGCCTATTAATTTTGAAAAAGTGTCAACAACCAAACATAAGAAAAGGGGTTTTGGGTTAAGCAAAAATCAACAAGGAGTCTATATGAAGATATTTCTCTTCATTTGCAACCCATTCCACATTCCAAGAGCAAAGAGCATTGTTCTCAGGCGATTTTGTGAGTTTGTGAGCAAATTGGGCCGTTTCCAGGGCGCGCTACACATCAGGATTTTTTGCAAAGTTTTCATCTTCAGCTCAGGAAACAAAGCCAGTTTGACCAGTTTTGACTTGTGATGGGATTTTTCACCTTCCTTGATGTAATTAATGGAAATGTATGTTTAATTGACACTTATTTACCTATTCTAGATTATTCATTCATAAAATAGCAAAAATTTAATGAATGAATTGGTTTCCTAGCTTATAGAGGCAAGTTGTTTTGACTGCCTAGATTGTAGTGCTTTGTTTAGAATTGGTTGAAACAGCTCCTAGGATGGTGAGCTCGACCCCTAAAGGCAAGGGAATGAGTTAGCTTGCCTATATTATGTATATTCTTAGTCATTTTCACGGTTGGAATCTTGGGAATAGCTTGATACACTATTGTACATATTTTATCTACAATTTTGGCAAAGGATAGACCAGGGTTTTGCAGCACTATTTGGGATTCATGTGGCCTTATGTGTTGATGGTTTGTTTCTCTCAGTACTTTTAAGTTGTGTATGTGTACCGCTTTCCTGATTTAATCTTCTGTAATTAAACAAATGAAGTGTTAAGGTAGAATCCATAAATTTGCTATGCTCTGCCTTTAAGTTTGTTTAATTTTCCATGTTTTCTTTAGTTTAAGGAGAATCCTTGAGACTTCCTTGCTCTCCTTAGCTCCTCACCGGTCAGGTCTATTCATTCAATCACTTTAAAGGCATCAAAACAATCACCTATATTGCCCCAAGTAGACCTATGCAAAAGCTGTGCCTCATCCCCGCACCCAAAATTTCCTTTCCCTTGAATTCAACAAAACTTCAAAAAATAAATTCCATAATCCTTGTACTTCATACCTAGCCTAAAATTAGTCATCAATTCAGTCATCTCGAGCCTCTTTGATTACCTTTTGCCGAGATTGACCGGAGAGAGCCCTCTCCTGTCCTCATAGGGCTAGATACGAGGCTGAGCTTGGTTTGATGTTGCCTCGAGTTTTGCCTTCCTCAACTTGAGGCAAATTCGAATGCTAACACATACTCTGAGACTGACTTTGAGTCAGTGGAGGATGATATTGGTCTGGGACCATTGGATTTGTACTCACTATGACGCTGACTTTGGGTTGGTTGAGACTAGTCTGGGACCAATGGTACATACTCTGAGACTGACTTTGAGTCAGTATGATACATCCTCGATCATTTCTTCTTCTTCATAATTCGGACAAAAGCAGAGTAGAACAGAACAATGCAAAAGCAGAGCACAACAGAAAAACACAGTACAGATCAGTGCAGGGCAGAACAAGACAAAGCAGAACAGGAAAAATAGAGCAGATCAAGGCAAGGTTCAGGCTGTACAAGGCAGTGCATTTGATGGATGAATAGTATCGACCGATAGACAGATTGCAGATGAAGTTCTCCATGGTTGAGAGGGAGTGTTAAAATTGGAAACCAGGGAAAAAATTCATGTGGGTCATCTTATTCATGGCTAATAATGTTTTTATTAGATTCCTCTCGTCGAGAGGTGTAGGATTGATATAAAGATCATCCAATTCCGATAAGTATTCATGGAGATATGAATTTATTTTGATTATGGAATTATTATCAAGCCGACCTACAACTCATGTAGGCTCAAAAGCCCAACAGTCGCATCTATTCACCCACCAATGTTGTGTATAAATATAAGAGGACTTTTCCTCCTTTGGACTCACTCATCTCATCACATCTCTCTCTCTCTACTGCGCAGATACGAGTCTCTTCTCTACTACGCTGAAATGGGTCTCTCTCTCTCTCACATGTGAAGCCGGAAGCTGTTGAATTTGAAGTTGCAACTGCAGAAGTAAAGATTGACTTGCATGGCCTAGAATATCTCCTCTTTGGAATTGCGCTGTAGGTTCATCTGAACCTCCTTTGAAAGCCACAACGTTTGGTGGTGGAATGAAGTCAATCCGACGAATGGTTTGCAAGATATCGACTGCCCTAGTTTGAAGCCAGAAACTGCTGAAACTGAAGCTGCAACTGCAGAAGTAAAGATTGACTTGCATGGCCTAGAATATCTCCTCATCTAAATTGTGTTGTAGGTTCATCTGAACCTCCTCTGGAAGCCGAAACTTTTGGTGGTGGAATGAAGTCAATCCGACTGTCGGTTTGTGAGATATGGTCTGCCCTAGTTTGATAATGAAGCCGCTAATGCTGATGCTACTGATCTAGGGTTTGCTACTGCTGATATGAATCAGATTTATTGTACTATTTCTCTCTGCTGAATTATTGAAGATAAAAGAAGATTTGATCAAAGGGTTTCCCCACACATTGTGGGGTTTGTCCCTGGCTAGCCGCCACATCTTGTGTCTCTTGTCTTGGCTTGTTTTATGTCGATCGTTTAATGTTCTATCTGCGCTTTACTTTATGTACATGTGATTACTAATCGGTGGACTATAATAAGAAAAAGAAGTAAACTGTTATAAGCATAGAACATACCATAACTTAACAATAATATATAATTTTCTAGCATTTAGTGCCCATTTTTAGATCAAGTGGTATCAGAGTATGATGTGTGATTGACAGAGCAATCTATATGCCTGTTTGACTTGAAATGTGTTCAAACAGTAGAAAGAATTTAGTTGTTTGATTGTTTGTAAGCTAACTATTGTTTGAGTTCGCAAAAGTTCAGGGAAAGCTGGTGTTAGCTAAGTCTAGGAGAGGACAAGAAGGAAGAAGGGCTAAAGGCATTCTTCTTATCCCAAAGGACCTCAAAGCAATCCTTGAAGCACAAGAGGTTTTTTGCAAAAGATTGTTTGAGTAAGCTCTTTCTTAATCTTGTTTGAAGTTCTTTTTTTCATTGGCATAATGACAACTTCTACAAGTGAGTCCTCAAAATCTTCTTTCTTCACAACATTCTTTGATGAAGACATGAAACAAGACTTGTTCATCATGATGGACAAGGTGAGAGAAATGTGTGAGGATGGAAGGAAGAGCAATATGCTTAGAGAGCAGTTGAATTCCATGGAGGAAGAGAAGTAGTTGCTTTCTGACAAATTGCAGGAAATGGAGAGGCAACTTCATATTGCAAATATGAACCTGAAAAGGATGCATGAGTTGGAGACACAAATCTTTGTTACCAAAGAAGCCTTAGTCAAGTATCAGCTTGAAGAAGAGGTAAACAATTCCTGTTTGTCTTCAAATTCTTCTAAGAATGCTTATATTGGTTCTTTTGAAAAACATACTAGAGGTATAGGTTCCAAGTTAATGTCCAAGATGGGATATGAAGAAAAAGGCTTGGGAAAGCATGCACAGGGTATTTTTGAGCCAATAATAGTTGAGGAAAGGCCTAAGTATTTGGGTCTTGGCTATGGACAGTCTTATGGAGAAAGTTCCAAAGCTTCCATGAAGGTCATTGAAATAGTTCCAAGAATGAGTTTCATTTCAGGTCTTCTACCTCAAGAGTGTGAATATTGTATTCTTGGGGAATGCAATAGTGTGAAGCATACTTTTCAGAAAGAAGGTGTATATCAGCATACACTTGAACCAGAGAGTTGTGGAAACTTTGACAGCCTTGAAGAGATTGATGGTGTTCCAAAGGGAGCTACTTCTTCATTCAATTCACCTCCTCAAGAAGGCAATAAAGGTGAAAGAGAAAGGTATAAATCTGGTTCTAGCCATATTCCTTTTGATTATGTTTAGCATGATAAATTTCCATTTGATCATGGGAAAAGAATGGCATGTTCCTTTTTTGTTTTGGATAACCATAATGTTTCTAGATGTTGAAAGAGAATGGCCACATACAGGAAACTTTTGAAGGAAAGGAAGCAAGAAGCCAAAGGTCCACTGGACAAGGCAAATCACGCTGTCAAGAAGATGCACATGTGTTGCACTTATTGCCATAAGCAAGGACATGTTGCTGCAAAATGTTGGACTTTGAATCCAACAATGCTTCCACAAAAGCTGAAGAACGTGGAAAGAGAGAATGGAAGGAATGGAAAGAAAGTTTCCATGAATGATGTGTTTCAGGATGATTCACATGTTGATTCTAATGTGCAGACAAAGGAAGGACCTTTCAAATAGATTGGTAAGAAATGGTTAGAGTTCTTATCCAATTAAGATTGCATGTCTATTGATGTATATATTTTCATTTCTTTGTTAATGGAATGCAAGTTGCAGGGTTTTACCAATAAGGTGAATGAAAAAGTTGAGTAGGAGACTCACTGTATTGAAACAACATTATATTCATTTCAGCTTCGAAAGTATAGTGTGCTTAAGCGAAAGTTGAAGGATGAAATGCATGCATAAGAATGATATGCATGAACACAGGGATGTTAATGATTTCCTTGTATTTAAACATGTATGTGTGATTAACTTGAAGGGGTTGATTACTTTGTTGTAAACATGCATGTAATGCAATATTGACTTGGGAAAAGTTGATTTGGTCTCCAATATGGAGATAATGATGAAGTGTTTCATCTTTTGAAAAGAATCATTGAGATATTTTCTACATGCTTGACTTGAAGGGTCATTTGTTTTAAAGGCATGATTTGTGGGCTTGTTATCTAGTCCATCATTTGTATGTGGATGTAAGACATCGAGGTGTTCACAAGATGTGAAATTTGTTTCTTTTGTTGAAGCAGGAGTTTAGGCCATCCAGTTGTTGTCTATAATCCTGTTATTGTTAACAGTTGTTGTTGATAGTATGTCAAACAGGTACAAATGAAAATTTTGCGAAGCAGATGTAACTTCACGTTGGTTTAAGCCACCTTGGATCAATGATCAAGACAGAGAAGTTCAAATTACCTTCTGTAACCTTCTCAGCAGGAGTTCTGCAGGAAGTCAAGGAGGAAGACAGTTCTTCCTAGGAGGACAAGCACATCTAGGAAGGGAGTGTTCAAAGGCTTTGGTTCAGAGGCACTATGCAAGGCAAGTGTATGAAGGCTGAAAGAAGAGGGTGTTGTACTCTCATTTACTGTTCAGATTAGTATATCAGACTTTTGGAGACCAAAAGCTTTTTAGTGGGAAGGCATGATTAGAAAATTATTCTAGATGAATTTTCACTCAAAAATGAAAAGTCAAAGTATGCTTCTAAAGATAGTCGCATTGCATAGATCTTTTTAAGATGAATCTAATGCAATTTGAATGGGCTAAAATGAACTTCGGATGAAGAAGTTATTGCAGAAAGAAGATTGCTATTGTCTTTTGAAAAGGAGGAAAATTCTTATAAAAATGGCCTAAAAGGCTCATTGAAGAAATTGCATCGTAAATGTGCCAAAGGGAAGGACTTAAGGCAAAGGTGGAAGGAACCCTGATTTTGACCTCCGACTTATCACATCGAAGGTAGGCATTTGCCCGTTATCGGGACCCTAGGTAGAGCGATATGCGATCAATGTGATGAAGTGATTGCAATGATCGATGATCGGAGGAGCAGAGGCATAGACCCCGCCGATGCGATATGAGATGAGCAATATCGATGATCAGCGGATCGGCAGATCGACGATTGGCATAGTCAAAGGGAAGACCCCCAAGGCCGTTGCGACATTGCGATATGTGATATGTGATGTGCCGATAGCGCAAACAATGGTCAACAATCAGGGTCGCAACAATACAAAGGGCTCCTGCCTGTTGCGATTGCGATATGCGATCAGATCACGGACCCAATGGGATTATAGATGTGATTTCGTAATATTTGAAATATGGAAATTCAGATTTTCAATGTATTCTCATGTATTGGGTTTTTTGGCCAATACGCCATGCGATTGTGATTTGCGATGGAATGGAAGACCCAATAGGTTTATAGATGCGGTTGCATTCTATTTGAAGTCCAGTTTTTGTGCTCAATAGTGTTTTTCCTGTGTATTTCTGTTATGAGCCAGAAATGCATTATTTCATGGATTTCGTTCAAAAAGAGGCTGTCGGTTCATTTTCCATTAGAAACAACCGTCATTCCTTGTGCCACGTTGCAGGCGGGTGTTTCTGTAACAAGGATGCATTTTGAAGCACGAAGAGCTAGAGCCGGGAAAAAGAATGATTCCCATGATCCAAGGGACAGAGGAAAAACTGTGGAAGCCACAGAGTTAATGGATGCCTTTCAAAAGCCAAAGAGCACAATTGACAGAGGGAGCTGAAAACTGAAAGCTTGCAGTCGCTTGGAGGTAAAGCGAAACTAGAAGCTCACTACAAGAGCCGAGAGCCAAAAAGCCTGAGAGCTTCAGAGCCAGAGGGCCGAACAAAGGCAGAGCCACCAAAGGTTGGAGGCAGAGCCAGACGGACAGAGCCAGATAGCTAAGAGAGCTAGAGCTAGATAAGCCAGAGCACTGAGAGACGGAGCCAGTTAGCTAGAGAGCCAGAGCTGTAGAGCCAAAGAGCTCAGAGCAGACTTCTGAGAGCTATGGGTTGTAATGAAGTTGCAGAATAGCAAAGAGATCAAATGATCAAGCTATTGCTAGTGTCTAGAGTGTGCTGAAGATAGAATAAGGTATTCCAGAGACAGTGAAAGAATTCTGAGAGAGTTGGTGCAAACTAGAGCTCAAGATAGCTCAGAGCGTTGATTGAAGGAGTCTAGTCCAGAGAAGCCTAGATCTGTCTGCAGAGTATGGACAACCAGCAGGGATAAGATGGTATTCTAAACCCATAGGTTCAATTGTAAACCAATGGAGTTGAGTGTGGAGCTTGTAAAAAAATTTATGCCATAATCCTAGAGAGCCTATTTGAGTTGACTAGAGCTCACAGAGACGTAGCCCAAGAGGTTTGGGTGAAATCCATATTATATTGTTGTCTTATGTGTTTGCTAGTTTTCTATTTTATTTACTGTTATGTGTGTTTAAATATCAACATAAGAAAATGTACATAAGAACTTGAACAATCTAAAAACAAACACAAGCATACACCTATTTCAAGCACTTTTTAATTCCTCAATTGGTTAATCATAAGGTCTTGAGAATATATAAGCTTTGGAGTGGGAGAGGTTCTTGTAAGCTTGACAAGAAGCCTTTAGTGCCCCATTTTCAGATCATTCAGGCAGTCAAAATAATTTTCAAATATCTTCAAGGAACACAGAACTTTGGTTATTTGTATCTTAGAGATATAGATCTCACTCTTCATGCATATACAGATGCAGATTGGGCAGAAAGTGTTGATGACAGAAAAAGCACTAGTGGTGGTGCATTCTATATGGGTTCCAGGTCAGTGTCTTGGTTCAGCAAGAAACAAAGTTCAATTGCATTATCTACAGCTGAAGCAGAATATGTGGTTGATGCATCTTGCTGCACACAACTTCTTTGGATGATGTAAACCTTCCAGGACATTCAGATCACATGCACTCCACCCATCTCCATTCTATGTGATAATACAAGTGCCATCTATATTTCAAAGAATCCATTCATGCACTCCAAGACCAAGCACATACCCATCAAATACCATTTTCTACGTGAACAAGTGCTTGAACAAAAGGTCAAATTGGAGTATGTTCCCTCCAAAGAACAGGTTGTTGATATATTCACTAAACCACTACCCAGAGAGACATTTGAATATCTCAGACAAAATCTGGGAGTAGTTGTTGCATCATCATGCTATTAAATCCAACTTTTTCAGAAAAAAGGCTATTATATGTGTGTTTCATGAAGTATAGTCACATACACATGCGGGTTTCTATGGTTAAAGAAGCGTATATGTGTTTCAGACAAGAAAATAGTGGGGCAGGATCTGATATGGGTGTTTGACTGATATTGATGATTAATGTCTATATACTTTGTTCATTAATTTTATTTGAGTAACAAATATGCCTTGATCATTGACCTGTTAACAATGCACAGGTAGCACAGGTTCAGGGGGAGCATTATCCTTCACATACATTCAACATTGTTGGCATTATGGTTGCTGAGTCTAGCTATGGCTTCAGATATTTATACCATTTGTTACTCAAGTCATGTAAAAGTCTAGGAAGTGATATGAGTCCTCTTGGAAAAATGATGTAATTTGTATCCCCACTTTAAATGGGATGGATGATGTAATATTTCTTGTTTTTGTCATGTATAAACAATTGGTATATCCCCATTTGGTTGGGTGGATGAGTCAGATTTGGTATATCCCCACTCGGTTGGGAGATGGATGTATGTATGAGTCATTGGTGATAGGAAGGTCATCCTCACATATTCGAGTTATAGAGTCATGTTATTCTTTTAGAAAATATTTTTTGTAGACTTTGCTTGTACTCAGGAAGAGCATGGACGGTTTCAGTACATCTCGACATGTACAAAAGGGGAAGCTCAATTAGAGATTTCAGCATGTACTTAGGGGGAGCATGACCAACATAATATATGTCAAAGGGAGAAATTATCTTAGTCCAACCTTTGCCCTTGATGTCAAAGGGGGAGAGTGACTTGGTGTTGTTGTTGCCATCAAGTCCAAAGGGGGAGATTGTTGGCATTATGATACAGGTGTTGTCCTTGATGGAAACTCACTTAGATGAAAGATCATGGTGCAACATATCAACAGCAAAGAATTATAGATCAGACTACGGAGAATGAAGAAAGAGAGGTATATGTAGGTTCACCTTGACCAAGTTGCATATACATGTAGGTTCACTGAACACAAGTAGCAGATACGTACACACGCAGTTTCACATAAGGAAAAGCATGTATTTGTTGGAAAACTAATTTTTTGGTCTGAGGTATTTGGTACAAGGTATTGGTCCTAAGTGGTTTTGATCCATGGTATTGAGAAAGGCCTAAAACTATATAAGTGGGAGAAGATCATTAGGCCAAGGTATGCAAGTATCGAATATTTGATGAAGTGTGAGATCTAGTATGCAGGTTATTGGCTTATGGTGCTTTGCTTGATCTGAACCAAGGATGAACCTTAGCGATTAATGAGGGATAAGATCTAATAATGGATCAGGATCTTAAGACTTGAAATGAATTATCATTATGTGGTTTGATCATGTATAGTCTAGATCTGAATACTGACACGTGTTATTTTGTAAATGTTATGATCTAGGTATAACTGAAGTCTGGAATAGCTGCAAAATTATGAATTAATATTTACAAATGTGTACGCTGGTTGGCTTTGATAAAAGAACGTATACACGCTGGTTCGACACATGGAAGTAGCGTATACCTTATGAAGTATGTTTCAATTGTTTCTGTTTGTTGTTGCAGTTTTGGGTTCTGGTGACTGTATTCTAGTGACAGTGTTATGAATGATCAGATTTAGGTTATGGTGATTGAGTTTCAGTGATTGGTTGATGCAGATGTACTTGATGATTGTATTGGAGTTACGATGTTGATGATGGTTCCAGTATGAAAATTGAATGAAACATGGCCTTCAGATTGTGGTGTTGTGTTCCAGGAGTATCTAGTTTGAAAATTCATGAAACGTGGTCCCTGGTAGAAGAGTGGAGTTTTTTGTAGGCTGGCACCTACGTACTAGTAAACATATTGGCTAGTACAAGAGCTAGGGGGTTATAACTCCCTTCCAGTAGTAGCTAGATAATGAGAGAAGGTTGTAGCCTTCTGCAGGTGGGTACCTGCGTACTGGTATGAGTCTGCACTAGTACAAGATTGTAAATAGATTTTCTTATTATTAAAAGAAGACAGAGACGACATCAACAGGTGGTTTTTACTCACATTGGGTTTCCACCTTATATGTTGGTGTTCATGTGTGATGCTTTATTTTTCTTTTCCTGCACTGTCTAATAAATCTCTGATATACTAGTTAAATTTCAATACATGATAAACTATCTAAATCAAAATTTATCTGCAAATACACTGGTTGCTTTAAGTACAGTTGCGTGTACATGCTAGTTCACTTAGCTGAAGTAGTGTATATAAATATGTTTGGGAAATTAAAATTATTGATCTAATAATACTGATTCACCCCCCTCTCAGTATTATTTCCAACACAAGTATATCTCATATGAGGGTAGATACAATATTGTTTATGGCTACCATTTTAGAATGCTTGAAGAACTAAGATTTGGGGTAGAAACACCAGTTCACCAAAGATTCAACATATCCTATTTTCCGATGCAATCACTCATGGACTCCAGAAACAAAGTAAAGAAAGGAAATTCCCAACCATTGGTTCACCATGGGTTGATCAGAATCTTCATTAAGCATGTCCTCCTAAACCCAAGAATCCCTATAACATGGACAATCTTCAATGACTTACTAGTAGAGGATGACATTAGAACCTTCATCTATGGTGTTAGTCCTTCTGTTAGTGAGGAGGAGGCAAAAAAAGAGGAAGAAGATACAGAGCTACATAGGGATGAGGTGGGTAAGGAAGAAACTAATACAGAGGGACATGATGAAGAGGACACTAATACAAAGGAACATGATGCTGAAACAGAAGAGGAAGAAGGCATTGAAAAAAAAAAGGAGCAGCAAGAAACAAAAGAGCTAAGTGGCTTCAGGGACAGAGAAGCAGTTGAACAATCAAATCCCATGGCCCTAATCTACACCAATAATCTAATTGAAAATGATCCTCAGCTGGCACTTAGATATCTTGCTGCCCAAGAGCAAGCAATTTCACATTTTGAGGACATGTTTAGGCTGCTAAGAAATGATAATATACATGCCTGCATAAGGAGATGGAAAACACTGCCACATAGCTTGAAGATTAGAGAATATTAATGGGAAGAAGTAGAAAGGAAAGCAGGCTTCTATGAACAAGAAAAAGAGACCATAACAGAAGCATAGGATGTCAGAGAGGCTACCAGAGCCACTAAGTTGCTCAAAGGATGAGCAACACTTTCAATAGGGGGGTGATGATGAACCTCATCATTGAGTAATTATATGGACCTTAATTGGCCTTAATTCACCTCCTAGCTTAGTCAAACCAACTATTCTCACAACTTATTGCATACTTTTGATTATATTTTGCTTATGAGATGAGTTAGAGTTGGATATTTTGCTTTGTGGTCTAATGTGCATGTGATGCAGGAATAAAGGATAAAAGCAAGAGAAATGCAGGGATAAAAGATAAAAGCAAGGAACTATGGTAAAGACCTTGGTAAAAATCTGAATGGTACAAGGGAGAGGAATTATAGGAGGTAAATCATCCTCATTTATTGCCCCTCCATTCGAATATCCCTCCATCAGCTGAAAGTACAAATAGCCAAATCAGGTGTACTAGAAGGGAGCCAAGCAAGTGAAGGTGCAAACAGCCAAATCAGGTGTACTAGAAGGCAGCCAAGCAAGTGAAAGTACGAGTTCATCTTGAGTTGGGAGCCAAGCCTCCCTAATAGAAGGTAGCCGAGCTAGTGAAAGGGAAAGGATGAGTTTACCATTTGAATTGGGAGCTGTGCCTCCCTAATTTTTTGAAGGAAGTTGTCAGAGACTTCAGATGTATAAGTAGAGAGGCTTAGGACCTTAGTTTTTTTTAGTTAGTTAGTTATGAATAGTCACCAAGAGTTGGAAAGAATTCTACTTTGTTCTCAAGCTGCAATTCTTGTAATAATTTTTGATTTATAATGAAGATGAGTCTTTTTTTGAACCAGCACTGAGTTAACTCAGAGGGATGAAGCTCTTGGGTTAGGGCCCAACCCTAGCAGCCAAAGCTCCTCTTTATTGTATTGTTAAGTAGCATAGAATTTCCATTCATCTATTGAAGTAGTTCATTTCCATTACAACAATAACATAGATGCATGGTTTGATTGTCCATTTGCTTCAGTAATTTTATTCCCATTGCAACATGATAGCATAGATTTTTGGTTCTGTTCATTTACTTAAGTATTTTCCTATTTTTCTGTTTATTTGTTTAAGTAGTTGCATTTCCATTACAACAAGGTAGAACAGATTAGTTGTGTTTCAGTCTGCTTCATTTATGCTTTTATTCAATTAGCATGGTAGAAAATGAAATATCCACCAAGTTGCCCACATGTGTCTCGGCCTCACCTCCTACCTCTGGGACCATCACGTGAGGAATAAACCCTGCAGCAACCCAAAAACAAAGGGTTTTGGTTTTCACAGGGAGTTTGTTGTTTAACACAGTCACTGAGCTCATTTCATATCACTCTGTTCCTTTAATGGTCATCTGCTCCTTTGCTCTCTTCCTGTCATTTGATCTCCCTCACATCCCTTTCATTCTCCTTCAGCATGAAAAACTGAGCAGAAGTTGTTAATCCACGTCCAAACGGTTTTTAACTGTAGATAGCCTCACATAGCAAAACTAACCAATCACCGCCTGAATTCACTTTTAGCATTTGACTTTGTGCACTTTAAATCCCAACTGTTGATCTGCCTTGTCAGATCCGACGGCTATTACGCACTCTCTCACTAACCAACTCAGTCAAACCTTCACCATTGATTTGCCTCGCCAGATCCGACGGCCATCGCATGATATCACGTGGATTTCTGTTCGATTGTTATCCGCCCGAGGGCACACGAAATGGGCGGTTTCCCCATGCTATGTCTCGGCCGAGGAGGTTAATCGCGTAAAATTTTAGGAAACCACTTACAGCTTTGAGGGCGCGTGATATACTACTTACCGCTCTCTAAACCCGCTCCCTCATTTCTGCACGTTCCTTTAAGTGCTCCAATCTCCACCGTCGATCTATCTCCTGATTTGATGGCCATCGCATCACCTGATACCATTTTCGCACGTTTCTTTTGCCCGCGATCTAATCTTTGCCATCCATCTACTGATTAATCCTATTTTTCCATCTCCTGACTCCACCTATACAATCTCAACCGTTCATCCTGTTAGTTCACCATGTTTTCCCATCTACCTACGTACCCTCTTGTGATCCGATCTCAACCATTCGTTTGCCTGTCACTCGCCTGATCCAACAGTTCTCGGGCATTGTTTCTTCCTCACGTCCTCTTTTCACCAATTTGACCTCTGGCTGCTTCTTCCGCTTAGACACAGACTCAACTTAGTTTCCATTGTTTACCCCTTAGTCTAATTTTGATGCTCTTACTTCCGCAACTTATATAATTAGCATTAGATTAGTGATTGACCTAGTAATTCTGCTTAGCATAGTTGTTTAATTGGTTAGCTAGGGTCTGGTGTGAGTTTAGCATTACATGATTGCTTTCTCATTTCTGCAGAGAATAGCTCCCCCCAGAATAGGTTTGCTCTCCTTCCATCAAAATTAAGTTTCTTTTGACCCTATAGAAGTCTGGCTTGGAACCCCTGGGGTCCCTTGCCAGATGAGCAGTGACAACAGGCAGTACCTTCACTTCTACTTGTGTATATAGCATAGTCACCTCCAAGTTTGTATGAACCCCAGGTTGATAAGTAAAGCTGGTAGCCCTAGGAGTTGCAGCATTCTTGCTGCAATACCTAGGCTCATCAAATACCACCATCCAAGGAACTTGAAGGCCCTCTATTTATTAGATAAATAACAGTATCTACATCACATGCCCAAAATTATAAGGGAAATATTGCATGTAATCTCATGCACCTTGCAAGATTCATGATTGTCTTGTTCATCCTTTCTGATACACCATTTTCATGTGGTGTTTCTGGAACTATCTTTTCTCTGTGAATTCCATGCTCTGAAAAATAGTTATAAAACTCTTTGTTGCAGTATCCATCTCCATTGTCTGATCTGAGACACTTCAAGTTCTTTCCTGTCTCATTCTCAACCAAAGATTTCCATTTCTTGAAAGTATCAAATACAATAGATTTATTCTGAATACAATAAATCTAGGTTTTCCTAGTTGCATCATCAATAAAAGTAACATAATAGAGGAAGCCACTATGAGATGATACATGAGCTGGTCCCCATACACCTGTATGCACAAGCTATAACTTTTCACTCTTATTTTCTTTCCCAACTCTAATAAATATGACTCTCTTCTGCTTTCCATAAACACAATTCTCACAAAAATCCAAATCAACATGCTTCAAACCAAGCAAAAAATTTCTTGAGTGAATAATTTGCATCTCTTTCTCACTCATGTGCTTGATCCTATGATGCCACAATGTTGTGTCTGCTCCTATGGATGTTAGATTATTGACATAATTAGAAAACCATTACATAAATACAACATACCAACGTTTTCTCCTTTTGCTATTACTAGGGTTCTTTTAGTGACCTTCCAAGTTTTTTTTTTGTAAAAGTAGTTACACAACCTTCACCACCTAAATGCCATGTTGAAATTATATTTTTCTTCATATCTGAAACATGCCTTACCTCCTTCAATAGCCATTGGCTTCCATTCTGTTTCTTTATAAAAACCTTACCCATTCCAACAATTTTATAAGGATTATCATCACCCAAATGAACATGTCCAAAATCTCCTTGGACATAGTCATGCAGATGTTTTCTATCAGGTGTGGCATGGAATGGATCCCCTTAATCTACCACCCAGGCATCAATAATATTCTCTCATGAATGAATACAATCATCTTGCGATAGATCACCTGTTACATTTGCTTCATGATTATTCTCTTACTTTCCATCTCCTTCTTTTCCCTTCCAAGATTTGCAATCTTTCTTTAGGTTTCCTTTCTTCCCGCGTTTCCAGCACACTATACCCGATCTATATTTGGATCTGCCTTTTCTTAACTTACTGCAATTTCCTGGGCTCCTTCCTCTTTCTATTTTTCTTTCCTTGGTCTCTGTAATCAAAGATTACCTGATGTCTCACCGGAGCTTTTCCATCACATTTCCTCGCTAAGGATGACACTAACAACATCATTAAATTTTAAAGTACTAGATCTAGAGACAGAGTTACTAATAGCCATAACTAAACCATTCAAACTTTCTGGAAATGAGCACAAAAACAACAAAGCCCTAACTTCATCATCAAAATTTACCCCTACAGAACTTAACTGACTAGTAACCGTGTTAAATTCATTTAAATGATCAACAACAAATCCACCTTCTAACATCTTCATATTAAACAAACTCTTCATAAGAAATACCCTAATCGAGGCTGATGGTTTTTCATATAGTTTCTCCAAGGCCCTCATTAGACCTTCCATTGTTGTTTCCTTCGAGATATTGAAGACAATTGACGCCGCCAGGAACATCCGAATTGTTCCTAGTGCTTTTCTGTCAAGAATCTCCCATTCTTCGTTTGACATACTCATCGGCTTCTTTGCTTTTCTGCTCAATGGTAGGTACAAATATTTTTGATACAGATAATATTTCATCTGCATCTTCCACAACTGGTAGTTTTGGTCGTTAAATTTATCAACCCTAAACCTACCATCTTCTGCTATTGCTCCCACTCAAACTAGGAACCCTTCTCTCCTACAAGTTTATTAGCCAAATACACCTTCAACTCTGATACTAGTTGTTAGAAAATAATTTATGGAGCAACTAAATACACAAAATATTGTGGAAACACAAATATAGAAATGCATAGAACAAGAAAGACATGTATATACGTGGTTCACCCAATTTTTAGGTAAACTTGACTGAGGATAGAGTCAAAGTTGACCAGGTTAAGTGATGCTTTTGGGGCACATGGTATTGTGCACTCATAGTATTCTACCTATGGTATTATATGTAATGGAGCTTATAAAAGGCTGGAAGGACATCATTGTAATGCAAGGGCCTAGAGGTGAGTGGTGAAGGCTCACTTGGCCGGATTGGCTAGGGTTTTGGCCAAGGATAATGAAAGTTCATTATGGTTGGGGTTTTCCCCAAATTTGGGGTTTTCCTGGATAAACATGTGTGTTTATGTGTTTATGGTTGTTGCTGGTTATCTTCTTATATATATTCCTCTTGGTAATTATTTATGTTATGCAGTAAATTTGTTAACAACTGGTATCAGAGCCAGATATTGGCTTCGAAGGGATTCTTTGATGCCAGGGGTTTATAGTGCCTGATGAGATCAATGTAGTCTTTTTTTTACAGATCTGGGTCTGGAAAATAATGGTGGAACAATCGTACGCAGAAGAACCTTGAGGAGAATGTGCGGAAGATAGTGCCGTAACTGCCAGGGATCACAGTGCATTTGCGATATTTACCGGTTTGGAACATGCTGACGAATTGTTCGAGATTCATGCGGCTTCGAAAATTGTTTGTTTTTTGCTACATGAGGCCACCGGTGCTGGAATCTACAAAGTTCACGTCTGGCTCATAGTTGGAATAGTTTGATAGAAGTTTTTGAGCAAATCAAATTGAGAGAAGATGAATCAGAATCACAGTAGCAATAAACAAAATAAAAATTAATGAAGTCAAAATTATTGCATGTAAATGGGCATACTACTGTAAAACCTGGTAAGGCATGTGTACCCCTCGGTGATCACCGGTAAAGTCTGGATTAGACCTAGGTGATAGGGGGGATGTCGGGTTAACAATACCCCAGGTAAAAACTCTGAGGGGGGTAAGAGCTAGAGTGAGCGAGATTGTCTCACTTAGCAGGTTTGGCTGGAGTTAGTCAAGGAACCCCAAGTCAAGTTTAAGGGGGGAATTGTTAGGTAAACTTGACTGAGGATAGATTCAAAGTTGACCAGATTAAGTGATGGTTTTGGGGCACATGGTATTGTGCACTCATAGTATTCTGCTCGTGGTATTATATGTAATGGAGCTTATAAAAGGCTGGAAGGACTTCATTGTAATGCAAGGGCCTGGAGGTGAGTGGTGAAGGCTCACTTGGTCAGATTGGCCAGGGTTTTGGCCAAGGATAATGAAATTTCATTATGGTTGGGTTTTTCCACAAATTTGGGGTTTTCCCGGATAAACATGTGTGTTTATGTGTTTATGGTTGTTGCTGGTTATTTTCTTATATATATTCCTCTCGGTAATTATTTATGTTATGCAGTAAATTTCTTAACACCAATTTGGGCTATGTCCACGGAGAAACAGTCAGTCCTTCCTTTATATTATCCAACAAAATGAAGAGATACAACCTAAAACATTTTTTTTGTAATTTCCTCTTCACTCACACATAGTCTCCTCTATCTTTCTCACTCATAATAATAATACACATCTGCAATACAATTCCATCATATAAATCGAGGGGTTTCCTTCTAGGGAAAAAAACTCTAAATTAAACATAAATTATGTTGTCAAATCGTCCACCTAGTGAACGGCCCAGATTAACTACGAAATTGCAATACTTTACAAGATAAATATTCGTTTATTTTTAGATTCAGGGGCACTACCCCTGAACCCCTGCTAGGGGCAGGCTCCAAACATGCAGCCACCCCCCCAGGAAACAATAGTCAGGGGGAAAAGCCCCCCCCCGCCTACAACCCCCTGTCAGGGATTGGTATCTAAATGCAGCTGAAACAAGACCTCTGAATCAGGAAGATAATCAGACTCCACATCCAATAACAATATCGCCACCAAAGTCCTAGATGTAAATTGACAAAGGAACCCCATTTCTATTATCACCAAGAGAGAAAAAACCCACAATATAGACTCCAAAGGAAAAAGAAGACCAAACTCTGCATCTGTCAACTGAAAAACAATGAGTAACATCCACAGAAAAATCCAGAAAAAAGAGGTTAAAGACAACTCCTCACCTCCAATTGCACACCTCATGTACTCTAACCACCCCCTCATCATAAACCCATATTTAAAATGACAAGATGCCAACCTAACTCTCTTAGCTAAAAATCATTGTGCCTCCCCAAGTTATGACACATACATTCCATTTTTCACTCCATTCGACAAAATATATATATATAATGGAATCACCTATTCCTTTATGCAATGTTGCCACTAGGTTTATATATGAATTTGATTTAATGTTAACCAACACTATAATATTATTTTATGAAAAGCTTAAATGTCAATAACAAGTGATAATAGAATTATCATGGATTCTTTTATTATCAATAAACGTAAAAATGTTTTTAACATCACAATATACATTTGTGAAAGTATATATTCATACACTAAAGTGAATGCTCTTCGACCGTTAAACCTTTTTCATGGCCTCTATGATGTGGGATGATCATAGTGTACACAAGCACATCAATAAAGAATTTATAAAAGTGCAAGGGGTATTACTTTTCTTTATTAGAAAAATAAAAATTAAGTTTTATTTTAAAATTTTTATTTTATTTTAATTTGTTTATTTAATCAACTAATTTGTTAAAAAAAAGGGAAGATTATCTATTTTGATTGTAATTATTGGTTTATCCAATAAATATAAGATTATGTATTTGGATTGTAATTATTGGTTTATCCAATAAATATGGTTCCATGATGAGCTTAGTACTACAATAATTTTTTGAGTAATTTATGGTAAAATGGAAAGTTTGATTTACTTCTAATTAATAGAGTTATGGGAACTATCAATTCAAATAACATGGTTACTTTTTAATTTTTGATATATCTTTTTATATTGAGAGTTTGAGTGTTGATGATGACCAATGCATAACAACATATGGTTGAAGTAGTCTTATCTAATCATAGATCGTGTAACAATTCTAGTTCTTGATCTTCTTTCTCTTCACAATTTATCTAGAATAATTTCCTCTCACTACACTTATGCCTCTTACTATGCTTGATGTCACCATTGGAACATAGTACATTTGTTCTTATTTCATCCACTTGCTAAGGTGTCAACCTTGTAGGTTGGGTGAGCTTAGGAGAGGGAACATGGTGCTCTTTATAATTTTTATTGTTCTCCTTCTAGTAGCCATAATTTTGATTTTAAGTTTCCTTGCCACATTAAAAGTGTTGGGTGGACCCTATATTAGGTGGACGAACCTACCTATGGTTTTGTGCATGGATTTCACACATGGTTTTGGAAATGATAGTTTTTTGTCCATGGTATTTTGTAGATTCGGTCAAGGGAACTATGGTTATGTTCTAACCCAAGGTTAATGGATTGGGGTTTATGGATGCTTCGATGTATATATATATGTATTGTAACATTGAAAGGAATATAATGAAAAATTAATTTGGTAGTCTCGATTTTGGGATCTAGGGGAAAATCTCTGTGTATATTTGTTTTAAGTTTTATGATCTTGCCATTGTTTATTTTCTGCTTTCAAGAATGCGTTTGCAGGTAATTTATGTATGGGGTTAAAACCTACATTTGGTATCAGAGTTGTTTTGGCTTCAAGGGGATGCCTTTGCTGCTGAGGGGTTTTGCTCAGGCCTATGGTAGACCCTGTTCAATGGGATATCTGCAGGATCAATTCTTGTGATGAAAGAAGATGGCGAGAAGTAGAAAGATAGAGATTGGGAAATTTAATGGTCAGAGTTTTGAGTTGTGGAAACTCAATATGGAGGATTTGTTGGTGGATAAAGGTTAGTGGATCGCGGTAGATCTGGGTATTAAACCAACAACAATGTCAGCTGAAAACTGGGTCAAGTTGGATCAGAAGACAAAGAGCACAATACGACTGTGTGTCTCAGATTTAGTACTGCTAAATGTATCAAGGGACGCTTTAGCGAAGTCTTTGTGGGACAAGTTAGGGACTTTGTACTAATCTAAGTCTCTAGTGAATAAATTGTTCCTACGGAAAAAGCTATTTAACCTGAGGATGAAAGATGGAGACTTAGTGATAGAGCATCTGAACGCCTTTAATATTGTGGTAAGCTAATTATTATCTGTTGATATTAAAATTTCAGATGAAGATAAGTGCATCAGTTTGTTGTGTTCTCTACCAAATTCGTGGAATAGTTTGGTTGTTGCAATAGGTAGCAATGTAACTGCCTTGTAGTTTGATGAAATAGTCTCATCCTTGATGTCAGAGGAGATGAGATGGAAAAATATAGAGGGCTAGAATGGTGATGCCTTATCTGTACAAGGACGATCCCAGAACATAAACAAAAATAAGTCCTCGAGTGGGAGATCTAAATCTATAAAGAGATCTAAATCTCCAGGAAAACCTATAAAGGTGTGCTAGAAATGCGGAAAGGAAGGGCACTTCAAAATGGATTGTAAATCTAAAGCTCCTGAGAAAGGAAAGGGATCTTATGATGTTCCTTTTGTAGAGGCAAAAGCCACCTCAGATGAAGGTGGGGATGTGTACTTGGCTTCCTCTTCAAGTACACATGTAGATCATGAGGCATGGTTGATTGACTCAGGAGCATCCATTCACTTCACTCCCCATAGAGAGTGGTTCTACGAGTATGAGAAATATGATGGTGATGATGTGTTCTTAGGGGATGATAGGAAGGCTAGAATCACTGGTCGTGGAAAAGTCAAGTTGAAGTTGTAAGGTGGAAGGATTATAACACTTCCTGGTGTTTTGCATATTCTTGTATTGGCCAGAAATTTGATTTTTGTACGCAAGCTAGATGATGCAGGTGTAAAAACAGTGTTCGAGAAAGATACCTACAAGATGGTTCAGGAAGCACTGGTATTGATGTGGGGAGTTCTGATTGGAACTCTGTACAAGCTTCATGGTAGCACTATTATTGATGGGTGCAACAGTTCTATGGTTCCTAAAAATGGAGCAAAAAATCTAGTGGTCTTTGGAGAAAAGATCATGCTATGGAATCAAAGGCTTGGACATATTGGAGAGAAGGGCCTTCGAATACTTCATGGTAATGGTATGGTAGATTGTATGTCTAATTTCTCTCTGGATTTTGATTTCTGTGAAAATTGTGTATATGGGAAGCAGAATCGGGTGAGTTTCCCCTCTAAAGGGTGAAACATATATTAGAATTTGTGCACAGTGATGTGCTTGGACCTATGTTGGTTCCATCACTAGGTAATTCTATGTACTACGTATCATTTATAGATGATTTCTCAAGGAATACATGGATATATTTCCTCAGGAAGAAATTTGAAGTCTTTGACAAGTTTACCAAAATTTAAGGCTCTAGTGGAAAACCAGACAAAGAAGAAAATAAAGGTGTTGAGGACAGATAACAATGGAGAATTTTGCAAGAAGAAATTTGAAGAGTTATATAAGAAGTGTGCTGTAGCACGACAGAAGAATACTCCATACACACCTCAGCAAAATTGAGTTGCAGAAAGAATGAACAAGAGGTTGATGGAAAAGGCAAGAAGCATGTTCCGTGGTTCCGGGTTAGGACAAGAATTTTGGGCAAAGGCGGTGGAGACTACATGTTACCTGGTCAACAGATCACCTTCATCAGCATTGGAGGATAAGACTCCATAAGATATATGGACTGGTAAGAAACCCTCTCTTTCACATTTGAGGGTATTTGGATGTGATGCATATGTGCATGTTCCAAAGGAGAAAAGAACCAAGTTGGATAGTAAATCTAAAATGTGCATCTTTATTGGATATAAAGGTGGTTTAAAAAGTTATAATATTTGGAATCCAGAAACAAGGAAGGTTGTGTACAACCGCGATGTGGTGTTTAGAGAAGTGAAAGATGTTATTAAACATGAAGTCATATCAAAGGAAGCCGAGAAGATAGAGTTTGAGCTAAAGGAGGAAGAATCAAACTCTACGGAAGAAGAGGAATCAAAATATGAAGAGCCACAAACTTCAACTATGAGAAGATCAGTTCGAGAAAGAAGGCAGACAGAAAGATATAGTCCAAATGATTTATATTCAAATTTTGCTTTATCTATTACTAATGATGATCCCATAACTATCAGGGAGGAAGTAAATTCAGAGGATGGAAAACTCTTGAAAGAGGCCATGGTTGATGAAATGGCATCTTTGCACAAAAAATAGGCTTGGGGTCTGGTGGAGTTTTCGGTTGGAAGGAAACCCATTTGAGCAAATGGGTGTTTAAGAAGAAGATGAATGTAGAAGGCAAGGTGGAGAAATACAAAGCTTGGTTGGTAGCAAAAGGTTATTTCCAAGTGTCGGGAATTTATTTTGGTGATATCTTTTCTCCTGTTGTGAAGGTAGCTTTCATTATATCGCTTTTATCTGTTGATGCTGCTTTTGATTTTGAGGTAGAATAGATGGATGTGAAGACATCATTTCTTCTTAGGGATCTGGAAGAAGAGATCTACATGAAGCAACCTGAAGGCTTTGTGGTGAAGGGTAAGAAAGAACTGGCATGCAAGTTAAAAAAGTCTTTGTATGGGTTAAAACTGTCACCAAGGATGTGATATCAGAAATTTGATACATTTATATGGGGATTTGGCTTCGCTAGAAGCAAAGCATATCACTATGTGTATTTTAAATTAATTGGTGACCGTGTTATTTATCTGATATTATATGTGGATGATATGTTGTTGGTTGGAAATGACAAAGAAATTATCTAGGTTTTGAAGAGCCAATTGTCCTCCAAATTTGACATGAAAGATCTTGGTGCTGCAAACTATATTTTGGGCTTGGAAATTAAACGAGATTGGGCAAAGAGGAAGCTCTGGTTAAACCAAAGGAAGTATGTCAATACAATACTGCAGAGGTTTAATATGTAGGATAGTAAACTACTGAAGGTTCCCATTCCTATAGGTGTAAAGTTATCTGTTGAACATTGTTCCAAGACACAAGAAGAGGAAGAGGACATGTCATGTGTTCCATATGCAAGTGCATTCGGTAGCCTGATGTATGTAATGGTCTGTACTAGACCAGACATTGCACATGTAGTGGGAGTATTGAGCAGGTTTATGTCAAAACCAGGGAAGGAGCATTGGACAACAGTGAAGCGAGTTTTCAGGTATTTGCATGGCACTAGTGAATACGGTTTGTGTTACCAAGCAAGACTAGGATTGGACAAACTTTTGGACATCCATGGCTTTTTTGATGCAGAATAGGCTGGATATATAGATCAAAGAAGATCTAAAAGTGGGTATGTGTTTAACCTATTTGGAGGTGTAGTCAGTTGGATGAGTAAGAGATAGTTTGTAGTGGCCCTTTCAACTACAGAGGCAGAATACATGGTAGCCACTCATGCAAGCAAGGAAGCTATTTGGTTGCAGAGATTGTGTTCAAGTATGGGTTAGTAAAATGAGATATAAGGATAGACTATGATGTTCAAAGCACATTGATGTTCAATATCTCTTTGTGAGGGATATGGTTGACGACAAAAAGGTCTTGTTGGTAAAGATGGACACTTTGAAGAATACTGCAGATGAATTGACAAATTCTATGAGCATTGAGAAGTTCTCTTGGTGTAGATAAACAATAGGTGTTACAAGGTTAGCTCAATGACTAAGCTCTCCTATGGCCCCCTGTGGAAAGAAAACAACAAGCGGGAGAATGTTGGGTGTGTGTTATTTATTTCCACGACTACCCCACGCACAGGGGGGTCATAGGGAGGGCAATAGCCACCCTTGTACATTGCATCAAGCGTAGTAGGGGAGTGATAGCCCCCCTGCACAGGGTCCGGGGCAACACCCTGGGAAAGCTTTTTGGACCCTATATTAGGTGGGCAGACCTACCTATGGTTTTGTGCATGGATTTCGCACATGGTTTTGGGCATGATGGTTTTTTGTCCATGGTATTTTGTAGATCCAATCAAGGGAACTATGGTTATGTTCTAATCCAGGGTTAATGGATTGGGGTTTATGGATGCTTCAACATGTATACATATGTATTGTAAGAATGAAAGGAATATAATGAAAAATCAATCTAGTAGTCCCGGTTTTGGGATCTAGGGGAAATCTATGTGTATATTTGTTTTATGTTTTATGCTCTTGCCATTGTGTATTTTTTGCTTTTAAGAATTCTTTTTCAGGTAATTTCGATACGGGGTTAAAACCTACAAAAAACATGCTTAATGGATCTATGTTCCAAGAGACGCACCTCATGTTGAATGCTCTCCTTTAAAGTACCAATAATATGATCTAACAAATTATCCTTTGAAATTTTCTTTACTTCAAGACTCGAATTTTAAAATTGTTGAACATGCTCTATAATTGGACCATTTTATAAAGATTAATTAATTGACTAATTAATGCATTTTTCTTAATATCCCCATAATGGGGTATCAATTCATCTGTAAAAATAGACGAAGAGACAAAAAATTATTCTTTTATTCACAAATCCATTGGTACTAGTGATTCAAATTGGATTATTGTATTATTTTTCATCCATATTCATTTTTTCAAAGTGGAAAATGTGGATGAATTAGCTCAGAGGACCATTTTTACCAGTTATCCTAGTTTGGAAAATTTCAAGTGAAAAAGTTCAAGAGCCATTTTGAGGAATTAAATGACCACCTTTTGTGGTCTCAACCTTACTATGAACCTAGATTACATAATATATACTCCAATACCTTTCCAACAGTGTAAGAATTGCCTCAATCAAAACTCTAATGAGAAAGTTATGCCTTTCTAAAGTTGATCTATCAAAATTGACCACCATAATTTGAGATGATGCCATGTCAACCTCCATTATTCATGGAAAAGGGGTTAGCCACATGATTGTTATGAAGACGAATATAGAAGAGTTAATATTGTAACTCTAGTTAAGAGTTGAAGGAGTCAAATTTAATTATGCTATCAATTTGTGTTATAACTCAAAGACTAGGAAGAAAAGGGGTTTCATAATCATTCTACATGAGTGAATTTTGTTCCATAGATTAGTAGAGTAGCTGAGAGTGGATAGAGAGAGAGAAAATAGAGAGGGTTTGTATATTGTAGTGACCCACAAGCTAGAGGTATCACTCCTTTGTACATGATTCCATTTCCATTCAAAGAAAGAGAGAGTGGAGCAACCTCATCTTCTAGTTGGGTTTTCTCATTAAAGGTTTTCCTAGGTTACATATTGTGTCATTATGGTTTGTGAATGGTTTTTCTATTTATTCTGTATTTCCCACATGATTATAATTTTCATACACACTCAATATATAGTAATTAACGAATCCATAAATATAAATAAAAATTAAGCCTCATAGTGTATATTTCGAATTTCCAAATATAATTTAGTAGACATGTTCTGATGAACTATCCAGTGGAATATCCACAGTAGTTTACGGATCATATTGGTATTGAAGTAGGCTTCTTTGGGTATATTTTGGGGAGTTTCATGGGGGCAATATCGATTAAACAGAAAGTCATAAAACCCTAGCCATAGCCAACGAATTTGTTGGTAACCCTCAAGATACTATAGAGGAGAGGTTTGCTTGGATAGAAGCATGATTTCCAAATATAAACTATAATGTGAGCCTCCTCATGGTGGAACTGACCAATAAGCTTAGGTTATTCATAGAAGATGGAGGTTATAATGTAAAGGTCAAATTAGAGGGGAGATTGTAACAACCCTGGTTCAAAATTCATGTAAAAATATATAAGACCATGGTCATGGGACACGTATTCCAAGCTAAATGATGGGAAAAACATCCTAGTGGGTGTTCATTTCGGTTACTATGGCTAAGGAAATTAGAAAAGGAAATGGAAAAGGCTTTGGAAAGGCATGAGGCATTAATTGGCATATTATTTATGAAAATAAAGGAAATTAGGAGAAAAGGAAGGTGAAAGGTTACAGGTTGCATGTGAGGATGAAATTGAAGGAAAATAATGGAAATTGAAGAAAATAGAGGCCTCATTGATAAAAAGGCTTATGAGGATCAATGGGTAAGCTTGGTTAGTTCAGTTTTGGAGCTCTCTGATTATTCTCTCTCTCTCTCTCTCACTATTGGACACTTAGAGTTTTCTTGGAGAACTCTTGGAGGGTGTTGTATACTTGGAGTTTTGGAGCAAGAAGATAAAGGAAGAGTAGGAAAGTGCAAGAGGACATCGGGATTAGTAGCTACAACGGGTTTTACTTACAGGTACTGACTTGCATGTATGTTTTCCTCACTACCTTTGGCATGCATGACATATGCATGGGGTTTATTGGTAATGATCTATCACTAGCATGGATGATTGCCTGGGTCAACAGTGGATTTGCCTAGCCTTTCCATTTCCTAGATAGCCATGTTGTTGTGGGTTTATTTATTTATTTTTCTGGTTGGTTCTCATGTTTCCTTTAGCTTGGGTTAAATTACTAGTTCCTGCAAGCCATGTAACATCTTGGGTTGAGTTACTAGTCCTAGAAGCCTTGATTGGACAAACACTCTAGAAGCCATTTGTGGGTTGAGTTACTAGTCCTGGAAGCCCTGGTTGGAAACACACTCTAGAATCCTAGATAAGTTGTGGGTTGAGTTACTAGTCCTGGAAGCCTTGGTTGGAACAAACACTATGGAGCCTTGGAAGTCTTGGGTAGAGTCCAATCTGATGATGGTTCTTGTGATGTCCAGTTGTGAGGTGTAATCACTATTTGATGGGTTGAGGTGGTTGGCCTTTGGAAGCCCTGGATGGTATCGGTTGATGTGTTTATGAGATCCCACATTCATGCTTGGAATATGGCACGGGGGTGACTGGCTGAAAGAAATATTTGGTTCAACCATGTCTACAATTGGGTGGTACGTGGAAGTCCTGAATTGGTTGAATTTTCCTATGTCTAATAAAAGCTAGGTTCTATTTCTTTTGTAATTATTTATATGTGGATTTAATGATTGTTATCTCACTGTTATTTTCATGGTTTTATGTTGTTTATAAGCATGGTTAATTAACTGGTTCATGTCATGGTTATTTCATGTATTTAGTTTTAATTGTTAAAATTATGGATACAAGACATAATTGATGTCATAACAGTTCAAGAGAGAAGGTGGTGATCCTTCTTGTCATGTCTCGTAAGAGTTTTCATTCATTCATGTTATGTCTTGTATCTTAGACCTGTACATTGCATTGATGCCAAGTGTTTGACAAAATGTCAGCCTTGGTTGGGATGGTCAGGCCTAGTCCTAGAGTTAGTTTTTGGTCTATTAGTCTTGCCATCATGTGTTTAATGGATTCTGGAAGTTACATCAAGTTTTGGGCAGTGGTAGCAGTTATGGGCTTGAAAAGTGCCTTAAATCTCGCGAACTCTGGCATAGGTCTACTGGAATTAGTCCCTAGATGCAGGCATGCAGGCTTGTGGGAGTGTCTAGAGCTCTTTAGACGGTGGCTTTCCCATAGCATGGGAGAATCTAGAGGTTTAATAGCTTAAAAACTCAGTGGGAACCAGGAGCATGATACCTAAGTGGCTAGGATGGTTCCTAGGAGTGTTGTTGTTGATGTGGAAGGTATGTTTGATGTGTTTCCATCGATTCCACTTCCTTAAGGTCACCTAGGAGGTTGAATCATATCATATTAACTTCTCATCACATGTTTACCCTAGTTGGTCGGTTACTTGGGTAGATGTGGGAGGAGGGTCTTACAAAGTGGTATCAGAGCATGGTTCATCCCTCAGACTAGACGGATGGTCTGTTGTTCATGCATTCATGTCGGTTTCATATGTGTTGCTTATTCTTGTAGTCCATGTGCTTGTTGCATTTGCATGGTGTTGATCATGGCTGTAGTTACGTCTCCTTGTGAAGGTTGATGATGTTTTTGTGGGATGTGACATTATGAGTGTATGGTTGTATATGCATTTGTTAGGCATGTCAGTGTCTATATGTTGTTATGCATGCATTTTCATGGTGAAGGTTGTTGTCCATAAAGTCATTGTATGCAATTAGGTCATAATGATGATATTGTTATGTTATGATGCTAATGTGTTGGTTGAGATAGAGGAGGAGGTGAAAATCATTAGAGTGAGGTTGCAACACTAGACTTTGGGGTAAGAGAAGATTGTTATACAAGGTATTGTATGTTTGGTATGTAGGTATGTTAATTAATGGATTGTTATGTGCATTAGGGTTATATACATGTTTGTCATTTTATTGATTGTTGTGGTTACATGCATGGTAGATGCTAGTGAATTGATGTGGTCATACATTCATGAATCATAGTAACTTGTTGTTATATGCATTGTTGTTCTTGTTTTACGTTAGTCAACTAGATGATTATGTTATATGTTGTTGATGAGCATGATATATAGCTTGTTTTTTTTTTTTAACAAGATCAAATATTGGTATTACTTTCGAAAAAATGATGAGGGAGCAAGCTCCCATTACAAAATTTCTGGAACTAGCCAGGAAGAGGAAGAGAGCGAGGGACTTGCTCCACCAAAATCAACTGCTATCCTATTATCATAGATTCCTAGCCTCCCTACTACATCTTGCTTGTAAAATCTAATGAACTGTTGTAATAAAAAATTGCATTTACATTTCATGATAAAAAATATTACTTAGATAAGGGACAGATAAGGTTGGTGCTGAGACAAACTAAACAACAAAAAGAGTGTTTTGAAACAAATTGAGAGCAGGGACCATCTACTTCTGGTTCACTGTAGTCTCCTCTTTGTCTTTATTTATGCTGCTTCGATCCACTGTGACTGAGTTTTCTCCAGTTTTGTTGGTGGTGATTTCTCTGAGGAAAGTGATAGAGTTTTCCAGGTGAGCACACCTATTTCTTAGAGTCTTGATTTCAGAACTTTGATCCTTGAGGCGCTTCATAAGATATGCATTCTTCATTTTTGTCTAGCAATGAACTTCCCTGACTATCTCCCTTAGCTGATCGATTACAAATTTGTGTGCTCTATAGTGGATGCAGGAATCATTCTTGGAAGAGAACTCAAGGGGATCCATTCATGCTATGGGCTAGTGAATAACCTTTTTCATAAAAAAAATAGCAGAGGTGGAAGAGTTAGAACCAATTAAGTGAAGACGCAAAAGACAGGACAGAGCATCGCTCTAAAACACAAAAAGCCTACAATACATATGAGAACATAATACTTGGGTCACTCTAAAACACAAAAGGCATACAATACATATGAGAACATAATACTAGGGTCGCTGCCCAGTCCCAAGCAGAAGAAATAGAAGAAAGGATAAGTAGAAGAGCACTCAAAAGCACATTAAGAGGAGATCGAGATAGGGATGGGAGGCAGTAAGAGATGAGAGGAGATATAAAAGGTGGAGGGTAGGTAGCTTTGGAGAATTGAGGAGCAGGGAGGATAGTATGACGAGAATAATGAGAGACAAAAATCCAAAAAATCGGCTTGGGGTAGAGCTGAGGGGACACAGTTGATTTTGTTGGGATTACACTTCTTTCAGGGAGGATAAAGAGTTGGGAATTTTAAGGCTTCCCATGCCCATGACAAGACCACTGGAGTGATGGCTTCAAGCTTGAAAAAGGGATAAGATTTCGAAAAGTATTAATAATGACTAAATATATTCCTTTTATCCTGAGATTGTCCATTGTAAATATATTTTATTTGAGCATTGTCCACACAAAGTATTTGATTTTTGGTAAGCTTTCTATTTTCCACATAGATTTCCAATGAGGCCAAACTTACAAACCAAGATCTTCTTGGAGCTTCACATACCCAGACTTAACTGTATAAACCCCTCCAGATGGATTCCATTTGAATTTATCTTGGGTTCGAAGACTTATAGGTGTTTCACCCTTAAGATTTGAGATAATCAATTTCCATTGATTACTAAGGTCGAAAGGGAAAGCTGGGGGAAGCCACCCATCCCATGAGTTATCTTCATGATTCCAGGAAGAAATTTGATCAAGAGTATTTATTCCTTTGCTTTGCATCCAAGTCTTGAGAGGGTGGATTTCTTGGAAGTCTGAAAGAGGGGGAGATCCCATGATGTTGTCACTCCACAAATTGATATCTTGTCCTCCTCCTGGAACTATGGAAGTATTATCCTTTATCAATGGAAGGGCTTTCTTGATAAGCTTCCAAATGTGCGAACAAGGCTTGATAGGGATTTTTGAAACTAGAAGTTGTTGACGAGAAGAGCTCAAGTATTTTGCTTCCAGTACTTGTTTCCACCAAGAAGGTTCTCCTATTATGAATCTCCAGATTATTTTATCTCTGAGAGCTATATTCATCAATCCCGGGAGTTGAATGAAAATGCCACCATTCTCATATGGTGTTTTCACCTATTTCCAATTTATTAGACTAAATTTTTTTGACTCCACTTTACCCCCTTGCCAGAGGAATTTTCTTATGATAAGTTTGATTTTCTTTTGAATTCCTATAGGTGCTTGTATAATTGAAAATTGGTACAATGGGAGGGATGATAAGGCTACTTTAATCAAGATGAATCTTCTAGCTAAATTGAGCCATTGCATTCCCCATTTGTGTACTTTTTTTCATTTTGTCAATTGAAATTGTCCATATCTCTGCTTTCAAATTTTCTTTGAAAATTGGAAGTCCCAAATACTTGAAATGATTCCAATTTGCATTAAAGGGAACATCAAAGATTTGTGAAATGTGCTGAAGGATTCTTGCTGAAGTATTCCAACCATAGATGCAACATTTATGGTTATTTAGAGTGCAACCTGAGAATTCTAGAAATCTGTCCAAGATTTTTTTAATTCTTTTTGCAACTATACATGAGGCCCCACCTAAAAAAAGGGTGTCATCCACGAATTGAGAGTGATTGATGCTTTTGAGACCCCTATTGTAGCATATGTTTGTTATGTTTCCATTTTCATTGCTATGTTCTAAGCTTCGACTTAAATAATCTGCCATGATAATATAGAGAAAAGGAGAGAGAGGGCATCCTTGTCTTATGCCTCTTGAGCTTTGGAAAAATTCCCCCGATCTCCCATTCACAAGAGGGGCAATCCAAGGTCCCTTTATACAAGTTGTGATGAGGCCAATGAAGTCAAAAGAGAACCCAAACTTTTGGAGAACAATAGTAAGGAAAGGATGAGAGACTCGGTCAAAGGCATTGGCCATGTCTAATTTTAGGATGAAAGCTTTTTCATTTCTAGACATATTGGAGTCAATGGATTCTTGAACCAACATTATGTTATCCATGAGTTGCTTGTTGGGAAAAAAGGTTCCTTGATTTTCAGAAATCAAATTGGGAAGAAGGGGTTTAATCCTATTGGCCAGAATTTTGGAGATAATTTTATAAGAGGAATTGCAAAGGGATATGGGTCTGAAATGGTTAAAAGAGGAAGGCTTGGTTTCCTTGGGGATAAGGGAAAGGTAAGTGGAGTTGGTGTTTCCACTTAATTCCTTTTTTTTGAAGACCTAACGAATCATTTTTAACAAGTCCTTTTTGATGAGCTTCCAAAAGGAGTGATAAAAGGAGATGGAGAAGCCATCAAGCCCCAGAGCTTTGTCCAGATGAAGACTCCAAATAACTTGTTGAATTTCAACTTCATCCACTTCTTTTGTTAGAAAACCATTTGTCTCTTCTGTGATTAGTTTAGGAATGTGCCTTAAGAAGTCTTCATAATTTTGTTCCTCTTGATCTGAAGAAAGAAATATCTTGAAATGATGATATGATTCCCTTTTTATTTCCTCTTGACCCTTTATATCAACTCCCCCTTCTCCGATGATTGACTCAATGTGGTTTTTGAGAAATCTCATTTTGGTGGTGTTGTGGAAAAAGGTTGTGTTTTTGTCGCCAGAATGTGTCCACAAGTTTCTTGAGATTAATATCCATGTATCCTCGTCATTTCTATTATTCTTGTAAATTTCCCAATGAATTTCTTTTTCTCTTAGCTGATCCTCTCTTGTTACATCACCTTCCTTAATAAATTTCTGAATATTTTCAAGCTTCTTTTGCATCTCTTCTTTTCTTTTTTGAGGTTCTTTGTAATGTAATCAAACCCATTCCTTAAGTGTTTTTTTGACATTTTTTAAACTTTTCTTCCCAAACAAAAATTGGGGAGCCATTTATGATTTGTTTCCAAGATCTTGCCACCAAGTTTCTAGCATTTTCAGATTTTATCCAAAGGGGATTGTAGTGGAAAGTTAGAGGGCTGAAATTTTTGTTATCCCCAAATTTTATGGCTATTGGTTTGTGATCTGAAGTTGCAGATGGGATTATTTTTGAGGTCGCTGAATTGAAATCTAAAGTGATACTGTAATGGATTAATAATTTATCCAATCATTCCTTTATATTTCCTAGTCCTAACCTTTTATTACTCTAGGTATACTTCTCGTTTCTGGGTTGAATATCCAATAAATTGTTTGCTTCCATGATGAGTTCTAACTTGTCTCTGAAGGGGTTTGATTGAAAGTTACCACCACTTTTTTCATTAGCATTCATAATCAGATTGAGATATCCACATATAATGTGTTTTTTCCATTTTCTTGCTCCATGCATTCAACCAAGGAATTCCAACATTGTTCCTTATCCCTAAAATAAGAAGGCACATAAATATTAGAAAGACAGATTTGATAACTAGTAAGTTTATTTCTGAATTCTATTTTAATCTAGTGCACTTCTTTATGTTGATAAGTTAGCTCCCATTTGGAGAGATTCCATAATGTACATATTCCTCCTGAAGCCCCAGTTGTGTTTATTGTTGTTCCTTCAAAATTCTTTATTCTTTGGATTATTTGGGTCATCTCTTGTTCCGAGGATTTGGTCTCCTGTAATAAAAGGAAGTATGGGGATTCCAATTTTATAAGGTCTTTTGCCATATTGACCTTCGAGAAGTGCCTGAGGCCTCTGCAATTCCAGGAGACCAAATTCATTATTTACTATTTGATGGAGCAGAGAGGCCTTTTCCTCTCACATTCTGATTTATTTTTCCTTGTTTCCAACACTTTTTTCTATGAATGTTTCAATAGGTTGTTGCGTTCCCAACACTATTTCCTTCATTATAGCTTCATCCAAGATTCCTTATTTGTTTTCTGACCATATCTCTTATGACTGTCTTGGAGAAGGAGGGAATCTTTTGACTGGTTTTGAGTCAAAATTCTATCAGGAGGAGGGGGGAGGGGACTAAGGGGGGAGGCAAGGGAAGAGGGGAGAGGAAGGAGAGGGGGAAGGGGGGATGAGTCAGGAGGAGCAGAGGGAGAAGGGATCAAGGATTTGATAGGGAGGGGGGAGGCTCATCATTTTCATGGTCGAGAGATGCGAAGGGATTGGATTCAAGAGGGATGGAGAGGGAGGAGGGGGGAGGAGGGAGATTTTGAGAGGGAGGTGTAGCAGAGGAAGGAACATAAGGCTTTGAAGGCTTGGATATATATATATATTTTTAACCGGTTTCTATTGAGGGTCTTGAGAGATGTTAGATTCTTTTTTTTCCTTCTTTGGGAATCTATGGGCAAAATTAGCATATCCATGACATACCTTGCATTGGAAGATGTTCATAGTCTAGTTGTTGAATGTGAGTCCATTTGTCCACTTTAATATTCACTGTTTTATGTAGTCCCTTTCTCGGGTAAAATTCAACATAGATTCGAGTACAAGCCTACATATTCTCTTTTAGTTCGCTTCGATCAATGTATTTCCCAAGCACATTGCCAATATCCTTGACTTATTCACCCCCCCAACAACAGAGAGGGAGGTGAGGGAGATGGACCTAGACAGGAACTACATTGGGGACATCAAGCTTAGGATCGAAGTCTGGAGTCCATCTATTAAGATATAAGCCTATGGAATCCATGAAGTAGGGGCCATTTATGAAAATGAGGTCTCTGTCTTCTCAAGATTCAAAATAAAATGTAAAGAAACCTCTTCCACAAAAATGAATGGAGATTTTTCCTTGAGTGAAAGTGGACCAGTTCCTTTCAACCCATCTTTGCACAGTTTTGGGAGAGGGCCAAAGTCCAGTAAACTGTTTGACCAATCCATTTTCAAATAGCGAAAGAGCGGCTTTATTGGGAAACAAGGGAGGAAAAATGATTTTTGGAATGTCTTCAAGCTTCTTTACAAACTTAGACACAAGAAGACAATCACGAGGAGGGCCCAGGGAGGAGGAAGGTTGTTGAAGGCCACAGTAGTGTCATCAAAGGGGGGTGCAACATCAAGGCGAGCCCCCTCTAGATTAGACTCTGGAGGGGCCATGGGGAAAAATGTAGGGAGAGAGCTGGGGGGGTGATCTCAGGGGGAGAGTGCAGTGCGGGAGTTCATGGGGTTCTCTCTTAATACTCAACTGAGCTTATGTTTATTATTGCTTTGTATTGTATGATTGCGTTCCTAAAGATGAATGCAAATAATAGTGGGATACTTGTTGTTGTTATATGCTAGCAAAATTCATGGTTAGGGTTATTACATTAATATCTTGATGTTATATGTACCATACTAATTTGGATTAGTCTATGCAAATGGTTCAGGTTATGACATTCAGGAATGAGTTAATATGTTGTGATATTATGTCATACTAATCTATATTGATCATACATACGTGATTGTTATGCATGAACGATAAATGTTTATGAGATTATGATGTGAACATGTTAGTTAGTTACTGTTATGGATATCATGATCTTATTTGTGCTTGAGCTGATGCGTTGTAAAGTTATATTGTGCTAACTAGATTGATTATGCATACAATATAGCCTTCCCCGAGATACATTAAGGTATGAGCTTGATTATGTCATCTACATTGTCTTTGAATGTTTGATTATGTCATCTATTTGGCGTTTGAGTGTTGGTGTCTATTATGTCATCTATATGTTGTTGAATGTTTGATTAATTGCATGATATGAGTTTGCATCTATAAGATTGCATGAAGGAATGATCTTGTTTTAAGATGGTTGTACTAATACATATGTGTTGAGAAAACAGATATGTACTTGAGTGTAGTAGGTGATAGTTGTAGCATTATGTTTTATGACTGTTAGTTGATTATGAGTTGATTGTTAGTATTGGTAAAATTTGATTTCAAATTGATAGAAATGATTGTCTTGATATTTGGAACATATGGTTGACATGTATGAGCAGTTGCAAGAAACATGCTTGGTATTAGCATGACCTGGTAACAATTGATGTGCTTATATAACTAACAGTTGGGTGATGTGGCAGTACATAGTAAGCCTTGGTTGCAACAAGGTAAAAAGGTAAAAGAAAGGAATTAGAAAATAATTCCTCTGGCTATGTTTGGAAACCCTAATTCCAAACGAATGAGTGCTCTGCATACAGGAAGTCTTCTTAAACTTAATCTTTTCTGACACTATGCGGATATGTGCTAGATTCATGAACATGTATTTGATAGGTATATTAGCTATTCTCTAGTTATAGGTGGATTTGTCAAGGGAATTGAAGTACCTTGAGAAATGGCATGGATGTGTTTAGTTGCAAGCAACATGCTTGGCACAACAAGGTAAGGTATCTAATATATTGTTATGTTTATTTATGCACTGATAGTTTTGTGTTGATGGAAGTATGATGCAAGGGATTGCATGGAAAAGAGGTTGCCATGAAATCTCGAAGAAGGATCAAGTTGAGCTTTCCCTTGGAAGCATTTGGAACCATGGGGATTGAGTCATGGTGTCTACTGTTGGTCTCATGATTTTGGTCTTTTGTGAATTGTTGCACTTGATTGTTGTTTTGTTTGTGTCTTGTGCATGTCCATGCCACTTTTTTTATGGTGTCCTATTGTTGTTGGTTTTCCATGATTTTCTTCTTGTTTGCTTCTCGATCTTGCCTTTATTGTTTTAAGAGTCTTGGGAATTGGTTGGGGAAGGAGGAAAGTTAATGGAGCTCAAGGAGAGTTGAATGAAATCCAACAGGAAATGTAAGACTTAGATGAAGTGGGTGCATGTATAAGGGCAACTGAAGGCAAGAGTATGCCAACCAATTGGATTGATTAGGTCCATTGGTGTAAATGGACGATGGAAGGACAATCATGAGAAAGGTAATCAAGAAAGGTCAAGTAAATGGACTTGAGGTGTTAGATGCCTTGGCTATGTTGGGAATTGTCATTCTCAATGTTGTGCATGGTGTGCATAGATAGAGGGAGTTCTATTAACCTTGACCTTATGCTATCTGGTAATTATGTTATGATCATGATTATGTTGATGTGTATATATGTATACATGTATATGTGTGTGTATATATGTCGTTGTATGACAATATCATGATTTTTTTATGCTAATGTTTACATATATGTATGTATGTATCCATGTAGCCATGTCACTGTCCGACAAGGTTGTCAAGGATCATTCTTATAGAGGAATGATTGCTTATGCAGGTGAATGGCATGATAAAGTTTCTGGTCTTATGGGGAATCAAGTGGGAGAGTAGTCATGGCAAATACACGAGGTCAGTATCATGTGGATATGAATTGGTATTGTATGCTTGTATTATGCCTATGTTCATGTTATGACAGGTAACTCCGAGGGATACATCAACGAAATGAAAGAAGTGTGTTCTATGACATGTTGAGACAAGCATGGATACGACACTAGAAGCAATATTGCTCAGTAGAGACAGTGTGGTTTTGGATGTGTGGTACTATTTCTGTGCATATGTTATATATGTTATACATGTTGCATCTGTGATGTTGTGCGAATGTGGTGTTGTGCATATATAGTGTGTGTACATGTTGTCTATGCAATCTTATGTACAGGGTGGTACATATAGTGTTGTGTGAATGTTGCATATGCAGTGCTGGGTATAGATGGTGTTATGTATATGTTGGATATGCAATGTTGTGTACATATTATACTATGCACATGATGGATACGCGGTGTTGTGCACATGTTAGATATGCAGTGTTGTGTACATAGGGTGCTATGTGCATGTTGTATATGCAGTGCTATGTACATATGATGTTGTGTGCATGTTGTACATATGGTGCTATGTACATATGTTGTTGTGTGCATGATTGTACAAGTGGTGCAGTGGGCATGTGGTTCCATGTACATGTTGTACATATGGTGTTGTGTGCAGGTGGTGTTGTGTAGATGTCATGCATATGATGTTGTGTACATGTGGTGTTTTGTACATGTTGTGCATATGGTGTTGTGTACATCTAGCATTGTGTACACGTTGTAAAGGTGGTATGATGTACATGTGGCATTGTGTACATGTTGTGTAGGTGGTGTCATGTACATGTGATGTTGTGTACACGTTGTGCAGGTGGTATTGTGTACATGTTGTACATATGTACTGGTGTACATGTGGTATTGTGCACATGTCATACATGTTGCATTGCGGGCATGAGGTACTATGTATGTGCATTGTGTAGTCATGGTATCGTGACATGTATATTCGTTGTGTTGTACTTTGTGTACTTATATGTATTGTGTTGTACATCGGGTGTAGGTGTATGTATTGCATGGTGGCATACACTAGATGTGGGAGTATGTATTGTGTTATGTTGTACACTGGGTGTAGGTGTATGTGTGGTATGTCAAGTGTAGGTGCATGTATTGCATGGTGTTGTATGTCATGTGTGGTTGTATGTGTGTGATGCACACTATGTGTATGTGCACATGGTTGAGGAGAAGGCATTGGGTGTTTGTCGGGTGTGGCAACTGATCCAGAGTGTGTAAAAAATAAAGACAAAGGTATAAGCTAAGGATTGATTAAAGGATAAGTATTAACATTTTAATTTGATTTTATTATGCATGTGATTTGTGATTCTAGTCTATGTTGGTTACATGTGATCTATGATTATGGTTTATGATGGTTATATGTGATTTATGATTTTAATATATGATGGTTGTGTTTTGAGCTAACCTAATGTGATATATTTATACATGATGATTTGGTCAAAGATGTTATTTTGACTTATTGTGACAAGAAGTAAACAAGATTTCAAGTGTACCTTATTGACGAGCTACCAATGAGGTATGATGTGAATTTATTTCAATTTTTTTTAACTCTAATGGAAGTTATGTGCTTTGTACATGAGCATGGAAATGTTTGGTTGGGTGGTTGAAACTGACTGCAAGAAATTAGCAGCAACAAAAAAAAGGATTGGAAAAGACAACAGTATGCTGGTAAAGTATTCAGGAGTAGGGCCATTGTGGGGCACTGGTACCCAATAGTGTCCATTTATTTAAATGAGCATGTTATGGCTGCTATGATGGTTTTGAGGCATGGATATGCCTTGGTTTTTGTATCTTCCAATGTGAGGAAGCCTTTCCAAGGGATGGACTGCTCGGGATGAGGGTGCTAGCAGAACTTGGAAGGTGTGTGACTATACGAAAGGGGCTTACCGAATTGCCCGAGGGATTGTGTAGTAGAGAAGGAAAGGTCGGGGATATATTTGTTTTGGTCATTAGCATTTCCAGATGGAACAAAATGCACATTGGGAGTGTGCCCTAGAACAATGAGTTGGTAACTATTCACTAAGAGGACAAGTGGCGTAGGATTATAGTGTTGGAAATTGGATGCAAATTTGATTTTGACAGTGGATTCTGGACTTCCTAGGAAGGAGGTGAATCCTGGTATTACTTTGAGGGTGGAGGTGTGAGCCTCTGGATTCCCTTGTTGTGGATGCAGACATCGTATCCTTTTATTTGATGGTTGAGAAAATGTGCATATGTGTATATCATTGTAAATAATGTATCGAGCTCGATTTATAAAGCTCCATAAACAATATGGTTATTTGTTGGTTGAAGCAAATGTGTATGTGTGTATATGTGGTTATTATTGTAAATACCATAATGAGTTGTGTTATAAAGCTCCAATAAATGGTATGTTTGTCATGTTTTAGCAGATGGTCATTGTAAATACTGCAACAAGCTATGTTATAAAACTCCATGGGCAGTATGTTTTGTTTTCGGCGTTCTTTCTAGTTATAGGTATCATTGAAAATTGAGGATGGTGTTCCCCCAAGGGGGAGGGTTCTATAACAACCCTGCTTAAAAATTCATGTAAAAATATATAGGGCTACGATCATGGGACATGTATTCCAAGCTGAATGGTGGGAAAAACATCCTAGTGGATGTTCATTTCAGTTATTATGGCTAAGGAAATTGGCAAAGGCAATGGCAAAGGCTTTGAAAAGGCATGAGGCATTAATTGACATATTATTTATGAAAATAAAGGAAATTAGGAGAAAAGGAAGGTGAAAGGTCACAGGTTGCATGTGACAAGGAAATTGAAGACAATAGAGGCCTTATTGATAAAAAGGGTTATAAGGATCAGTGGGTAAGCTTGGTCAGTTCATTTTTGGAGCTCTCTTATTATTCTCTCACTCTTGGAGGGTGTGGCATACTTGGATTTTTGAGGAAGGAAGGAAAAGGAAGAGTAGGAAAGCACAAGAGGACATCAGGATCAACATCTACAATGAGTTTTTCTTGCAGGTACCGAGTTGCATTTATGTTTTCCTCACTAGTTTTACCATGCATGACATATGCATGGGGTTTATTGGTCATGATATGTCACTGACATGGAGGATTTCCTGGATTGATAGTGGATTTGCCTAGCCTTTCCATTTCCTGAATAGCCATGGTGTTGTGAGTTTATTTCTTTGTTTTACTCGTTGGTTCTCATGTTTCCTTTAGCTTGGGTTGAGTTACTAGTTCCTGGAAGCCCTGGTTGGATAAACGATCTAGAAGCCCTGTAAAATCATGGGTTGAGTGGAAAAACACTTTGGAAGCCCTTGGTGGGTTGAGTTACTAGTCTTGCAAGCCCTGGTTGGACAAACGCTCCGGAAGCCTTGTAAAATATTGGGTTGAGTTACTAGTCCTAGAAGCCTTGGTTGGAAAAACACTCTAGAAGCCCTGGGTGGGTTGAGTTACTAGTCCTGCAAGCCCTAGTTTGAAAAACACTATGGAAGCCTAGATAATTTTTGGGTTGAGTTACTAGTCTTGGAAGGCTTGGTTGGAAAAAACGCTTAGGATCCCTGTAAGGCTTGGGTAGAGACCAATCTAATGATGGTTCTTGTGATGTCCAACCATGAGGTGGAATCATTGTTTGATGGTTTGAGTTGGTTGGCCTCTGGAAGCGTTGGATGGTTTTGGTTGATGTGTTTATGAGATCCCACATTCATGCTTGGAATATGGCACGGGGGTGATTGGATGAAAGAAAGCTTTAGTTCATCCATGTCTACGGTCAGGTCATCTGTGGAAGTGGTTGGATTTTCCTATGTATAATAAAGGATAAGTCGTATTTATTTTGTACTTATTTATATTTCGATTTAATGGTTGTTATATCACTACTATTTTCATGGTTTTATTCTGGTTATAAGCATGGTTAATTGATTGATTCATGTCATGGTTATTTCATGTATTTACTTTTAATTGTTAAAATGATGGATGCAAGACCTAATTTATGTCATAACAATTCAAGGGAGAAGGTGGTGATCCTTCTTGTCATGTCTCATAAGAGTTTTCAGTCATTCATGCTCTATCTTATATATTAGACCTGTAGATTGCATTGATGCCAAGTGTTTGACAAAATGTCATTCCCGGTTGGGGATCGTAAGGCCTAGTCCCAGAGTTAGTTTTTGGTTTATTAGTCTTTTCATCATGTGTTTAATGGATTCTATAAGTTACATCAAGTTCTGGACAGTGGTCAAAATTCTAGGCTTGAAAAGTTCCATAAATCCCGTAGACTCTAGCACAGGTCTACTGGAAATAGTCCCTTGACACAGGCATGTAGGCTTGTGGGAGCATCCAGAGCTCTCTAGATGTTGGCATGCCCATAGCATGGGAGAGTCTAGTGGTTTAATAACTTAAAAACTCAGTGGGACCCAAGGGGCATGATACTTGAGTGGTTGGGATGGCTCTTGGGAGCGTTGTTGCTGATGTGGAAGGTATGTTTGATGTGTTTCCATCGATTCCACTTCCTTAAGGTCACCTAGGTGGTTGAATCATATCATAGTAACTTCTCATTACATGTTTACCTTGGTTGGCTGATTACTTGGGTAGATGTGGGAGGAGGGTGTTACAGAGAGTAAGTGATCAAGAAGAAATTGAGAGGGAACCTAAGAAAGAAACCAAAAGTTATCAATCCAATTTGAGTGTTGTGAACCATTCTAAAGTCCCTATTCAAAATAGAATTGAAGTTCAACACTAAGCCATATGAAGGTGATATTGATGCTTTGAAGTTAAATCATTGGTTGCAATAATTAGAGGTTTATTTTAGTGCTCACCACATAGAGGAAGAATAAAAAAGAAACATTTTCTTGGCTAAAATTAGAGGGCCATGCCCTGACCAAGGGATAAATCCACACAGAAAGCCTAAGCCGAGAGGCATATCCTCTAGTGACTAAGTGGGAGGATTTAAAAAATCTTATAAAGTCCCAATTCTACCCTATCAACTATGTATAAGAGAAGTGGATATAATGGCACTACATCAAGAAGAAGCAAGGGAAAAGTGTACATGAGTCACATAAGATTTAGAAACATGGCCATAATGTTGGGCATCTCCCTAAAGAACCTAAACATACTCTTGAAGTATCTAGGGGGTCTACACAATCATCTACAAAATAAAGTGATATTGTTCAAACCTAGATTGGTGGAAAAGGTGTATGTATAAGCATAGGACCTAGAGAAAATAGACCAAAAGAAAGGGAAATTAAGTGGGTCAAAACAAAAGGAGCACTAGGAAACATCCAGGAAAAGGAAAAATAAGTGGAAATGGGGAAAGACAAGAATTAAAAAACCACAACACACTAGTGCAAATATCCCACCAACCACTGCAACCACTATAACATTGATGGTCATACATAGGACAAGCAATAAAAGTTGCATCAAGAGATGAACCCCAAATATAGAAAGAATATGATAAGAAGAGAAATCTCATGGCCATAATTTCAAGTAATCAAGTGGAAAGTATTTTGGACATGGATGGAAGATTTTTTATACATAAATACAAAAGGGGGTGAATTTGAGTAGCCTTCAACAATAGGAAGAGAACGAAATGACCAAACTCTTCCATATAAAGATACAACTCAAGAAGATGAAAATGTTGATGCTCTATTCAACTTAAGATTACAGGTTAATATTATAGTAGAAGATCTAGTTAAGAAACTAATACTAGAGACTCATGAACATCCTATCCCATGGCCATTGGATGGGTCAACAACGAGGCAAAGATAAAGGTAACCAAAAAGTGCATAGTCAAATTTGCTATAAGTGTTGACTTTAATGATGTATTAGAATTAAATGTAGTTCCACTAGATGTATGTGGTGTTGTGTTTGGGAGTCCCTATATGTACATGCAGGATGTGATCTTCATGTGGAGATCCATCCAATACCTCTTCATCAAGGTTGGAAAATCCTTCATCATCAATACCCACAAGAGTAAGTCGAAGGTCTTGTTGGTAAGTGCCAACAGGACAAAATGTTGATCAATTCTAGAAAGAAGTATGTTTTTTTATTTTTAAGAGAAAACCAGTCTGTAGAAGAGTCCATGAGAGCTAAGTCATCCCTAGACGAGTGCACTATGGAATATAAAAGCAACTTGAAGAGTTGCTACAGACATACATGGGTGTGTCCTAGGAGCCTAAAGGGCTACCACCTAAGAGGGAAGTGGAGCACGAGATCTAGTTGTTGTTGGGTTCTTCATTGCCAAACATTGGGCTATATAGGTAGTTTTTTATGGACGAAAATGAGGTGAGAAGCAGTTGCATCAGCTACTAGAAGAAGGTGTCACTCAACCAAGTGCCTCACTATGTGGGTCACCCATCATCATTACTCCAAGGAAGAATAGGACTTGGTATATGTGTATTAAGTATAGGGTAGTAAACAAAAATACACTTAAGAATAGGTACCCCCTACCTAGGATAAATGAATTGTTGGACCTGTTTCAACATGGAAAATGCTTCACCAAGCTAGAATCAAGGTCAGTATATCACCAAGTTTGAGCTAGAAAAGAACATACCTAGAAGACCACCTTCAAAACCAAACAAGGTTTGTAAGAGTGGTTAGTCATGCCATTTAGTCTATGCAATGATATATTGCACTCTTTTATATATTCATTTATTATTGTTTGTTTAGAAGATATATTGATATATAATGTAGTTTGGGAAGATCACATATCACAGTTGATGTAGGTACTTGTTGAAGCCTTGAAATTCGTTGCTTCAACATGGGGATAAACCACCCGATTCGGACCTTGGTTGGCAGCTCCTTTTCCATTTGGTGTAGTGGCTCCAACTGGGGATAATGGGACCAGTTTCCCAATCTAATTTATGATAGTGATGATTGAGTGATACGTGATATTTTGGAGTAATATTTAAGCTAAAAGTAATCTAATCTACACTAATGATCACATGCATTTATCCTAACTTAAACACTATCTAATTATGACTATACTCGGGAATAAATTTGAAGTATGCGATCTACAATAATGTCCAAAAGCAATTGGTAATAAAGATCATTCAATTGCAATAATAAATGAAATCGTTTAACAATAATCATTTCATATAAAAATTTAGCCGAAACGATTGTGAAATATATATCTCATAAGAATTATTCATGTATTCAGCATAAAATTTAGGCCATCATCATACAGAAGTGCAATAAATGCTAACTAAGATTCAAACTTTCATACATAAACAACTTGAAGAGAAATTATTGCTTAATACATAAGTAAAAGAGAATTACAAGATAAAAGTACCATTTGTAATAAGTCCTACTCATGTGCTTCAACAATATTGATCTACTTCCAATCCATCCAACACCATCTAAGAGTACAAAAGTGCAATTTCAGTAGAAGATGCTAGATAAGATAAAAATAAATCATGTTCCATTCATTTCACTAGAACTTCCTCAAAGGGACAAAAGTGCATTTTTTGAAGATTTTTTCTAAGAAAATTTCTAGACCCCTCTCTAAATGCATGAGAGGGGTTTAAATACTAAACTATAAAACTAAAAATAGATTATTACAAAAATAGTTTAGGAGGTTTAAACGACCTTCCTCAAATTATGAAAAATAAAACAAAAATAGAAATGAACATGGTGACTAAATGTTTTGCATTTGATCTTTTAGATCGCAAATGTCCATCATGGGCTTGAGCTGTGTCGGTTGGCCGATTTCAGCTTTCAACTGCTCAGTGAACATGACGTCGGTCAGTGTCGGCACCATTTTTTCCGTAGAAGTGGTTAGGCATCAGAGTCATCCACTGGCTATGAGGTTTTACTAAATGTAGCTAATATGCTTCCCAGTTTAACATGGTAATTTTCCTAATTGCTTCTGTTTTTTCTTCTATTCCCTGCCTCCACTATAGTTCAAGTTGTTTTACATTAGGAAGAAAACACGGAATGGACTCTGCTACCAGGTTGGTGCTATGTAAATTTTCGTTAATATTATCGATAACACTGTTTGCTGTTGCTGCCTCATCTATTGTTGTATTTTCTGCCTCTCTAAGACGAGAATCCTAGCTTGCAAATAAGATTTCTTTGTGTGACTCTTCCAGTTTAGGTAAGTTGGCCTTTCCTCCATCTTCTAAATTCTGTCAGGTGATGAAGTCATAGAATCTTTTCAAGATTTCATCACATTCAAGTCTCATTTCAACGACTTGACTCATTAATTTGTCGCTTGTTTCACAATAAGAATTCCATTGCGAAATCTTTTGGCATAATAATTCATTTTGGTGAATCATCTGGGAGTTCAGGCCAAGCGCTTCAGTGATAAACCGATCAATTTTTGGATCATCCTTATGCAGATCAGTTATTTCTTGTAACTAGGCTTCCTTCTTTGTTAAGCTGGCTTGATGTCTTATTTATTTGCTAGAAATCTTGTTGGAGCTTAGCTAACTGTGTTTCTACTTGCTAGTTGGATTTTTCTTGTTATAATTGTTGTTCAAGTGATAGAATTTTATTTTATTTTTCCTTAAGCAACATTTCCACCTTTTTTGCTTTGTCAATAGTCACTGTAGCATAGGCACTTACAAATTGTGACAGTCTAGTAAGATTTTCGGATGGATCGATGGATGAGTCTTTCCAGACAACATCCATCGGTTCATTATCAGGGGTAGTAACAACTGTATAATCCAATTTCCTTTTCTTCCTTTGTCTTTTAACAACTGCTTTGTGTTGTGGGCTATAGAACACATCTAAAGGGGGAATCACCTCAATTCTCAAAACAATTTCAGAGGTGGGAGTGACAGGAATGTGTTCTACCTCTTGAGTATTTACAGTCTCCTCTGTTGTAATTTCTTGAGTTTCTTTCTATTGCGGAGTGTGCAACTTTGGCATTTGTTCCTTTGTATGGAGCTTTTTATTAAAGTTCTTCCATTCATCCTCTAAATCAATCACCAGGGGTTTTATTGGCTGGGTGGAGGTGGGATGGATTTCAACCTATTTGCTAGTTGAAGTTTGCTCAACTGTCTTTTCTGTAGATTGGGTTGTATCTTTTTCTGACTCCTTGCTTCTGCTTTACCCATTTTATGATTGTTGCTCTGACTGTTTTGACTCCCTGGTAGACTTCTCTTGGGATTCTTCTCCAGAATCAATTTTATAATTTTCTTTGGAATCTCCTTCTAGACTTACACTGGGAGTAGGCTCCCTTATTGGTTCAATCAATAATTGGTCCAATGGGACCTTCGTTAGCCTCCTTTCTCTATACTCGTAAAAGGCTTCAAGATCTTCATGGTCAAAAAGTAATTGTGCCATATGCTTCACCTCTGTGAACGTTTTCTTTTGTAAAAAGATGTCATCAAATGCATCTTTCTCATTATTGAATACTTTCACTTTTACCATAGTGGTAAAGTATTTGACAGTGCCAAATGGGTCATATTGCCTTCCTGGGAATTTAGGTAATTGCAGAGATAACATGATCTCTGCTTCTTTGAATGCATGCCCCAAGTCGTGCAATGCAAATGCTCCACACTGTAAAGGGAATGTAGGCCAAATGGCCTTCTTTGAATCCTTTAATGTTTTGCTCATCCCACCCTCACTAGTTGTTTGATAGGCTATCTCTCTAGCCATCAATTTGTCTGGAACATAGTATGGGAGGACATGGGGGGAGGAAATGCTGCCAAATACCCTGATATACATGAATGTTTCCTCCCCAAACCATCTAGCCACTAGGAGGATATCTACCTCAGCTTCCTTGGAAAACCTGGGGGCATCTCGGTTGTAAAGTTGCTTGTGGATATGGAGCATGACTCCATGACAAATTTTGTAAAAATGTGGTTGAAACTAAGATTCCCACATGTCTTTATGGTATATGTGAATGGGAAGCGGATCTTGGACAGTCCACTTCCATCCCATGATAGGAAATTTTGAACCAAAACAAATTGCATCCATTACATAGGCACTCATAAAAAATGGAGGGTAAACCCTCGAAGCAACACTTCTTTTCCTTCTATACTCCATTATTGTTCTTGCTATCAAACAAAATTTATGCCCAATTCATTATAGTTGCATTTACGATTGCATCTATCAATGGAAGCCATTCTGGGGAAAATTTAGTGCTATCGGGTTTTCCAAATAGTCTACATAGCATGGCCACTGCAAAACTATGAGGGGGAAAAATAGATGCAGTAGAGTACATACCATTCTTGTCTTTTTTTATTTTTCCCTCATTATTTGACCAGGTCCGGGTGCAGTCTATTGGGTCCTCGTTCTCTTTGGAAAACTTCTTGACGAACTGTTTGTTGTAGATGACTTGTGGCTTTGGTAGGTGGTACATAAGTCGCAGGTTGTCTGGCATAAAAGATCCCATAACCTCTTGGATTCTGGTCCTGAATTCTCTATTTGAGATGTTGGCTTCATCAATAACTCATTTAACCATGTATGTATAAGGGATTATCTTTGGACGCGCAACTATGCGATGAAAAAATGAGCATGTTGTCTCAAACATGGAGGCGTCTGAGGAATCACGACTGTCAACTATGACCTTCATTTCTAGAATCCTTGGTTGCTCTTCTTCTAGTATATTATACATGGCTTCCCATTTAGAGGTTCCTCCCTCTCTGCTACATGTAGTATTCGTAAAGAGAGGAGTCATTTCTGGTTTCTTAGACACAACTGCCTTGCCTTTCTTCACCATTGCTCCCAACGATTTGCTCTGTGGATTTTTCATAAAAGTGAAGAACAATAACTATCGGATATACAAAGATAACAATGAATGTGAAATGGAATAATGTGGATAGCTTTGAAAAGGTGATAAGAAAGGAGTTTTATTTGAACGCAAGTGAGAAGATATCATATCACGTTAAATGGATCTTCATACATAAATGCAGTTAACTCTTACTAAATGCCCACTAATGCTTTGTTATCTCTTAGCTTTATTGCACATAAATGTTTGCATTGTAAGTTGGGAAGAAAGCTTCTAGGGTGGCAACCTTTGAATTGCGATAATGTTGATTTTTCGATTTGCGAAGCAATATCCTAGATCACAATATCAAATTATGCCTTTTCGCTTTTCTTACCTTCCCTTACGTTTTTGTGAGATGTGAGCTACTCATTTATTGCCTCAAAACATAGCTACTTGTCAGGTCCTAAACATTTGTTCGTAATGTATCCAAGGAGTGGGTCCGAGTCTTGATCGCATTTCACAATATCAACTAATGATAAATTTGCGGTGCTCTTTTAAATGCTTGAATGCGATGCGGTAAAGGTTACGATGCCATCGTAGTTTCACATTTCCCTTGTTTTGAGATAATCTTTTAAGGCGGGCCCTTTATAATTAGTGATATGCGATGCCAGACTCGGTTTTGATGAGAAAATCTTTAGGACCTAGTTTATATCAAAATATGATAGTTTCTAGGTATAAAGCATGGAGTCCTCTTTTAATTGTTTTTCACTAGATTTGGTGGGTTAGCAAGGTTTTTGATGATGTTTAATCATGTGATATGTGGGAAGGCAAGCATTTAGTTGTTCTTTTGAAAAAGGGGTTTGACTAACATCTTTTTTTATTCCAAAATTAAATAAGAAAAATGCCTAAATGCTAAGTTTATTTTTGGAAGGATTTTTTAAAGGGTCCCCATTTATTAATGTAACATTAACTACTACTATTAATAAATGGGGGGTTGTTGAATAACACAACAATTGGCGATTCACTTGGAAGAACCAATTATCTCTGAGAGTTTTTTGAAATTTCTAAAAACTTCCAAAATAAATATAGTTTTGAAAATAAAAATTACATGGAATATAAGGTAAGTAATACTACTCATTAATAATAAAACAACATCTACTTAACTATCATTCTTTTGATTATCCTTTTCTCATAAGAAAGTCACTTTGTCTACATCAGTCATTACTTGGTTTTAAGGATAAAAATAGGGAGGCTCTTTTCATATCAGTTTTGGTATACTTAGTTGTCATAGGTAGAGCCTCTACTGCCAACAGGCATTCATAGCCTCGATAGGGTTACCTTTTAACTAGCAATGATTCAGTATCCCACCTAGGTCAGAATGCAATTTTAAAGATAAGCTCGTTTGTATACTTATTTCCCTCTTTATTTTCTGAAGTAATTCTTTCTTCCTTCAAATTTTCATCTTTTATCTCTTAAAGGACAATGTCTTGGTTTGGTGACCAAAATTGACAATGCCATTTACTTGATTTATAACTTAACTGAACAAGCTGGCTCTTGATGATACCCCTTATCTTTTGATTAATATAATCTCAAGCCATTACCCTGTTTTGATATGTAGTATTAGTAATGTCAGTCAATTATAATCTCATGATCATGGTAAACCAGCTCTTGATGAGACCTCTTATCCTTTAAGTTTAAGTATATTTTAGAATTACACTCTAAAAATGAAAGCTGATTAGGTGGGGAGAATCATTGGCCCCTTAAGAGCTTCTGGATGACAATTGTAGAGTTTAAAGATGCTTTTCTATAGAGAGACTTTGCTTTGTTATTGATACTTTTCTTGACTGATGTAAAGGAAAGATTTCTTTTCTAAAGCTAAGTTTCATCAAAGATCAGATAATTTTTAGCAGAGAACAAGCAAATTTGGAGCAATAGAACTTAACTATATATTTCATATGTGAAGATTACTTTTATAACAATCTTTACTTATACAAGCGAAAAGTCAAAATTAAAAAGAGACTATCATTTGTAAAGCCAAAAGTAAATGTTTTTCAACTTGTATTATTCTTTCTAAAAAGAAATAAAATAAAGGCAGTAATATACAGTGAACAGAAGAGATCATATTCTATGGAAAGTATTTCTTTAGAATCATCCCATTAACAGGTAGAGATTCTTTCTTACCTGATAAATCTTGTAATAGAAAAGTTGATGGGCCTATTTGTTCCACAATTTGAAATAGGCCAAGCCACATTTGTTGGAACTTGGTATGCTTACCTTTTTCTTCATGGGCTTATCCCATTTCAATACTAGGTCTCCGATTTGAAAAGATTTTAAACTTACAGAATTTGAATCAAAGGAAGCTTTGAATAACTGCTGATGATGTGCATGTGTGATCTTGGCCTTTTCTCTTTCCTCTTCAAGATTAAGGATTTGTAACTGTCTAACTCGCATATATGAGGAAGGAGTTTCTTCAATGAATTGAACTAAGGCTAAAGAGGTAATAGCTACATTTGTAGGTAAGACGAATTATTTCCCATAGACCAAATTAAAAGGAGAAGTGCCAATGGAGGCTTTCTGAGTTATTCGATTTGCCCATAGAGAAAACATCAAAGACTTATGCCAATTCTTTTGGATTTGGTCAACATTTCGTTTAATAATCCTAATAAGATTCTTGTTTGTGGATTCAGTTAACCCATTTCCTTGCAGATAATAATTAGCAAAGTACTTAAGCTTAAAACATCTTTTAAGACAAATTATGTCATAACATTGCCTGAAAAATAGGATGCATTATCAAACATCAAGGCAGATGGCAGGCCAAATCTGGTAATGATAAATTGATCTATGAATTCAATGATGTTTTCAGAATTAGCTACGCTGAGTGGAATTGCTTCCACCCATTTGGTGAAATAATTAGTTGTTGTAAGGATATATCTATGATGCTTAGAAGAATGAGGAACGATCTCACCTATTATGTCCAATCCCCATTGCTCGAATGGTTGGTCAATGTTGACTGGCTATAATGGTAATGCGGGTTTCCTCTATCTTCCAGTAGCTATCTGACAAATTTTACATCTCCTTACATAACTGTGTGTATCTTTAAATAATGTTGGCCAGTAATAGCCAGCATGCAAGATTTTATGTGCGGTGGTATCTCCTCCAAAGTGACCGCCAGCTAGTCCATCATGAAGTTCTTGCAACACCTTCTTTGCCTCAGATTTTTCAAGACATCTAAGTAAAACAGAATCATAATTTATTCTAAACAACACATCATTAACAATTTGATATTGTCTAGCTTTTAATCTCAAGGCCCTTTTCTTTGTGTAATTTAATTGCGTTGGGGCATATCCATTTTTTAAGTAAAATATGATATCAGCATATCTTGACTTAGTGTCCTTAAGGCTTTCCTCATAGACTTGTACATCATCACCTGAGTGCTATAATGCTGATAGATTAGATGCTCCTACCAACATCCTGCAAAAACCTTGATCTTTTATGACTTTTGTTGGTTTGATTTCAATGTCATATTCTTGCAGAGCTGTAATCCAATTTTCTCTTTTCTCACCTACATCCCTTTGTATTAGCAGATTTCTCACTGCTGAGAATGATACTATTACTTTGGTGTGGGTTTTGAGGAGAAAATGTCTAAAGTGTTTTGTCGATTGAAAACAGTGAAAGCTTGTTTTTCAACATCTGAGTAATTCAATTCAGCTCCCTGCAAATTGGAGCTAAAGACAGATATCGGGGCTTCAGATTTTTCTTCATTTACTTGTGTCAATATGGCTGCATATGATTTCTCAGAAGCGAAAGTATATAAAATGAAATGATTTGAAAAATTCAGCGTCGCTAAAGATGGGTCGTTTATGATTGCTTGTTTGATCAAGTTAAAAGCTTCATGTTTTGAGTGTCCCCATTTAAACAAAGTTTTTTTTTTATTATCGTAGATTCAAGGGTAAAACAATTCGTGAGAAGTCAGGGACAAATCTTTAAAAAAAATTATTTGACCTAAGAAAGATTGCATTGATTTTTTATTATTGTTACGGGAATAAGTACCCTAGGGCTTTGGGTTGGAACCCCAACAGAGCAACAGAAAACTACAGTAAGAAACACTCATACAACTCAGGCAAAATGCTTATATAAACAAACTATGCAAGAGCGACCATACCTGGTTGTCCTTTGTTCGAGTAGGTCCCACAGGGTTCAGACCCTCTGCAACTCCAGATGTTCTTTAGACCTGAAAATCATTCAATTCAAACATACATAGCAATATAGAGGTAAAGCATATTCATGAAATTTTAACTTTATATCATATAAACTAACGATCAGTTATACATCAAAAATCTGATTCAAAATAACATTCATACATGAATTACAACACGATCTGATGCATAAACAAAGTTATTTTCGGAAATAAGAAAACATTTCTTTTATTGCAGTAAGCTATAAATAACACTGAGAGAATTCACCTGAGTCTTCTTATTCTGGCTCCAACCGGAACCGTCCTTTGGATCCGTCCAATCCCAGTCTTCAATAGCCTCCTTCCATAACCAATACCATGATATCTCAAGCAAGAAGGAGAATATCTATCATCAAGGAAACAAGGGTTTCCTAAAACTTGGGGAAGTGCATGAAGCACAAGGATACTTTAGACTCAGTCAGGGATAATATCAGTATAATAATTCTATCTCTTCTCCCCCTTAAGGCCTTCCCATAGAAGTATATTTATACTTCTCCCAATTCGTTTTTTATTTGGGAAACGGTTGGGCCACGGGCACTAGGAGGTAATCAATAGGTAAAACCCGTGAACTCCGCCCACAATTAAGGAAATTTAATTTCTTAAAGTGTTTTAACACATATACGCGGGTTGGGTATTGAATAACCTGCATGTACATGCTTTTATCTCAGGGCAAAGTAGCATACAGGGAATAAAACACTATTTTTTAAAATATTTTGACCAAGTTTGTAAGGAGGGGTTGCCCTAGGCCATAAACCAAGTTTCAAAAATACCAAGGGTGGTAAATGGTGCTATAACATATACCCCCTAATATATGAGGTCAGAAGGGGTACATGATGGCCACAAATGTATTAAGTATATGGAAAGAAACCTGTCGAGACTGAGAAGGACTTCACCAGAATTCAGCTTTCCAAGCCATCAAAAGAGATCAGAAAGAAACTACTATCTGATGCGGGCATACCCATGATCAAAGAAATCAAGAATGTCCACATATCAAGTACAAGCGGATCCAATATGTATACAAGTATAAAGAACTAAAAGTACATAATGGATCATCTGATCGTGATAAAAAAAGTACAAGTTTGAATATCACATATAAAAAGATGATCAATGAAGCTGATCACTAATGTCAAAAACTGATCCTAATAGTACCAAATGAACATGATGGAATAAAATGATACTACATCGCAACTCGGATGCCAACATATTGTGAAAAACTGCAACGTATACGATGGATGGTGTTAACTGGCAGTAACAGGAGCAATTGACTAGTGAACCAAAACAGGTTGATGCAAACCGAGGTCTTCACCTATCACCGTGGTACATTTCTACACAATGGGAATAAATGATCTGAGGTCGACCACGTGAGAAACCGTTTGATTACCGGTCATTGATATATATTGTTAACAAACGCGAGACTACTCACTGATAATGATAATGAGAGTCAAGGTACCCAGTACAATCTAACAACTACGAATGAATGAGCTGAAGTTGAACACCTCGAAGAATCTACCAATTAGGGGACAATGATGGTTTCCCACTGTCGATAGCGAAGGAATATGCCACTAATGACTGCAAACCCCAAGGTACTGCCAAATGGGCTCTAGATCTTTGTCCTAGCGCAATGAGCCATAGTCGATAGGAAAAGATCTGCTAGAAGGAAGGAATTAAGGCATCCTTCATCAATCTAGCGTGAGTGTAACCCGTAGGCCAATAATGTGGAAGGAATCAGACGAAAAAGATGTAGTAACCCAAACTGAATAATGTTTCTAGCGTACACAAGATGTAGCTAGTGCATGATAGAAACCCTTTGAACCAACCAATAATGAAAGCTGACACAAAGGCGAGGAATCCACCAATAGGGTCAAATGGAAACCAAGGCACTACACAAATCCCAATGTGTGATAATGAAAGTTGATCTCGAACACAAGGGAAACCACTCAGTCAAAGACCCATGATACTGATCGATGTCGAGCACAAGGTGACCTATCAATAATGAAAGTAGGGCCAGGGTGTGGCTCTAGGCCTGCCCTCAGAGCAATATGTTGTCGTCGATAAGGACAAGACCTGCCAGCAAGAAGTCAATGGAGACCTTCTCAAATCGGCACGAGAAAAGGAACAATATAACTGATGTGATGACAAACATGACACTGACAACCAGGGATGGCCGATTGAAAAATAGGTCAAGAGACACCACAGAGAGGCTGACTCAAGATTACTTCCCTTGAAAAAAAGCACGACTCAATGATGACTATATGGCAGCATATGATAACTCTGTATAAGTTCGTCATGCAGGAGGCACGAGCAAAATCTACATATGATTGGAAGAGGTAACCAATTAGAGGATTACTGACTCAATAACAAGGTTAAGGTGTACCTAAGTCAAACTAAATCCTACCCAAAAATGGAGGAGAGACTTTCTTTCGAGTGCTTTGTTCAAGCGTGACACGATTGACTCTAGCTACCAACAAAATATGGAAATGTTGTCCCATTCTCGCTCTTTTTGGAATATATATATTTTTTTTTCTTTTTCTTTAAGCTGGAGAAAGAATAAAAGAATGCTATAGTACAGTGGAAAGAACGAGTGTCAGAGAAATAGATGATCTAGTTCCTAGGATGGGAACAATCCTATGCTCAATGCAAGGAGGCGAAACTGGTCAAGGGCACTCAAAGGGATGTTGCTTCCATGGGTCAAAGGATTCATCAAGTTGCAGAAGCTACGTGATTGCATGGTTATTTTTGCAGAAGACATGGTCAAATATGTGGCTTAAAAACGAGTCCAAGTGAAGCCGACTGAAGGCCAAAAGGTGTAAATAGTCAAATTGCAATGCAATAGTACAACTCAACACAAAGGAGCCTCTAGGGTATGTTATCACTCAAATTTTCCTTAGAAGTTATTTGAAAGAAGGAAAGGATCCAAGGAAACTACAAACCAATATTTTAGACTCAAGTTCTAGCCAACCTAAGTCCAGAGAGGGCTCTCTCTATATGATTTAGCATTTTTTTGATATGATATTAGGCTAGTTATTAATGCTTAAGGGATTTGTTTTGATTTGTTTGGTGGAATTAAGGAAACAGATGGGCAGAGTAGGTATTCAGGCCATTGGGCTATGGAGTCAAGTTGGAAAAGTCTAACAGGATTTGATTAATCACTAAGGTAAGAGTTCACAAGGTAAGCTAGCATAGCAAGGACAAATCTGAAAGTCTTAATGAATGGAAATCTTAACCAGGGCCAAGGGCAATGAAGAATCCTTAGCAAGGATCAAGATGAAGAAGGGAGGCTTGGCAAATAGCAAGGGCAATTAAGAATCATGTACTAGGGGCCAATAGAAGGAATGAATTACAGAAGTGAGGGAGCAATTAAGAATTCTCAGACTTAAGAAATTTAGTAGAAAACATTAAATAAGCAAATAGTTAAAACAGAGAGCACTTAAGCTAATTCTGATGATATTATTCCTCGTTTGCTTTTAAGAATTATAAGAAAACACATATGATATTTCATAACATAAAGGAAAAAAATATTCAAACTCAGAGAAATGATACTTATTTGTTTCCCACAGTGCACATGAATCAAGTGAAATGTCCTCAGCTTTATTTAATCCAGTAAACCAGTCCAGCCTTGATTACAGTAGCTCCTTTAGCTCAAAACAAAAGTCTACAGAAATGCTTTTTAATCCACACTAATTACTTCATCTTGTGAAGTATTTATACAAAATTTGATACAAAATATCTCATAACTACATGAGAATTAATCTAGGAAACAAAAAATATCTTCAACACGAAGATAGAGACAGATGGAAAACATATTGTTTGTTGTCCCTTTATTTGTGAATGTGTTGGCTGCTAGAATTTAGATTTGGCTCTTGCAGTTGCCTTAGTAGTTATGTGTTGGATTCACTCTTATCTTCACCTATTGATACTCTTTACTTGTGTTGTTTCATCCTTTCATCCTGTATTACCAGACTTTACCATAATAAACATTTTTTACTCCAGTAAGTCAGTCAGACTGGTCCACCATTCATTATCTGGCAATTTCACCCTGATCATTTTCCTGTAAAATTCATCAACTTCTGTGTACTTAGAAAAATTGGGTTTGTTGGTGAATAGATGTTTTATTTCATGCTCTATGTAGAATAGATTCTCCAGACCATCATAAAGTACCTTTCTAATCCTTTTACTACTGAAGAACTTGATTGACTCTTGGCCTGTTTCTCTAATTTCTCGATCTAGTCATCCTATGTCATTAGCTTGTCATGTCTAACCATTGGACTAGGAAGGCCTTTCTCTCTCTAAATTCCATACTTCAACATGAAGCTATCTATATCTGCCTGAATACTCTGACATATTTTCTCTAAGCTAAGCATTAAGTTCCTTTTAGTAAGAACTTTCTTCATTTCAATGATAGTAGTTGTTCTGTCTTAAATCTCTAACTCATCTAGTTGGTACCTGTCCCGGCTGTTCAAAAAATCAATTAATTGATTTGCCTCTTCGGGCTTATCTTTCAGTTCTTTTTTAGTCTTATGTATAGCTTCTACAACTATTTTTATTAATTCAGTCTGTTCAAAAATTACTTGGATAGAAGGCCAAATATCATTGATGGAATCAATGATATTGGCCCACAATATATTTCTCATGTCTCCCAGTGGTTTTTCTAATGTCAAGTCCTTCTCTAGGACTCTGATTCTTTCCTCCATCCTTTTGTTTTTTCTTTCTTCTTCTTTGTTTTGAATTTGTGCAAGTTCATAGTTTGTTTCCATACTTGATATTTGTTCTTTGAGCTTTTTCAATTCTGTGGCCTGGATACTCATTTGTTCCATGGCTTTAATCATCTCATCTGTTTTTTCTACTGAGGTCCCTGCACTGTTTGATGTACTTGTAGTTGGAATAGTCTCTGCTACTGGCAATGTTGTCACTGGTGGAAGTGTTGGTGCCAAAGAAGCTGCCAGAGTGGAGGGTACTACTGTAGAAACTGTGGGTATGACAATCTGAGGAGTGATGGCCAGCTCACTCTACTTAGACTGTATTGCTTTTTCCAATTCCTTTTCAGTTTCTTTCAATTGATCATTTAACTTAAGGACTAGGTCCATAAGTTCTTCCTCCTTTTGTTTCTCTATGACTTCTGCAGTTTAAGGATGGTGGAGAGGAGCGATCTTGAGCTGCTTCTTCCGTGTAGCTATATCATCATTTTTATTTCTAATCAGTTGTTCTGTGGCTTTGATATCTTTGGGATCATGTCCCAATTCTATCACTAGGTCTTCTTGAGTTTTTATCCTGGCGACTTTAGCTTGAGAGGAGGCCCTTTCCAGTTGCAGCTATGTTGTGGTGTTGTGCAATGAATTTTACAATTGGTGTGCTGTGATGGCCTTATTAGTCAATGTAGAATAGACCATTCCACCAGTATGCTTGTGTAGTTCTATTTGGTCAATAGGATGGATATCCTTTGCCAAAAATTCAAAATTAGTCTTTGAATAGTCAACCATGGATCTTGGTTGTTGCACAGTTGGCTTGAGGAAGCTCATCTGCATTTTTCCTTCCTTTATGTCAAAAGCTAACATAAGCCTGGTTTAGTTAGTTGGAGCCATTTTGAGGTAGTGAGCATAAGTTTGAGCTTTCAGTTTCTCATTCATTGCTTTAATTTCTTTGTACTTTCCTTTAATTTCCAGACTTTGTTTAGGGGGAGATCTAAGAGAAGATACCTTTGTGCTCTATTGCCTTTCCAATGCTTGTATCTATGAGACAAATGGTGTGCCTCCTGTTAGAAAGGTTGGCCTACTGTCACTCCTTTCGATTGTTGAGTTTCCTGCTATTTCCTCACTATACTCCTCCTCTACATATGGGTTTAACCTTTGCCTTTTAACAAAAGTTTGATCAATAGGCATAGTAGAAGGAGTGGCTTCATCTCGGCTTCTCTTTAAATTTTTCTCCTCATTTAGAGGAGTCTGCAAGATAGGAGGTTTGCTCATGATTTGTTCAGTTTGAGCAAGCCCTTTTGAAATTTTAGGCTACTCTGACTCTTCTTGTTGTTTTGAGGTTCCTTGTTGCTTTGATGGTTGTGCGCTATGTTCCTATGACTACTTTCGTGATGAAGTTTCTCCAAACACCTGTACAAACGAATCTTCATCAAACCTTCTTTCTAAGTCCACCATTACATTGTCAACTTCAACTTGTGTGCTATCTTGATTTATCAGAGTGCCTTCCACCCATTCTGATTGATTGGCATATTGTTCAATTTCTGGGATCTTATGGTGGATATAAGGAGATAACTTATGTTTCTGCCTTCTGTTACAAATGTATCCATGGGGGTCATAGGCCCATATGAAACTTTGTTTTAATCTCAATATTTGGAGGATTTCATCTGCCTCCTTTCCTGCTTTTCTGTTATTGCAAATAAATGGGCCTAGATGATCCTTTATTCTTAGTTGGGCCTTCTTCTTGGTTTTGACAAAGTGAATCTCATCAGAATTGATCATTTTCCTGTAGTACTCCAGAGAAAATAATCACATGGGGAGATATCTAGGTAACTTGTAAGGAGGAAGCTCACACCCATAAATTCTGATTTCAGTATGGTTTTGGTACAAGTACCAATCCCCTACTTTGTATTGTTTGGACAACTGGAAAACCCTCTTAATGTCTGCACTAATCCTGGGAGGGGGCTTCCTAATAACATTGTAGTCACTAGATGTACAAATAGGTCAACAAAATCTGTGTATGGATGGTGAGGATAACAATACTTGTGGAAGAGAGTAGACTAGAAGATGACAGATCTAGGATTCCCTCTAGTATCAAGCTTTTGGACAGAGAAGGGAAACTTATCAGTTTGGTAGTAGAGAAACAAATGATACAAGATTGATGAATACTTGAAAACCCTCTCATTTTCAAGTCTCATAAACCGATCATTCATTTTATCTGCGATGAATTTTGCATAATCAAACTTGACTGCAGGAGGTTGATCGGGGGTAAAAATAGACATGCCAGCAAAAATAGTCTCATCTACATACTCATTAGTGGTATAACCTAAAATGCATGATAGCATTGTTGTGATATCTTTGCCTAGATCAGAAAAGAAGGCTAATATGTAAGGAGGAGGGTCCTTTGGCATGTGATTTTCTTCAGAAACGAAAATTTGGAGGATTTGAGTACTTCTGGAGCTAGACAGCTTGGAGAATATTTCAAGCAAATCAACAATGTACAGGGGAGTGAGGTCTTAACCAGGCTACAACTATAACATCTCGTTTATGGACTCAACTGTAATGGTGAATAGGATTTTCTAGTCTGGGGACATTACTGCTTTCATAATAGGGTCATAGATTGCATGGCGGTGATGAATAATTTCTGGGAAGACATGAACACTGGGGAATTAATACTTGGGCATGTTTGATTCTCAGAGACCTATCTTATCTGCATGGTTCAAGTAGATATCTTGGTATTTGCAATGCAATTTCAAAGGGGTTTCGTCAAAGGTGAGGTCTTTTATCTGGAAGTCTTTGTTGGCCAGGGGAAGATGGTCTAAATCTCTGTGAGGAGTGGTAACTAGCATGACATTTAAGGCGACTGGGGTGTCCATCCTTGGTTCTTGTGGATTCAAGGACGAGGGCAGGGAATTTTTGGGGAATTATGGAAAAATGGGTCGTCTCAGAGAGTGTCAAGGCTGTCAAACGGCTTAATTTCACTAAATTACTTAATTCTTACAGCAATTTAGTTCAGGTTCAGTATGGAAAACAAGGTTTCTTAGTTGAAATAGGGTAAATACCTAGTTATGGTTGCATGGAGAGACAAATGGCTCTGGTGCACTATTTGCATGGAGCGCACGGGTCTGCAATGGCAATCTAGAGTTCAGCGACTTCTGGAGGTTGACGGTTGAAAGCAGGGTGACGACTCGAATGTACTCTGAGTGTGCATGGAGAACATAAGGTTGTTTTTCTTGGTAAAACAAAAATAATGAATATTTTTTGGATTATTGGCAAATTTAATGCTTTTGTCGTGTATAATGGAAATCAGATAGTTGGCGCCCATTGATGGAAGTGATGTTTTGTCATTTAGCGAAAATGGTAAGCGAAGGCGGTAAGCGGAATCTATCACACCGCTTATGAGGGTATGGCGGTATTGGGAGAGGTCCGCCTGATGCCATTCATCAGGCGACACGTAGCGGCAGGGTGTATAGTAAAATCGCTGACATCGGGCAGGTAAAGTTCGGCATCGGAAGCCACCTGATATGAGCGTCATTCGTCAGATCTGAAGGGGGTCAGATCGTACGGTGGTCGGGGAAGAGACTTGCTTGGGATTAAATGGAGGGGCCCGACGGGATAATAACTATGGTTTTAGGGAGATTAATGACATCGGGGGCAATGTGATTGGAGGAAGGCTCTTAATTAATCACATGTTGATTAATTAATTCCTTTTTAAGGAAACGGAGGGTTATAGGTCTTAATTGATCGTAGATGGATTAATTAATATATCTAATTTTTCCATTATTAAAGTTTATATTTCAAACTGGGGTGGGATATTAATATAAGGGATTTTAATAATGTATATGGGGATGGGGTGTATTTTCTGGGAGTTAACTATAATAAATTAATGTTAATATGAAATGGAAACGGGGATAAGAATGCACTAAGTAAAATGTTTCGAAATATATTCACATTTTCGTATTTAAACATTATAACTTAGGCTTAGGTGCATTTTGTGGGTTTTTTGTGAGAAGGAGTTTTGTATGAGGATAATTTCTTTTCCTAAGCAATAAGTGATTTTACTCTAGGAAAAGGGGTTTTTAGGGGAAATGAGTGAATGATGAAGGGAGTTAATGTTGATGAGGGGGTTTTAGAACTTGGAACCTGTAAGTCATTGGGTCGAGGGTCTGGTCCCTCCAAAAGTCAGATAAATGCTCTAAGCCCCTTTCACTTAAGGTTTTAGGCGCTTAGATTGTTATTTGTGGGAAATTAGTGAAATTAGGGTTAAAAGGAGTGAGGAAATTAATAACTTGACTCTGTAAATGTCTCATTGTTATCCATATTTTTTAAAGTAATATGACGATGAAAGTAAATGATATGAGTTTCAACTAATCATTCATCATACACCATTCTGCAACTATTCATCTACTTACCCATCTACACATCCTACCATTTTTTCTACTTTTTATTAGGGTGCACTTAAACTGGCAAACCCTTATCAAACCTTTCTTTTCTTTTACAATGAAAATATATCTAAGTCTAACCTTATTACATCCAAGGGCTCAAATTAAATTGTTGAGCTCCTTTTATTCACTCTACATAATCTAATTATATGCCAAGATTACACTTTTTGGTCAGATTTTATTCTCTATCTATCAACACGAAATTCAAAACATGAAATAGCCAAGTTTACACTATTTGACCATTCATGGATTGTGGTATAAGTGACAAGCTGCACACAACCTTTCATTTTTATCAAAGTAAATAGTAGTGGCATTTGGACTTGCACACTTTCATGGTCTTCTTTTCCTTGGGGTTCATTTTTCATCTTTTTTGACCTTTTCCTTTTTATTCTTTTTATCCTTTGATTTTCTTTTAGGATATACCCTCTTTGCATTTTTTAATTTTTTTGAATTTTTGAATATGGAAAAAATTTGCAGAAAGCAAAGGTATGCACATATTACAGAGATAAACTAAGTCAATCATAAATTATGACACCTATTGGTATATGAACATAACAATGGCTCCACTTGGGGATGGCTTTCCCTGGTGGAAAGTCAAGAACTGTAAATCAATGGCCCTTTGAAAGACTAAGATTTTATTCTGCAATTTTCCCTTTATTCTGCTGCTTTATTGATATTTATGACAATGCCACTTTTGAAGCTTAGGGCCTTCTCTTAGGGCTTCAACTCCAAAACTTTACCATCCAATCCATTCTAAACATTATGAAGGATCAATATAGTGAAACTGATAAAATTAGTAACTTGGATCAATATAGTGCTTCAACATTTGACCTTTTACTTGTCCTCCTCCTAGCTCTGTCCCATTCAATTCTTTGAGAAAGTAAGCATTATTACCTCTGAAGGCATATATAATGTATGGACCTTTCCACAGGAAGTCAAAATTTCCATGTTTCTCTTTATCTTCTCTTCTGGAGTCCCATTTCAAAACTTTATCACCAAGATAGAAGTCTTCTTCCTTGGTTCTTTTATCAAAAACTTTCTTGAGTTTCTCCTGAAGTACTTGGGCTCTGATGTATACTTCCTCCCTGGTTTGCTGCAAATGAATGGTCTGATTGATTCTCCTCTGAATATTAGTTGGCTAAACTTGGGATTCCTAGAGTATTTTCATCACTAGAATTCCTACTGATGAAGGGAAAACTGCTTCCATCCCATAGACTAACTGATAGGGACTGGTACCAATAGATTTCTTAGTTGTAAGCCTATCTTCCCACAAAGCATTGATCAGTTTCTTGTTCCATGTTTTCTTATTGTCTTTTAGTAATTTTTTAATAATATTCATCAGGCTTTAGTTGGAGGATTCTACAAGTCCATTCCCTTGTGGATAGTAGGTTGTAGAGTGACCAAGGGTTATATGGTATTTATGGCAAAAATCAATCATCCTCTTTGATTTTAATGTTGTAGCATTATCTGTGATAATTTTATTGGGGTAACCAAATCTGGGTAGAATATTGGCCTTTAGAAAACCTATGATGATAGTATCAGTGGCTTGTCTAGAGGGAATGGCTTCTATCCACTTTGTAAAGTAGTCTGTGGCAATAAAGATTCACTTATGTTGAGAAAAAGAGGGGGGGTGAATTTCACCAATGAAGTCTAGACCCCACTGTTGAAAAGGATTTTCAGTAGAAATGGGTTTCAAAGGTAGAGGCAGAAGTTTTCTTTTCCCTTCAAAGATCTGACACTTGTGGCAGGAGGTTACAATTTTTTTCACACCAGAAAACAAGGTTGGCCAGTAAAATCCAGCTCTAAGGATTTTATCAACTGTTGTATTCTAGTAGAGGTGTCCTCCATAATCACCTGCATGAAATTCTTGGAGGACTTTTTCATCTTCTTCCTTCAGTAAACAATTTAACATAATGCCTTCATGATTTTTCCAAAATAAAGTATTATCAATTATGCATAATTTCAAAGATTTCATTTTCAAAAACCTACTCTTGGTTCTGGACAACCCTAGAGGAGCTTGTAAATTTTTTAGAATGTATATTATATTAGCATACCAAGGTGAATCTAAAAAGGCCTCATCTCCTCTTCGTTATCCAGTTCTGCAATAAAATTTATACCTAGGGCTTGGCAATTTGTTTCAGCCATAAGTTTGGCCAACCCTTGGCCTTTAATTAATTTTGTAGGTTTAATCTCTATGTCATACTCTAATATGGTAGCTATCCACTTTCCCCTTTTGCCATCAACTCCATTTTGTGTTAGAATGTCTTTGACCACAGCATTGGGAACATAAGCTACTATGTGAGAGTACAAGATATAGACTCTGAAATCTTTGATAGCTTTCACCAAAGCAGAAGACTGTTTTTCCATTATATTATACTTTAAAGATGCATCCCTTAGAGCTTTACTAAAGAAGGCTATTGGTTGTTCAAATCTGTGATCATTCTTTTGTAGTAAAACTGCAGCAATACTATGTTCGGATGCAAAATAAAAAATGATAAATTCTCTGTCAAACATTGGACTTATGAGGATTGGTGTTTGAGTCAAGGCTAATTTTATATCTTCAAATTATTTATTAGCCTCTACTGTCCATTTAATAGCTAAATCTTTTTTCAACATGTTATTTAGAAATCTAATTAGTTTAGCTAGGTTAGAGATAAATCTTCTTAAAAATTTTATCTTTCCTAGAAATGCTTGAAGTTCTTTGATATTCCTGGGATGGGGTATCTGCAAAATAGCTTCAATTATTGTTGGGTCAATTTTGATACCATCTTTAGAGATAATGTAGCCTAACAATTTCCCTTCTTCCAACCCAAATAAAGATTTTTTAGGATTGAGAGAAATTCCATATTTCCTACATTTAATAAAGACCTGCCTAAGATGATCCAGGTGTTGTTGATCTGATTTAGAAAATACTGTGAGGTCATCTAGGTAAATTACCAGGAAGTCATGGATTTCTTTAGCAAAGGCTATGTCCATTGCTCTTTGAAAGGTGGCTCCTACATTTGTTAACCCAAAAGGCATTTTCACATACATGAAAGTGCCCCATGGAGTTGTGAATGCAGTGTTTGCTTGGTCATCTAGGTGGACTAGGATTTGGTTATAACCAGAGAAACCATCTAGCAATGAGATTCTAGAGCAATCCACTACCCTCTGTAATATGTGATCCATTTTTGGGAGAGGATAGTTATCTTTAAGTGAAACTTTATTCAAATTTCTAAGATCAACACACAACCTAATTTCACATGTTTTCTTTCTATTGGGTACCAAATTGGAAACCCAGTCTGAGAACCTAATAGGTGCAATAATCCCAGCTTCATACATTCTTTTAATCTCCTTTTCAATAGAAGGCAATAGAACAGGGTTAATTCTTCTAAGCTTCTGTCTAAAGGGCTTTTGATCTTCTTTTAATGGAATAGTGTGTTGTATTATGCTAGTATCATATGATTTCAGGTCTTCATAACTCCAGGCAAAAACATCCTGAAATTCTTTCAGTAGTTCCACATATTTCAGTTTTTCATTGGGAGGTAATGATTTTGATAGCTTTATTAGTTTGGGATTCTCTTCAGATCCTATATTACATTCCTCAATGTCTAACTTCAAAGGTTCCATTTTAGGCTTTTTGGGAATATCGTTTGAACCGAATAAGTCCTCCAAAGGAGGTAACCTCTTGGGTAAAAAATTATCTTTAAGGTTTATGACTTCAGTTTCATCATCAATGACTTCATCAATTTCCATCTATTTTAGGTTGTGAATATCAGATTTTGTAAACTTTGTGGGGTGCAATCTATCTATCTGATCTTCTTCTAGTTTATTAATTTCTACTTCATTAGAGCAATCAAAATCTAATGCTATGTTTGTGTCTATGTTAGTATTTACAAATTCATTGTCTAAAGTTAAAAAATTATTGATTTGTTGATCATTCTAAAATACTTACCAGTTTTTTAAATTGTCAGGAATTGCAGGTCTATGCCTAACCTCAATAGTGCACTGATGGTTAGGCTCGAAAGGCAACTTACAAGTACTAGCAAACATGGCTAAGCTGTGAGCCTGCATGTTGTGTTTTCTGGGGATAACAACAAGTTTGGTTTCTAAAAAGGTATTTAGTATTTCTATGACTGTTCCTCTATAAAATCCTAGCCTAGGATCCTTGGTCATGTAAATAGCTTTAATTTGTTTGATCACTAACTCAGAATCTCCCATGATAGAGACTCTGATGGCTCCTAACCTTTTAACCAGTTTCAGTCCTAACAGAAGTGCTTCATATTCGGCCATATTGTTTGTACATTTAAAGTTTAGTCTGTAGGCATGGCCCTCTGCATGATCATTTTCTAAGTTATAAATCCATACACCTGCTCCTACACCTAGCTTGTTTACTGAACCATCAAATTCCAGATGCCATAAGATTTCATGTTCATAATTTTCATCTGGGGTAGTGGAATCCTTCTTAACTAGGGCATCTAGATTTTCTTTGTTATCTGATATCTCATGAATTTGGACATTTGAATTTTCTTTTGCAATTTCTTTTGGTTCTGCTGTTATATCACTTGGAGTATCTTCTCGATTAGTTTCAGCATTGTAAAGAATAAAAGAATCCATGTCAGAATGTATTGAATATATAGGAAAGTTCTGAGGCTTCTCCTGAATACTCACTACATACTTCATCAAAGTTTCTCTATACAATTTCTTGGCATGTCCAAAGACTGAAATGGTAGCATAAGACATATCCAATTGCAAAGATCCTTGGAGTTTAGCACCCCAGGATCTAGATAATAGCATGCCATACTTGGGTGGTATATCAGCAACAATAATGTAAATGAGTATAGTTTTGGCAGGGTACTAAACTAGGGAGACACACAAATCTTTTATCAGACCTAAGCATTTAACCTGGGTTGAATCAAAGGAGAATAGATCTTTATAAGGTTTGGTGATATCCAAGTTAAGATTTTCCATTATAGACTTAGGCATAAGGTTGTGTGAGGCTCCAGAGTCTAGCATGGCATTATGTAGGATTTTGTTGTGGATGTTAAGGCTGATGTAGAAAGGTGGTATCCCTCCTTCAACTAGCTTTCCATTAACATCATGTCTGAGAAGTAACTCATGTTGGTCATCAAATAGATTCACAAAATCTTCATTTTCAACACAGTTCAGAGATTTACTAATTTGAGATCTGTAGGTTTCATGTTTGACCAATTTTGTTGAAGGCACTAAAATTTTGAGCTTGGCCACTTCTGCTCCCAAATTGAAAGGTAGAGGGGATTTATCTGTTTGAATATTTGGAATTTTAGAGCCAAAGCTCTGAGCAGTGTGTTTTTATTTTTCATTGTTAGGAGTATTTTCAATTGGATTTTCTAATATGATTTCTAGGGGCTGTTCCACTATTCCTTTGAGGGGGACTGAAGTGGAAGGTTTCTCATTAATAGGATGGTTATCTGTTACATCTTCAATGGTGGGGCTAGGAGGATTTTGATGTGGTCTAGAAAGGATTTGTAAGGTTTTTGTAACTTGAGGATTCTGATTTGTAGCTTTTCCTTTCTTAGGCTGGCTAGGCATTGCTTTTTTATTCTGATCGGGAACATCAAGGTTCTTCTTGCTCCTTAAGTTATACTATTTATGAACCTCGAAAATAGTAGAGTCATACCCTTTCTTATAGTCGAAAGATTCCCCTGTTTGAGTTTGTAACTATTGAAGCATGTATAATTCTTGATCATCCTGAGTTAGAAAAATAGTTTCTTCATCATCTAGGCCCATCAAATTTATCTGAGTGTCTTGTTCAGGGTCTTCTAGGTGTGAGGTCTCTGCATAGTTTTCTTGGAAAGGTGGTCTAATGTTTTGATCAGGACCATTCTTGCCAGTGTTTTGGTTCTGGTTTTTCCTAAAATTTGGATTTCTCACTGGATTAGCCTGTTGGTTATCCCAGTGAGGTTTCCTTTCAATAACTTCTATTTTGTCCATCAACCTTTCCATTCCTTTGGCCAAAGCATCCATTTTTTGGTCAAAGGGTGAAGTTTCATCTTTCAAGGGTATTCTTCTCTCACTTCTAGTTCTGGCTCTTTTGGCAAGCAGATTAGCTTCAATGCTTACTGCCACACTCTGCATTTCTTCCAGAGTGGGGGGATTTATTTCTCTTAATTGAAAAGTCATATCTATATAAAATCCATCCGAAAATTTGATCAGGGCTAAGCCAAGTGGAGGTCTAAGGTCAAGTGGAATGGAATTATATACATTATTAAACCTGGTGCAATAGTCCTGAACAGTTTCATTTGGCCCCCTTTTAAGGTTTTCATATTCAGATAAAATTTGAAGGGGGTCTTTCTTCTTTTCCCACCTATTCAAGAATTGTTGGTAAAGGACTCTTAGACTATCTATGCTTTGAGGGGTTAAATATCTAAACCATGTTCTCACTTCCCCAGCCAGACTTTGGACGAAAATTCTCATTTGGACATCTACTGTGTCAATCTCATGAAGTTCAAAGTAGTCTGTCATTTTCCTAGTGTGTTGTTGTGCTGTGTATGTTCTAGTGCCATCAAAAGTAACAATTTTACTTTGATAGTCCTGTGGCATAGCACCTTGGGGAGCAAGCATCACAAGGGGAGCATATCTATTGGCCATGATTCTAGGTTGGGTGGGAGTGTGAACTAGAGTTGGGGTAATAGGAGGTGTTTGGGTTGAGGAGGAAGAACTAGAGGTAGTGGTGGGATGTTGAGTGGTGATTAGTTGAAGAGGAAGTGAAGGAATGAATGGAGGGGTGGACTAGACTTCAGAAAAGTGAGGGAATAATGATGAACCAACAAAAAGTGAAGCTATTTCAGAAAGTTTAGGGGTTCTATCGATGGTAAGGGATGACTGAGGGGAGTTCTGTAGATGTCGATCAATTGACAAATTGGCTCGTTGGATTTCAAGTTTTCTGATGAATTCTAGATCTTGGACTAAGTCCAATAGTTCACTATCAGATGTGGTTCTAAACAGAGAAGTTTCAAAATATTCGTTAAAAGGAAGATCTTCTAAGAGCAGCCACTCAACAGGGCATGAATGTGATCTAAATAAAGGTCTAGGGCTGACTGAACTTTCTTGTCTTCTAATGATTCTTGGAATCAAGTTGGGATTTTCAAACATAGGGGGAGGATTTGGATCAGGGTTAGCCCTGGTGTAATGAGTTCTTCTTGAATCCAGATTTCAAGTCTTTTAAATGCTTTTCTTTTATGAATTTCCACAATAACTTGTAACAATCCTTTAAGATGCATTAAATTAGACTTTTAGGTTTCTCAAACGTTTATTTCAACTTAGGATTTTTTCTTCCCCAGTGGAGTCGCCACTATGTTATCACTGAGATTTTCCTTAGAAGTTATTTGAAAGAAGGAAAGGATCCAAGGTAACTACAAACCAATCTTTTAGACTCAGGTTCTAGCCAACCTAAGTCCAGAGAAGGCTCTCTCTATATGATTTAGCATTGTTTTGATATGATATTAGGCTAGCTATTAATGCTTAAGGGATTTGTTTTGATTTGTTTGGTGGAATTAAGGAAACAGATGGGCAGAGTAGGTATTCAGGCCATTGGGCTATGGAGTCAAGTTGGAAAAGTCTAACAGGATTTGATTAATCACTGAGGTAAGAGTTCACAAGGCAAGCTAGCACAACAAGGACAAATCTGAAAGTCTTAATGAATGGAAATCTTAACCAGGGCCAAGGGCAATGAAGAATCCTTAGCAGGGATCAAGATGAAGAAGGGAAGTTTGGAAAATAGCAAGGGAAATTAAGAATCCTATACTAGGGGCCAATAGAAGGAATGAATTATAGAAGTGAGGGAGCAATTAAGAATTCCCGAACTTAAGCAATTTAGTAGAAAACATTAAATAAGCAAACAGTTAAAACATAGAGCACTTAAGCTAATTCTAATGATATTATTCCTCATTTTCTTTTAAGAATTATAAGAAAACACATATGATATTTCATAACATAAGGGAAAACAATATTCAAACTTAGAGAAATGATACTTATTTGTTTTCCACAATGCACATGAATTGAGTGAAATGTCCTCAGCTTTATTTAATCGAGTAAACCAGTCTAGCCTTGATTACAGTAGCTCCTTTAGCTCAAAACAAAAGTCTACATAAATGCTTTTTAATCCACACTAATTACTTCAACTTGGGAAGTATTTATACAAAATTTGATACAAAATATCTCATAACTACATGAGAATTAATCTAGGAAACAAAATATATCTTCAACACGAAGATAGAGACAGATGGAAAACAGATTTTTTGTTGTCCCTTTATTTGTGAATGTGCTGGCTGCTGGAATTTGGATTTGGATCTTGCAATTGCCTTAGTATTTATGTGCTAGATTCACTCTTATATTCACCTACTAATACTCTTTATCTACTGATACTCTTTACCTGTGTTGTTTCATCCTTTCATCTTGTATTACCAGACTTTACCATAATAAACATTTTTTACTCCAGTAAGTCAGTCAAACTGGTCCACCATTCATTATCTAGCAATTTCACCCTGATCATTTTCCTGTAAACTTCATCAGCTTCTGTGTACTTAGCAAAATTGGGTTTGCTAGTGAATAGATGTTTTATTTCATGCTCTATGTAGAATAGATTCTCCATACCATCATAAAGTACCTTTCCTGTAGGTAATGCTTTTACTGCTGAAGAACTTGCTTGACTCTTGGCCTGTTTCTCTAATTTCTCGATATAGTCATCCTATGTCATTAACTTTTCATGTATAACCATTGGACTAGGAAGGCCTTTCTCTCTCAAAATGCCATACTTCAACATGAAGCTATCTATATCTACCTGAATACTCTGACATCTTTTCTCTAAGTTAAGCATTAAGTTCCTTTTAGTAAGAAATTTCTTTATTTCAATGATAGTAGCTATTCTGTCTTCAATCTCTAACTCATCTAGTTGGTACCTATTCCTACTGTTCAAAAAATCAATTAACTGATTTGCCTCTTCAGGTTTATCTCCCAGTTCTTCTTTGGTCTTTTGTATAGCTTCTACAACTATTTTTATTAATTCAATCTGTTCAAAAGTTACTTGGATAGAAGGCCAAATATGATATTGGCCCACAATATATTTCTCATGTCTCCTAGTGGTTTTTCTAATGTCAAGTCCTTCTCTAGGACTCTAATTCTTTCCTCCATCCTTTTGTTTTTCTTTCTTCTTCTTTGTTTTGAATTTGTGCAAGTTCATAGTTTGTTTCAATACTTGATATTTTTTCTTTGATCTTTTTCAATTTTGTGGCCTAGATACTCATTTGTTCCATGGCTTTAATCATCTCCTCTATTTTTTCTCCTGAGGTCCCTGTACTGTTTGATGTACCTGTAGTTGGAATAGTCTCTGCTACTGGTAATGTTGTCAATGGTGGAAGTGTTGGTGCCAAAGAAGTTGCCAAAGTGGAGGGTACTACTGTAGAAACTGTGGGTATGACAGTCTAAGGAGCAGTGGCCAGCTCACTCTGCTTAGATTGTATTGATTTTTCCAATTTCTTTTTAGTTTCTTTCAACTGATCATTTAACTTAAGGACTAGGTCCATAAGTTCTTCCTCCTTTTGTTTCTCTATGAATTCTGCAGTTTGAGGATGGTGGAGAGGATCTTGGCTGTTTTAACGCATATAAGCGGGTTGGGTATTGACTAACCCACATGTACACACTTTTATCTCAGGGCAAAGTAGCGTATAGGGAATAAAACATTGTTTTTAAAATATTTGGACCAAGTCTAGAAGGAGGGGTTTCCCTAGGCCATAAACCAAGAATCACAAATACCGAGGATGGTAAATGGTGCTATAACAATTATACGGTAAAGGTATTTGAGATATTTCTCTAATTCTGTCAGGGTCAATGTGAATCCCTGCTTTGGACATAATGAATCCAAGGATCTTTCCTTCACTTAATGTGAAAAAATACTTCATGGGATTAAGAGAAATCCCATACCTTTGGCAACGTTCAAAGATTTGCTTTAAATGATTACTGTGCTTTCTGGAGTATACAATTATATCATCTAAGTAGATTACTATTGATTTGTTTACTAAACCTTTGAAGGCTATGTCCATGGCTCTTTGGAAAGTGGCACTGGCATTAATTAGTCCAAATGGCATCTTTTGATAAGAATAAGTGCCCCATTTTGTCCTGAATGTAGTTTTCAGTTGGTCATCTGGATGTACTAAGATCTGATTATAACCTGAGAATCCATCCAGGAAAGACATTAGTTCTGAGCCTGCAACTGATTGCAATATCTATTCCATAGGAGGTAATGGGAAATTGTCCTTTTGGCAAGCTTTGTTGAGGTTGTAGAAGTCTATACATATCCGAATATCGCCATTCTTTTTTCTGACTGGGACAAGATTGGAGACCCACCGGGAATGTCTGACAGGAAAAATAATCTTGGCTTTCAGCAGTTTATTCAATTCAGATTTAATCTGATTTTCTAAATTAGGATGGATCTTCCTTAATTTCTATTGAATAGGTCTTTCATCAGATGTCATGGGAATAATATGTTGAATAATAGAGGTGTCATATGTCTTAAGATCTTCATAGTTCCATGCGAAGACATTCTTGTACCTCTTCAACAAACATATAAAGGCTGATTTTTCATCTGATGTAAGTCCGAGGCCTAGATTAATATTTTGAGGCTTTAGGTCAGTTCCAAGGTTAATCAATTCAAACCTCAGAGTTGAACTCTGAAGTTTTGAATTGGTGGGTCATTTAAATCTGTCTTTGAGGTCATATAAATCTTCCAACTTAACTACAGACTTTGGTATAATGTTATTGACTGTTTCTTGTTTAAGTTGGTCATCATACTGGCCTTCATCAACTATCTGGTCATCATAAGAGCCTTCTGAGGTCAGGAATCTTATGATATCTGGATCGTTATTAAAGACTCTCCAGTTGGTGATATTATCGAGAATAGAAGTCCTAAAAATCAATTCAATGGAAAATCGATCAGGGCTATAATCCTCTGCTTGAATAAGCTTGGAAGTGGCATTAGCTAGAAGATTGGCACTAATGTTTTGGAGTCTTGGAATAGGGGAAATATTAAACATTGTAAAGTGAGAGGTCAGGTCTTGGACTAACGACTGATAGTGTTTCAAATTTCCTAACAAACAGTGTATAGTATTTCTCACCTGTTTTATCACAATTTCTGAATCGCCAAATACTTGGAGGTGTTTGATATTAAGGCCAATTGTGTTATACAAACCTTGAACTAGTGCTTCATATTCAGCAGTGTTGTTTGTGCAATCAAATTCAAGTCTGCATGCCAACATAGTCTTCTCCCCCTCTGGGCTAACTAATATGCATCCTGCTCTTGCTCCATCATTGGATTTAGATCCATCAAAAAATAATTTCCAAAATAAAGACCTAACTACAGGTTTATCTACAAAATTTACACATTTAGAAGTGTTTGTTTGGAAAAAATTTTGACTTGAGATACAATAGAGTTTTCTAAGAAATGTGAAGTGTACTAAGCATTGAAATTTCCTAGAAATGATTCTACTGAGTAATTACCAATGATATTGTTACTATATGTGACCGGTTCATTTTCTCCTTCTAGCTCTGCGACTATGTACTTTTGATATTTCTAGCGATCAACCCTTATTTGATTTGGCTTGCCATTATAGGGAAGCCAGAGGTGAGACCAGTGATTTGCAAAATAACCATGGAGTTTTTCTAACCAGTCTCTACTAAGGATTAAGCCATAGAACTCAAGAATATCAGCCACAAGTATGTCAATGACTTGAAAAAATTTAGGATTTGATGAAAGTTTGATGGTTACTTGATTAAGTTCCCCAACAACTTTGACTTGAGATCGATCTAACTGTACTATACGTACAACAGATTTTTGAGGCTGAACATTCAACTTTGCACAAACTGTTCTAGGTAAGATGTTAGATGAAGCTCCTGAATCAACTAAACAGTTGTGTAAATTCTTATTAAAGACTTCAAAAGTAAGGAGAAATGGAGGAGTATGAGATTTAGATCTTCCTCCGATTAGAGCGATGTCAGTTGGATCAATCTTGTTTAAAGAGGTGCTAGGGGGCCTTCCCATTTCTTGGGCAACTTGTGAGACCACGACAACAGGAAGCAGTGATGTAGGTACTGCTTTGAGTTCCTTGAGGAGCAGCTTCTACTGATGTTTCAATTTGCTAAGCTCATGAAAGGTGATGTTTGCCCTAGTATTCTTTATATCATCAAAAATATTATATTCCATTTCATCAGAAATTATCAGAGTTTTAGCTGAAGATGAAGAATCTAATTGAGAAGAAGTGGTTTGAGTGGATTTTGGTGAAGACTTCTTACCTGTTGTTTTGTCCCTGGGAGGTGGCATTGTAGCCTTCTACTTTGTATTTGTTTGTGACAAATCAATAGGGTTTTTACTTCGGGTGGCAACAGGTAGTGCTTCTTGAGTCTCTTCGTTTGGAAGAATAAAATCCCACATTCCTTGTAACTCCGCCACTTCTTCATCATCTATTTGTTCTTCATTTGTTGAAACTTCATCCTCCTCTCCATCTGATTCGGCATTTGATATAGCATTTGGAGGTTTAGGATCAGCAGGGGAATTCCTCTTAAATGGTCTAAAAGATTTTTTAGAGGAAATCTCTACTACCTGTTTTTTGATATCAATCATTTCATTACACATGGTCTTGAGGAATTTCTGTAACCCTTCAAGATCAAAAGGATCTTTAGGTGGTTTCTTCTTGGAGGCATCCCTAAAAGTCACTTTCTTATATTTTCATTCTTCTAATGCGTTTTTATTTTCTACAGCTAGAATTCATTTTTCTAGAGTTATTGCCTCTTTTATATTTTCTTCCAAAGTCAGTTTGGTAGCTCTATCAACGAAAATAGTTGTGTTTGAAGGTAGAGAAGAAATATACCACCCATTTTGGACCTCATCGTTGGGCTTAAACGCCATTGGTATTTTGTTCAATAATTTATTGAAGCGAGAGTTGAAGTCTTTAATGGGTTCTTTCAGTTCAACTTTCAAATTGGAGAGATCATTGATTAAGGTAGCCATGGATCTATCATCTCCAAATTTAGTTAAGAATTGTTCTTGAAAAGAATCCCAACTATTGATTGAACCTGACGGTAATGAGAAGTACCATGATCCTACTGCTCCTTGTAAAGTATAGGGAAATAATCTTACAACTGCGTCTTCTTCCACTACTTCATTCAAGTTAATGGACAACATGAAATTGTTTATATGTTCCTTAGCAAGTAGGCCATTATCAGGATTGAATTTGGGTAACCATTTCCCTGGATGAGTTGGAAATTGATGTAAAGGCCCAACCATCCTAACATATCCTGGGTTTGTCCATGGCCTCGGAGGATTTTGTGCCATTGCTGGTATGTGAGTAGGAGAAGGTGTAGCAGTGGTTGAAGGTGATTGGGTAGAGGAGGATGTAGTTCTTGTACATGTGTGAATCACGATCTAGAGTGGTGAGGCGGATGATTGATCTTGAGATGGTATAGATGGAATGAATGAAGATGAAGATTGAGCTAATGAAAGAACCTCATTGTGAGATTTGTATGGTGTTTTCTTATCTTTCATACGGCTTGGAAGAGGGAATTCGAATAGGGGGATTCCAAGTTTCTCACTCTATGCTCTAGTTAACCATTAAGATGAGGTAAACTGAGAGGTAATGCTATCTTGGGATAACTCAGATTCTTCTTGAGATAATGAAATCCCCTGTAATTTATGAATCAAATATTGGACTTCAGGGGCTTCAGTAGAAGAAGAATGATTTGGCTTCTTTGGGATTTTAGCAATGGGTTTTGTAATTTTCTTTGCAACTTCTCGCCTAGGATTAGGGGATTTGGAATGCAATCGAGAAGTTGGAGGTGATGGTGAGGGAGTTTTACTCTTAGAATGGCCTGTTGATTTGGATTTACTTTCCATTCATAGTCAGACCCTCCTTCTAATGCCAAAATGTTGAAGCCTCGAAAATCGTTGCTTCAACATGGGGGCAAAGCACCCAGTTCAGACCTTGGTTGGCAGCTCCTTTTCCATTTGGTGTAGTTGTTCCAACTGGGGATAATGGGACCAGTTTACAAATCTAATTTATGATAGTATTGGTGGGGTGATATGTGATATTTTGGAGTAATGTTTAAGCTAAAAGTAATCTAATCTACACTAATAATCACATGCATTTATCCTAACTTAAACACTATCTAATTATCACTATACCCAGGAATAAATTTGAAGTATGCGATCTACAATAATGTCCAAAAGCAATTGGTAATAAAGATCATTCAATTGCAATAAGAAATGAAATCGTTTAACAATAATCGTTTTGTATAAAAAGTTAGCTAAAACGATTGTGAAAGATATATCGCATAAGAATTATTCATGTATTCAGCATAAAATTTAGGCCATCATCATACAGAAGTGCAATAAATGCTAACCAAGATTCAAACTTTCATACATAAACAATTTGAAGAGAAATTATTGCTTAATACATAAGTAAAAGAGAATTACGAGATAAAAGTACCATTTTTAATAAGTCCTACTCATGTGCTTGAGAAAAATTGATCTACTTCCAATCCATCCAACACCATCTAAGAGTACAAAAGTGCAATTTCAGTAGAAGATGCCAGATAAGATAAAAATAAATCATGTTCCATTCATTTCACCAGAACTTCCTCAAAGGGACAGAAGTGCATGTTTTGAAGATTGTTTCTGATAAAATTTCTGGACCCCTCTCTAAATGCATGAGAGGGGTTTAAATACTAAACTATAAAATTAAAAATAGATTATTACAAAAATATTTGAGGAGGTTTAAACGACCTTTCTCAAATTATGAAAAATAAAACAAAAATAGAAATGAACATGGTGACTAACTATTCTGCTTTTTATCTTTTAGATCGCAAATGTCCATCATGGGCTTAAGCTGTGTCGGTTGGTTGATTTCAGCTTTCAACTACCAAATGTACACGACGTCGGTCAGTGCTGGCACCATTTTCTCCGTATAAGTGGTTAGGCATCGCAGAGTCATCCACATGCTGTGAGGTTTCACTAGATGTTGCTAATATGCTTCCTAGTTTAACCTGGTCGTTTGCCTGATTGATTCTATTTTTTCTTCTCTTGCCTGCCTCCATTGTAGTTCAAACTATTTTACATTAGGGAGAAAACCTGGAATGGACTCTGCTACCAAGTTGGTGCTATGTAAATTTTCATTAGTATTCCCAATAACACTATTTGTTGCTACTGCCACGTCTGCTCTTACCTATTCTGCCTCTCTAAGCCGAGAATCCCAGTTTTCAAATAAGATTTCTTTGTGTGACTCGTCCAGTTTAGGTAAGTCAACCTTTCTCCTATCTTCTGAATTCCGCCAGGTGATGAAGTTAGAGACTCTTTTCAAGATTTCATCATATTCAAGTCTCATTTCAACAACTTGACTTGTTAATTTTCTGCTCGTTTCGCAATAAGAATTCCATTGCGAAATCTTCTGGCATAATAATTCCCTTTGGTGCATCAACTAGGAGTTAAGGCCAAGCGCTTTAGTAATAAACTGATCAATTTTTGGATCATCCTTTTAATTATTTCTTGTAACTGCACTTCCTTCTATGTTAAGCTAGCTTGATGTCTTATTTGTATTTGCTCGAACTCTTGTTGGAGATTAGCTAACTATGTTTCTGCTTGTTGGTTGGATTTTGCTTGCTGTAATTGTTGTTCAACCGACAAAATTTTATTTTCTTTTTCCTTAAGAAACATTTGCACCTTTGTTGCTTTTTCACTAGTGGTTGTAGCATATGCACCTACAAACTATGACAATCTAGTAAGATTTTCGGATGGATCGATGGGTGAGTCTTTCCAGACAACATCCATTGGTTCATTATCAAGGGTAGTAACAATTGTAGAATCCAATTTCCTTTTCTTCCTATCTTTTAACAATTGATTTGTGTTGTGGGCTATAGAACACATCCAGAGGGGCAATCTTCTCAATTCTCAAAACAATTTCAGAGGTGGGAGTGACAAGAATGTGTTCTACCTCTTGAGTATTTACAATCTCCTCTGCTGTAATTTCTTGAGTTTCTTTCTGTTGTGGAGTTTGCAACTCTGGAGTTTGTTCCTCTATATGGAGATTTTTATTAAAGTTCTCCCATTCTTCCTCTAAATCAATCACCAGGGTTTTTATTGGTTGGGTGGAGGTGGGATGGATTTCAGCCTGTTTGCTAGCTAAAGTTTGCTCAGCTGTCTTTTCTATAGATTTGGTTGTATCTTTTTCTGACTCCCTACTTCTGCTTTTCCCATTTTGCGATTGCTGCTCTGACTGTTCTAACTCCTTGGTAGACTTCTCTTGGGATTCTACTCCAGACTCAGTTTTATAATTTTCTATGGAATCTCCTTCTAGACTTACACTGGGAGTAGGATCCCTTATTGGTTCAATCAATAATTGGTCCAATGGGACCTTCGTTAGCCTCCTTTCTCTATACTCATAAAAGGATTCAATATCTTCAAGATAAAAAAGTAATTGTGCCATATGATTCACCTCTGTGAACATGTTCTTCTATAAAAAGATGTCATCAAATGCATCTTCCTCATTACTGAATACTTTCACTTTTACCATGGTGGTAAAGTCTTTGACAGTGCCAAATGGGTCATATTGCCTTCCTTGGAATTTAGGTAATTGCATAGATAACATGATCTCTACTTCTTTGAATGCATGCCCCAGGTCGTGCAATGCAAATGCTTCACACTGTAAAGGGAATGTAGGCCAAATGGCCTTCTTTGAATCCTTTAATGTTTTTCTCATCCCACCCTCACTAGCTATTTGATAGGTTATCTCGCTAGCCATCAATTTGTCTGGAACATGGTATGGGAGGACATTGGTGGAGGCAATGCTGCTAAATACCCTAATATACATGAATGTTTCCTCCCCAAACCATCTGGCCACTGGGAGGATATCTACCTTGGCTTCCTTGGAAAACCTGGGGGCATCTCAGTTGTAAAGTTGTTTGTGGATAGGGAGCATGACTCCATGAAAAATTTTGTAAAAATGTGGTTGAAACTGAGATTCCCACATGTCTTTATGGTATATGTGAATGGGAAGTGGATCTTGGATAGTCCACTTCCATCCCATGACAGGAAATTTCGAACCGAAACAAATTCCATCCATTACATAGGCACTCATAAAAAATGGATGGTAAACCCTCGAAGCAACACTTATTTTCCTTCTATACTCTATTATTGTTCTTGCTAAATTATCAGACAAAATTTGTGCCCAATTCATTATAGTTGCGTTTACAGCTGCATCTATCAATGGCAGCCATTCTGGGGAAAATTTAGTGCTATCGGGTTTGCCAAATAGTCTACATAGCATGGTCATTGCAAAACTATGAGGGGGACAAATAGACGCAATAGAGTACATACCGTTCTTGTCTTTTTTTATTTTTCCCTCATTATTTGACTACGTTTGGATTTAGTCTGTTGGGTGCTCATTCTCTTTGGCAAACTTCTCGATGAACTATATGTTGTAAATGACTTGTGGCTCTGGTAGGTGGTACATAAGCTGTAGGTTGTCTGGCGTAAAAGATCCTATAACCTCTTGGCTTCTGGTCCTGAATTCTCTGTCTGAGATGTCGGATTGATCAATAACCCATTTAACCATGTTTGTATAAGGGATTATCTTTGGATGTGCAGCTATGTGATGAAAAAATGAGCATGTTGTCCCAAACATGGAGGCATCTAAGGAATCACGACTGTCAATGTTATGAAACCAGCTCACAAAAAGACAGAAAAGATAGATCAATGCCTTAGAATTCAGCCTCTTCGAGGGGGCAACCTCCTTTACATTACACAAATGAATGATTCTTTGATGATACAAATGACAAGACCTCCTTTCTATATATAGGAGTCTAAGGGGTCTTAATATAATCAGAGCTGACATAACAATAATAATATAAGGGCACAATAATAACAATAGTGGGCTTCTATGGGGCATAATAATAACAATATGGGGACTACATGGGTACAAAAATATAATAAGGGGGTTGTACTAATAACAATAAGGGGTTACACTAGTAGTATAGGGGCCTAACATGCTCCTCCCATACTATGTTCCAGACAAATTGATGGCTAGAGAGATAGCCTATCAAACAGCTAGTGAGGGTGGGATGAGCAAAACATTAAAGGATTGAAAGAAGGCCATTTGGCCTACATTCCCTTTACAGTGTGGAGCATTTTCATTGCATGACTTGGGGCATGCATTCAAAGAAGTAGAGATCATGTTATCTCTGCAATTACCTAAATTCCCAGGAATGCAATATGACCCATTTGGCACTGTAAAATACTTTACCACCATGGTAAAATTGAAAGTATTCAGTAATGAGGAAAATGCATTTGATGACATCTTTTTATAGAAGAACACATTCACAGAGGTGAATCATATGGCACAATTACTTTTTACCGTGAAGATATTGAATCCTTTTATGAGTACATAGAAAGGAGGCTAACGAAGGTCCCATTGGACCAATTATTGATTGAACCAATAAGGGATCCTAGTCCCAGTGTAAGTCTAGAAGGAGATTCCAAAGAAAATTATAAAACTGAGTCTACAGTAGAATCCCAAGAGAAGTCTACCAGGGAGTTAGAATAGTCAGAGCAACAATCAAAAAATCGGAAAAGCAGAAGTAGGGAGTCAGAAAAAGATACAGCCCAATCTATAGAAAAGACAGCTGAGCAAACTTTAGCTATCAAACAGGCTGAAATCCATCCCACCTTCACCTAGCCAATAAAACTCCTAGTGATTGATTTAGAGGAAGAATGGGAGAACTTTAATAAAAATCTCCATATAGAGGAACAAACGCTAGAGTTGTAAACTCAACAACAAAAAGAAACTCAAGAAATTACAGCACATGAGACTGTAAATAATCAAGAGGTAGAACACATTCTTGTCACTCCCACCTCTGAAATTGTTTTGAGAATTGAGGAGATTCCCCCTCTGGATGTGTTCTATAGCCCACAACACAAAGCAATTGTTAAAAGATATGCAATGCCCAAGGGGCCTAAGGTGCCCTTTATAATTAGTGATATGCAATGTGAGACTCGGTTTTGATGAGAAAATCTTTAGGACCTAGTTTATATCAAAATATGATAGTTTCGAGGTATAAAGCGTGGAGTCCTCTTTTAATCATGTTTCACTAGATTTGGTGGGTTAGCAAGGTTTTTGATGATGCTTAATCATGTGATATGCGGGAAGGAAAGAATTTACTAGTTCTTCTGAAAAAAGGGGTTTGATTGACATCTTGCTTTATTCCAAAATTAAATAAGAAAAATTCCTAAATGCTAAGTTTATTTTTGGAAGGATTTTTTAAAGGGTCCCCATTTATTAATGTAACATTAACTATTACTATTAATAAATTAGGGGTTGTTGAATAGCACAACAGTACTAGAGACATTTAAGAAGCACTAGTTTTTGGAAAATCTCAAGAAGTGCAAGTTTTCACAATAGCCTTTGCTGTATCTAAGATTTGTGATAGGTGGAGGAGAGATTTAGATCTTACCAAGATGGAGGCCATCATGAAGTAGTCAATTCCTATTAATGTTTTTGAGGTTATGATTTTCATTGGGCTGCATAGTAACTAACAAAATTCATAGTCTAGTAGTAGCACCACTCCACACCATAACAATGAGTGGCAAGAGTTTCTAGTGTGGAAAGGGTCAGCAAAGGGCCTTTAAGGAGTTAAAGAAGAATACCAATCAAGAGTCGTTTCTAGTTTTACCAAACTTGTAGCAATATTTTGAAGTGGGAACAAATGTGAGTTGGTATGGTATGGGAGTGGTATTGATGCAAGGAAAAAGGCATGTATGCTACCATTTTGAAGTACTTCATGGTGAATTTATTTACTACGTTACCTATGTGTTTTGGAGAATTTGGTATCTATGGATAAATACTAATTCTCTAGATAAGTAGCTGTATCTAGAGCAATAGTTTAAAGTGTTTTTGACTTTTCCTATAAGCAATAGATAAGATGAGAAGATAAGAAGACCTACTTGTAGTTCTGATTTCCTCTCATCTCCCTTGTATCGATATTGTTGCTCCTTCCCGTACTTAATACGCTTGAGAAGTACCCTGAAAACACCACAGAAAATAAAGAACCGATCAAAGCATATGATCTATTGAATATAAGTGAAACGAATCAGATACATTTCACACATATAAGAATTATGAAACAATACAAACATATGGGAAAAAGGTTCAAACACTTTATTAGATAGAAGAAGGAATTACAACCATTGGTTTTTTATTCAAATCTATTCCTCCAGCTTGGATCCCATCCACATCACATCAAAAGCATGACAAACTTGTAGAATTACAATACTTGCTTCAAAGCCAAATCTCATAGCAGCATTATCTCTTTACAATTCAACATAATCAAGCCCCTGATCACTTAGATGAGTGGTCAATTTATAGGAATATGAAGGAGGTTTTGTCATAAATGGTGGCATTAAGTGGCCTTCCATACTTAGAATCAGTTCGATGGAGGAAGGGATGAGAGGATAGGATGCACCTTAACTCATTCCTCATCCATTTTCGAGCTCATAGGAGTTGATAAGTGAGGGAACCTTCTAGATGACTCCAAAGATAAGAATATTCCCCAAACCCTATGTGAATTTCACTCATTATCACTTAGCGCAGGTGAAAGGAAGCCTAAGTGCCCTGTAGAGCACCCTGGAATTGGACTCAACTGCTCTGCAGCGCACCTTTACAAGGGCTTACCTGCACTGGTCCCTCTAGAGGCTATTTCTGGATGTCTTCAAGTCATGAAACTGTCTAGGAAGGAGGCATTCAAAGATGTGACTTTTTTAGGGCATGAAGAAATTGAAATTAGGGTTTGATGAGCCCTAAAACACTGATATTGATGTTGGGATTTGATGTGCCCAAATGGATCTGTAACACTACGACAAGGAACTTAATTCCTTGGTGCAAGCTATGAAGAAGTGGAAACACTATCTAATGGAAATGGGGAAATAATTCGCCCTAATTACTAGCCACTATAGTACCTACAGTCCCAAAGTAAGCTACAAAAATCCCAACATTACAAGTGGATGGGGTTTTTATAGCGATTTCATTTTGTGATCAAGTATAAGAAGGGAAACCCAAAAAAGTTATCTGACATGATTTTAAGGTTTCCCACATTAATAACACAACTTTGGGAACTCTTGTGCACATGGAACCTTTCAAATGTGATACATACAGAGAGGTATACACAGATGATGAGGAATTCAGGGAGGTGTTTCAACAGTTGCAGAGTTAGAGTCATGTGAATGATGGTGACAACATAGTTGACTTCCATATCCATAATGAGTTAATATATAGGTTATATAAGTTATGTGTTCCTAAAGGTGAACAAATATAGTTGATCAAAGAGGCGCATACATCTAAGGTTGCAGGGTATTTTGGTGTAGGGGAGAAAGTGGCTGACTTACATAGGAATGTGTATTGGCCCAAGATGCAATAAGAGGTAGCTAGTCTCATAAGACGATGCATTTTTCGTTTTACAAATGAGCCCAATAACAATAACCAAGGTTTATATAATCCCTTGCCTATATCCTCTCATCCTTGGGAAATCATTTCCATGGACTTTGTGGGAGGTTTACCGACAACAAAGAAGGGCCATGACTACCTATTCATATTAGATGATGGTTTCAACAAGGTGTGTGTTCTAATACCTCATCAAAAGAACATAAATGAGAAAGAAATAGTGACCTTATTCTTTGGATAGGTTTGGGTTCACTTTGGGATACTAAGGAACATTATTTCATATAGGGACACAATATTTCTCAGTGCATTTTGGACTACACTGTGGGAGAAGATGGAAACAAAGTTGAAGAGTTCTACAATATACCATCCATAAATATATGGGAAAACATAATTGGTCAACAATAATTTGGTGCAACTTTTGAGGGGTTACAATAAGAAGCATCTAAAGACTTGGGATGAAAATCTAGTGAGTCTACAACACTCTTATAATAGAGCAATATACTCTACTACTGGTAACCCCCCATTTGAAATTTATTTTGGATATTTGTCACCTTCACCTTTGGATATTTCGTAATGACAAAAAGGAGTGAGAGAGGATCTTATGGGAGTTACTTTAATGGAACAAACATTTGTTGAAAAGAATAGGAAAATCCATCTACAAGTATAGAAGACGTTGTATAAGTCACAAGAAAAATACAAGGCCAAGCATGATCAACACATAATAGATAATTCTTTCAAGGTGGGAGATGGAGTACAGATACAGTTAAACAAGCAGAGACTACAGGGTCCTAGTAAGAAATCAAGGCTTTACAATACAATCAATTTGAGATTCTGGAAAAGGTTGAGATAATTCTTGCAAACTCAATCTACTCCCACACATGCACATTTTCTTTGTGGTGAATGTAGAGAATTTGAAAATATATTAGCCTTCCATGTTGGATCAAGAAGCGGAACAAGTCATACCTTCTATACAGGATTTGGCACCAAATTCTCAGTAATAATTAATAGAGGATACAATTTTACAGAAGAAATCCTTGTAACATTTTTTCTTATAAAATTTGAAAATATTATTGTAAATATTTAAATAAACGAAAAAACTTTTTAAACTTTATTGTATCAATTACATAAAGTTTGTTTTTCTAAGTTTAATAAATTCAATTGGTGTGATAAGAGGCATTCAACTTTAAAAAAATGTCAAGCTACCTGATTCAAATTGACGGTAGAAAGGTCACCTCAAGCCCCTCCGAATCTTTGAACTTTACGGGGGGGGTGTTTTTTATCCTAGGTGGTTTACCATCATGATATGTGGAAGCCAACAAACTTAATCACACTCCCCCTAATGGTTTTTGAAACCACTAAGGATGATTTTAATCTAGTGACATGACTATAGAGCCCTAGCAAAGTCAATCATGTTAGTGCATCATTAGGACAAATAACATGGTGAAAAATTTCCTCAAACAATTAGATAAATTCAAAAAGGAGAAAAAGGGGTTTCTTGTCTTATTCATGTAGTATCGAAGAACAAATTAGCAATGTTCTAGCTATTCCTCTACACACTACAACTTTCAAAATTTATTCTTCAGCCTGCACAAGAACCTATACTACTCTAGGTAATTTCTTTGGTAGTCAATTGTTACTCATTTATTCAAAGTGAAGATAAAGATACAAAACCCTTGATAGGAGAAGCTTCCCATAGAGTTAATTTTGATGAATTTCCCTTAATATATAGGGAATTTTATGCCCATGAAACTTGGTGTGAGTTTGACTTGTATGAGTTAAGAGGATGGGTGTTTCAATGCTTCTAAGACCTTCATGGAATTTCTTTGGGTTAGGAGTCTTACCTGGAACAATTTTTTATTCTTGAAACCCACCCATACCCTGAATTTGTCTCATGGTGCTCAGATCAACATCTCCCAAGTAAGTAGGATATTAAATCAAAAAATGGAGTGGTGTTATTTTATATTAGTTCTATGCCTATTAGAAATGAAGATTGTAATTCTTGATCAAACCTAACGTCTAAAAGAAGATATATTGAGTCAATCATATAATGAGTTAACCCCTGAAGAAAAGGACATTTTTCTTGAATCCTATTTGCCTCTAAATTTACAATTACCTAAAAGTAATCCTCCTTATTCATCCATCATTTTTTCAAATATGTCCAAGAAAATTATTTCAATGATTTGTTATTTTCTAGGGTATGATGATGACCAATTAGTAAATGAGACCATTTTAGGGTTTCTAACATCCTTATCACCAACCAAGAAGCCTTTTGTTAGATTTCATTGGTGAATATCAAGTTGATGTCATAAATGACCAATTAGCCAATTATAGTCTTACCAAGTCATTTTAGATATCAGCCATTCCTCGTTTACCTTTTCCTTTACTTTCAAGTGGACAAATTTAGTAATTTAAAATTGAAAACTCAATGTTCAAGTTGTAATTTCCTCTATGAATGTATTGGACACCAATGTTGAGAAAGCATTCTCCATATTTTTCTTTTTTTTATTTTTTCAATCATTTCTTATCAGTTTATTTCATTTTGCTATATGATCAGTCTCCTCCAAGGATATTTCTAGAGACCAAAAATGTGTTACAATTTAGTGAAGGGACTAATGTTGTAGATTGGTATTTTTAAAAGGATTTTATAGTAATCAAATTTTATGGCTATGAATTACCTCGATATAGGCTTCTTCCTTTCCTACCAGTGAGAACTTTTGCACTAGAGTTCATAGAAAGAGCCTCAATGTTAACCAAATTCATTTTGTGATCCAGGTGGATATTGGTGGCCACCTGCCAAGTCCACCTAGACCCCAACCATTGTCTTTCTCAGCATTGTCAGTTTCCTTAATTGTAGCACAACTTACTATTTTTAGCAGTTTTTCAGGTCCTGAACTTCCGGAGCCATTTTGAGGCCCTAAACGACGTTTTTGGGGGAATCCGGGGGCAACATGGGTCCATGGAAAGGACCAATGTTGCCTGTTCCAGAAATGGTAGTACTCGGATAGATCTTCCTAATGAGCTATTGTATGCGTCAAACGGAGATCATATGCCAAAGTTACGACCCCGGGAAGTTGATGTACCAATTTACCCCAAACGGGGCCCACAGTTTGGTGTTTCATCTCCTAGGGTTAAGTTTTGGAATGTTAAGGGTTTTCCATTGTTTCTCAAAAATAAATAGGCCTTCGAGCCTCATTGTAACACAGTTCAGAGGCATGTAGCCATCACATCTCTTCTCAGAGATAAGCTACCATCGCCCTAGTTGGTTTATTTCCATTTCTGTTTGTAAGCATATTTCAGTATTTTCCATTGATGAAATTAAGTATTATTTCCGTTGCATCTTTGTGTATATGGTTATCTCTGTAATTTGTTGCGTTCCTGTTTAAATCCGGATCAGTGGTATCAGAGCGGTCTGCTTTTTCTCTGTTTTTCTTTACATGTCCCCAACAAGGTCGGGATATAAGGAGTTAGGGCTTGAACTGGTTGAACCTTTGCAAGACCAACCTCGCAAATCCCGACGGCCTCCCATGGCGGACGAGAAGAAAGACGAGGGGGTAGGAGATCCCATCAAAATCTTGCTCGAAGAAGCCCTCGAGCGACAACGGAACGCGATGATGGACAGCTTTGCCCAGATCCTTCAGCGGCTACCCAAAAGCGACGCATCGGCTTCCAGCAGCTACTCTGGAAACGCCACACCCTTTAAGGCACAAGTTAATTTTGAAATCCCCATATTTGAGGGTCAGATAGACGCAGATGCCGTAGATAAATGGTTAAATTTGCTAGAGGGTTATTTTTCTGTTCATGATTTTTCGAGTCGGGAAAAGATTGTTTTTGCTCTTCTCAAAGCAGCCCCCCACGTCAAGGACTGGTGGGAAACCTACTGCGAGCAGAAGGATGAAAGTACTAGCTCACTATTTTCAGCCGCACCCACCTGGGATTCGTTCCGGGATGCCGTCAAGGAGCAGTACTACCCTGTTGGAAGTTATGAGGATGAATACATAAAGTGGACCACGCTGCGGCAGGGAAGGGACCAAGACGTGCCGGAGTTCACCAATCTTTTCCATACCCTTCGCACAAAGTTGGGTATCAAGGATTCGGAGCAACATTTGATACTCAAATATTGTGGCTGCCTACACAAGTACATCCAAGAAGAAATACAATTCCTAAACATCCCCTCGCTCGGCGCAGCATACCGATATGTCGTCAAGGTCGAGCAGAAGTTTAAACAAAAGAAGCGAGATTTTGGATCTACGAATCCAAAGCAGGGGAAAGGTGCCCGGAAACCACAAAACAAAGGACAAAGCCAAGGCGGGATAGCCCAAGACAACCAGCCGAAGCTGCAAGCAAAGAACAGTGTCGCGAAGCCGAGAAAGGACACTGGAAAATGGTGCGAGTTCCATAAGAGCTCCACTCACAACACAAGTGAGTGTCGGGCCAAGCAGTCACTGGTGGCTAAGCTAAAGGTTTCAGAATCAGATGCATGTTCCGACTCTGAGTCAGAACCCGATAAGGGGTATGAAAAAGGGAAGAAGATCATTGATGCGGATCCCAGTGCCACTGTTGCTACCGCAAAGATCCAGAAAAATGAACCCGAAGATCCAGAGGAGGAGGAGCGTCTCTTCCACTCTCAGATGTGGGTAAAGGGCTCCCCGATACAGTTCATTGTTGATAGCGGGAGTCAAAAGAACCTCATTTCGGCAGAGATCGTGAAGCGGTTGGGCTTACCGACCACAGCACATCCACAGCCATACACCATTGGGTGGCTGCACCAAGGACGAGATCTTCGCGTGAGCCAACAGTGTCGCCTTCCATACAACATCAAGCCCTTCACGGATGAGGTATTGTGTGACATTGCTCCCCTTGAAGTTTGTGATGTATTACTAGGACAACCATACTTGTGGAAGCGACATGTTGTGTATGAATCAAGACCCCGTGCTGTTATTATTACATTGGGAAATAAGTTGTTCAAGATACCAGAGGTAGCACCACCTACCGCCATCTCTTTGATTACTGCAAAACAATGCAGTAAGATCATTTCCAAAACCAGGAAATTTGTTTTCCTGATGATACTCCCTCAAGGAAAGAAGAAGACAGTGGCCGCGGCCTCCAGACGGGGTCCCTCTGCACGACAACTACAGATGGACAAGATTGTGGAGGAGTACGAGGACATCTTCACCTCCCCGGCAGGGGTTCCTCTGCATTGTCAAGTCAAGCACTCCATCGATCTGACCCCAGGTGCGCCGCTACCCAATGGACCAATCTATCGGCGCTCCGTTCTGGAGAACAATGAAATCAAGAGGCAGATTCAGGAGCTCCTGCAGAAAGGTCACATCCATCCGAGTTCATTCCCCTGTGGGAGCCCGATCGTGTTGGTACAGAAGAAGGATTGGATGTGGAGACTCTGTATTGACTATCGGGCGCTGAACAAGATCACTGTCCGTAATAGGTACCCGATCCTGCGGATTGATGACCTCCTAGACCAACTATGATCCAGATTTAAACAGGAACGCAACAAATTACAGAGATAACCATATACACAAAGATGCAGCGGAAATAATACTTCATTTCATTAATGGAAAATACTGAAATATGCTTACAACCAGAAATGGAAACAAACCAGCAAGGGCGATGGTAGCTTATCTCTGAGAAGAGATGTGATGGCTACATGCCTCTGAACTGTGTTACAATGAGGCTCGAAGGCCTATTTATTGTTGAGAAACAATGGAAAAACCCTTAACATTCGAAAACCTAACCCTAGGAGATGAAACGCCAAACTGTGGGCCCTGTTTGGGGTAAATTGGTACATCAACTTCCCGGGGTCGTAACTTTGGCATATGATCTCCGTTTGACGTGTACAATAGCTCATTAGAAAGATCTAACCGAGCACTATCATTGTTGGAACGAGCAACATCGGTCCATTCCATGGACCCATGTTGCCCCCGGATTCCCCAAAAAACGTCGTTTAGGGCCTCAAAACGGCTCCGGAAGTTCAGGACCCGAAAAACTGCTAAAAATAGTAAGTTGTGCTACAATTAAGGAAATTGAAAATGCTAAGAAAGACAATGGTAGGGGTCCAGGGGGACTTGGCAGGTGGCCACCAATATCCACCTGGATCATTCCTCCCCCCTTAGGAATCAATGGTCCCCATTGCGTTGAGCTCCTCCATGAGATGAGGAAACTTCTGCTGAACTCGTTCCCTGGTGAGCCACTTGCCCTGCTGAAGGAGTTGGCCTGCTTTGACAACTCGATACAGTTGGATATTCTGTTGGCGAGTGTTCTTGATCTGTGTGTCCATGATTCGATCAGTTGCAGCTTGTTCCATGCAATCTGGATTTAATTCTGTGGGTTTGAGCTATTTTGCAATGTCGGATGTGTCTAGCAATGGTGGAAAGTATGGCGGAAGGCGGTCCACATTGAACACTGGGTGCAAGCCAAGGAATGGGGGAATGTTGAGCTCAAATGCATTGTCTCCCATAGCCTTAGTAATGGTGTAAGGACCATATCGGAGTGGTCTCAATTTCCGATAGGCTCAAGTAAGGCGTTCATTTTGCAAATGCAACCAGACTTTGTCGCCCACCTGAAACTTGTGTGGCACCCGATGTTGATCATGTCGCTGCTTGTACTTGGCATTTGATTTCTCAAGAATGTCATGGACCTGCTGGTGAATATGTTGGATGCACTCAATGAAGCTGGTGGCCTTATCTGTTTCGGACTGGACATGAGCTGAATTCATGTGAGTAGCTGCAAGTGGCATGGCCACATCAATGGGGCATAGTGGCTGGAATCCCAAACCCAACTGAAAAGGGATATGGCTAGTGGAGCTGTGAAGAGCTCGGTTGTAGCTGTGTTGAACATAGGGGAGGCTCTCGTCCCATGTGCGTGGATGCTTTGAGTTATACATGCGCAGAATGTGCACAATCATCCTATTGACAACCTCTGTCTGGCCATCAATTTGAGGATGAAGGTTGTGGACTTCGTGAGTTTGGTGTCCAGCATTGACCAGAGACTGGACCAAAATGTGCTGAGAAACCGACTGTCCCGATCTGAGATGATAGACTGTTGGATCCCAAAGTGCACCCACACTCGTTCAAAGAAGAGTTTAGCAGTGGCTTCTGTTGTGATATTCTTCTTGCAGGCCACCATAATGGCCATCTTCGAGAACCTGTCGACGACCACAAAAACACAGTCATTTACATGCTTAGTGGAAGGAAGGCCTGACATGTAATCCATGGAGATGGATTCCCAAGGTCGACTAGGGGTAGGCAACGGGGTATAGAGGCCTTGCTTCTTAATGGTCAGTTTGGCAATGGCACAGGCAGTACATGATCTGATGTACTTCCCAACATCCTGTCGAAGATTCGGCCAATAGAAATAATTTTGCAGTACTGCCATTGTTTTCTCGACCCCGAAATGCCCAGCAACCCGACTGTAGTGTGCTTCCCAAATCATCTTGGCACGCTTGCTTGAAGGAACACAAAGGTGACCGAGGTGGCATAATAGGGCATCCTGGAGGTGAAAATCTGCAACATGCCGACCCTTCAAGAGTGTCTGGTATGTGTGGCTGAATTCTGGGTCGCTTTTGTTGAGAAGTGGCCAATTAGAAGTCTCGTGCCCACAAGAGTTGAGCACGGTGGTCAGCGCCATGATCGGTGGTTGACTGAGGCAATCTGCAACATTATTGGTGCTGCCCTTTTTATACTTAATATTCAAGTGAAACTGTTGCAGGTATGTAGACCACTTCTGATGGTGATCATTCTGCAATTTCCCTTGGGTCTGTATGAACTGCAGGGGTCAGTGGTCTGTGTGGATGATCGTTTCCTTCCCCAAAATGTAATGCTTCCATTGTCGGTAGGCCTGTACAATGGAATACATCTCTTTATCATAAGTGGGGTACTTCCGGACTGTGTCTGAAAGCGTTTCACTGTGATATGCCACTAGATGTCCATGTTGAGTAAGGACTGCCCCAATAGCATAGTCAGAGGCATCTGTCTCGACCTCAAATGGTTGTTGTAAATCTGGTAACGCGAGCACTAGTGCCGTGCAGAGGCGAACCTTCAACTCCCTGAATGCCTTCTGTTGAGATTCAGACCAAAAGAATTTTGCTTTCGCCCCTCCCTTGGTGACCTGAATCAAGGGCCAAGAAATATGAGAAAACCCCAGCACAAACCTACGGTAGAAGTTGGCAAGACCTAGAAAGTTGCGGAGCTCTGTTAGAGTGGTTGGAGAGGGCCAATCCCGAATGACTTGGACCTTGGCTGGATCGACATGCACCCCCTGTTCATCAATGATGTATCCCAGATACTGAACCTCGGTCATGCCAAAAGTGCATTTCTTCAAATTGGCACATAGCTTGTGTTGCCGCAGTGTTTGGAGAACCTGTCGGATGTGGTGGAGGTGCTCTTCCCAACTCTGGCTGAAGATCAGAATGTCATCCAAGTATACTACTACAAAGGAGTTAGTAAATGGCCGCAAGATGTCATCCATTAGCCTCATAAACGTTGCAGGAGCATTCGTCAATCCGAAAGGCATGACCAACCATTCGAAGAGGCCCTCCTTGGATTTGAAGGCAGTCTTCCACACATCTGAGGGTTTGATTACTACCTGGTGATATCTTGACTTCAGATCGATCTTGCTAAAATATTTCACCCCCTTTAGTTGGTCTAGGAGGTCATCAATCCGCGGGATCGGGTACCTATTACGGACAGTGATCTTGTTCAGCGCCCGATAGTCAATACAGAGTCTCCACGTCCCATCCTTCTTCTGTACCAACACGATCGGGCATCCACAGGGCGATGAACTCGGACGGATGTGACCTTTCTGCAGGAGCTCCTGAATCTGCGTCTTGATTTCATTGTTCTCCAGAATGGAGCGCCGATAAATTGGTCCATTGGGTAGTGGCGCACCTGGGTTCAGATCGATGGAGTGCTTGACTTGACAGTGCAGAGGAACCCCTGCCGGGGAGGTGAAGATGTCTTCGTACTCCTCCACAATCTTGTCCATCTGTAGCTGTCGTGCAGAGGGACCCCGTTTGGAGGCCGCGGCCACTATCTTCTTCTTCCCTTGAGAGCGTATCATCAGGAAAACAAATTTCCTGGTTTTGGAAATGATCTTACTGCATTGTTTTGCAGTAATCAAAGAGATGGCGGCAGGTGGTGCTACCTCTGGTATCCTGAACAACTTATTTCCCAATGTAATAATAACAGCACGGGGCCTTGATTCATACACAGCATGTCGCTTCCACAAGTATGGTTGTCCTAGTAATACATCACAAACTTCAAGGGGAGCAATGTCACACAATACCTCATCTGTGAAGGGCTTGATGTTGTATGGAAGGCGACACTGCTGGCTCACGCGAAGATCTCGCCCTTGGTGAAGCCACCCAATGGTGTATGGTTGTGGATGTGCTGTGGTCTGTAAGCCCAACCGCTTCACGACCTCTGCCGAAATGAGGTTCTTTTGACTCCCGCTATCAACAATGAACTGTATCGGGGAGCCCTTTACCCACATCTGGGAGTGGAAGAGACGCTCCTCCTCCTCTGGATCTTCGGGTTAATTTTTCTGGATCTTTGCGGTAGCAACAGTGGCACTGGGATCCGCATCAATGATCTGCTTCCCTTTTTCATACCCCTTATCGGGTTCTGACTCAGAGTCGGAACATGCATCTGATTCTGAAATCTTTAGCTCAGCCACCAGTGACTGCTTGGCCCGACACTCACTTTTGTTGTGAGTGGAGCTCTTATGGAACTCGCACCATTTTCCAGTGTCCTTTCTCGGCTTCGCGGCATTGTTCTTTGCTTGCAGCTTTGGCTGGTTGTCTTGGGTTGTCCCGCCTTGTCTCTGTCCTTTGTTCTGTGGTTTAGGGGCACCTTTCCCCTGCTTTGGATTCGCAGATCCAAAGTCTCGCTTCTTTTGTTTAAACTTCTGCTCGACCTTGACGGCATATTGGTATGCTGCGCCGAGCGAGGGGATGTTTAGGAATTGTATTTCTTCCTGGATGTACTTGTGCAGGCAGCCACGGTATTTGAGTATCAAATGTTGCTCCGAATCCTTGATACCCAACTTTGTGCGAAGGGTATGGAAAAGATTGGTGAACTCCGGCACGTCTTGGTCCCTTCCCTGCCGCAGCGTGGTCCACTTTATGTATTCATCCTCATAGCTTCCGACAGGGTAGTACTGCTCCTTGATGGCATCCCGGAACGAATCCCAGGTGAGTGCGGCTGAAAATAGTGAGCCAGTACTTTCATCCTTCTGCTCGCAGTAGGTTTCCCACCAGTCCTTGATGTGGGGGGCTGCTTTGAGAAGAGCAAAAACAATCTTTTCCCGTATCGAAAATTCATGAACAGAAAAATAACCCTCTAGCAAATTTAACCATTTATCTACGGCATCAGAGTCTATCTGACCCTTGAATATGGGGATTTCAAAATTAACTTGTACCTTAAAGGGTGTGGCGTTTCCAGAGGAGCTGCTGGAAACCGATGCGCCACTTCTGGGTAGCCGCTGAAGGATCTGGGAAAAGTTGTCCATCATCGCGTTCCGTTGTTGCTCGAGGGCTTCTTCGAGCAAGATTTTGATGGGATCTCCTGCCCCCTCTTCTTTCTTCTCGTCCACCATGGGAGGCCGTCGGGATTTGCGAGGCTGGTCTTGCAAAGGTTCAACCAGTTCAAGCCCTAACTCCTTATATCCCGACCTTGTTGGGGACATGCAAAGAAAAACAGAGAAAAAGCAGACTGCTCTGATACCACTGATCCGGATTTAAACAGGAACGCAACAAATTACAAAGATAACCATATACACAAAGATGTAGCGGAAATAATACTTCATTTCATTAATGGAAAATATTGAAATATACTTACAACCAGAAATGGAAACAAACCAGCTAGGGCGATGGTAGCTTATCTCTGAGAAGAGATGTGATGGCTACATGCCTCTGAACTATGTTACAATGAGGCTCGAAGGCCTATTTATTGTTGAGAAACAATGGAAAAACCCTTAACATTCCAAAACCTAACCCTAGGAGATGAAACGCCAAACTGTGGGCCCCGTTTGGGGTAAATTGGTACATCAACTTCCCAGGGTCGTAACTTTGGCATATGATCTCCGTTTGACGCGTACAATATCTCATTAGAAAGATCTATCTGAGCACTATCATTGTTGGAACGGGCAACATCATGTTGCCCCCGGATTCCCCAAAAAACGTCGTTTAGGGCCTCAAAACGGTCTGGAAGTTCAGGACCCGAAAAACTGCTAAAAATAGTAAGTTGTGCTACAATTAAGGAAACTGAAAATGCTGAGAAAGACAATGGTGGGGGTCCAGGGGGACTTGGCAGGTGGCCACCAATATCCACCTGGATCAAACTAAAGGGAGCGAAATATTTCAGCAAGATCGATCTGAAGTCAGGATATCACCAGGTACCAATCGAACCCTCTGATGTGTGGAAGACTGCCTTCAAATCCAAGGAGGGCCTCTTCGAATGGTTGGTCATGCCTTTCGGATTGACAAGTGCTCCTGAAACCTTTATGAGGCTAATGGATGACATCTTGCGGCCATTCACCAACTCCTTTGTAGTAGTATACTTGGATGACATTCTGATCTTCAGCCAGAGTTGGGAAGAGCACCTCCACCATATCCGACAGGTTCTCCAAACACTGCGGCAACACAAGCTATGTGCCAATTTGGAGAAATGCACTTTTGGCATGACCCAGGTTCAGTATCTGGGATACATCATTGATGAACAGGGGGTGCATGTCGATCCAGCCAAGATCCAAGTCATTCGGGATTGGCCCTCTCCAACCACTCTAACAGAGCTCCGCAGCTTTCTAGGTCTTGCCAACTTCTACCGCAGGTTTGTGTTGGGGTTTTCTCATACTTCTTGGCCCTTGAGTCAAGTCACCAAGGGAGGGGCGAAAGCAAGATTCTTTTGGTCTGAATCTCAACAGAAGGCATTCATGGAGTTGAAGGATCGCCTCTGTACGGCACCTGTGCTCGCGTTACCAGATTTACAACAACCATTTGAGGTCGAGACAGATGCCTCTGACTATGCTATTGGGGCAGTCCTTACTCAACATGGACATCCAGTGGCATATCACAGTGAAACACTTTCAGACACAGTCCGGAGGTACCCCACTTATGATAAAGAGATGTATTCCATTGTACAGACCCGCCGACAATGGAAGCATTACATTTTTGGGAAGGAAACGGTCATCCACACAGACCACCGACCCCTGCAGTTCATACAGACCCAAGGGAAATTGCAGAATGATCGCCATCAGAAGTGGTCTACATACCTGCAACAGTTCCACTTGAATATCAAGTATAAGAAGGGCAGCACCGGTAATGTTGCAAATTGCCTCAGTCGACCACCGATCATGGCGTTAACCACCGTGCTCAACTCCTGTGGGCATGAGACTTCTGATTGGTCACTTCTCTACAAGAGCGACCTAGAATTCGGCCACCCATACCAGACACTCTTGGAGGGTCGGCGTGTTGCAGATTTTCACCTCCAGGATGCCCTATTATGCCACCTCGGTCACCTTTGTGTTCCTTCAAGCGAGCGTGCCAAGATGATTTGGGAAGCACACTACAGTCGGGCTGCTAGGCATTTCGGGGTCGAGAAAACAGTGGCAGTATTGCAAAATTATTTCTATTGGCCGAATCTTCGACAGGATGTTGGGAAGTACATCAGATCATGTACTGCCTGTGCCATTGCCAAACCAACCATTAAGAAGCACGGCCTCTATACCCCGTTGCCTACCCCTAGTCGACCTTGGGAATCCATCTCCATGGATTACATGTCAGACCTTACTTCCACTAAGCATGGAAATGACTGTGTTTTTGTGGTCGTCGACAGGTTCTCGAAGATGGCCATTATGGTGGCCTGCAAGAAGAATATCACAGCAGAAGCCACTGCTAAACTCTTCTTTGAACGAGTGTGGGTGCACTTTGGGATCCCATAGTCTATCATCTCAGATCGGGACAGTCGGTTTCTCAGCACATTTTGGTTCAGTCTCTGGTCATTGCTGGACACCAAACTCACGAAGTCCACAGCCTTCCATCCTCAAACTGATGGCCAGACAGAGGTTGTCAATAGGAGGGTTGTGCACATTCTGCGCATGTATAACTCAAAGCATCCACGCACATGGGACGAGAGCCTCCCCTATGTTCAGCACATCTACAACCGAGCTCTTCACAGCTCCACTGACCATAGCCCTTTTGAGGTGGGTTTGGGATTCCAGCCACTATGCCCCATTGATGTGGCCATGCCACTTGCAGCTACTCACATGAATTCAGCTCATGTCCAGTCTAAAACAGATAAGGCCACCAGCTTCATTGAGCGCATCCAACATATTCGCCAGCAGGTCCATGACATTCTTGAGAAATCAAATGCCAAGTACAAGCAGCGACATGATCAACATCGGGTGCCACACAAGTTTCAGGTGGGAGACAAAGTCTGGTTGCATTTGCAAAAGGAACGCCTTACTGGAGCCTATCGGAAATTGAGACCACTCCGATATGGTCCGTACACCATTACTAAGGCTATGGGAGACAATGCATTTGAGCTCAGCATTCCCCCATCCCTTGGCCTGCACCCAATGTTCAATGTGGACCGCCCTCGGCCATACTTTCCACCATTGCTAGACACATCCAACATTGCAGAACAGCTCAAACCCACAGAATTAAATCCAGATTGCATGGAACAAGCTGCAACTGATCGGATCATGGACAAACAAATCAAGAACACTCGCCAACAGAATATCCAACTGTATCGAGTTGTCAAAGCAGGCCAACTCCTTCAGCAGGGCAAGTGGCTCACCAGGGAACAAGTTTAGCAAAGGTTTCCTCATCTCATGGAGGAGCTCAACGTAATGGGGACCATTGCTTCCTAAGGGGGGAGGAATGATCCAGGTGGATATTGGTGGCCACCTACCAAGTCCACCTGGACCCCCACCATTGTCTTTCTCAGCATTGTCAGTTTCCTTAATTGTAGCACAACTTACTATTTTTAGCAGTTTTTCGGGTCCTGAACTTCCGGAGCCATTTTGAGGCCCTAAACGACGTTTTTTGGGGAATCCGGGGGCAACATGGGTCCATGGAATGGACCGATGTTGCTCGTTCCAACAATGGTAGTACTCGGATAGATCTTTCTAACGAGCTATTGTATGCGTCAAACGGAGATCATATGCCAAAGTTACGACCCCGGGAAGTTGATGTACCAATTTACCCCAAACGGGGCCCACAGTTTGGCGTTTCATCTCCTAGGGTTAGGTTTTGGAATGTTAAGGGTTTTCCATTGTTTCTCAACAATAAATAGGCCTTCGAGCCTCATTGTAACACAGTTCAGAGGCATGTAGCCATCACATCTCTTCTCAGAGATAAGCTACCATCGCCCTAGCTGGTTTATTTCCATTTCTGTTTGTAAGCATATTTTAGTATTTTCCATTGATGAAATGAAGTATTATTTCCGCTGCATCTTTGTGTATATGGTTATCTCTGTAATTTGTTGCGTTCCTGTTTAAATCCGGATCATTTTGTATCAAAAAATTGTTGTAACAACCCCTGGTTGATTTTCCATGTAAATAAAATAAGACCAAGGTCATGGGACACATATTCCAAGTTGAATGTTGGGAAAACATTATAGTGGGCATCACTTGTGGTTAATTAATGGCTATGGAAATTGGAAAAGGCATTGGCAAAGGCAAAGAGGCAATAAATGGCATTTAATTATGAGAATAAAGGAAACTAGGAGAAAAGGAAGGTGAAGAGACACAAATTTGCATGCAAGGAAAATTAGAGGAAAAATGAAGGAAAATGAAGAAAAAAAGACCTCAATGATAAAAAGACATCAGAGAAATTCATAGTTTTTGTTAGTTTATTTTTGGCTCGCTCCTTTCATTCTCTCTCTCAAATACTCTTGCACACTTAGATCATTCTTGGAGAACTCTAGCATTCACTTCGTTTTGGAGAAAACAGGCAAGGAAATCGAGGAAGCGCAAGGAGATAGTTGGATCAAAAACTACAAAAATATTATTTTGTAGGTAACAAATTGCATGTGTGATCTCCTTGCTGATTTTCAGATGCATGGTATATGCATGTGTTTGTTTGGTTATGTGTTGTCATTGGCATGGAGATTTTCCTAGATTGAAAGTGGTTTCAACTTTTCCTTGCCATTTCCTAGATAGCCATGGTGTAGTGGGTTCCCCATTTGGTTTTCTGGTTGGTTCTCTAGTTTTGTATGGTTGTGGGTGTAACGCCACCTCCAACATTTACTTACTGTCACTGGATTGTTAGGGTAAACATGAGTGTAGGGATACCTTAACATGATTCAACTTGCTAAGTATAGTTAAGGAAGTGGAATCGGCAATCTCAAACTTTATTGACTTCCCTCGGGTGCTACAGGGCCCCCAAGAGCTAAACAACCACTCCAGGTGCCCAAACCCTGAGTTAAATTTAATTTTTAGTTATCTGGAGCCCTAGTCGCTTTGATGACAAGGAAAGCCAATGACTGTAACCCTCCTGTCACGTTGATAACATTTCCTCCCAGCGACTACAGTTTAGATTTCCCAATTCTGACCCTGTGACCGTGAGAACTGAGCCGCCTTTTTAGGTCCTGACTCTCAAGAACTGCCCATAAATTAATGAGACTTTTAGAAACAATAAATGACACTAGAAAAAATCCATCGACACAAAGACAAGGACTTGACCTAATCAGGTGTAACCATGACAATCATTCTGTCAAACACATAGTGAACATGAAATCTACATGTTATGAATGCATATGTGAACATATAGGTTTGAAACTTATCTGAGAATCATCAAGAAGGTTTTATTCCCTCTCATAGTAGCTGCAATAACATCTATTAGGTCATACATTCAATAACCATTCATTTACCAATCAAACATGATAATATCCATGAATAGAATATGTCATAAAACCATTCTTATAACCAACATATAATCATATTAATAAACAATGATAGAACAACAATTAAAGCCACATATTAACAAGTACATTTACTCATAAAATACAAGGGGAAATTAGCTCTTATTAACATATGCAAAAACAAACCAAGTCAGGTACTTCCACGTACCACCCGACCATAGATTGGGCTGAACCAAATCTTTCTTTTAGCTAATTATCCTCGTGCCATATTACAAGCATGAATGTGGGATCTCATGGGATAAACCAATGCATAAAAAACCAAAGGAATCCATAGGTTAAACCACCTCCACACTCACACTACCATAGTCTCACCTAAACCAGTCCCAAGATCACACAACCAAAACAAGCTTGGATGCCTCAATATTCCTTCACAATCCCTTGAGGAATTTTCCTGTTTCCACCCACCTATTGAGGGCTTCCAAGAGAAAACCATCTCCACCCCCAACCCTTGGGATTTTCCCGAGACCACCTCACCCAAATTCAAAACCTTTCGACAGTCCAATGTTCAACCAAGAATGAATCCCATCACACCATGACTATCCAAAAATGGAAAGGCAAGGTTGAAACCATTGTCAAACTAGGAAAAACCCATGCCATTAACAACAAATGAACCAAATACACACATGCATATACCATGAATGAAAACACTAGATAGGAAATCATACATGCAACATATTACCTGCAAATATTCCCACTGAAGCCACTTGATCCAACTCTTCCTTATTTGATCCTTTCTTCCCTTTCCTTTATTTTTCTTTCTTATCCTTCCTTTCCTTACTTTGCTTGCTTTCTCCACTTAATTCTCTTCTCCTCTCTAAAAATGATTCCAAACTTAATTAACAGAAGGCCCCAAATTGATGCTCTGATTCCTTTTTATTATTGATGCCTCTAATTCCTTCATTTTTCCTCTTTTTCCTTCCATTTCCTCCTCACATGCAACTTGTGACCTTTCATCTCCCTTTTCTCCTAATTTCCTTTATTTTCATAAATAAAATGCCAATAATTCTTTTTTTCCTTTTCAAAGCCTTTTCCAATTTCCTCTTAGCCATAATAAACAACAAGTTATGCCCACTAGGATGCTTTTCGTAACATTCAACTTGGAATACATGTCCCATGACCTTGGTCTTATTTTTCCTTTATTAACTTTATCACATGAACTCTTAACTCGGGGGTGTTACAGTGGGTTGGAACAAACACTTTGGATCCCTGAAACAAATTGGGTTCCTTAGAGGTTGTGGGTTGAGTTACTAGTCCCTTGAGCCTGTGGGTTGGGACAAATGCTATGGAGCTCTGAAATAGATTGGACTCCCTTGAGGGTTTGGGTTGAGTTACTAGTTCCTGGAGCCCTAGAAAGCTTGGATAAGACCAATATAATTGATGCTAGTGATTTCTGTACCATATAGGTGAGATCACTATGCATGTCCTATAATATCTAGCTAGTCCTAGGAAGCTCCTAACATCCCTTTGTTTTTGAGGAATAGGGACCCTTCTGATAATGACAATCTTGTTAGGGTCAACTTGAATCCCTTCCTTAGAGAGGAAGTGGCCTAGAACAATATTTGAATTCATAAAAAAATCACGTTTTTTCTAGACTTAAAGAGAGATTCATTTCAATGCATCTTTTCAAAACTTTACATAAGTTATAGATAACTTCCTGGAGAGCATCCCCATAAGGAGTGAAGTAATCCATATAAATCTCAATGGGGTAATGAAGAAGATCAAAAAAAATACTCAATACTGACCTCTTGAAGGTAGCAGAGGCATTATACAAGCCAAAAGGAAGGACCTTATAGGAAAAATTCTCCAATGGACATGTGAAGGCAGTCTTGTCCTGGTCTTCAAGACTGATTTGGATTTGATTGTACCCGGTGAAACCATTTATAAATGAAAGGAACTTTTTCGTACAAGACCATCAAAAACTTGATCAATAAAAGGTAACGGAAAATCATCTTTATTGGTATCCTTGTTAAGTTCCCTATAAGCAACACAAACTCTCCATTTCTCATTCTTTTTAGGCACAATAACTGAGGTGATACCAATTCATTGTCTGAAATAGGGTAAATGAATCCTACATCTAACAATTTCTACAATCCTTCTTTTACTATGTCTTTAAGTGTAGGGTTCATACTTCTCTTGGGATAGAGAATAGGTTTTTGGCCTTATTTGATGTATATGTTATGTGTATAGATTGAGGAGTGGACCCCTTTCATTTCTTTGTAATCCCAAGCGAAGGCATCAAGGTGTTGCCTTAAGACAGTGAGCAATTGTTCGTCTTTTTCTACTTAAAGGGAAGGATTGGTTTTCAGAGTTCTATATGGGTTGATCTCCACAATTTGACATGGTCTTGGTCAAAACAAACAATGAGTAATTCTTCCCATGGACTATTTTCAAGTTTCCCTAAAGGATCCTCTTCTAGTTCATCAATTTGCATGGCAGTAGGGTGTTTGTTTTGCATAAAATTGTAAATAAGATTAAGTTTCCCTAAAGGATCCTCTTCTAGTTCATCAATTTGCATGGCAATAGGGTGTTTGTTTTGCATAAAATTATAAATAAGATTATCTTCATTCAACTACCTAATTCCAATAATTGCTTCTAGTGTACAAATGAGGTAGGGGCGTGATTGATAGAAATGTTCCTCTTCTTCCTCCTTTACCCGCATAGGAAAATAATGATCAATAAGAGGTTGATCAGGGGGGTCTAATACATCCTATTTTGTGAGCTACCCATTCTTGATTGTCATGTTCCTAGCTCTACAACTGATATAAGCATCAACAATAGCTAACCAAGGTCTCCCTAGGATGAGAGGATACCCATTGAACTTGGTCTTAGGTTGGAGTACAAGGAAATCAATGGGGTACTCCTAGGAATCGATGGAAACCATAAAATATTCAATGAAACCCTCAAGTGATACTCAGGATATGTCTGCAAGTTGCAGCACGATTGTGGTTTTCCTTAGGGCTCCTTGGAGATTAAGCTTAAGTATGATTTCCCTAGTCATGACATTGATTGCAACCCCTAGATCAATGAGTGTGTTGGGGACTACAATGTCGTTAATATGTACATCCACTATCAGGCTATCAGGATCCAAATACTTTGGGGAGATGGCCTTCCCAAACATTAGATTAGCCAATTGCTTAACAACATTTATCGTGGGGGAATCACTCCTCTTTCTTCCTAGCCTCTTAAAACATTTTTCCCTGATGAATTTATTATATATGGGAACATCTTTGGTGGCCTATAGGAGAGGGATTTTGACACACAAGTTTTTCAGTTCTCCCAAAAGTTCAGCCTCTTTTGGGGTGTGTGATTTGGGATGGACCAACCTTTCAGGTTAGGGAGGTGGATTGGCTGGAGGAGTACTTTCTTCCTTCTCTTCTTCAGGATCTTTTGTTGGATAAGGTGGATGAGCATTTGGAAGTACCTTCTTGACCTTGAAGTTTATTTCTTGGATTTCTATAGAATAGGTAGGATAGGAAGTTTCTCCACTGTAAACTTGTTGGGCCTACTTATTGTTTGGGTTTAGATTAGGTTGAGTAGGCATTTGTGGTTGCTTAGGTGGATTGTTTTAGGGTATTTTTAGTTGAGGAGGAGGCATTAAGGCAAGTGATTGGGCTACCTGGGGCCCCCATCATTGTGATGGATTGCCCCATTGAGGAGGTTGGAGCTGGTATGGTTGGAAAGGTGGAATGACAGGTTGAGGAGGAGGATAGGACCAAGGTGAAGGCACAAACCATGATGAGTTGTTTGGAGGATACCAAGACTGAAAAGGTGCATTATGACTAGAATTGAAGAAGGAGGATAGTGTATACCTTGCATACATTGTTGATATGGCCTAAGGCCTTGTGGACTCCTTTGGTTGACAAATAAAAGTTACTAAATGCCTCCCTCTATTCCTTGATACACTTCTTTCAGACCTGGAAGAGATGGGCATTTGTTAGTTGCATGATTTTCCTCACACACTGAGAAAAATTCTACTACATTACATGGACACTCATTTCTAGGGTGTCTCTTGGTGCATCTAGGGGAAATATGGCTAATTCCCTTTATACCTACTCTCGTTTCTTCTTGATTTGCATGGTGTCCATCTGTAAGGAAAAAATATGTATCATTTTTCTTTTAAAATCCTCTAACATACTTCCTATCTCATTCTTGATGGTTGAGGTAGAAGGTGAAGAGCTTGCCAAACCTTCGTTGGATCTACCTCTTTTCCTTGCAACCTTAGAGTGGTTCTTGAACATTGTCTTGATTTACTCATAATTGAGCTAATAATATCTCCATTAGACATCATGTTGAAGGAATCCATTAACTCTTCCCTGGCCCCTCGAAATAACACTAGCTTCATTGATTATGGATCAAGGGTGAAATTACCCTTCCTATAACTTAGCTAAAATATTTCATCAAAGTCCTTAAGGGACTCATCTGGCCCTTGATTCATCCTGAAGATTTCTTCTTTTTTTTCCCTTACCCTGCAATAATCTTTGTACTTTGTGTTGAATGCTTGCTGCATTTGAGCCCAAGTAGTGATGTTTCCTCCTTCCAAATTCATGAACCAACGTAGAGTTGCATCCTTGAGGGTGGAAGGAAACAATTTAAGTTTTTTCTCATCAGAGGTGTAATCATATGTCATGCATACAATAAAAAAAAATTAAAAATGAAGGTATCATGGTTGTCAAAATCCAATCCATGAAAATGTGGGAAGTAAGTAGGGCTAACGTTCTTCATTCTAGCTTCCCCATTTGTCTCCCTGATAGGAAAGAATTTAGGTTGCATGTTTCCATACATTCCTTCAATGAGTGATGGAGGCTCTTCTTCCTCTATAATATCCTCAAAGATCTCTAGTTTCTCACCCAAAAGGTTCTCCAAATCCTCTGTGGTTGGAGGAGGAGATCCACAGTCACCAAAAAGTGAAGGTTGAATGCATGTGGAAGTGGGGGTTTTAGGCAAAAAAATCCCTAAGTTATCCCTAGCTCTATGAGGCATTCAATGAATGTTCTTTTCACCTTTTGAAATTTTTTTATCAATAGAAATACTGATGCAAAAAAAATTGTTGTTTTTTGAGGAAATGGAATGGAAAAGAAAGCAACTTTAAAGCATAAAACAATACCTACTTCAACATCTCCTCGGGAATAGCACCAAAAAGTGATCAGTCCTAGTATTACAACAAGAATGTTTAAATCCCAAGGCTACCAGCTTTAATTTATCAATATGGAGTTCATACAAACTTAAGAGGTGATAGTGCTATATGTGTAGTAGGCAAGATTCTAACTAAGTTGCTCTGAAGCAATGGATTGAACTGAAATGTACATAAACAATTTTGCAGAATTCCAAAGAAGTAAAACTATTGAACTTAAATTTGCAATAAAAGAGACAATTGAAGCATTACTTATCCTACTGCATAAAGGAAGCACTAATTTATTTGCATGGAGAGAGAAGTTTGAAAAGAAATCTCAATCTGTTTTGCAAGATATAAATAACAAGAAAGTAAACCTAAGCTAACTCCACAAAAGTAGTGACTCTAATCTATCTTGCAAGAAATAAAATGTATATTATTGCAATCAAGGTAAACTCTATTCTATTTGTAGAAACCATCAAATTCTCAAAGGTGATCAATGTAAACTATTTTTATGCTACTTAACTCATAACCAAAACCCTAATTGTAGAATTAAAGCTATAGTGATGAAGGGAAGATATACAAAGGGTCCCTTGTCTTCACAAGTTTGATTCCAACACTTAAGGGACATTGTGGAGTGATGAAAAGAAAAAAATAAGCTCAAGAGGCAATTTTGGCCGTGTTCTGATGAATTCTGTGAAGTGCTACAGGAATTCTATAGGATGCCCTATATTGTTATAAGATTGCATTTGAGAGCGATCTAAAGGTTCTAGAAGTGGTATGAAGGTGGAAGGAGGTGGAAGGAAGTTGTGAAAGAGTGTGAGGAACCTTTCCAAGTTTATATCTACTTAGTAGCCCATCTTGCACAAGGGGAAGAGAAAACTAACAGTCTCTTGTAGCTCTGCAATGTATTTTTTTATGCACAAATAGTTTAGAGAAAGAAATGAAAACGAGAGGAATAGTGTTGAATCATACGGTGTTTATGCATGGAAATTGATGCTACTCAGCCCTATGAACCAATAGATCTCATCTAAACACAAAATGATCATTCAACTAGTAAAGACAATGTGATTAAAGGACTATTAAAATGCTAATTGCAGAAAGCCAAAATGTAGGGGAAATGATGAGCTGAATTAACTAGAATCTAACTATTGCATAAAAGAAAGACTATGTTTTTTTGCTTGTCCACATAGGGTACACGACTAAGCTTCTTAAGAGATCTTACTTATCAACCTACAAAGACAAATCTTTTTCTCATAAACAGATTTTTACAAAAGAAACACAACTAAACTAAATGCAAAAAATTATATTCATAACAAAAATATGCAAAAGAGGGGCTTGAGTGCTTGGGTTGGGCCCTAACCCAAGGAAACTCATCTCCCTTAAAAAAAACTCAGGTTTTTGGGAAAATGATTATTTTCATTAATCTCATAAAGTATTCAAGTACATAACATGACAATGGAAACAACAAGTAGAAAGCTTTTTCTCTAGTAATAGTCACTATCTTCCTCTGAAAGTCGAATCCTATTGAGCTACTAAGCTCCTTTATTTATACAAGAATGAGTGATGGGTAGCCTTCTTGAAGGGGGGAATTCTTCCCTCTAAAACCCTACAAAAGTGGGGTTGGTCTCTTACGGTTCTCAATTGTAGTAACTGCCCATAAGTCAGTTGAGTTGTTGATGGGTTGATGCAAGGAACGAGCCTCCTAAATCTCCTCATGTTGGTCTCCAACGTGTTTTACAAAATAAATGCTCTTTTTCCTACACATTCATTGCATTAGGATACAGGATAAAATGAATATTCCCTAACCTTCCTAGTGAACACATTATAGCTCAAAAAGATATCATCAAATGCAAAAAGAGAGGTTAAAATGTGTTGAAGGGTGGTAATATGGGCCTTGAATTATACCTATTTGGGAGGCCCATCATATTCTATTGCAAACTCAATAGTATGCCCTTCCAATGCACTTTCAAACCAAAAATCCACATCACAAGAAACTTTATTATTTATTATTTGCAACTGACGCACCTCCTCCAAAGTCCATTGTCACTGGGTCCATCATGGTGATAAGTCAGATTATTTTCCTTCAACTGATGAATCCACTTTGTCAAAATAATCAAGAACTCTAGGAAGAAGATTTCATGGAGCTTGTTGAACACCTACTTCTGCAGCCAATCTTCATTGCTAATCCTTCAATATTTGATCTCTTTAGTTGCAAACTCATGTTTCTTCTACTTAAACCACTGGTTGATTTCCTCTTTTTTCAGATACCATGGTATCCACATTCTTGTCACAGAGCAATCCCATCATGCAACGATCTTGGTCCCAACAATGAAACCACTTATTAGCATGGGTTTCAAACAGACCCAAGTTTGCACGTAGTGTTTGCCAACAAACGCACTCAGCACCATCCCTTTCAGCCACATAGTGGATGACGTCTCACCGTTCCATCGAGGACTACTGGAACAAGGTTTCCATAATCATATGAGATTGTTATGAGATTGTTGGGTTTTTTTGACACTTTGGGCTTAACTTACCGCGTAGAAGTCAGGACACCTAATAGACAGGCATATGATAGTCATTCTAAGTTCCTATACTACATAGGGCCTCATAGAGAGTTATTCTAATTATTTAATTTATTATACACCGCCCACAATATCATTACGATAAAAACACTACATTCACATTGACTCCTCTTGTGACATAGATCATTATAGAGTACTAAATTGACATTGTTAAACCATGTAAATCATAGCACTAAAACCATACAAATAGGAACAATATGACACCACATCCATTCATAAACACATATAGGGGAAATCCATCAATCTTTAATTACTTCACAACAGAGAAATATGCACAATGCGCTATAGAAAAAATAGTTTGAATTTGGTTCACTAGCCTTACCATAGCCAAAGATAACACATTGCAACAATTTATGCAATGAAAAACATGAACGACTCTAAAATAGACTATATTCCCACGACTGAACTGAACTTGCAGGATTCATATACACATATGTTGGATATCAACTACATACACACAGAACAAACAAATGAATATTGTAACCGACTAACAATGGCTTAACAAAAGAACACAGCATCGATGACTCTTCACTTCATTTATCAACACCTAAACTAGGAAAGTGTAGCCTTCTTATTGGTCTTCAAGAGCTCCCCGTCACCATCATCCCCATTCTCATCATGTTTATTTGGTTTCCAAGTCGACTAATGATCTAGATATTTTCTAACCACCCTTTCCCAGTTGTCCCATATTGTTCAATTGGCAAATGGTATTGGCTTGAAATATATGCCAACAGTGATTCCCCCACTTTGTCGACCTATATGCTCTTGCAAAAATATTTTGATTCCTTCTCTATGATGGCTTCCTTCACCTTCACCAAACATCCCAAAATCCTAACTACCAAGATATGCTTCACATGCATCCTTTCCTACTTAGCACTGTGACATTTTGTGCACAGTGCCTTCATGTGTTGCATCTCCCTGTCATGCACCTATCTCCCTATTGTGCCTTGGGTTCTCTCCTCCCACATTTTTCTCCTATGCATGTGGTCTCCTGCACTATTACCACAAAATAAAAATAAAAATTCTCCTCCAACACAACCTACCCGACTTACTCTATATCTTCCTTGGACTACCATGACATCCACCTTAGATCTAGGGAGAAACTAACTAAAGAACATCCTCCTGTGCATATTTAAGATCTCAATAGGAAAGCTCAAAATGAAGAACATGAGTAAGATTCATCTCCTGAACCTTTAAGAACCAAACACATAAGCCCTAAACTTCAAGAACCACCTTACCCTAAAAGACTAAATCAATAAAAACATATAACCCAACCAGAATTTCATTGGCAAGATCAAGAATGTATATGTCATGATCCACCTTTTTCAAGTTATTAAATATGTGCCAATTTATTCAAAATAGGTGAGGGAACTCTATTTGAGGAGGCCCGATCGAATAAGGAAATATCTACAAACAATCCATGTTATAGGCAAACTATCAAATCTTATGATACGAGGATTCCTTGCAACAAAATATTATAATCTCAGTAACCTATTCATTGATGTGCATATCAATAATATTATTATTCCAAACACATTAATTGAGTTGGGTGTCATCATTAATGTTATTACATGTGAAACCATGGATTCCTTAGGACTTTTTAGCCTCAGACAAATATCCATTGTACTTCAACTAGCTAAGAGATCAATAATTAAACCAATAGGAATTATGGAGATGATATTTATAGACTCGTGGGAATATCTCACCGACTCTATGGTTATCTAGCCTAAATTGTTTCTAGGGGGATACTCTCTAATCCTTAGGTGGCCATGAATAGCCATTGCAGATGCATATATCGACTACAGATCTAGGAGTATGAAAATCTCCCATGGCACCACCATTAAATAATTGACCTTATATCATCTTTCCAAGTCTAGTGCAAATCTTGAAACACCTTTATGGGATAATTGGAGGATACTTACAAGGAAGAGGTAGCTCATCAAGTCCTCACTATTCACCAATATCTCGCCATGAGGGAGAAAAACGAGGATGATGAAATGAGTGATTTCATTACCTCCTCCTCCTCCTGCTCTAACACACATGCTCTTGACAACATAATGAAACTTGATGCTTAAGCCTCTCTTGCCTTGACAATTGCTTCACCTCTCGAACATGAGTCCTTAGCTAAAGAATACCAAGGGTCAACTTTAGAGATAATTCAAATCATCCCTTGTAAAACCTTGAAGATTTATCAAGGGATGATAGAAGATCAAAAAGAATGATTAGTTAAATTGTTACAAAATCACAATGATGCTTTTTCTTGGACTTATTTAGACATGAAGAGGATCCATCCAGAATTATGTACACATCATATTTACATTAAGGAAATATCTTTCCCATTTGATAGCCTCAACACAGGATGAATCTCACACTAAAAGAAATAGTAAAACAGGAACTACAAAAGTTTCTCACAACTAGCTTTATCTACCTAATTTTGGTGAGCCAATGGGTCTTCCCTCTTGTCATAGTCCCAAAAAAGAATGGTAAGGGGAGGATATGTGTGCATTATAGATAACTCAATAAAGAAACATGCAAGGATCATTTCCATCTCCCATTCATTGACCATTTCCTAGATACGCTATTTGGAAAGAAGTATTTTTCTTTCCTTGATGGATTTGATGGTTACAATCAAATCCAAGTCACTTTTGAGAACCAGGACAAAACAACTTTCACCCATCCACGGGGACATTTTTGGCCTATCATGTCTTTCCATTTGGATTATGCAATGCTCCAGCCACCTTTTAGAGAGTGATAATAGGTATATTTTCTAATTTTGTGCATGGTTATGTGGAAATATACATGGATGATTTTACCACTTATGGCAATGAGTTTAATGAAGCCATTTATAATCTAGAGAAAATGTTAATAACCTATAAGGAAAATTATGTGTCCCTCAGTAATGAGAAGTGTGAGATGATGTTGACTGACGACATTGATGAGCCCTAGTATTGAAACTAGAATGTTGCAACTCCCAAGGCTACTAACTTAAATTATTAACTTGGGGTTTGTAAAAAATTAAGAGGTGTCAACACTATATGTGAAACATGTTATGTGTCCTTCTTTCGTTGCTCTAATTAATGTCATAAAAACTTAAGAGGTTGCAACATTGTATGTGTAGTAGGTGGTGTACTTCTACCTAAGTTGGTGCAAGGGACTAAAGTAATATATGTTTGTAGAAATAAAAAGCACAACTAAGCCTAATTGTAGAAAAAAGAACCTACTTACTTTTGTAGAGAGGAAATCTTAGTTACTTTTGTAGAAATGAAAGGCTATTCTACTTTGCACTAATGTAAATGCTAATCCTACTTGCGGAAATGTAAACACTAACCTATTTGCAAAGTGTAAATGGTACATCAAAAGGAAACCTAGTCCTTGCAATATAAATAACAATGTTGGAAATGGAAACCCTAGCTTAAGATGTATGAAACAAAACCTAATCATGAAATCATTCTTCAATCACTGCATTTAAGATAGATTTTGTCAACATAGTTTATAAGGTACTTCATAAAGTAATCATGAAAATCATCATTATGCTCTTCAAGTCATGAATATGTATGCTAACCAATCATGGTTTTGGAGCCTAAGAGTCATTATTGAAGGCTAGGAGGCAAAAATAAAGCTTCAAGGACAATTCTGGTCAATTTTAGAACGCTTTGACATGGTTCTACAGGATGCTACAGGATTGCCCTATTTTGATAAAGGATTGGATCCATGAGCATTCTAAGGGTGGAAAAGGCGATATAAAGGTGGGAAATGGTAGATGAAGGTATATGAAGTCTATATGAGGATTTTACCAAGATTAGAACCTCTCAAAGCCCCATCTTGCACAAAAACAAATGCACACGATGTCCTTCAACAACCAAGAAATGTACTTTTGGTGGCAGAGTTTTGAGGGCATTGTGTAGTGAGGATAAAGAGGTTGATGATGATAGGAGGAATGTAGGATAGCAATTCTAACCCTGAAAATAAATAGTAGTACCTTCACACCACACAAGGATTGTGATTTTTATACTTACAAAGTCTAAAATACCCAATCTACTAGCTAGTCTATCCTCTAATTTATCTCACTGAATGACCAAGAAAATCGAATGAAAATGATATGGGGTAAATTTTGTTATTAAGTAGGATGTACTAAGACTCCAATCCAAGTGGAACCACTAAAAAATAACCTTTTTAACATTTGCTAAAAAATAGCATAAAATCACTACTTCAAAAACTAGAAATTCAAGAATTAGTGAGCTAGTTAACCTACCAAATGCCTAACCTGATCAAGTGCAAATGCTATGGGGTGAATTTTTTTATTAAATTGAATGTTTTTAGGACTCTATAAAAGTGGAAACAACTCGAAAGAGATTCGTTAACATGTGATAAAATTTAGCAGAAAATTACTACTATTTTGCTACATGAGACTTCCAAAAATTCCAAAATTGTGAACTAGTAAACCAATCCAAGTAGCTCAATGATAAATATGAATTTTAAAAGTTGTTCTAAGGATGAATCATGATTTTGAATCTATAAATAACCTGCAAAAAAATTTGCTTCAATCATTCAACCAGTATGACCTACAACAAAAGAAGCATGAATAGTAAATGCAGAAATAAGAGATGCAATTGAAAAAACATTCAAAGGAAATAAATAAATTGTACAATAGGGATCTGAGACTCATAGGATGGCCAAGTTGAAGGATACTCAGAGTCCTACAAAGGGAAACAAGCTTTAGAAGCTAAAAATGGCACCAAACTTCATTATTTGAATCAATTCGAGTACATCCATGCTAGAAATGAAAGTGGAGCTGCTAAATAACAAGTTTTGTCCACAAGAAGACTAATAAATACATGTCCCTAGAGGAAAATTCAGATTCATACTTATACAAATTGATGGGGAAGAATCCTCCTTGAAAGAAGACAATGTTCCCCTCCAAAATCCCTCAAAAAGTGCATCTAGTTCCCAATAGGAGGAATCTTCATTTAATGACAGGGAACACATTCCTATATTTTCTCAATCAGTGGAGCTCCAAAATATTTCAATAATTTCATGATATCTATTTCATTTATTATTTAATCTTGGTCCATTTTGTAGTAGGGAGAATGTCCCTATATTATCTCATTCAGAATTTATTCAATATTCTCTCAATATTATGCAAAAATAAATAATATTAGGTACATAATATGCTATTATCTCTAAACCTTCCTAAGAACATATTAAAGCTATAAAAATAGTATTAAGTGTAGAAGGAGAGATTTAATATAGCCTGTATGTGCCTAAGAAAGGTTATATGGGCCTTAAATTTGTGTCTAATTTGGATTACCATCAGATATCATATTGGGGCATCATATATTGACTAAAGGAATCCAAATGGATCTTGTGAAGATTAAAGTAATACTCAACTCTTGCCTATTCCACAATCACAAAGGGAAGTACAAATTTTCCTAGGTCATGTTGGTTACTATAATTTCTTTATTAAATATGTTTCACAAATATCCCATCCATTATTTGCTTTACTTAACAAAAATGTTGAGTTTTTGTGGACAGGAAGTTGTCAGCGTACCTTTAAGGAACTAAAGTCCAAGGTGTCACAAGTTCTTATTCTAAAGGAGACCAATTGGTCCCTCCCCTTTCACATCCATACAGACGCGTCACACATTTCCATTAGAGATGTATTAGGTAACAATTAGAGAACAATTTGTACACAATACACTTCATCAACAAAAACCTATCACCGTCATATTTGAACTACTCAGGGACTAAAAATGAGTTGTTTATCATTATTCATGAAATAAATAAAATGTAACATTATATTACAAGATATCTAATAGTCTTATATCTTGATCATGTTGTTATTAAGTAGCTAATGAACAAACCAATCACTAATGGCAAAATTACTATATGGTTTCTTTTATTGTAGGAGTTTGATATTACCATCTTGAATAAGATTGGAAAGGATAATGTAGTCGACGATCTTATTTCTAGATCAACATCTAACGAAGATGACCCCCGAGTAAAAGATTCCTTTCCTAATGATGATCTCTTTGCAGTATCTACTACCTCTCTACTATTTACAAATATTTCCAACAACTTGATTTCAAGCAAGCTTCTGCATCACTTAACTTTGAAAGAGAAACAAAGGATTATTAGACAAAGTGGAAGATTCTTGTGGATTGATGGCTATAGTTTTTGCACTAGACCTGACTTGATTATTAGAAGATGTGTATGGGAAGAAGAGGTCTACAAAATATTAAAATATTTCCATTATGGCCCATGTGGGATCCACTTTTCCAATAAAATAATTGGGTATAAGATACTCCATCAGGGGTATTATTGGCCCTCTATTTTCAAAGATTCCAAGAAATATTTGAAGAGATGTGACAACTACCAACGCATGTATAAACTAATACAAACAAATGATGTTGTTACAACCTTTGTTGGTGTTGGAACCCTTCAACAGATGGGCCATTGATTTTGTGGGGTCAATAAATCCCTTTTCCCATTAGAACTCCTACATCCTAGTTTATAAAGATTATGTTACAAAAAGGATGAAAGCTAAAGAACTCCCAGCAGAAAATGAACAGACAACAATGCAATTTCTCCATGAATATATTTTCACAAAGTTAAAGATACCTCGAGAGATAATGACCAATGGAGGAAATAATTTTACTTCAAGGCTCATTGAGGAATTAATAGACACGTACAAGATCAATCACTTGGTAACAACATTGTATCATCCACAGGCCAATGAACAAGTGGAGAGGACTAACAAGATCCTTAAGGTCATCATCACCAAGACTATCAAGTTATAGCTCAAGAACTAGGTTGATCGACTCTCTAAAGCACTATGGGCCTATAGAAAAACATGGAGAACCACTCCCAAACGTATTCCATATGAACTAGTGTATGGAAAGAGGATGATTTTTCCTATTGAAACAAAGATCCAGACACTAAAGACAATGATACAGCTTAGACTAGACTTATTAAAATCTCATAAATAAAGGCTCCCCTGATTAATGAGTTAGATGAAATATGACAGACTGTCATGCATCAGACTACAATGATACAACATAAGAAGTCCAAGTGGCATGATAATTTCATCAAAAAGGAGAAATTTAAAGCCAAAGATTGGGCACTATTATTCAAATCTAAGTTCAAAGACATCATAGGGAAGTTATGCATCATATGGCTTGGGTTGTATGAGATTGGCATAGTATATGATAATGGAGCCATCAAACTTCATATTTTTTATGAAGAAAGAACTCCTCTAATGGCCAATGGATGTAAGCTTTGCCTCTATCACTAATCCTTATCAAAAGAGGCATTTTTTAGGAAGATTACTAATGGATGGCCCAATAATGATATGGAAATTGTCCAAAAAGGGGAAATCCCTTCAGGATGGCCCATTCTTCCCCTTGAAATACAAAAGAATAAAAGAGAGGGCGAGAGAGAGAGCGCTTATGTATGAAAACCCTTTGGGGCATACCTTAGTGCATGTGATGTGAAAACTAGTCTAGCTTGGTGCATGACATGTTAAAAGAAGTAAATAAAAGGTTAAAAAAAAAAATTAGAAGGGCACTTCAAATTCTCATGATGGTTATGTCTTAATCCTTTTGCATATACACCTATTATTTTCCTTTTTCTGCTTATAAAGTGACTTCCAAGATATATAGGAGAGGACATTATTATTGCTACAATTATATTGTTGTAACCCTGTTGCTACAATTATATTTTTGCAACCCTATTGCTACAATTTTATTAATGAAACTCCATGACATAGTCCAATTACTGCAACTCCATGACATAGTCCAATTTCTACAACTCCAGGACATAGTCAAGTTGTTGCAACTTTGAACTCCATTGTTGCAACTCTATCATTGAACCCTTATTCTTGCAATTATGTTGTCATGCTTCCATTGCTACAACTTTGCTCACCATTGTTGCTACAACTTAGTGATAAGGAATTATTGCTACAACTTTTAAACCTTGTTGCTACAACTTTGGAATCATAAATTCATTGCTATAATTCCAATGGTTATAATAGGTAATGAAACTTCTTGTTTCAATACCATGGTTAGTTGATGTTGTTGTTGAAATTCCAGTTGAAAACTATTATTGTGACTCCACCCAGTTGTTGTAACTCAAGCACATTGTTGCAAGTCTAGCATGTTTCTACAACTTTGTGCTCATACCACAACTCTAATATAAAGGTGAATCCAAGTTGTGTGTGCAACATAGATGCTAACACAATTGAGGTATAAGGTATAGCCACTTATGGTAAATTAGGATAAGTATGTTTCCCCAACAATTTGCATAATGGAAAGCATTGACCAGCATAATTGAACTTGCATTAGAGAAATTTTCAGGTCTAAAATGGGCCTCCTAAGGAATATTATAAAATAATAGTGGAAATAAAAAAAATAAGATTAGATTATCTCATCAATTTTTTAAGGGAAAAAAGAAAAAACCACTTTTTCAACTCGTATTTTCAAGTTATCTTCCTATGATTTTACTCAAATTTCAAGTGAGAGCACTCGTTGGATGCATAATTTAATTTTTCATCCAAGCGGTACCCATCTTGCATACTTTTTATAGACTTACTACATCAAAAATGTGAAATACATGAAAAAATGTGATTGCAATCATGTTTTTTTCATGTATTGCACATTTTTCATGTAGTAGGGTCCATTGAAAGTATGCAAAATGGGTACTCCTTGGATGCAAAATTAAATTATGTATCCAATGTGCTCCCACACAAAATTTAAGCAGTTTAAAATATGAGTTGAAAAAATATATTTTTTGCTTTTTTATTTTTTTATTTTTATCTTTTCACCTTTTTACTCCAAAAATGGTGAATCATCCCCCATGGTTGACATCATCGTATTGAATCCTATTGGTTCTTATAAAGTTTATTTTTGTTGTACATTTTTGTTTTGAGGCTTATTTTTTACCTCAAAATTTCTCTAATGACCACTTGATTTAAAATCGCATACATCACTACCATTGTCACTGCTAATGACATAATCCTTCACCATGAAATCCCTCCTTCCATAACTGGAAATCACCATTGTTGAACTATTCATTCCATTTATAGCAATGATAATTTGGAACCTGAGAAGTGTTGGAGATCAGATGCACAGCAAATAATAAAACATATACACAGCCATAAAATCATGCACAGGAAACACAGGAATTTAACGTGGTTCACCCAACCAATTTGGGCTACGTCCACCAAACATAGGCATCAGCAATTCTTTACTAATCAAACAAGAGATTACATAAATCAAATCCTCACAAAATCTCACTCTCACACTAAAAAACAATCCGTATGGATACCTGTTTTATAGCAAGGAGGATCTAACTGCCTCATAAATCCTCTCACATCAAATTTAGGATGCATTAACTCCCTCCCAACAAATTGGAGCTAATCTAGGAACTAATTCCTATTGTTGTCATCTACTGAGATTTTGCCTATTTTATTCAAAACAGAAAATCTCAACAAGAAGAAAAGAAACCATGGGTGGTTCCCTCACTAGTAGAGAACCTATAGAAGCCCTATTACTACAAACATATGATCACATATGGGAAATATATAAACAAGGGTGTTGGATTGAATATGTCCAAATGTTACAAGGGTGCAATGATGAAATAGCCCTAGATTCTTCTCTCAAATTCATGGAATATAGGTCAATGGTAGTATGCACAGTTGTGGAGGTTAGAAAAGAAATTTTGCTTGGGGTAACAGGGATACCACATACAGGAGAAAGATGGTACTACAAGAGAAGATCAAAATTGGAAATCATGGAATAATTTCTTAATCCTAGGGAAGCCCTAGTCAAGAAAGGGATATGGTTTGATAAGAGGTCAATGCCACACCCATGGGATGACATAGCCTTTGTTGTACAATAATACATTACCTGCAAGGGCCACCATGGAGTTGTATACTAGCAACATCTTCGATTAATGGACCATTTGAGGCATAAGAGACTTATCAACATGCCATTTTTTCTCCTTAAGACTCTACAAGCCATGACATTGCTAGTGCAAAATTCAAGATGCCTTAGGGAATCTCTTTCCAACCATAGCCTTATAGAATTACTGGTAGGATGAGCCTTGAACTGAGAAGGTAGAACATGAAGAAATTATAGGGGGCATTGTTGAAATCACGGAATTTGCAGCTTTACCAATAAGAGAAGTAGAGAGTACAACTCCACCATGAGATGAAAATACTACAACTATAGAAGCTACAAATACTACCAGTCCTATAGATACAACTAGGGAGTACATTGTCACAATTCCCTTGGCCACTAAATACCCCGTTATTCCTATCAAAGAAGAAACCCCAAAAGGGAGCGCTTCGACTCCATAGAAGGATGAGGATAGTGATGTAGAGATAATAGGCAGTAAACCCCATACCAAGCAATTAAGGAGAATGATGAAGAGACCAACCTTTGTGCCAATCCCCAAGAAAAGGAGAGCTAGGTACACCCCTATAGTTGAAGCTTGACAAATATAACAAGAAAATCATGTTGCAACACAAGAACTAGTAGGGGTGGAAGGTGAAGGATTTGGAGCACAAGGAGAGAGCTCTGCTAATCTACAAGAACTAGTAGACATGTCTAAATTAAAATCCCTTGCTAACATATGGGAACCAATAGATGGGATTGGGGATGAATAAAATATTTTTGATCCTACAATTGAGGAGTAGCTGAAAATGGAAATATTGTTGCAACACTAGAACTAGCAAGAGAAGCTTTGGGGAAAGGCCTTGCTACCATGTTTGAAGTTTATTGAGAGGAAGAAGAACAAAAAAATATTATGTTTGTGAAGAAACCATTGTTGCAACACCCAAACTAAGGAAATAATCACCTTGTGCTCTTTTCCATTATATGCATCTCTTTTAAGAAGGAATAAGGTACTAGAGATGGAAAATAAGAAGCTTTAGATTACTATTAAACATTAAGGTATGAGCCTAGGGAGATGAGGTCCTTTGAGAAGCTTGATTACCTTACCCACACATCAAGTTCCCTGGTGTTGTAGCAAACAACAACCCCCATTGTTAATTTTTTCTTTTTAAGATATAATAAATAATGGGGACCCTTGACGTTTTCTTTTAGTTTTTGTCATCTTATTTTTGTTTAAAAATAATACTAAAGAGAAATTGAATTAACAAAGTCTAAAGAGAAAACAAAAGTAAATTTCTTATTGGGATAAACGTTCTCAGGACAACCTTATCAGAGCCTTTTTAATAAAATTTTATGAGATCTTTCTTCTCCGAGATTTGATCTCCCGAGGTTCCAAGATAGTTTAATTTATTTGAGTTTTGGTATATCGAGTCTCTCCTTATCAGGACTTTAATACATCATAACTCTTATTAAATAGAACTTAAGAGATTAGTATCTTTCGAGTACTCTTGTAAGTTGGAGCTTACATATTTTGGAATCCTTCCATCCCGAACCTCGCATCTTGGGAAACTTCTATATCAAAATTTCCTGTATTGGAACATTTGTATCTCAGAGCCCTCACATCTCGAAAGATTTTATATCATCCCTTTTGTATATCAGAGATTCTCATCTCGGAGCTTTACATGTCAGGAAAACTTTATATCGTCACAATATTTTAAATTCCCCTCTGATATTTTCGTTCTAATATTCGACGTGGCATGTTCACGTGGTCCCTTTTATGTTCACTTGAGTGATTTTCATAATTGATTTTTAATAAAGGAATTTTACACTATGTTTCCACTTTTACACCGTTTCTGAGTGTTGTAAAGAGTTTTTTGTGCTAAGTCTCTGCTTCTGTCACCTACATGTAAGCTCATATTCTTGGCTTTCAGAAGATATGAAGAAAGGAAATAGGGCTAAGAAAAAGGCTCCACAACAACAACCCATCAGTCCATTTCTTGAAGATGTTGATGATAAAGTTCCAGGATCGGGACTATTTTTAGATATTGTATGTAATAGAGATGTTAGATTTCTTTCATGGGAATAAATTTATCAATACTTTGAAGATGAGAACCCCATAGTTATTGTTAGAACAATCACAGTTGATGATAGTACTCCTATCTCAAAAGCCACTGCAAGTGATGTTGCCAACTCTTTTCTTCATAGAATTGTGGCTAGGCCACGATTATTTCCTTACACGGACATGGTCTGCTGGGTGGTTGAGAGTTTGGATATTTCTGGTAAACACATTTAGACTAAGAAGGGGACAGTAATAGGGTCTTTTACCAACAAAAATTTACAAAAGCATGTATCATTTACCAAATCCTCAATATATATACAATAAGGAGTACATCGAGGCTTTCATAAAGGAGCATGGGCACCTATCAGAACAAATCAAACAATGTAGGCAAGACCCAAATAATCATAAAGTGGAGGAAACCAATAAGTATTCGCTCGATTCCATCGTTACTCCTTTCTCCCAAGTTGCAGCTATGATGTGTCGATTGCATGCACTCCCTAATGTGTCAAAATTCCTGGACACCTGGGTACCTCTAATTGATGGTTCTTCCAAAGGTTATATATTTGACTAGGTTACCATGGTTTCCAATAACTTGCTTCTCATATTTTAGCATTTCGGGAAGCTAGAATTATTTTTGAAGATAAGCTACCCCCTTTCTATATGTCAACCTATGTTATGAATGCATTGTGTTTCTCTATGGATTTTCCTGCTATGGGTTGGAAAATGACCATTCAGGATCCCAGTCCTATCCATATTTATCATGAATTCCTATGGGAATCCAAATATATTGACCATCTCTACCATATTTTTCACAGAGTTATGATTCTGATATATGAAGCCATCTTTGAGTCTCGGCGACCTAGAATGTCTCAGGAAGCTATGGATGACCTTCATAGGGTCAGAAATTGTTTTGGAGAAGAATTGTTCACCTATATCATAGTCTAGGGCCTGGATCATCCTCATTTTTTCCCTTTATTCATCCCCAATAAGTTATTCAGTAGAGAGCTAGCTTATCATACAGTGGGTTATGGTATCACTAAAGTATTGGGAGAATCAAATAAAAAGGACTGGCTTGTTTTTCCTCTAAGATTTGGTATATTTTCTTTAGCCAATTATCATCATGCTGAGAAAGAGATCCTTGTTATTCAAGCTCTCAAATTGCCTACTATTCCCAATAGACAATATGCCCTAGTTTCAGTGTGAAGAAATTTGCTACATCTCAAGAAATCAAAAAATTCATCCATGAAGAGGACATATTGGATCATATGTTTGTACAATCTTCTTCCTATGCTACAATACTACAGAGAGTGGAAGAATAGTTGATTGTATAGGCAAAACTTATTTTGTCCAATACATAAATTCTCGGATAGCCAATCTTCCACTAAATCTGTTACAGCTACCTCAGGAAAAATCATCAGAGTTTATTGCTCAGCCTAACAGTTCCTCACAAAAGGTCATTCCTCCTAAGGATCAGCCAGAGGTTGTTATAATTTCTTCTCCACCTCAGGTTGATGTATTGATATTTAATCATGAATTAAATGAAGCATTGAATGAGTTTAGTATGACTATAAATCCTAAGACCAAGACCAAAACTTCAGTTTCTCAAACTGCCACTTCTTCACAACAAGTGAATGTTCAGGGTACTATTAAGAATGATAAACAAGATACCAGGTCATAGGAAGTTACTAATAATTATTCCATCCTTGATCAGAATGATATTGAAGTTATTCCTGCCTTCTCTACTTCAAAGGTGACTCTTAATGTGGAGGAGATTCCTCCTTTAGATATATTCTACAGTCCTCAACATAAGGTAGCGGTTAAAAGGGGAAGGAAGAAAAGAAAGCTCGAGCAATCTCAGTCGCTAGTTCCTAGGAAGCTTTCTTCTTTTGAAGTTTTATGGAAAGGTTCCTCTACTACACCTTTCAAAGAATTGGGAAAATTAAATCAATTTATAGGGGCCTATGCTTCTGCCACAATAGAAAAAGTAGCAGAATTCCAAGAACTTCTAAATGAAGAAGAAAAAAATTCACTTCATTAGAACAAGAATCCAATGCCGAGAAGCAAATATTTACTAAACAATGCCAAAATTAGATAGCAGAGCTGCAGGAGAAATTTGATACCTTGAAAATACAACATGACAAGGAGATACAGATAAAAGATGATCAACTTAAAGAAGTACAGAAAAAGATAGAGCAGTTAAGTGTCAATCCTCAATTGGCAGAGTTTAAGAAGGAAGCCAAGGAGTTAAATACTCTGGTCAGGAATCAACAGAAAATATTCTGCAACAAGCTCATATTGATTCAATATCAATGCAAGATAGGAAATTCTCTCTTTAATCTGTTAAATGAAATGATGAATTATTTCGATGAAGTGAATGATCAGCTGACTGATTTTTTAACCTTGCAGGAAAGTAGAGAAGGCAACGAAGCAAATATGCCTAAAATCAATGAAGCACAAAAGACAATAATTTTCCGAGAGTGGGAAGTTAGAATGAAACAATCTGAGGTTGCAGTCAATGAGGCTCGAGATCTTTCTAGTTTCATTGAATCAGTCAATGATACTCTATTGCAAGCAAATCTGATTTCTAATTGCCTAGAAGATATACTTCTAGATGCCAAGACCTTAATGAAGACTTGGATGGAATAGAGCAACACAATGATTGAAATAATTGAGCAGTTATCCAAAATCGACCTTGTGAGTCATTAATAGTTTCTTGTCGAGCCCCACAACCAATGATTGGTACTTCATTGTCTATCTAATGTTTCTACATGGAAGCTTCCACCATTGAAATCATCTATATTCACCAGTCAGATGAGAATCAACCCTAAACATCCTCTAGAGCTCACGATCATGTTGGACATTTGCATGTTGCGTAAAATCACCATTGGATAGTGCTATTTTGTTGCAGTTGTTGACCAGCACGATCAACAACTGCAACAAAATAGCACTAATAATGCCATACCTAGGTCGGTGGTCAAGTTAGAAGACTTATACGATTTGAAATATCGGTTTAAAAGGTCTACCAATTCAAAACTCTACAGTTCAACCTTGAACTATGAATTAGTAAACCTAGGGACCGATGCTAAACCACAAAACGTTAATCTAGGCCTCGGCCTAGCCCCTAAAGAGAAACTAGCTTATATTCGTCTTTTGAAACAATATAAAAGTGTTTTTGCCTGGAATTATGATGAGCTGAAAACATACGACACTTCTATCATTCAGCATACTATTCCCATGATTGATAACGAAAAACCTGTCCAACAAAAGCTGAGAAAGATCCACCCCAATTTAGAAAATCAGATAAAAACCGAGCTCAATAAGTTACTGAAAGCCAGGATAATCTTTCCCGTTAGACATTCCAAATGAGTCTCCAATATGGTACCCGTTAGAAAGAAAAACGGAGAAATTAGGATCTGCATTGACTTTCGGAACCTTAATAAAGCCTGTCAAAAAGACAATTTTCCTCTTCCACCTATGGAGCAGATACTGCAGGTAGTGGCGGGCTCAGAATTAATGTCTTTCTTGGATGGATTTTCAGGATACAATCAAGTGCTGGTACATCCTGATGATCAGTTGAAAACCACATTCAGAACTAAATGGGGCACATATGCATATCGGAAGATGCCATTTGGTTTGATTAACGCTGGTGCTACATTTTAGAGAGCCATGGACATCGCATTCAAAAGTTTAGTCAATAAATCTGTAGTAATTTATTTGGATGATATAACAGTGTACTCGAAGAAGCGAAGCGACCATCTGAAAGACCTGAAACAAATCTTTCAACGATGTTTAAGGTATGGAATTTCACTTAACCCAAAGAAATCGTTTTTCGCATTAAGTGAAGGGAAACTTCTAGGATTCATAGTGTCAAAATCCGGTATTCACATTGATCCCGACAGAATCAAAGAAATTTCTGAAATATCCCTACCTCATAACAAAAAAGCCATGCAATCTTTCCTTGGTCAAATCAATTTTGTAAAGAGATTCGTTCCAGATTTTTCGCGAATCGTGTCTCCTTTGTAGACTATGATTAAAAAGAATTCAACTTTTAAATGGGGTCAAGATGAACATGAAGCATTCAACCTAATCAAGCAAGCTATTATTAATGCTCCATCTTTAGCAACCCCAAATTTTTCAGAATCTTTTATTTTATACACATATGCCTCAGATAAATCATATGCTATGATTCTAACTCAAGCAAATCAAGAAAAAGTGGAAGCTCCAATTGCGTTTTTTAGCTCGAATTTATAGGGTGCTGAACTCAATTATTCAGACGTGGAGAAACATGCTTATGCTATTTTCAAAGCGGTCAAATATTTCAGACCTTTCTTACTTAAAACCCATACTAAGATCATAGTACCATTTCTAGCGGTAAGGAATCTTCTAGTACAAAAGGATGTGGGTGAGAAAAGGGCCAATTGGGTCACTGTTTTACAGGAATACGACCTTGAAATTAAACCAGCAAACATTGTAAGAGGTCAAGGCTTCTGCAAAATGCTGGCCGGAGCATCGCAAATTTCTGAAATTCCATCTGAAAAGGTACAAATGTGTGAGGTAAGCCTAAACGATGCAGAATCATTATATGTTGATATCATTTATTATCTTAAGAACGAGTATGATCCTTCACACCTTGATCATACTAAGAAGAGAGCTCTCGAATTGAAAGCTAAACAATATCAGCTTATAAATGATGTTCTTTTTAGAAAAAATTATTATTCTGTTCTTCTTAGATGTCTTGAAAAAACTGAAGCTGAAAAAGTGTTGTAGGAACTCCACGATGGGCCAGCTGGTGGACACTATGCTGGAGATGCTACTGCACATAAAATTTTACGCGCGGGATATTACTAGCCCATGCTATTCAAAGACTCGCACAGTTACGTGAGAAGATGTCAAGTCTGCCAAACTACTGCTGGAAGACAGAAGAAGCCGTCCCTGCCACTACATCCGGTAAGCATCGAGCAACCTTTCAGTCAATGGGGCTTGGACATAATAGGTGAGATAGTTCCTCACTCTTCTAAGCAGCATAGATACATCCTCACGGAAACGGACTATTTTACTAAATGGGTAGAAGCAGTTCCGCTCAAGACAGCTAATTCTGAAAATATTATTGAATTCATAGATCAATTTATAATCACTAGGTTTGGATTGCCATCTGCTTTAATGTTTGATAATGCATCATACTTTTCTGGAAATGAAATGACTGAGTTTGCACTTAAAAGAGGATTCAAACTTAAATATTTGGCCAATTACTATCTGCAAGGTAATGGATTAGCTGAGTCAACAAATAAAAACCTAATCAGGATTATTAAAAGAACAGTTGACCAGAATCAAAAGAATTGGCACAAAGCTTTGGTATATGCTTTATGGGCAGATAGGATAACGCAAAAAGCTTCAATCGGCACTTCTCCCTTTAATTTAGTTTATGGGAAAGAAGTGGTTCTTCCGACTCACTTAGTCATTCCCTCGTTGTCTTTAGTACAATACATTGATGAAGTACCTACTTCCTCCTTACAGCTGAGACAATTGGAAATAATTAAATTAGAAGAACAACGAGAACAAGCTAAGAAAATGCATGCTCATCATCAAGCGCTTGTAAAATCCTCTTTTGATTCAAACATAATGACCAGAAAAGATTTTTAGATGGGAGATTTAGTTTTAAAGTGGGATAAGGCTCATGAAGAAAAGGGAAAACATACAAAATTTCAAAAGATGTGGCTTGGTCCTTTTCAGATTGTTGAAGTCATAGGTCCATCAACGTTTGTGTTACAGGATTTAGTAGGTAAAAGGGATCCTTTGCCTGTTAATGGACAAATCCTCAAGAAATATTTTCCATAGAAGATTATTCTTCTATTTTTGTAGAATAAGTTTTTCTTTTCATAATAAAACCAGTTGTGAGTGGTTACATTAGGCATTTACGGAAAAAGACACCAATTCTCTTTTAGATTTTGAGCTTTTCTCTTGTATAAATAGCAAATCTTTTGAAAAATTGATCTTTATTATTGACAGATACAGTTAAAAACTTTAGCCTAGATATGATACTAGTTTCAACTTCAAAAATATGATGAAAGCAACCTTTAGTGAAGAAATTGTTTTATATCAGCACAATGAAAGGTATCAATAACAAAATGAAGATCCTCTGTAGAACAGCTGTTTCCAAAAACTCTATTATTGTCGTCCAGAGCTATCTTAAGGAAACAATGACTTCCTCCCTGCTAAGGAAAATCACAGCGTTCAGAGGAACGATCCAAGGATACACTATATCTTGAAGAATAAGAGGTCTCATCACGAGTCGGCTTATCATGATCACAGATATTATAACTTGCTGACTTTGCCAATACTATCTACCACAACAGGGCGATGACTCACAATTGTTGCAATCAAAAGACAAGGTGTCTCATCACAAGCCAGCTTGTTCAGCAAAATTATGAATCAAGTGAGTGAATGTGTCATAATTTGGCTACCAAACCAAGACATTGTTCTTCAATAATAAAAAGAAAATCAAAGCAATAAGTGTAAATATGGATTTTTCTTTGAAAGTTGTAGGTCACCTTAAGTAGGATACATGATCATTGCTGGGTAACAGGTAACCCTGTCGAGGCTATAAACGCCTGCTGGCAGCAGAGGCTCTACCTATGACAAATGAGCATATTTAAAACTGGTATACAGAGGAGACTTTATTTTATCTTTACAAAACCAAGTAATGGCTGATGTAAATACAAAGACTAGCCTGAGGAAGCAAATAATTAGAATAGAGAGAGGTTGAAACAAAATATCATTGAAAGTTTAAGCCATAATGTACTCTATCTGTCCATAACAAAGTTTAATTTTCTAAAAAAAATTCTGTTTTGGAAGTTTGAAAAATTCAATAGGAAAATAGAGATAACTGGTTCTTCCAAGTGAATCGCCAATTGTTGTGGCCACCAACAACCCCCCTCCTTATTTAGTATTAGCAATAACACTAGATAAGTGGGGACCCTTAGTAAAAATTCAAAAAATTTGTTTAAAACTCATGTATTCTACTCCTTAAGAAAACATCGCATCGCGCGAAGAAGATAGGACATTTCCTTGTGAGTAAAATGATAAACTGCGAAAAGGTGACGCGAAATCCATCGCATCGCACACATTGTGAAGCGCTCATAACGAAAACCTTAAGAAATCGTCGATGGCCGATATGCGACATCGCATATCGCAACATCGCATAAACAGCACATAACCATTTAACGATTGTAACAAATCTGCGATCTGCGATCTTGCGATAACGCGACAACGCGATACTGTGATCTGCGATCTGGCGATCGCGCGAAACAGCAATCTGCGATTCTGCAATAAGCGTGATCGGGCAACCCTGCGATAACACATCTTGATGCGATAATGCGATAACGCGATGACGCGATGCTGCGATGCGAGTCGCAGAAATTGTCCATCGCAAATTTCCCCCGGCTCAACATTCAAGAAAAGCTGTCCATAAACCAAAAATTGGGTACGCGCTTTAATGAAAATTAATGAATGTACGCCAAGTGTTAATGAAAGACAGTTTTGTGTTTTTCGAAGAGTTAGTTCATGTCAGGTGACATGTTTTCGTACATTCGTAGAGCTTAGAGCTTTCTTATCAATTTTTATTGTCATTACTCTCTCCTTATGTGTGAACTGCAGGAATGAAAAACAGAAACAACATGAAGCAATGTGCAGGGAGCGATTAAGGAAAAGGGTAAAGCTCCAAAGCTCGGAAGCAGAGAAGAAATGCCCTCATGAACGTATACCGCATGCAACAGAACTGCAAATTCCAGAGCGCTGCTAAGCTATCTATTGCTAATCTGTCAGTCATAGCCATGGTTGAATGAGTGATTGAACAATGCTGATATCAACAGACGATTTAACACCCAAGGTCAGAAGATCACGAAAGCAGCATGTTTACAAAATTTTGAAGCTTATACCCGGTGAAGGAAAAGGCGCTAAAGGCGAAAAACGAACCAGAAAGGCCCAGATCAAAGAACGGAGGCAGTTTCCGATGCGCGATTAGCACTAGGCGCGCATCACTGAGAAAATTGCTCAAAAAGCAAAGTCCCTAACTGTTTAGTCATTCGTAAGCCCAGAAAATGCAAAAAGTAAAGGCAGAAGCAATTTGAGGGTTAACCAAGTGGAATTTGGGTTATTATCGAGCATACTCAGTAAATCCACTTAGCCAAAGGACGATTCTCAAGTATATCTTCTATTTTGCTGGAAAAATGGTGCCAGCGCTTGCCATTTCTGTTTACTTAGCTCAACCAAAAGCGGAAGACAGTCGGCGGACTCTACCCAGGCAATATTGAATGCTCGCAACATTAAGGAGCAAGTGCAGAAATAGTTAGATATTAGATTTAATTTTTAGAAACAGTTTTTCTTAAAAAAAGGGCGGTCATTTAAACCGTATCCTGAATATATGTAATTAATTTATTTAGTTAGTAGTATTTAAACCCTTCTCATGCATTTAGAGAAGGGTCCAGAAATTTATCAAAAACTTTTCCTCAGAACATGCACTTTAGCACCCTCAAAGGAGGTTTTGGTGAATGAATGGATCAAGATATGTTGATGTTTGCATTTGATATCTGCTACTGATGTTGCACTTCTATACTCTTAGTAGATGTTAGAGCAAGGAGAGATAAATCATTGTTGCTTGAAGCTTATGAGTAGGACCAGTCATAAATGGTACTTTTATCTCTTGACCATTTCTGCTTATATATTAAAGTAATACACAGTTTTTAGTTGTTTATATGTTATTACATGAATGCTTAAGTTACCATTTGGCACTTTTGTACGGTGGAGCTATTTATTTATGTTTAATGTATGAATAGATTATTATGTGATATGTTGTTCACAACTGTTTTGCCTAACTTTTTATGCAAAGTGGTTCATCTTAATTGATTTCTTTTCTTATAATCGTTGAATGATCTTTATTACCAGTCGTTATTTGAAATCTCTTTAGATCGCATAATAGAAGAATGACATCCCGAGTTAGCATAGATTAGATGTGCTGTTTTTATTAGATTACAATAGAATAGAATTAGATTAAAGTTTAAATTAAAATAGCTTAGATAGGAACTATTAGATCAGCAACATCCAATTCTACACACACACACCCATAGATTGGGAAACTGGTCCCATTATCCCCAGTCGGACCCGCTATACCAAACGGATAAGGAGCTGCCAACCAAGGTCCGGACTGGGCGGGTATCCCCCTTGTTGTCGACCCGATTTTTGGGGCTTCAATAGGACTACAATGTCGTTAATATGTACATCCACTATCATGCAATCAGGATCCGAATACTTTGGGGAGATGGCTTTCCCAAACATTAGATTAGCCAATTGCCTAACAACATTTATTGTGGGGGAATCACTCCTCTTCCTTCCTAGCCTCTTAAAACATTTTTCCTTGATGAATTTATTATATATAGGAACATCTTTGATGGCCTATAGGAGAGGGATTTTGACACACAATTTTTTCAGTTCTCCAAAAAGTTCAGCCTCTTCTGGGGTGTGTGATTTGGGATGGACCAACCTTTCAGGATAGGGAGGTGGATTGGCTTGAGGAGTACTTTCTTCGTTCTCTTCTTCAGGACCTTTTGTTGGAGAAGGTGGATGAGCATTTGGAAGTACCTTCACGACCCTGACGTTGATTTCTTGGATTTCTATAGAATAGGTAGGATAGGAAGTTTCTCCACTGTAAACTTGTTGGGCCTACTTGTTGTTTGGGTTTAGATTAGGTTGAGTAGGCATTTGGGGTTGCTTAGGTGGATTGTTTTAGGGTATTTTTAGTTGAGGAGGAGGCATTAAGGCAAGTGATTGGGCTACCTGGGGCCCCCATCCTTGTGAGGTATTTCCCATTGAGGAGGTTGGGGTTGGTATGGTTGGAAAGGTGGAATGACAGGTTGAGGAGGAGGATAGGACCAAGGTGAAGGCACAAACCATGAGGAGTTGTTTGGAGGATACCAAGGCTGAAAAGGTGCATTATGACTAGAATTGAAGAAGGATGATAGTGTATACCTTGCATACATTGTTGATATGTCTTAGGGCCTTGTGGACTCCTTTAGTTGACAAATAAAAGTTACTAAATGCCTCCCTCTACTCCTTGATACACTTCTTTCAGACCTGGAAGAGATGGGCATTTGTTAGTTGCATGATTTTCCTCACACACGGAGAAAAATTCTACTACATTAAATGGACACTCATTTGTAGGGTGTCTCTTGGTGCATCTAAGGAAAAATATGGCTAATGCCCTTTATACCTACTCTCATTTCTTCTTGATTTTCATGGAGTCCATCTGTAAGGAAAAAATATGTATCATTTTTCTTTTAAAATCCTCTAACATACTTCCTATTTCATTCTTGATGGTTGAGGTAGAAGGTGAAGAGCTTACCAAACCTTGGTTGGATCTACCTCTTTTCCTTGTAGCCTTAGAGTGGTTCTTGAACACTGCCTTGATTTACTCATAATTGAGCTAGTAAATATCTCCATTAGACATCATGTTGAGGGTCTCCATTAACTCTTCCATGGCCCCTCGAAGTAACACTAGCTTCATTGATTCTAGATCAAGGGTGCAATTAGCCCTCCTATAACTTAGCTAAAATATTTCTTCAAAGTCCTTAAGGGACTCATCTGGCCCTTGAGTCATCCTGAAGATTTCTTCTTTTTTGTCCCTTGCCCTACAATAATATTTGTACTTCATGTTGAATGCTTGTTGCATTTGAGCCCAAGTAGTGATGTTTCCTCCTTCCAAATTCATGAACCAACGTAGGGTTGCATCCTTGAGGGTGGAAGGAAACAATTTAAGTTTTTTCTCATTAGAGGTGTAATCATATGTCATGCATACAATAAAAAAAATAAAAAATGAAGGTATCATGGTTGTCAAAATCCAATCCATGAAAATGTGGGAGGCAAGTAGGGCTAACATTCTTCATTCTAGCTTCCCCATTTGTCTCCCTGATAGGAAAGAATTCAGGTTGCATGTTTCCATACATTCCTTCAATGAGTGATGGAGGCTCTTCTTCCTCTATAATATCCTCAAATATCTCTAGTTGCTCACCCAAAATGTTCTCCAAATCCTCTGTGGTCGAAGGAGGAGGTACATAGTCACCAAAAAGTGAAGGTTGAATGCATGTGGAAGTGGGGGTTTTAGGCAAAAAAATCCCTAAGTTATCCCCAGCTCTATGAGGCATTAAATGAATGTTTTTTTTTCCTTTTGAATTTTTTTTTTATCAATAGAAATACTGATGCAAAAAAAAAAAAAATTGTTTTTTTTTTAGGAAATGGAATGGAAAAGAAAGCAACTTTAAAGCATAAAGCAATAACTACTTCAACACCTCCTCGCCCACCAAAAAGTGATCAGTCCTGGTATTACAACAATAATGTTGTAAATCCCAAGGCTACCAGCTTTAATTTATCAATATGGAGTTCGTACAAACTTAAGAGGTGGCAGTGTTATATGTGTAGTAGGCAAGATTCTATCTAAGTTGCTCTGAAGCAATGGATTGAACTAAAATGTACATAAACAATTTTGCAGAATTCCAAAGAAGTAAAACTATTGAACTTAAATTTGCAATAAAAGATACAATTGAAGCATTACTTATCCTACTACATAAAGGAAGCACTAATTTATTTGCATAGAGAGAGAAGTTTGAAAAGAAATCTCAATCTGTTTTGCAAGATATAAATAACAAGAAATTAAACCTAAGCTAACTCCACAAAAGTAGTGACTCTAATCTATCTTGCAAGAAATAAAATGTATATTATTTCAATCAAGGTAAACTCTATTATATATGTAGAAACCATCAAATTCTCAAAGGTGATCAATGTAAACTATTTTTATGCTACTTAACTCATAACCAAAACCCTAATTGTAGAATTAAAGCTATAGTGATGAAGGGAAGATATACAAAGGGTCCCTACTCTTCACAAGTTTGATTCCAACACTTAAGGGACATTGTGGAGTGATGAGAAGCAAAAAATAAGCTCAAGAGGAAATTTTGACCGTGTTCAGATGAATTCTGTGAAGTGCTACAGGAATGCTACAAGATGCCCTATATTGTTATAAGATTGCATCTGAGAGCGATCTAAAGGTTCTAGAAGTGGTATGAAGGTGGAAGGAGGTGGTAGGAAGTTGTGAAAGAGTGTGAGGAACCTTTCCAAGCTTATATCTACTTAGTAGCCCATCTTGCACAAGGGGAAAAGAAAACTAACAGTCTCTTGTAGCTCTGTAATGTATTTTTTTATGCACAAACAGTTTGGAGAAACAAACGAAAACGAGAGGAATAGTGTTGAAGCATATGGTGTTTATGCACGGAAATTGATGCTGCTCTGCCATATGAACCAATAGATCTCATCTAAACACAAAATGATCATTCAACTAATAAAGACGATGTGATTAAAGGACTATTAAAATGCTAATTGCAGAAAGCCAAAATGTAGGGGAAATGATGAGTTAAATTAACTAGAATCTAACTATTGCATAAAAGAAAGACTATGTTTTTTTTTCTTGTCCACATAGGGTACACGACTAAGCTTCTTAAGAGATCTTACTTATCAACCTACAGAGATAAATCTTTTTCTCATATTCAATTTTTTACAAAAGAAACACAACTAGGCTAAATGCAAAAAAATAAATTCATAACAGAAATATGCAAAAGAGGGGCTTGAGTGCTTGGGTTGGGCCCTAACCCAAGGAAACTCATCTCCCTTGAAAAAAACTCAGGTTTTTGGGAAAATGATTATTTTCATTAATCTCATAAAGTATTCAAGTACATAACATGACAATGTTATCAACAAGTAGAAATCTTTTTCTCTAGTAATAGTCACTATCTTCTTTGAAAGTCGAATCCTACTGAGATACTAAGCTCCTTTATTTATACACTAATGAGTGATGGGTAGCCTTCTTGAAGGGAGGAATTCTTCCCTCTAAAACCCTACAAAAGTGGGGTTCGTCTCTTAGGGTTCTCAAAGTCACTGAAGGGTAGTAACTGCCCATAAGTCAGTTGAGTTGTTGATGGGTTGATGCAAGGAATGAGCCTCCTAAATCTCCTCATGTTGGTCTCCAACATGTTTTACACAATAAATGCTCTTTTTCCTACACATTCATTGCATTAGGCTACAGGATATGATGAATATTCCCTAACCTTCTTAGTGAACACATTATAGCTCAAAAATGTATCATCAAATGTAAAAAGAGAGGTTAAAATGTGTTGAAGGGTGGTAATATGGGCCTTGAATTATACCTATTTGGGAGGCCCATCATATTCTATTGCAAACTCAATAGTATGCCCTTCCAATGTGCTTTCAAACCAAAAATCCACATCACAAGAAACTTTATTACTTATTACTTGCAACTAACGCACCTCCTCCAAAGTCCATTGTCACTAGGTCCATCATGGTGATAAGTCAGATTATTTTCCTTCAACTAATGAATCCACTCTGTCAAAATAATCAAGAACTCTCAGAAGAAGATTTCATGGAGCTCGATGAACACCTACTTCTACAGCCAATCTTCATTGCTAATCCTTCAATATTTGATCTCTTTAGTTGCAAACTTGTGTTTCTTCTACTTAAACCACTGGTTGATTTCCTCTTTTTTCAGATACCATGGTATCCACATTCTTGTCATAGAGCAATCCCATCATGTAACGATCTTGGTCCCAACAATGAAACCACTTATTAGAATGGGTTTCAGACAAACCCAAGTTTGCACGCAGTGTTTGCCAACAAACACACTCAGTACCATCCCTTTCAGCCGCATAGTGGATGACGTCTCACCCCGGGTTCCATCAGGGACTACTGGAACAAGGTTTCCATAATCATATGAGATTTTTGGGTTTTTGTGACACTTTGGGCTTAAATTACCGCGTAGAAGTCAGGACACCTAATAGACAGACATATGGTAGTCATTCTAAGTTCCTATACTACGCAGGACCTCATAGAGAGTTATTCTAATTATTCAATTTATTATACACTGCCCACAATATCATTACGATAAAAACACTACATTCACATTGACTCCTCTTGTGACATAGATCATTATAGAGTACTAAATTGACATTGTTAAACCATGTAAATCATAGCAATAAAACCATACAAATAGGAACAATATGACAACACATCCATTCATAAACACATATAGGGGAAATCCATCAGTCTTTCATTACTTCACAACAGAGAAATATGCACAATGCACTATAGAAAAAATAGTTTGAATCTGGCTCCCCAGCCTTACCATGGCTAAAGATAACACATTGCAACAATTTGTGCAATGCAAAACATGAATGAATATAAAATAGACTATCTTCCTACGACCTAACTGAACTTGCAGGATTCATCTACACATATGTTGGATATCAACTACATACACACAGAACAATCAAATGAATATTGTAATCGACTAACAATGGCTTAACAAAAGAACACAACATCGATGACTCTTCACTTCATTTATCAACACCTAAACTAGGAAAGTGTAGCCTTCTTATTGGTCTTCAAGAGCTCCCCAGTCACCGTCATCCCCATTCTCATCATGTTTATTTGGTTTCCAAGTCGACTAATGGTCTAGATATTTTTTAACCACCCTTTCCTAGCTGTCCCATATTGTTCAATTGAAAAATGGTATTGGCTTGAAATATGCCAAGAGTCATTTCCCCACTTTGTCAACCTATATGCTCTTGCAAAAATCTTTTGATTCCTTCTCTATGATGGCCTCCTTCACCTTCACCAAACATCCCAAAATCCTAACTACCAAGATATGCTTCACATGCATCCTTGCCTACTTAGCATTGTGACATTTTGTGCACAGTGCCTTCATGTGTTGCATCTCCCTGTCCTTCACCTATCTCCCTATTGTGCCTTGGGTTCCCTCCTCCCGCATTTTTCTCCTATGCATGTGGTCTCCTGCACTATTACCACAAAATAAAAATAAAAATTTGCCTCCAACACAACCTACCCGACTTACTCTATATCTTCCTTAGACTACCATGACATCCACCTTAGATCTAGGGAGAAACTGACTAAATAACATCCTCCTCTACATATATAAGATCTCAATAGGGAAGCTCAAAATGAAGAACATGAGTAGGATTCATCTCCTAAACTTTTAATAACCAAACACATAAGCCTAAACTTCAAGAACCACCTTACCCTAAAATACTAAATCAATAAAAACATATAACCCAACCAGAATTTCATTGGAAAGATCAAGAACGTATATGTCATGATCCACATTTTTCAAGTTATTAAATATGTGCCAATTTATTCAAAATAGGTGAGGGAACTCTATTTGAGGAGGCCCAACCGAAAAAGGAAATATCTGCAAACAATCCATGTTATAGAAAAACTATCAAATCTTATGATACGGGGATTCCTCGCAACAAAATATTATAATCTTAGTAACCTATTCATTGATGTGCATATCAATAATATTATTATTCCAAACACATTAATTGAGTTGGGTGTCATCATTAATGTTATGACATGTGAAACCATGGATTCCTTAGGACTTTTTAGCCTCGGACAAACCTCCATTGTACTTCAACTAGCTAAGAGATCAATAATTAAACCAATAGGAATTATGGAGATGATATTTATAAATTCATGGGAATATCTCGCCGACTCTATGGTTATATAGCCTAAATTATCTCTAGGGGGATACCCTCTAATCCTTAGGTGGCCATGAATGGCCACTGCAGATGCATATATCAACTACAGATCTAGGAGTATGAAAATCTCTCGTGGCACCTCCATTAAATAATTGACCTTATATCATCTTTCCAAGTCTAGTGAAAATCTTGAAACACCTTTATGGGATAATTGGAGGATACTTACAAGGAAGAGTTAGCTCATCAAGTCCTCACTATTCATCAATATCTCGCCATGAGGGAGAAAAACGAGGATGATGAAATGAGTGATTTCATTACCTCCTCCTCCTCCTGCTCTAACACACATGCTCTTGATAACATAATGAAACTTGATGCTTAAGCCTCTCTAGCCTTGACAAATGCTTCTCCTCTTGAACATGAGTCCTTAGCTAAAAATACCAAGGGTCAACTTTAGAGATAATTCAAATCATCCCTTGTAAAACCTTAAATATTAATCAAGGGATGATAGAAGATCAAAAAGAATGATTAGTTAAATTGTTACAAAATCAAAATGATGCTTTTGCTTGGACTTATTTAGACATGAAGAGGATCCATCCAAAATTATGTACACATCAGATTTACATTAAGGAAATATCTTACCCATTTGATAGCCTCAACACTGGATGAATCTCACACTAAAAGAAATAGTAAAACAAGAACTACAAAAGTTTCTCACAACTAGCTTTATCTACCTAATTTTGGTCAGCCAATGGGTCTTCCCTCTTGTCATAGTCCCAAAAAAGAATGGTAAGTGGAGGATATGTGTGCACTATAGATAACTCAAAAAAGAAACACGCAAGGATCATTTCCATCTCCCATTCATTGACCATTTCCTAGATACACTATTTGGAAAGAAGTATTTTTCTTTCCTTAATGGATTCGATGGTTACAATCAAATCCAAGTCGCTCCTGAGAACCAGGACAAAACAACTTTCACCCATCCATGGGGACATTTTCCTATCATGTCTTTCCATTTGGATTATGTAATGCTCCAGCCACCTTTTAGAGAGCGATAATAGGTATATTTTCTAATTTTGACCATGATTATGTGGAAATATACATGGATGATTTTACCACTTATGGTAATGAGTTTAATGAAGTCATTTATAATCTAGAGAAAACGTTAATAACCTATAAGGAAAATTATGTGTCCCTCAGTAATGAGAAGTGTGAGATGATGTTGACTGACGACATTAATGAGCCCTAGTATCGAAACGAGATTGTTGCAACTCCCAAGGCTACTAACTTAAATTATTAACTTGGGGTTTGTACAAAATTAAGAGGTGTCAACACTAGCTGTGAAACATGTTATGTGTCCTTCTTACATTGCTCTAATTAATGTCATAAAAACTTAAAAGGTTGCAGCACTGTATGTGTAGTAGGTGGTGTACTTCTACCTAAGTTGGTGTAAGGGACTAAAGTACTATATGTTTGTAGAAATAAAAAGAAAAACTAAGCCTAATTGTAGAAAAAAGAACCTACGTACTTTTGCAGAGAGGAAATCTTAGTTACTTTTGTAGAAATGAAAGGCTATTCTACTTTGCACTAATGTAAATGCTAATCCTACTTGCAGAAATGTAAACATTAACCTATTTGCAGAGTGTAAATGGTACATCAAAAGGAAACCTAGTCTATGCAATATAAATAACAATGTTGGAAATGGAAACCCTAGCTTAAGATGTATGAAACAAAACCTAATCATGAAATCATTCTTCAATCACTGCATTTAAGATAGAGCTTAAGATGTATGAAATAAAACCTAATCATGAAATCATTCTTCAATCACTACATTTAAGATAGATTTTGTCAACATAGTTTATAAGGTACTTCATAATGTAATCATGAAAATCATCATTAATCTCTTCAAGTTATGAATATGTCTGCTAACCAATCATGGTTTTGGAGCCTAAGAGTCATTATTGAAGGCTAGGAGCCAAAAATAAAGCTTCAAGGACAATTCTGGTCAATTTTGGAACGCTTTTACATGGTTCTACATGATGCTACAGGATTGCCCTATTTTGCTATGGGATTGGATCCGTGAGCATTCTGAGGGTGAAAAAGGCGATATAAAGGTGGGAAATGGTAGATGAAGGTATATGAAGTCTATATGAGGATTTTACCAAGATTAGCACCTCTAAAAGCCCAAATCTTGCACAAAAACAAATGCACACGATGTCCTTCAACAACCAAGAAATGTACTTTTGGTGGCAGAGTTTTGAGGGCATTGTGTAGTAAGGATAAAGAGGTTGATGATGGTAGGAGGAATGTAGGATAGCAATTCTAACCCTGAAAATAAATAGTAGTACCTTCACACCACACAAGGATTGTGATTTTTATACTTACAAAGACTAAAATACCCAATATACTAGCTAGTCTATCCTCTAATTTATCTCACTGAATGACCAAGAAAATCAAATGAAAATGATATGAGGTAAATTTTGTTATTAAGTAGGATGTAATAAGACTCCAATCCAAGTGGAACCACTAAAAATAACCTTTTTAACATTTGCTAAAAAATAGCATAAAATCACTATTTCAAAAACTAGAAATTCGAGAATTAGTGAGCTAGTTAACCTACCAAATGCCTAACCTGATCAAGTGAAAATGCTATGGGGTGAATTTTTTTATTAAATTGAATTCTTTTAGGACTCTATGCAAGTGGAAACAACTCAAAAGAGATTCGTTAACATGTGATAGAATTTAGCAGAAAATTACTACTATTTTGCTACATGAGACTTCCAGAAATTCCAAAATTGTGAACTAGTAAACCAATCCAAGTAGCTCAATGATAAATATGAATTTTAAAAGTTGTTCTAAGGATGAATCATGATTGTGAATCTATAAATAACCTACAAAAAAACTCACTTCAATCATTCAACCAATATGACCTACAATAAAAGAAGCATGAATAGTAAATGCAGAAATAAGAGATGCAAGTGAAAAAGACATTCAAAGGGAATAAATAAATTGTACAACAGAGCTCGGAGGATCCTAGGATGGCCAAGCTGAAGGATACTCAGATTCCTACAAAGGGAACCAAGCTTTAGAAACTAAAAATGGCACCAAACTTCATTATTTGAATCAATTCGAGTACATCCCTGCTAGAAATGAAAGTGGGGCTACTAAATAACAAGTTTTCTCTACAAGAAGACTAATAAATACATGTCCCTAGAGTAAAATTCAAATTCGTACTTATACAAATTGATGGGGAAGAATCCTCCTTGAAAGAATACAATGTTCCCCTCCAAAATCCCTCAAAAAGTGGATCTAGTTCCCAACATGAGGAATCTTCATTTAATGACAGGGAACACATTCCTAGATTTTCTCAATCAGTGGAGCTCCAGAATCTTTCAATAATTTCATGATATCTAGTTCATTTATTATTTAAACTTGGTCCATTTTGTAGTAGGGAGAGAGTCCCTATATTATCTCATTCAGAATTTATTCAATATTCTCTCATTATTATGCAAAAATAAATAATATTAGGTACGTAATATGCTATTATCTCTAAACCTTCCTAACAACATATTAAAGCTATAAAAATAGTATTAAGTGTAGAAGGAGAGATTTAATATAGCTTGTATGTGCCTAAGAAAGGTTATATGGGCCTTAATTTGTGTCTAATTTGGATTCCCATCAGACATCATATTGGGGCATCATATATAGACTAAAGGAATCCAAATGGATCTTGTGAAGATTAAAGTAATACTCAACTCTTGCCTATTCCACAATCACAAAGGGAAGTAAAAAGTTTCCTAGGTCATGTTGGTCACTATAATTTCTTTATTAAATATGTTTCACAAATAGCCCATCCATTATTTGCTTCACTTAACAAAAATGTTGAGTTTTTGTGGGCAGGAAGTTGTCAGCATGCCTTTGAGGAACTAAAGTCCAAGGTGTCACAAATTCTTATTCTAAAGGAGCCCAATTGGTCCCTCCCCTTTCACATCCATATAGACACGTCAGACATTTCCATTAGAGATGTATTAGGTAACAATAAGAGAACAATTTGTACGCAATATACTTCATCAACAAAAACCTCCCACCGTCATATTTGAACTACTCAGGGACTAAAAATGAGTTGTTTATCATTATTCATTAAATAAATAAAATGTCAACATTATATTACAAGATATATAGTAGTCTTATATCTTGATCGTGTTGTTATTAAGTAGTTAATGAACAAACCAATCACTAATGGCGAAGTGACTATATGGTTTCTTTTATTGTAGGAGTTTGATATTACCATCTTGAATAAGATTGGAAAGGATAATGTAGTTGACGATCTTATTTCTAGATCAACATCTAACGAAAATGACCCCCCAGTAAAAGATTCCTATCCTAATGAAGATCTCTTTGCAGTATATACTACCTCTCTGTTATTTACAGATATTGCTAACTACTTGATTTCAAGCAAGCTTCTGCATCACCTAACTTTGAAAGGGAAACAAAGGATTATCAGACAAAGTGGAAGATTCTCATGGATTGATAGCTATAGTTTTTGCACTAGACCTGACTTGATTATTAGAAGATGTGTATGGGAAGAAGAGGTCTACAAAATATTAAAATATTTCCATTATGGCCCATGTGTGAGCCACTTTTCCAATAAAATAATTGGGTATAAGATAGTCCATCTGGGGTATTATTGGCCCTCTATTTTCAAATATTCCAATAAATCTTTGAACAGATGTGACAACTGCCAACGACCTTTGTTGTTGTTGGAACCCTTCAACATATGGGCCATTGATTTTGTGGGGTTGATAAATCCCTTTTCCCATTGGAACTCCTACATCCTAGTTTATAAAGATTATGTTACAAAATGGATGAAAGCTAAAGAACTCCTAGCAAAAACTGAACAGACAACAATGCAATTTCTCCATGAATATATTTTCACAAAGTTAAAGATACCTCGAGAGATAATGACCGATGGAGGAATTAATTTTACTTCAAGGCTCATTGAGGAATTAATAGACACGTACAAGATCAAGCACTTGGTAACAACATTGTATCATCCACGGGCCAATGAACAAGTGGAGAGAACTAACAAGATCCTTAAGGCCATCATCACCAAGACTGTCAAGTTACAACTCAAGAACTAGGTTGATCGACTCTCTAAAGCACTATGGGTCTATAGAAAAACATGGAGAACCACTCCCAAATGTACTCCATATGAACTAGTGTATGGAAAGAGGGTGATTTTTCCTATTGAAACAAAGATCCAGACACTAAACACAATGATACAGCTTAGACTAGACTTATTAGAATCTCATAAATAAAGGCTCCTCCTGATTAATGAGTTAGATGAAATATGACAGACTGTCATGTTAGGTCCCTAGACTACTAGTGTAACCCATTATTGTTATTAGTACAACCCCCTTATTATATTGTTGTGCCCATGTAGTCCCCATATTGTTATTATTTTTCCCCATAGAAGCCCACTATTGTTATTATTGTGCCCTTACATTACTATTGTTATGTCGGCTCTGATTTATTATGACCCCTTAGACTCCTATATATAGAAAGGAGGTCTTGTCATTTGTATCATCCAAGAATTGTTCATTTGGGTAATGTAAAGGAGGTTGCCCCCTCGAAGAGGCTTATTTCTAAGGCATTGATCTATTTTTTCTATCTTTTTGTGAGCTAGTTTCATAACATGTCATGCATCAAACTACAATGATACAACATAAAAATTCCAAGTGGCATGATAATTTCATCAAAAAGGAGAAATTTAAAGCCAAAGATTGGGCACTATTATTCAAATCTAAGTTCAAAGACATCATAGGGAAGTTATGCATCATATGGCTTGGGTTGTATGAGATTGGCATAGTAAATGATAATGGAGCCATCAAACTTCATATTTTTTATGAAGAAAGAACTCCTCTGATGGCCAATGGATGTAAGATTTGCCTCTATCACTAATCCTTATCAAAAGAGGCATTTTTTAGGAAGATTACTAATGGATGGCCCAATAATGATACGAAAATTGTCCAAAAAGGGGAAATCCCTTCAAGACAGCCCATTCTTCCCCTTGAAATACAAAAGAATAAAAGAGAGGGTGAGAGAGAGAGCGCTTATGTATGAAAATCCTTGGGGGCATACCTTAGTGCATGTGATGTGTAAACAAGTCTAGCTTGGTTCATGACATGTTAAAAGAAGTAAATAAAAGATTAAAAACAAAAAATCAAAAGGGCACTTCATAGTCTCATGATGGTTATGTTATAATCCTTTCACATATACACCTAATATTTTCTTTTTTTTCTGCTTATAAAGTGACTTCCAAGATATATAGGAGAGGACATTATTGTTGCTACAATTATATTGTTGCAACCCTATTGCTACAATTTTATTAATGCAACTCCATGACATAGTCCAATTACTGCAACTCCATGACATAGTCCAATTTCTACAACTCCAGGACATAGTCAAGTTGCTGCAACTTTGAACTCCATTGTTGCAACTCTATCGTTGAACCCTTATTCTTGCAATTATGTTGTCATGCTTCCATTGCTACAACTTTGCTCACCATTGTTGCTACAACTTAGTGATAAGGAATTCTTGCTACAACTTTTAAACCTTGTTGCTACAACTTTGGAATCATAACTCCATTGCTATAATTCCAATGGTTATAATAGGTAATGAAACTTCTTGTTTCAATACCATGGTTAGTTGACGTTGTTGTTGCAATTCCAGTTGAAGACTATTATTGTGACTCCACCCAGTTCCATTGTTGTAACTCAAGCACATTGTTGCAACTCTAGCATGTTCCTACAACTTTGCGCTCATACCGCAACTCTGATATAAAAGTGAATCCAAGTTGTTTGTGCAACCGAGATGCTAACGCAATTGAGGTATAAGGTATAGCCACTTATGGTAATTTAGGATAAGTATGTTTCCACAACAATTTGCATAATGGAAAGCATTGACCAGCATAATTGAACTTGCATTAGAGAAATTTTCAGATCTAAAATGGGCCTCCTAAGGAATATTATAAAATAATATTGGAAATAAAAAAATAAGATTAGATTATCTCATCAATTTTTGAAGGGAAAAAAGAAAAAACCACTTTTTCAACTCATATTTTCAAGTTATCTCCTTATGGTTTTACTCAAATTTCGAGCAGGAGCACTCGTTGGATGCATAATTTAATTTTTCATCCAAGCGGTACCCATCTTGCATACTTTTGATAGACTTACTACATCAAAAATGTGAAATACATGAAAAAATGTGATTGCAATCACGTTTTTTCATGTATTTCACATTTTTCATGTAGTAGGGTCCATTGAAAGTATGCAACAAGGGTACTCCTGGGATGCAAAATTAAAGTATGTATCCAATGTGCTCCCACTCAAAATTTGAGCAAAATCACAAGGATAAGTTTAAAATATGAGTTGAAAAAATATATTTTCCCCTTTTAATTTTTTTTAATCTTTTCACATTTTTACTCCAAAAATGGTGAATCATCCCCTATGGTTGACATCATCATATTGAATCCTACTGGTTCTTATAAAGTTTATTTTTGTGGTACATTTTTGTTTTGAGGTTCATTTTTTACCTCAAAATTTCTCTAATGACCACTTGATTTAAAATCGCATAAATCACTACCATTGTCACTGCTAATGACATAATCCTTCATCATGAAATCCCTCCTTCCATAACTGGAAATCACCATTGTTGAACTATTCATTCCATTTGCAGTAGTACTAGTTTGGAACCTGAGAAGAAAAGAAACCATGGGTGGTTCCCTCACTAGTAGAGAACCTACAGAAGCCCTATTACTACAAACATATGATCACATATGGGAAATATATCAACAAGGGTGCTGGATTGAATATGTCCAAAGGTTACAGGGGTGCAATGATGAAATAGCCCCAGATTCTTCTCTCAAATTCATGGAATATAGGTCAATGGTAGTAGGCACAGTTGTTGAGGTAAGAAAAGAAATTTTGCTTGGGGTAACAGGGATACCACACACAGGAGAAAGATGGTACTACAAGAGAAGATCAAAACTGGAAATCATGGAATCATTTCTTAATCCTGGGGAAGCCCTAGTTAAGAAAGGGATATGTTGATAAGAAGTCAATGCCACACCCATGGGATGACATAGCCTTGGTTGTACAATAGTACATTACCTGCAAGGGCCACCATGGAGTTGTATACCAACAACATCTTCGATTGATGGACCATTTGAGGCATGAGAGACTTATCAACATGCCATTTTTTCTCCTTAATACTCTACAAGCCATGACATTGCTAGTGCAAAATTCAAGATGGCTTAGGGATGCTCTTTCCAACCATAGCCTTATAGAATTACTAGTAGGATTAGCCTTGAACTGAGAAGGTAGAACATGAAGAAATTATAGGGGCCATTGTTGAAATCACAGAATTTGTAGCTCTACCAATAAGAGAAGTAGAGAGTACAACTCCACCGTGAGATGAAAATGCTACAACTATAGAAGCTACAGATACTACCAGTCCTATAGATATAACTGGGGAGTACATTGTCACAATTCCCTTGGCACTAAATACCCCCTATGCCTATCAAAGAAGAAACCCCAGAAGGGAGCGCTTCGACTCCATAGAAGGATGAGGATAGTGATGTAGAGATAATAGGTAGTAAACCCCATACCAAGCGAATAAGGAGAATGACGAAGAGACCAACCTTTGTGCCAATCCCCAAGAAAAGGAGAACTAGGTACACCCCTATAGTTGCAGCTTGACAAATATAACAAGAAAATCATGTTCAACACAAGAACCAGTAGGGGTGGAAGGTGAAGGATTTGGAGGACAAGGAGAGAGCTCTGTTAATCTACAAGAACTAGTAGATATGTCTAAATTAAAATCCCTTGCTAACATATGGGAACCAATAGATGGGATTGGGAATGACTAAAATATTATTGATCCTACAATTGAGGAGTAGCTGAAAATAGAAATATTGTTGCAACACTAGAACTAGCAAGAGAAGCTTTGGGGAAAGGCCTTGCTACCATCTTTGAAGTTTATTGAGAGGAATAAGAACAAAAAAAATCTTATGTTCATGAAGAAACCATTGTTGCAACACCCAAACTAAGGAAGTAAGCACCTTGTGTTCTTTTCCATTATATGCATCTCTTTTAAGAAGGAATAAGGTACTAGAGATGGAAAATAAGAAGCTTTAGATTACTATTAAACATTAAGGTATGAGCCTAGGGAGATGAGGTCCTTTGAGAAGCTTGATTACCTTACCCACACATCAAGTTCCCTGGTGTTGTAGCAAACAACAACCCACATTGTTAATTTTTTCTTTTTAAGATATAATAAATAATGGGGACCCTTGGTGTTTTCGTTTAGTTTTTGTCATCTTATTTTTGTTTAAAAATAATACTAAAGAGAAATTGAATTTAAAAAGTCTAAACAGAAAACCAAAGTAAATTTCTTATTGGGATAAACGTTCTCGGGACAACCTTATCAGAGCCTTTTTAATAAAATGTTATGAGATCTTTCTTCTCCAAGATTTGATCTTCCGAGGTTCCAAGATAGTTTAATTTATTTGAGTTTTGGTATATCGAGTCTCTCCTTATCAGGACTTTAATACATCGTAACTCTTATTAAATAGAACTTAAGAGATTAGTATCTTTCGAGTACTCTTGTAAGTTGGAGCTTACATATTTCAGAATCCTTCCATCCCGAACCTCGCATCTTGGGAATCCTTCCATATCAAAATTTCCTATATTGGAACATTTGTATCTCAGAGCCCTCACATCTCAAAAGATTTTATATCATCCCTTTTGTATATCAGAGATTCTCATCTCAGAACCTTTATCATCTCGGAGCTTTACATGTTGGGAAAACTTTATATCGTAACTATATTTTAAATTCCCCTATGATATTTTCGTTCTAATATTCAATGTGGCATGTTCACGTGGTCCCTTTTATGTTCACTTAAGCGATTTAATGTTTTAATTATTAGCCTCGAATAAATTAAAATATCACATTTAATAAACTTTGGTTTTCATAATTGATTTTTAATAAAGGAATTTTACACTCTGTTTCCACTTTTATGCCGTTTGTGAGTGTTGTAAAGAGTTTTTTTTGCTAAGTCTCTGCTTCTGTCACCTACATGTAAGCTCATATTCTCGATTTTCAGAAGATATGAAGAAAGGAAATAGGGCTAAGAAGAAGGCTCCACAACAGCAACCCATTAGTCCATTTCTGGAAGATGTTAATGATAAAGTTCCAGGATCGAGACTATTTTTAGACACTGTATGTACTAGAGATTTCAGATTTCCTTCATGGTAATAAATTTATCAATACTTTGAAAATGAGAACCCCATAGTTATTGTTAGAACAATCACAGTTGATGATAGTACTCCTATCTCGAAAGCCACTGCAAGCGATGTTGCCAACTCTTTTCTTCATAGGATTGTGGCTAGGCCACGATTGTTTCCTTAGACGGACATGGTCTGTTGGGTGGTTGAGAGTTTGGATATTTCTGATAAACACATTTAGACTAAAAGGGGACAGTAATAGTGTCTTTTACCAACAAAAATTTACAAAAGCATGTATCATTTACCAAATCCTCAATATATATACAATAAGGAGTACACTGAGGCTTTCATAAAGGAGCATGGGCACCTATCAGAACAAATCAAACAATGTAGGCAAGACCCAAATAAGCATAAAGCGAAGGAAACCAATAAGTATTTGCTCGATTCCATCGTTACTCCTTTCTCCAAGTTGCAACTATGATGTGTCGATTGCATGCGCTCCCTAATCTGTCGAAATTCTTGGACACCTGGGTACCTCTAATTGATGGGTCTTCCAAAGGTTATATATTTGACTAGGTTACCATGGTTTCCAATAACTTGGCTTTTCATATTTTAGCATTTCGGCAAGCTAGAATTATTTTTGAAGATAAGCTACCCCCTTTCTATATGTCAACCTATGTTATGAATGCATTGTGTTTCTCTATGGATTTTCCTGCTATGGGTTGGAAATGGACCATTCAGGATCCCAATCCTATCCATATTTATCATGACCTCCTATGGGAATCCAAATATATTGACCATCTCTACCATATTTGTCACAGAGTTATGATTATGATATATGAAGCCATATTTGAGTCTCGGCCACCTAGAATGTCTCAGGAAGCTATGGATGACCTTCATAGGGTTAGAAATTGGTTCGGAGAAGAATTTTTCACATATATCATAGTCTAGGGCCTGGATCATCCTCATGTTTTTCCTTTATTCATCCCCAATAAGTTATTCAGCAGAGAGATAGCTTATCAGACAGTGGGTTATGGTATCACTAAAGTATTGGGAGAATCAAATAAAAAGGACTGGCCTGTTTTTCCTCTAAGATTTGGTATATTTTCTTTAGCCAATTATCATCATGCCGAGAAAGAGATCCTTGTTATTCAAGCTCTCAAATTGCCTACTATTCCCAATAGATAATATGACCTAGTTTCAGTGGTGAAGAAATTTGCTACATCTAAAGGAATCAAACAATTCATCCATGAAGAGGACATATTGGATTATATGTTTTTACAGTCTTCGTCCTATGCTACAGTACTACAGAGAGTGGAAGAATAGTTGACTGTAGAGTACAAAACTTAGTTTTTCCAATACATAAATTCTCGAATAGCCAATATTCCACTAAATCTGTTACAGCTACCTTAGGAAAAATCATCAGAGTTTATTGCTCAGCTTAATAGTTCCTCACAAAAGGTCATTCCTCCTAAGGATCAGCCAGAGGTTGTTATAATTTCTTCTCCACCTCAGGTTGATGTATTGATTTTTAATCCCGAATCAAATGAAGCATTGAATGAGTTTAGTATGACTATAAATCCTAAGACCAAGACCAAAACTTCAGTTTCTCAAACTGCCACTTCTTCACAACAAGTGAATGTTCGGGGTACTATTAAGAATGCTAAACAAGATACCAGGTCATAGGAAGGTACTAATAATTATTCCATTCTTGATCAGAATGATATTGAAGTTATTCCTGCCTTCTCTACTTCAAAGGTGACTCTTAATGTGGAGGAGATTCCTCCTTTAGATATATTCTACAGTCTTCAACATAAGGCAGTGATTAAAAGGGGAAGAAAGAAAAGAAAGCTCGAGCAATCTCAGTCGCTAGTTCCTAGAAATATTTCTTCTTTTGAAGTTTTATGGAAATTGTTATAAACATTTTTGGGCCCTACAACCCCAAGCATGAAATGACCATAAACCAAGGGCTCCTAAGTCCCTAAAAGTGTTGTTCTAACCCCTAAAGGAACAAGGTCAACTGATTACAGCTTCTCCCAGAAGTTCTCCATGAAAAACTACTCAGAACTGGTCAAAACTGGATCATTGCACTTGCTCCATGGCCAGGGTGTGATGCATCGCACCTTGTACACACGGGAAGTGCCTTGCATTTCAAAAATCCCTTCTATGGGGTGCGATGGACGAGAAAAGACAAGTGGCGAAGACAGTTTGCGAGGTGGATGATCATGGAATCTTCCAGAAACTTCTCTTGGGACACTTGCCTCTCAGAATCGCCCAAGGATGAGTAAGAGATCAATGAGATCTCCAAGTGGCATCAAGAACTATCATAGAGAAGACACTAATCAAAAACCCAGAGCTGACTCACACCTCTGCAAATATCTATAGATAGATCTCTCATCCCAGAGATCTAGAGGTTGGAGGCTGGAATTTTGCATATTGTAAGGAATTGTTGTTGGTTTCCTGAGACAAACATCAGATTGTTGGGTGATCTAAGCTTTGTTTGAGGTGAAGAGGGGCTTCTTTGCTGGGAGGTTGATGTTGGGTCAGAACAACCAGTTGTAACTCCTCTTGGCTCTTTTCTTGTTTATCAATAAAAGCTATTTGAGTTTTCCTCCATGCTTTTGTGTCATTGATGCTTGTTACATTTGTATGGTCAATTTACATCTGACCCTAGATTGTTTATGATTATAGATCCATGTCTTTGTATAGTGCTATGCTTCTGTGATCTTACAGGTACTTTGTGAAGCTGGGCGTGCAAGGGCACAGATAGCTGAGGACTATCAAAGAAGAGAGGGATCAAATCAGGAGATTGGCGCAAGACAGAGGTTGGTATTTCTGTTCCTCTCTATCTATAATTCATAAAGGAAAAACAAAAGTAGCTTTTCTCTGTTTGTTTGTAAGGCAGCTGTCACACCTTAGTGGGATAGAGTAGTTCTAAATAGACACTTTTCCCTGTAACAAAATGGCAACTCCGCTGGGGATGTCTAATTAGTTTGTTTGTTTATCATTCTTTGTTGTTTGTTTCATAAACTTACAAGTAGCATTCGAACTGCATTTGCCATAACAAATGCAAAGTAGACAACTGCTACTTCAATCCATCTACTGGATCTGTTTATGATTTAAACAACTGATTCACAAACTATCTGATTGCCCTTGTGATAGCTCTTAGATCCTCCTTAGATCTACCCTTGATTGTTGCATTACTGATTGCTTTTTACTCGGCCAAAACCCAAGAACTGAACTGCAAACTGTGACCCAGAACCCGAACAGAGTCTCGTTTCTGGCCCAGCGCAGGTACTGTTCAGAGATTCTGAATTTCAGCGCACTTCCCGAGTGGACAACCTGCACTGCATTTCAGATTCTCTATGTTACAGGTGCGTTGATCAGACTAGCTCTGTACAGTTGTGGCTTCTGTGGATCATTCTTTCTAGTTCTATTCCTGAATTTTGCTGCCTGTGATCAGTATATGTCTGTTTGAAACCCCTTTTCCTTGCTGTTATTCTGCCTCCTTTGTACAAAAGAACTGTATATGTTTTTGTGTGTTTGTTGAGTCATTTACAGTTCTCCTTTGCAAAAGTAGCATAGTCGTACTGTTGTCCTTTGATTTGAATATGTCGCAAGTGTCGATTTCGATCGTAGGAAAGAGTTTGATTGTTGTTGATGGTCGATTATCCTGTTACTATTGCTTTTGGTCTGAATTTGTAATTTTCTAGTGTCAAAAACAAGTATTCATTTCAAAATCGTAAGGTGATTTAATCGTCTCCATTTTTTTTTATTTCGAAAAGAAGCTTGTTTATATTGGTCGCTTGAAAAGAAATTCAGATTTGTGCATCAACTTTCTTTTTAGCATCCATATACTAAGAAATTCGAAAACAAATACATGCATGTGCATTTGCATATAGACAGTCTGATTGGCTTGATTTAGGAAAGTGCATTTAGAGTGTACTCTTTGCTCTTTGTGAAAAGATTATGTCTTTCTTTTCCCTAGTAGCTAGGATTTTCATTGCATAAAAGAGATAAAAATTTTGTTTATCATCTTAGATTGCATTTTAGGAATTATATCTACATGTCATGGTGAATCCGAAAGGAAAACTTCATAAACAAGATCAACTTAAAATAAATTCAATGAATCTAACAACGCTTTGGAACTTAACACACAACATTTAGAGGTCTAGGCTAGAGACGTATTCCGGCGTCGTAAAGCCTGGTAACTGTTGTTCTCACTTATGGTTGGGTGATTCCTCCACTTTGAGACGATAAGTGCCAGTACGGACTTGTGCTCCCACGTACCGTCGAGTATATTTTGAGAGACCCCAATAGGCTTAATCCTTTATCCATAGGAAGCCGTGTCTGCCACCCTATCGATCGCAATGCACTGAACACAACATTCGGGAAGATTGATTGTCGTACCGTAAAAAGTATTCTGCAGTTTTGCGATTGATTTGGTAATCCCTCTACCTAGATTTCCAGAGCAGTCCCTTTCGTTCCTTTTCAGACTCCTTAACAGAAAAGGTCCATCTGAGCACTTGTCACTTCAGGCTCATTAAAAATCGAAGGCGACTAGAGTCATCTTTTGTTTTTTCTCGACTCTTAAAAATTGAAAAAAACAAGTTGTGTCAAAGCGTCTAAAATTCATTTAATTCGGAAACATACTTCCCTTTTATTTTTAGTTGATCGAGTAATCCGCAATTGTGGAAGAAAGTCAATCGAAATCGCTAGAAAATCTTTTGGATAGACTAGATATGTCTGAACAACCATCAACATCCAGGACTGTGTCATCCAACGCAGCAGCGGCAGAGCCTCCTGCTGCTACTCCAACGATGTTCGATGGTATACCATCTGTCCCGGCGAGTTATCAACAACAAGCTGGAGTCTAATCAGGGACTGTTTCAACGACATGGTCAGTTCCTATTTCTTCATCTGGATTATCATCTGGTATTTCTTATGTTGAAACTCAACAAATTGATCCAATGTGTTTTCAAAGGCCAATATACCCTTTAAGTACTGGATTCCCACCATATGGAGGGCAGTATGCCTTCTCATTGTTCCCTCCCGGAGAACAACCATATGGGAGTTTACAACAAAGTTCAGGTCAAACTGGAATTACATCCAGCGGTTGGGTACCAATACTGCCGCAGCAACCAAGGGTTGTATATTCAATGCAACCAGTCCACCCTGTGTCGAATATTCCCACTATACCTTCTATGGTGACTACATCGCAAGTACAAGTGCTACCTGTTGTATGTCAACCCCAAGTTTCTAAGGTTGCAATACAACAGTCTCTTGTCTCAACGACTCAATCACAACCTCAGGTTAGTGCCTCCTTATCTGGAGCGACTCAGGCTCAAACAAGTACTATGACTTCTCATCTTGGTCAATCATCCAGTATTGGGCAACAGCAAATGGTCCAACAACCATGGCTGATTCAATCTCAACAACCACCATTCCAACAATCATATCAAGGACCTGAGCAACAAGTCTTTGTAAGTAATGGGCAACCGCATTTCCAAAGCGGTTATCAACAACCATATTATAATGGTTATGCCCATCAACCTTGTCAAAGTTGCCAGCATCAAATACATTATGCTGGTATGCAAAGACCCACTGCTCAGGCGATTCCATCTTATCCTGGGTATGCTTCGCCTAACCTGAATCAACAGTTGCCCTTTGTAGCAACTCTATAATTACCAGATCTTAACTAGCTGACGAATGATCCAATTGCTTATTCCCCTTGGTGGCCAGCGATTCCGCATAAACTTCCATCAGATATTCCTAAATTTAATGGAAATCCGGGTGAAGATCCATCGAATCACGTGATGACCTTTCATCTATGGTGTTCATCAAACACCCTAAATGATGATTTGATAAGACTTCGCCTCTTTCAGAGGACGTTAACGGGTCTGGCGGCAAAATGGTACATCGAATTGCCTAGATCTTTGTTCGACAACTTCAGTACCTTAGCCACAACCTTTTTAACCCATTTTTAGTTACCAATAAGGTACGGAACGGGAACAGAACTTCTTACCAATTTCAAACAGACAACGGCCACTCACATATCTGATCATATACATGAGTGGCGACGTCGTCGTAGAATGGTAAAAACATATGTCCCCGATCAGCTCCTAGCTGAATGGTTTATCAAGTCATTACTACCTTCCATCACGGAAGATGTGGCAAAGGGGGGAGTCGTAACAGAAGAGCAAGTTATCGCTCGTGCGCAATATTTGGACTTGATTTACACTCAGTCTGGCACGCTCTACGATAAAATACCTGACGCCCCTAGACCGGAATTCTCAATTCCTCCTCCCCCTAAATCGAACAATGACTCTCATGCCTGCGATGGCGTGATTGGCACAACAAACACGAAATCAACAAAGGCTACATCTAAAAAGGCCCGTAAGATTTCTAGTCAAAATGCAAATGAGGAACTTCTTACCTCAGAAGTAAATGCTATGTTTAGAAAATCTTCGGCAAAATCACATAAACCATCTTTTGTCGACGCGTTTCAAACCAACCAGTGTGGTTCATCGTCAGGACAAGTTGAAGAACTAATCCGGCTGAGTTGAATAAATAGAGTGTGCAGAGACTCCCACGGCTATATTGCCAACGGCTAATTTTGACCTAAGGATCCTAGTCAAACCCTTAATTTAATTATTAATATTCCTATAAATGGCTAAACCCGGTAATTAAATTAAGGGTTTGACTAGGATCCTTAGGTCAAAATTAGCCGTTGGCAATATAGCCGTTGGAGTCTCTGCACACTCTATTTATTCAGCTCAGCCGGATTAGTTCTTCAACTTGTCCTGACGATGAACCACACTGGTTGGTTCGAAACGCGTCGACAAAAGATGGTTTATGTGATTTTGCAGAAGATTTTCTAAACATTATTATGGATCACAGAAGTCTAAATTCCTTAGTAAATGCTATGTCGACCGACAAGGGAAAGCAACTGAAGCAACCAGGGGGCAAGAAGAAAAAGAAAGGGAGAAAAAAGAAGCAGGATGAGTCATCTCCTGAAAAAGCTTCTGCAAACCCTTATGGGCAAAGGAAACCCCCTGCGGGGTGCCATATATGCGGTGAGGATCATCGGACAAGAGATTGTCCACATAAAGCTGAAGTTAAAAAATTCTTCAAGAATTCAAAAACCTCAGCAGTGTTAACTGATCCGTTTCCAAGCCCGGGAACCAAACTGGTTGCTAATCAAAATGCTTCCCGATCCCAAGTGCTTATTTTGTCTATCTCAAAACAACAAAATGATGCTTTGACAAGGAATAAAGATTACAGGAATCCACAGCTGTCGAATAACAAGACTAATGAACAACCTAGTAGTTCGAAAACAACTTTGACCAAAGTTGTGTCACCCATCATTTCTGAGCCAATGATAAATCCGCCAAAGGGAGTAGTACACAAATCGACATTTAATCCTCGTGCCAAAGTAGCACAGAATTATAATATAGTAGAGGACCTGGCCCAATCGCCATCCGCTATGTCAACACTTGAGGTACCACAAAATTTCCCCTCTCAAAAGAAGGATCTATTATCAGCAATAGGTGGGATTGACCCAATGGATTCCAATCTTGTGGCCTTTGATCATAAAGGATATGACCCTCAGTTACCAGTTCAACTAGCTTTCCTTATTCAAGTGAAAGCCCTCAACAAAACTGTTCATCGAACAATTATTGATGAGGGGGCATCTACATGTATTATGTCGATGAGTTGCTGGAAAAATTTAGGCTCACCACCCTCATCGAGATCATCAACGACGTTAAAAGCATTTGATGGACTATCATACACTCCATACGAGATTTTAAGTAACTTGCAAGTTGAACTGGGGGGAAAAACAGTAGAAATTTATGTTGAAGTAATTAACGGAAACCTCGATTACAACATCCTACTGGGAAGGCCCTGGATATATGCCATGGCCACAGTTGTGTCGACCTACTTCAAGAATATTGCATTTGCCTTCCAAGGAGGAATTACAATCGTCGACCAACAAACATTTCTCCCCAACAATTCACAAGTTACGGGAAGCATTCCAATGATCCATGGAAGCAATCATTCGCTTCAAAATATTGGAGTAGGCCTCCTAAAAGACCCTGCCTTAATGGGTACTTTTTCCCTACCGCCTCCGAGTAATCTGGCGGAAGTGGCCACAGTGGAAACCTGCAATATGAAATCTTCTATATCTAATGGATCCAGAAGATTCCTAAACATTTTTTCAGCATGGATCATCGCCATTTTAGAAATATTGTAGCAATCAATTTTCTTGGCCTGGGGGGCAACCCCAAATCAACGCTCATCGAGTGTTTGGATAGATAGGTCTAAGGAATATGGCACCTCTTCAGATCCTTGGTCGCATGTACATTCTACAGACGAAGGAATCATTCAATCAATGATGATAAGAGAGGCACCATGGGAAGATTACCACCATCGCTCCCATCTTCTGAATTGTAAGGAAGATAGTTCCAGTGACCTTAATCATCCTTCAGTTTTTGATTTTCTATCAAATACTGTAAATACGGTGGATTCCGAGGACAGTTCATTTACTGTGTCAACCTCATTAAAAAATGAAACAAATCCCCTTTCCAAATCTCAAAGGTAAACCTTCATTCCAACCACCGAGTTGAATGCAATGAAGCTTGGGGGGCATGCACCTCGATTTGCGTTATTATGCTGGGGGCATGCAAACTCGCCATGAGCAATGTTACTACAGGGTTCAAGCTCGTTAAAAAATAAACCCGCATCGAGCAGTTTTAGCACATAGTTCAAGATCGTTAAAAAATAAACATAAAACATGAGCAAATGTTTTCCCCCGCGTTTAAGCTCGTTAAAAAATGAACTATTCCCCGGTAAATAACCATCGTGAATGTAATACTTCAGCCGTTAAAGCCTTGGTCGTGTTTGCACCGTCACCTCCACTTTTTCATTGGCCGATCATTCACCTCCATTTGATTGTTTACCCATTTTGAGGAACAGCTGCGAAGAGTGATTTCACTAGCCATCCTTGTGACACTGTCGTGATTGGAAAATTCCAACCCTTACGTGGAATCAGCTGCTACCCATTTTATCACTTGTTCCTCAAAAGACGAGTCTCCTTTAAGCTCTTTTCAACTGACTCATAAAATATGAAAAGATTGCCAAGCCATTGGCCTCTCCAGCTCGTTAAAGGGAAAGGAAGTGATATCCCTCCTCTAGATTTTAGTCTTTTTGGACCTGAGGGATTATTACACAAAAAGATCGAGCGCTTGTTTTGTTCAGCTCGTTAAAAGTATCGAAAATTCATCCCTTCTGTATTGTTTTATACTTTTTCGGACTTAAGGGATTAGATGACGAAAAATGAATTTTGGAGTTACCTTTACGTTCCTTTTCAGACTCTCTAAAATTGAAAAGGACCGAGTTATCTTTGTCGTTAAACTCGTTAAAAAGATTAATAGCGACAAACTTGTCTATAGACGAGAACGAGTTTCACTATCGCTAGGCTCGTTAAAACATAGCGATGGGTTTGCCCGAAGGGCAAATTATAGAACAAGCATATGTTATCCTCCTCAAGCTTGATAAAAATAAAGAGGTCCTGGTCAGCAATGACTGGGGAAAAATTTGGAAGAAAACTTGAAGAAACTTTGTTGGTAGCAAGTCGCTCTTGAACATGACACTTTCACTCTGCATCCAAGTCGGGTTGGGTTGTTTCATTCACCGGTCACATCACCATGGTCACATCATACCATCCACATTTGGGGTTAATGCTACAAATCCATCACATCAGTGTCGCTGATATGTTCAAGAGAAGTCATTCAGAGAATTCACCTGTGTCTCACCCACTACCATACATTTATGCTCTGTTCTTTCATGACCGCCACCCTGAACCTTATATCACCAGATTGTTTTCACCTCCATTAAAATCATTTGCTCCGTTCCATGTCATTGATGTGGGATTCATTAAGGCCCTCCTGTGACGGATCACTTCTTGTCGACATCAGCTCATTATCCAAGAAGTTGACCTAGGAACACCCCATTCAGTACTTTGAAGCTTGCATGCCTCAATGGCAAGTTTCTCACTTCCGGCGACAGGTTTACATCAATGGCCTTCGACCGAAAGATTTTGCGTGGTGTTCGACGCCAAGTCCTTTATTCACACCACGTGAATTGTACTGCAGTACCTTGAGGGTCATTATCATTATCGGTGATCCCTCTCGCGCTTGTTAACAGTTTACATCATTGAATGGTAATCAAGCGATGTCTTTCCATGTTCGACTTCAGAACATTTCTCACATGGATCGACTTGTACTTCGAGCGAAGATCGAACGAGATTGAAGACCCCGGATCTAGTTTCATCCATCCGGGCTACGATATATATTCAGGGAAATAAAGACATTAAATGTACATCATTGTTGCACAGATAATCATCCACTCAAAAGGATGATGGCTCTATCAGAATCATCAGTCTACACTTAGACGATTGTATGTCCTATGTACATGAAAATGAATTTATAAAGCTGAGCATGGGAATGCCCGCCTCAGCTAGATCATGAAAATATTATGAAGATAATGTATTGTATTGTATCTTATTACATGTCTCCTCCCAGCATTGAAAGAACTTCGGAACCTCATAATAAAGCATTTCACCCGACATCAAAGGATTAACGACCTCATGCTTTAGGGGGAAACTGTTATAGATATTTTTGGGCCCTACAACCCCAAGCATGAAATTTCCATAAACCAAGGGCTCCTAAGTCCCTAAAAGTGTTGTTCTAACCCCTAAAGGAACAAGGTCAACTGATTACAGCTTCTCCCAGAAGTTCTCCATGAAAAACTACTCAGAACTGGTCAAAACTGGATCATTGCACTTGCTCCATGGCCAGGGTGCGATGCATCGCACCTTGTACACATGGGACGTGCGTTGCATTTCAAAAAGCCCTTCTATGGGGTGCGATGGACGAGAAAATACAAGTGGCGGAGACAGTTTGCGAGGTGGATGATCATGGAATCTTCCAGAAACTTCTCCTGGGACACTTTCCTCTCAGAATCGCCCAAGGATGAGTAAGAGATCAATGAGATCTCCAAGTGGCATCAAGAACTATCAGAGAGAAGAGACTAATCAAAAACCCAGAGCTGACTCACACCTCTGCAAATATCTATATATAGATCTCTCATCCCAGAGATCCAGAGGTTGGAGGCTGGAATTTTGCATATTGTAAGGAATTGTTGTTGGTTTCCTGAGACAAACATCAGATTGTTGGGTGATCTAAGCTTTTTTTGAGGTGAAGAGGGGCTTCTTTGCTGGGAGGTTGATGTTGGATCAGAACAACCGGTTGTAACTCCTCTTGGCTCTTTTCTTGTTTATCAATAAAAGCTATTTGAGTTTTCCTCCATGCTTTTGTGTCATTGATGCTTGTTACATTTGTATGGTCAATTTACATCTGACCCTAGATTGTTTATGATTATAGATCCATGTATTTGTATAGTGCTATGCTTCTGTGATCTTACAGGTACTTTGTGAAGCTGGGTGTGCAAGGGCGTAGATAGTTGAGGACTATCAAACAAGAGAGGGATCAAATCAGGAGATTGGCGCAAGACAGAGGTTGGTATTTCTGTTCCTCTCTATCTATAATTCATAAAGGAAAAACAAAAGTATCTTTTCTCTGTTTGTTTCTAAGGCAGCTGTCACACCTTAGTGGGATAGAGCAGTTCTAAATAGACACTTTTCCCTGTAACAGAAAGGTTCCTCTGCTACACCTTTCAAAGAATTAGGAAAATTAACTCAATTTACAGGGGCCTATGCTTCTGCCACAATAGAAAAAGTAGCGAAATTCCAAGAACTTCTAAAGGAAGAAGAAGAAAAAATCACTTCATTAGAACAAGAACCCAATGCCAAGAAGCAAATATTTACTAAACAATGCAAGAATCAGATAGAAGAGCTGCAGGAGAAATTTGATACCTTGAAAATACAACATGACAAGGAGATACAGATAAAAGATTATCAACTTAAAGAAGTGCATAAAAAGATAGAGCAGTTAAGTGTCAATCCTTAATTGACAGAGTTTAAGAAAGAAGCCAAGGAGTTAAATACTCTGGTCAGGATCGATAGAAAATATTCTGCAACAAGCTCATATTGATTCAATATGGATGTAAGATAGGAATTCCTCTCGTCGATCTTTTAAATGAAATGATTAATTATTTCGATGAAGTGAATGATTAGCTGACTGGTTTTTTAACCTTGTAGGAAAGTAGAGAAGCCAGCGAAGCAAATATGCCTAAAATCGATGAAGCACAAAAGACAATAATTTTCCAAGAGTGGGAAATTAGAATGAAACAATTTGAGGTTGTAGTTAATGAGGCTCGAGATATTTCTAGTTTTTTCATTGAATCAATCAATGATACTCTGTTGCAAGCAAATCTGATTTCTAATTGCCTAGAAGATATACTTCCAAATGCCAAGACCTTAATGAAGACTTGGATGGAATAGAGCAACACAATGATTGAAAGAATTGAGCAATTATCCAAAATTGACCTTGAGAGTCATTAACAATTTCTTGTCGAGCCCCACAACCAATGATTGGTACTTCACTGTCCATCTAATGTTTCTACATGGAATCTTCCACCATTGAAATCATCTATATTCACTAGTCAGATGAGAATCAACCCTAAACATCCTCCAGAGCTCATGATCATGTTGGACATTTGCATGTTGCGGAAAATCACAATTGGATAGTCCTAGTCCTAAATTTAAAGGTTGTTGCAACAATTTCCTGATTTATTTTTACGGTTTATTTCTGTTGAGAGATTAAAGGAAGATTTTGTTTTTATTTTCTTTGTATTAAGACTATAAATACCCCTCTTTGAGATGGAGAAAGGGGTTCTGAATTTTGAGAAGAAGGAACTTGAAATTGGACTATTGTATTTCAAGTTTTTCTTAATATAAAGTTGAACCACTTGTAGTTCCAGAATGAGAAGATTCATAGTTTCTCGGGTACTACTATCCATTGTTTTTTTTACTTTTCTTTGAAAGGAATTGTTTATTGATATTGTTCATATATATGTGTTTCACTCAGTCCTTAATGATCACTATTGACATGTTTGATTGAAATCTATGTTATATTGTGAACAACAAAATATTTATCATATGTGATGCTTTAATCAAATTAATTTTATTTGATTGAATTAATATCGTAATTGCATAATGATCTGTATTATTGTGGTTGTTATGACATCTCTCTAACACATATGTTTTCATCTTACCCGAGTATTATAATAAGTTATAGCGATAAGTAAGTAAATTATCAGAATATATTAGTTTTCTCTACTAAATACATTATCACCAACATTCATCCCATTCCCCGCATTTTAATTAAGGGAAACTGGTCCCATAATTTCAGTCAGAGCCATTATTCCAAATGGAAAAGGGTGTAATTTGTAGAAATTCTTGTAGATTCAAACTGCTAATTGTAATATGCTAAAACAATAGACTTGAAGCTACTCTACTCATCAGCAGAAACAATAAATGATCGATGAAATCACAAAGAATATAATAGAAAGAATTTAGTCACACCTAACACAATAATTTTATGGGGAAAGCCACAGCTAAAAACCCTGGTTGTCTATATATTGCATTAATTAGAAAAATTGAGAAGATTACAATGCTTTTCTCAAGCCCAAGCAATCTCTGCACAATCTCAACTTGCCTCTCTACCAACCTATGAACAAGATTCTTTTAGCACACCTTTCTCTCACAAGCTCCACGCACAAACTTGTGCTTCCTATTGCTTGGTCTCACCAACTCGTGCTCAGGAAAACAATGATTAAACTTGTGTCTTCATTCCTCCTTTTAAAGGCAATTCGAATGGTTAAAAATAGTGAATTTTCTAATTAAGGAATGATTTATTTTAGGCCTTCTTCTGATTGCATGCACCATCTGTTTAATTTAGATGATTTTACAATTGATAGTACATTGTCCCTGAACTCCAATCTCAACTGGTTCTTTCTTTGATATGACATGCATGAGTTAATTATGAGTGAATCTTCAGTTTACTGGCTAAGCAATGTTGGTTACTGTTTGCCTTGTTGGAATTTGGTCCAAAAATAGATCCAAAACACTCCTGAAGTCTTCAAAATTCGCTTAAGATCATCCAAAGATCGAAACAATCACATGCCAAGAGCCCTTAGCATGGCGGAAAAGGACTATCGGGAGGCTATAACACTCAAAAACAGTGAAAAAACCAAGTACTGAAGGCATACACAAAGATGATGCATAGCAGCCATCGGATCTGGCTGATCATCGGCCCAGATCTAAGCGGAAAATCGCAAATCGGCCAAACACAAAGGAGGACTTAAGGTTGGGTAGAAGACACCCCCGATCAGTGATGTCCGATGATTGAATCGGCGGAATCAAGCCGACGGAGTAAGGGAAGACCGAGTGGAACTTGCAATCGCGATCAGTGATGCAATGTATGCAATGTGGACCATCGATCAAGCGCGCAAATTGACGACCCACATCATGTCGCATGATTGCAATCGGCAGGGACATACACCATGTTATATGGAAAGACCTCTGGCTTGGGTGATATGCGATTGCGATCAGATCGCATCGCTATGTTGCACCGGAGAAACATTAAGGGGCGGGCCTACGCAAATGTATGTGTGCAACCTGATGAACCGGACCCTACGTAATTCTAAATATTATTTCATAATATTTGAGGTCCGCGGGAAAGTAATTTTCAATGCATTATTCATTGTTTTGACGTATTTATAAAATGCAAAGGGAGCCTTGGAGCACCGCTGATGCGATAAGACTCGGACCCGAAAGGGTTTGGGAATGAAAATTTATAATATTTTCAGGTCCGCCAAAGCCAATTTTCATGTTATTTTGACGATTTTTTGTATTTCTAGAATACAAAGAAAATACACAGGGACAGGCCATCAGCGACTTGCGATAGCGACTCAAAGGATGGACCTGATGGGAGAATAGGCCATGTTTAAGGACTTTTTAAGTCTGAAATGAATAGAGATGGGTGGGATTTGCACAGTTGCAGTGTTTTCTGTATAAAACAGAAAACAATCATTGATTAATATTTGAAGGGATTTTAAAGGGCCGAAGACCCATTCCATCACAAAGCATAAGCGTCTAGCGATGATTGCTAACGCCAGAAGAAGAATTTGGCAGGGAGATAGCTACCAGCGAACAGAGGCCGCAAAGGGAAAAAGCCCAGCACGATGCATCCGAATCAACCCGAAGCGATCATGAAGCCACAACACGACACATCCAAAACCGAAAAATTATCATGGAGCATCGCTTGCACGAGCGAGCTCCCAGATAGTGAAACAAAATACCCGAATGTGGTTACTCTTCTGTTGGAAGAAGAAACCTCCGAGCCCATGCATGCCTAGTCATGGCATTAGGTTGTTGAAAAGACAGGGAAGATAGAGTAAGACACTCCGAGCCTTTGAGAGCTCAAGAGCATTGTAAAGGGCCTATAAATGGTTGAGAGTTAAATGTAACAAGGGTTCAACTTCTAGAGATTGTTGATACTTTGCTACTCAAGCTTCTCATCTTCATTCTATCAATATAAGCTTCTTTTGTTGTTATATGTTCAATGTCCATTTTATCTTCTGTTCTAAGCTTGCACTTGAACAGGTTGTTCATGTTTCTTCTGTGTCTAATGCTAGATAACTGTCATATTATCTCTACATTGATAAATTAGATTTGCAAGATTCATTTACTTCCTGTAGTTGTCCATACATATGTGTTTATATATGCATCTGTTGGTACAGTTGGTATTCTCCATCTATCCATTGAATCTACAAACTATTGAGCATTAGTGGTCTAAAGCCTTGTAAAGCTGAGGGTGTTCATGCATGTCTTGAGTAAAAACAGAGTTGAAACGGTTATCTGGCTTGATCCAAACCATCATTTATTCCAATATTTTAGAGAACAATATTGAAGATTATATGTTACCAAGCATCTCCGAGCTGAAACCTAGGAGAGATTCCTAGAGTGATAACATAATTGGCACCATTGCCGGGGAGAGGAGACTGAAGCTCAGCTTCCCTGGGAGACGACACAGATCCAGCTTTGATGATGGAAAAAATTTGGGCACTTTTTGGTTGTAATCATCTATCTGGCGACTCTACTAAAGGACGAACCTCTTGGTGAATCCACTTCATAGTTCTAGCTCAGTTTGTGAGGCATACTCTGAGAAATCCTCAGAAGCCACAAGTTGACCCAGTACCTGACCCTAAAAAAATCATCAAAGAAAGAAAGGTATTGCAGAAAGGAGCATCAGGTTCAGGTAAATCTAAACAATATTCTATATATCTTCAAGAAAATCCTGCAATAGAACAAATACCTATTGAGAGTATAACCTCTAATACTAGCAGTGAAGAAAAACTCTCAGAGATTTATAAAGCTCCTTATTCTTTAGGTTCTCCTTTTGTTGTAAGCCCAAAGGAAACCTCACCTCCTATCCATCATACTCCTTTAGTCTTGTCAGTCACTCCTCAGCCCTCTATCATTCAGATTGCCAGTACTCTTATAGCCACCATAGTTATGGCAGGCCCACAAGCACCTACCAAAATGGAAAGAATCATAGCTGCTAGGTATGGACCTATAGTACTACCCACTCCTTTGAATGCCATGCCTACTGGATAATATCATAAATATAGGCCTAAGTTCATTGGGACTGAAGGTGTTATAGCTGAGGAACATCTTGAGTCATTCTATAGCTATGTTGATAACCTGGACATTAGTGAAGATGATGTGTGGATGAGAGTCTTTGTCCAAAGCCTAGATGGAGAGGCTAGAAAATGGTTCAGAGAACTGACCCCAAGATCTATAGCAGATATTGAGGCTTTAGATGATGCATTCCTAAAGCATTAGGGGGATAAGAAGGATCTCCTCTACTACCACACTGAGTTTGGGAACTTAAAGAGGGAAAATGGTGAGTTGCTATCTGATTTTAATAAGAGGTTTAACCGCATGTATAGCAAGATACCAGCTGAAGTAAAACCCACTACTACCTCTGCTAAACTCACCTATGCCAGTGCTTTTGATTCTAACTTCTGGCTATTGTTGAGGGAGAGATGATGTGCTACTTTGGCTGATATGCAGGATGCAACCTTGGAAGTAGAATCAAACATCATGGCTACAGAAAAGCTCAAAGGTAATGTTGATAGAAGGAGACAGTGGGGTGAGTCTACATCATCTTCAGATCCCAAGATCGATAAAATGACTAAGATGATAGAGTCATTAGCCTCTGAAATCTCCAAATTAAAATTTGAGCAACACTCTGGGAAAGGAAGAGTTCCTGTTACCTTTGCTCCTAGAAATCCCAATCCATATAGAAGAGCTAATGAGCAGTTGCAGATTTTTCAAAGAAGCAAAGATGTCAATGAAGACCAAAGGGTGAAGACCCCTTTTCAAAATGTAGTCATGGAAGAGGAGCAGTTTGATGAAGATGATGAGATCCATTGTATGGAAGACAAAGGTAGTGCCCCTTTTTTGACCTTAGTTGCCTATGAAAAGTCATTATTCAATGACCAGATCAGCCAAGAGTGGGACGATGAAGTTGTTTTACAAACTGAAGATCAGCAAAGATATAATCTGAGGTTGAAGATGAATAATGCCAAGGAAACTCATGTTCAAAGAGCTGTTGTCCCTGCAGTACAACAAGCTAATAAGCAGAAGCGACCAATAGTTGATCCTATCATCCTCAAAGCTCTAGCCCACGAGGTAAGAGGCCCTGACAAGTCTCCTTCTCCTTTCATTTTTGAATCAGAAATCCAAAAGCTAAGAATACCTATGCCTCTAATTGAACTAGTGAAGAATGAGTCCTTCGAAAGATCCATCCTCGAGGCCCTTGAACCTAAAGCCATCCAAGCCTCCACTGACTATGTAAATCTGCAAGATGACAAAACAGCTGTTATTCTCAGCCCAATGATTGAAAATTGTGAAGACAGCTCCCCATCATTCTATATTTCTCTCACTATTCATGACAAAATCCTTCACAATTGCCTTTTGGACTGGAGCCAGCCATAATCTAATGCCCAAGGCTGTCATGGATAAATTGGGTCTTGAAATTACCAAGCCTTATCATGACCTATTTTCTTTTGACTCTAGAAAGGTGAAATGTTTGGGACTAATCAAAGACCTAGCCATCACTTTGTCTCAATTGCCCATGAAGAACATGATGATGGATATTGTGGTAGCAAATGTACCCCCCAAGTTTTGCATGTTGCTTTCCAAAGGCTAGATCAAGAGATTAGGTGGAACATTGCAAAATGATTTGTCCTATGCTACTGTCCCAGTTTTTGGAGGTGAAAATAGGAGATTTTACAGAGAGGCTCAGTTGGCTTATATTATTAGCGATGAAAGGAATCCCACTAATCATCCCATCTATGTTGTTGACGCTGATTTCAGAGCTTGTTTTCTTCAGATTGAAGAATATCAGTTGGCCTCCACGCAGCTTAAGAAACTAGTTTACCAGATCACAGCGGAAGAAGGCCCACAGATTTGGGACATGTTCTTTGATGGAGCTTGCTCTAAGGAAGCTTCAAGGGCAGGTGTAGTCCTTGTGTCCCCCACACAGGAATGCATTCATTTATCTTTCATATTAACTTTTCAGGTCACAAATAACACAGCAGAGTACGAAGCAGACCTTATCATTCAGCAGGTGAACAAAACCTTCCAAGCAAAACATCCAAGGCTGAAAGCATACAGAGATGAGGTGAAATATAGACCATCTCTACCTGACAATGTCAAATACTGGAAAGTTTTTGAAGAGGATGATGAAATTAATAAGCTTTTACAAGTCTTTGATGAATTTGTTGAAAGTCGGAAGAAGATCAAAGAAACCTTTGATAGAAAGGTAAAATGGGACAATTTTCAGTTTGGTGACTGGGTTCTCAAATGGGATGTGTTGAAGGAAAAGAAGGGCAACCATGGTAAATTTGATGCCTTATGGACAGGTCCGTTTGTCATCGCTCAAGTTCAGATGAGCAATATTTTCATTTTGCACAGTCTGGAAGGAGGAGATGTTTTTGATGGCCCAGTCAATGGGCGGTTTTTGAAACTTTATTTCATTTAAGGCTTTAAAGCCTTGGTATTGTAAATATGTTTTTTCCAGTTTTTATTTCATTGCAAAATAGACTCCATGCCCAATGGAACACTAGGAGGAAGATTTGATTTTGTTTTTACAAGAAAGGCATTGTTTTGTGATTCTTGAAACCTCACAGAGAGGATTTCATCCCTAGAAGGAGCCAGTGTTAGCCTTGTTGGCATTTGGCCCAAAAATGGATCCAAAATACTCCTGAAGTCTTCAAAATTCGCTTAAGATCATCCAAAGATCAAAACATTCACATGCCAAGAGCCCTTAGCATGGCGGAAAAGCACTATTGAGAGGCTAAAACACTCAAAAATAGTGAAAAAACCAAGTACCGGAGGCATACACAGAGATAATGCATAGCAGCCGTCAGATCTGGCCGATCAACAGCCCAGATCTAAGCGACAAATCACAAATCGGCCAAACACAAAGGAGGACTTAAGGTTGGGCAGAAGACACCTCCGATCAGCGATCTCCAATAATAGGATCAGTGGAAGCAAGCCGATGGAGTAAGGGAAGACCGAGTTGAACTTGCGATCGTGATCAGCGATGCAATGTGGACCATCGATCAAGCGCGTAGGTCGACGGCCCATGTCGTGTCACAGGATTGCAATCGGCGGGGACATACTCCATGTTATATGGAAAGACCTCTGGCTTGGGCGATATGTGATTTCAATCAGATCGCATCGTTATGTTGCATCGGAGAAACATTAAGGGGCGGGGCCTATGCACATGTATGTGTGCAACCCAATGAACCGAACCCGACGTAATTCTAAATATTATTTCATAATATTTGAGGTCCGCGGGAAAGCCATTTTCAATGCATTATTTTTCATTTTGACATTTATAAAATACAAAGGGAGCCTTGGAGCAGCGCCGATGCGATAAGACCCGGACCCGAAAGGGTTCTGGAATGAAAATTTATAATATTTTCATGTTCGCCAAAGCCATTTTTCATGTTATTTTCATGATTTTTTGTATTTGTAGAATACAAAGAAAATACACAGGGACAGGCCATCAGCGACTTGCGATAGCAACTCAGAGGATGGACCCAATGGGAGAATAGGCCATGTGAAGGACTTTTTAAGTCTGAAATGAACAGAGATGGGTGGGATTTGCACAGTTGTAGTGTTTTCTATATAAAACAGAAAACAGTCATTGATTAATATTTGAAGGGATTTTAAAGAGCCGAAGACCCATTCCATCACAGAGTAGAACAGAGGCCGGAAAGGGAAAAATCCCAGCACGATGCATCTGAATCAACCTGAAGCGATCATGGAGCCATAGCACGACACATCCAAACCGACAAATGATCATGGAGTATCGCTTGCACGAGCGAGCTCCCAGACATCACAACAAACTAACCGAATGTGGTTACTCTTCTGTTGGAAGAAGAAACCTCTGAGCCCATGCGTGACTAGTCATGGCATCAGGTTGTTGAAAAGACAAGGAAGATTGATTAAGACACTCTGAGCCTTTGAGAGCTCAGGAGCATTGTAAAGGGCCTATAAATGGCTGAGAGTTAAATGTAACAAGGGTTCAACTTCTGGAGATTGTTGATACTTTGCTACTCAAGCTTCTCATCTTCATTCTAGCAATATAAGCTTCTTTTATTGTTATATGTTCAATGTCCATTTTCTCTTCTATTCTAAGCTTGCACTTGAACAGGTTGTTCATGTTTCTTCTGTGTCTAATGCCAGATAACTGTGATCTTATCTCTGCGTTGATAAATTAGATTTTCAAGCTTCATTTACTTCCTATAGCTAGCCATACATATGTGTTTATATATGCATCTACTGGTACAGTCGGTATTCTCCATCTATCCATTGAATCTACAAACTATTGAGCATTAGTGGTCTAAAGCCTTGTAAATTTGAGGGTGTTCATGCATGTCTTGAGTAAAAACAAAGTTGAAACGGTTATCTAGCTTGATCCAAACCATCATCCATTCCAATAGTTCATAGAACAATATTGAAGATTATATGTTACCAAGCATCTCCGAGCTGCAACGTAGGAGAGCTTCCTGGAGTGATAACAGTTACACCCCATTGCTATAGGTTACACCCCACTGCTGGATCTCCCACTAATTCCTCCATCAGTTGGAACTAGTTTAACTGAATTTAACTTAGTTAAACTGAATCAAATCATTATAACTCAAAAGAACTCAACCCAAGCCCCTAATTTTTAGGAACCACTTTACATGACTCTAAATAGACTCCCAACTCAAATTAACTGAGCCAACTAGGTCAAATTAACTTAGTTAACTATTACAAGTTGTTATGAGAATTAGAATGACAGTTAATTCCTAGTTTAATTCAAGGACAAATTAAATTAGGATTTTTCTTGATGTTATTTTTAATATTTCTTGTTGTTATTTTCAACACTCCCTCTCAACAAGAAAGGAGTTCAACTCTATCCTGATCCAGTACCTTTGGAATGTTCTACATGCAACTCTTGTCACTATTGTTGCTACTGCAACATCTGCAACCAAAAAGCATCCAAACAAAATAAATTGAATCAACGATGTCTGCAACTGTCTATTGGAAAAAATGTGTTGTTGTTGACTCTGCTACTAAGCCTTCTGCTATGCTGTCAACACTTCTCTACACTCCTCAATATCTAACAGACATTGATCCTCCTGCTACTGAATATTGTGTGCCCCCGTAGAAAGGTAATGATCCATGAGACAAAAAACTCCTCAATGGACCTTGCCCAAATTTTTGGACTCTTGGGACTATGTTTTCATATCACCCCACCTCACACTTGGAGGTATGGCTACATGTTCTCCCTCTGCCCACTTGGCTCGAAATTTCCCCCTACTGGAGGTCTCTTCTTGAATGGTTGCCTCCACTCGGTCTCCTCTCTACTTCTCCATTTGTGGTTACTCCACAACTTGGTGAGGTTGATTTTGAGGTTGCATCTGACGCTGCATGTTGAGAGGTAATTCATGCTCCCTCTCAAACACCAAGTCTCTAACGTTTTTCTTGCTCCTCAAGGATTTGCATGCATCTTGTACCTCAAGTGCATATAGGTTCTTGACTCGCACACAGATCCGTTTCACTTATCTCGTGGTGATGTAACTCAGGAAAACCTTTCCTTTGCTAAATATCACATCATAGCCATGGTTTTCCAATACCGCAACGGAAACAAGATTCTTCTTTAGTCCTAGAAAATGCATCACATATGTGAGTCTAAGAGGGGATTCGGACTCACTCTTAAAAGTAACTATACTGATTTCAATCGTGCTATACCTCCCATCATCTCCAAACTCTATGTTCTGCTTGAGGTCTTTCTCCTCCAAGTCACTGAAGAGATCTATATTCCCCATCATATGGAACGAGGCATTGTTGTCGAGATACCACATGCTTCCCATTATAGTTCTTTCCATGCATGCAATGAGAGTGAAATCAAGTTTGAATTATGAAGTTAGAGCTTCACTTGTTGTTGTCGTTACAGGCTCCTTCTTACTTTCTTTCTTCTGTGGACATTTAGTGGCATAGTGCCCAAACTCGTGACAGTGAAAACACTTGATGTTCGACAAGTACTTCTTGCTTCCCTCCTCGCCCTTGGACTTCTTTCCCTTGGATTTCTTTTCTTTGTTGACTAATGTAAAATCATCTTCCACTTCTTTGGATAAGGTCTCATCTCTTGTGTTCCATTGAATCTCTTATTTTACCAATTTGGACCTCAACTGCTCCAACTCTGGTAGCTTCTCCCTCCCATTAACTAAGTCCTGGTAGTTGTGCTAGCTCTTTGGAAGACCTAGAAGTGCTAGGCTCACCATATTGTCTTTAGAAACTCTAACACTGAAAATTCCAAGCTCATCCAAACATTGGGTGAACTTGGCCAAGTACTTTGGTATTGTGTCGCCCTTCTCAATCTTAATCTTTATTACTTGTCCTTTAGTGCCAGCTTCCTATGGTCACTGTTGTTTTGAAACAGGTCTGTCAAGGTCTTACACATTGCAAATGGAGTTTCCTTACGTTGGAGGTTTGAGACAATATGATCTTGAACTCCTTCTAGGATAATCCTTCTCTCCTTTGCCACACACTTTCTCCACTCTGCCAGATCCTGAGCATCAGATGGCTTAGGAATATCATTTTCTATGAATTCCTTAAGCCCGTTGTCTTCCAACACTGCCTCCATCATGTCCTTCCAAGAAATATAGTTTGAACTACCCTCAAGGGCATATTCGAGTCTTAATTCGTAGAATGACATCCTATTGGATCTAAAGTATGATACTGCAAATTCGATTTCTATTGCACAAAAAAAACTCATATTCTCTGCTTCTATAGTGATTTCAGCTCTGATACCATGTAGAAATTCCTTGTAGATTCAAACTGCTAATTGTAATATGCTAAAACAATAGACTTGAATCTACTCTACTCATTAGCGGAAACAATAAATGATCAATGAAATCATGAAGAATATAAGAGAAAGAATTCAATCACACATAACACAATAATTTTTTGGGGAAATCCATGGCTAAAAACCCCTACTATCTATATATTGCATTAACTAGAAAATTTGAGAAGATTACAATACTTTTCTCAAGCCTGAGCAATCTCTCCACAATATCAATTTGTCTTACTACCAACCTATGCACAAGCTTCTCTTGGCACACCTTTCTCTCACAAGCTCCACGCACAAACTTGTGCTTCCTATTACTTGGTCTCACCAACTTGTGCTCACCAGAACAATGATTAAACTTGTGCCTTCATTCCTCCTTTTAAAGGAAATTCGAATGGTTAAAATTAGTGAGTTTTCTAATTAAGGAATGATTTATTTTATGCCTTCTTCTGGTTGCATGCACTGTCTATTTAATTTTAGATGATTTTACAATTGATAGTACATTGTCCCTGAACTCCAATCTCAATTGGGTCTTTCTCTGATCTGACATGCATGAGTTAATTATGAGTGAATATTCAATTTACTAGTTGAGGAGTGTTGGTTACACCCCACTACTGGATCTCCCACTCATTCCTCCGTCAGTTGGAACTAGTTTCACTGAATTTAACTCAGTGAAACTGAATTAAATAATTACAACTTAAAAGAACTCAACCTATGCCCCTGAATTTAGGAACCACTCTACATGACTCTAGATAGACTCTGAACTTGAATTAACTAAGCCAACTAAGTCAAATTAACTTAGTTAACTATTACAAGTTGCTATGAGAATTAGAATTACAATTTAATTCCTAATTTAATTCAAGGACAAATTAAATTAGGATTTTTCTTGATGTTATTTTTAACCTTTTTTCTTGTTATTTTCAACATAATTGGGGCACCGATTGGGTGGTTTTCCCCCAATGTTGATGAGGTCAATTCAAACTATCAACACATGGTTGAAGGGGAACCTCACATTGAAACCCAAGAGATGGCTCAAACCCTCGGGAAAGAAACACAAGAAGTATTTGTCCAAAAAATAAGCCTCATACCTCTTGTGATTACTGTGACCACTCAAATTGACTTGAAAATAGTGGAAGATGATGACATACAAGTGGATACCCCAAATGAATGGGTAAAGGAAAAACAAGATATATGAAACCAATATAGATGGAGCTAATCATTAGTCTCATATAAGGAGGTAGTGATGCCCCATTAAGGAGTGTCACGAAATTGTCAAAAGGATGAGAGGAAGGTGGGTTGAATATTGTGAAACCATACAAGCATATGGGAGGATGAAAAAGAAGAAAAGAATAAGTTGTTTTAGTTGGAGAGAAAAGTGAACATGTTGGAAATAGAGAAAACACAACTTGGCTTGTTAGTAGAATAATATCTTACTTGAAGAGACCCTTCTCCACATTACAATAATGTTTTTGCAAGAAAAATTCAGAATGTTCCAGAGAAAATCCATAAGCACTAGTAAGCCATTTGAAATCACAAGCCCAACCACATTTTGAAGGCCTATTGTGCATGTACAAATGAGGAGAAAAACCTCCTCTATGATCTTTATCAACATAATGTTTCATTATTTCATGATCCCATTTGGAACCTAAATCATTTTGTCGAGGATGTACAATTTAAAGAGTTTGTGTCCTACCTCCATACCCATGTTGATTTAATGGGCATCAACCCATAAAATTGCACAACATGATTTTTCTATTAATTTTTGGGTTAGGGGAGAGTACCACATGCCCTTGTAGGTCCTTAACATTCATAAGCAGTGGACTTTCTCTACCCGACATGTAAAATTCATAACTAAGAATATATAAGCAACTATCACACATTATAGGCATATATTGAGATAATGGAGCAACCAACCATGGAAGGATGTGTGAAAATGTGGAAACAAGCTATAGAGGACACCAAAATAATACCCCTTCATTCCCCACAAATTGAAGATAACATTGGAAAGAGGGCACAAATACATTAAATGCACAAAGAGTTGTGAAAACAATTGTATCGGGTTGAACTTTCACTATCTTGTTGGAAATAATATTGAGGGGGGGGGGGGGGGGTGTGTGTGAATCAGTATTATCAAATCAAACACTTTTTCATTTCCATACTCATATTCATATATGCTACTTAAGTGAAGGTAACCTGCGTGTACACGCAACTGTGTCTAATGCAACTAGCGTATATCCAGTAAACTTATGATTCAATTAATCCATTAAATGTTGATCTTTAGTTAGTGCATCAGAACTTTTATTAACCATATGAACAGTAAATAGGTGCAGTAAAATAGAAAATATCATCACACACAAGAAGCACACATGAACACCATGATGTAAGGTGGAAACCCAATGTGGGTGAAAACCACCCGCTGCAAGTCGTCTCTATCTTCTTTTTAATAAGAAACTTCTTTTTACAATATTTTTGTACTGGTGCAGTATTATACCAGTACACAGGCTTCTACCTGCAGAAGGCTACAACCTTCTCTCATTCTCCAGCTTCTCCTGGAAGGGAGCTACAACCCCCTTAGCTCTTGTACTAGTCGATCCTTCTACTAGTACGTAGGTGCCAGCCTATTGAATGCTCCAACCTTCACTCATTTTCCAACTGCTACTGGAAGGGAGCTACCACCCCCTTAGCTCTTATACTAGCTGATGTACTAGTACGTAGGTTCCGACCTACAGAAGGCTACAACCTTCTCTTTCTTCCTCCAGGTACCACGTTTCATAAATGTTCAGACTGGATGCTCCTGAAGCACAACACCATAATCTGAAGGCCACGTTTCATCCAGTTTTCATACTGGACCCATCAATATCATTGAAGCACACAATCAATCAACACTAGCATCTTCAATCTCTAAATCACCCAATACTGAATCACTGACACCCTGTCAACAAACTGCAATCACCAGAACACAGAGCAGAACACAGAACTCTGCAACAATGTTCAAATCTAACTGTATCATCAAAAATCATGCATCAGAGTGCATACGCTACTTGGAAGAGCCGAACTTGCGTGTATATGCAGCTTCACCAAAGCGAACCAGCGTATATGTCATTAATCACTTACTTATGTCTTTGCTACACTTCCTGACTTTAGGCATAACCAGATCATTACATATACAAGGATAATACGCATGTTAGCAACCAGATCTAGTCCATCAGATCACATAAAGATAAGTCATTATGATCCTGATCCATCATAGATCTCATCCATCAATACTGAAGCTAAACATAATCAATCAATCTGAATATGCAGAATACTGACACCAATAAACAGTCACCAGAACTCATCAACAACCAAAACCACTTGTAACTTCAAACATCATAGTTCATATGGTATACGCTACTTAGATGTATCTAACCTGCGTATGTACGCGCTTTTATCATAGTTAACCAGCGTATACATCTGTAAATATTCATTCATGATTTGCAGCTAAAACTTGAGTTATACCCAGATCATAAACATGCGTCATTATACAGATCTAGAATAAGCGTGATCAAACCATATAGAGATGATTCATTCCAAGCCATTAGATCCCAATCTATCCTTAGATCTTGTTCTCCATCAGCCGCTGAGATTCCTCCTTAGCCAAGCATTATGAACCCATAACCTGCACACTTGATCTCATACTTCATCAGATATTCAAGACTTTCTGAATACCATTTCCTAATGATCTTCTTCTCCTTTTATAGTCTTAGGCCTTACTCAATACCATGTTCCAAAACCATTTAGAACTAATACTAGGGACCCAATACCTGGGTTCAACATTTCGGATGCAATACCAAGGATCAAATACCAAAATACCATGGACCAAATACCACGGACCCAAAACTTAGTTTCCCGACATGTACGCACCTTTCCTTGCGTGAAAGTGTGTGTGTACGATACGCGCCTTTGTTTATAGTGATCCTGCATATATACACTACTTGGTATATAGCAAACCTACATATATACGCGACTTGGTATATAGTGAACCTGCGTGTGTACACGACTTGTATATAGTGAACCTGCGTATGTACGCGACTTAGTATATAATGAACCTGCATATATACTTTTCTTTCTTCATTCTTTGTAGTCTGATCATCAATTCTTTGCTACTGACCTGTTGCACTATGATTTGTCATCTGTGTGAGTTGCCATCAAGGAAAACACTTGTATCATAATGCCAACAATCTCCCCCTTTGAAATTCATGGCAAAGCTAACTTGCCATACTGAGAACTGTCATCTTAATGAGTTTTCATTGTTCATTACATCTGAACTGATTCCTTTGAGCCATCCTGCATCCCATGTATTCTGTCACATCTGATATCTCTTCTGTAGATTCATCTAGTTATGTATAAGTGAGTTGTTCTTCTACAAGTGAGTTGCCATCAAGTACAACACATGCATCATAATGCCAACAATCTCCCCCTTTGGACTTGATGGCAACAACCATACCAGTTCACTCTCCCCCTTTGACATCAAGGGCAAAGGGCGGACCAAGATATTCTCTTCCTTGATATACATTCTGTTGTCTAGACTCCCCCTGAGTACCTGCTAAAATCTCTTATTGAGCTCCCCCTTTGTATATGCCAAGGTGTACCAATCTTTCCATGCTCCCTTTGACTACATTCTGAAATCTCTGCTCTACTAAAGTGTGTTGTTCATGCTCCCCCTGACTGTAAGCAAGGTCTACAAAAAGATGTTCTACAAGAAGAACATGACTCTATCATAAATGACCTTCCTATCACCAAAGACTCATACATACATCCATCTCCCAACCAAGTGGATATATACCAATATTGACTCATACACCCAACCAAGTGGGGATACACCAGATACCAATTGTTTATACATGACTAAATCATTACATCATCCTTCCCATGCATAGTGGGGGTACAATTTACATCATATGACCAAAAGGGATTCATCAAATGACTACAATAGGCAGAGACAAACTATCACATCATGAGTCTTGATATGAACTTTACATTGAATGATATACATGACATTTATAACAGAGACCAAACATCTAAATAAGACCATGATAGTCATCAGCAACTATCATACACAATGTAGCATCTGTCAACAACATCTAGACCAGCAACCTGTATATGTCCATTAGTGTATAAGTCAACAACCTGTAACAAGGTATGTCTGCATATAGATATTAACTCATCCTTTTGAACATTATCATAGCCTTCCATGAATGAATTCTGCATATGACATACAAAATCATTCACATTATATCATATGTGAAAAACACCATAGCCATCTCATCAACATCAAGATCTGCATGATCTTATATATCATCCATGTATCATCACTTGGGAACATCTGCATCAATCAACATATGTAAGTATCAATCTATCATCATATAGGTAAGAACTCATCATCATCATGTCTCCAACGATGCAACTTTGAGTAATCATCCATGTATCCAGCATACTATATATAGCACTATGTATCTTGAGCTCAAGATCTTTTGTCAAAACTTCTTGATATCATCAACAGCAACAATCCTCATCCATGTGAGCGCCAAGAACTATAGGAATCCTGCATCATAACTATGTTATATGTCGACAGCAGCATATGAGTGACTCATCATCAAGTAATGAAGTTGTGTATTCAAGCTTTGTACTTCTCCTTATCCTTATGAAGATCACCATGTGAGCATCATATATGCATCATCAGAGAATCAACCACAAATCTGATCTGAACACCAACTATGTAACCCCAAGAATCATATGAGATTTTATCATGGACAACTCATAACCATATCATAGCAAGATGTATCATTTAGCCATATAAGCATCATCACCAAGGACTACTAACCATAATGCCAACAATGCATTATTAAAAGTATATGCTCCCCCTGAACCTGTGCCATCTTGTTTACTGTCAGATTTGATCATGCATATATCAGCAAGAAGTATCAAGGCATCATCATCATCAAGTTAGGATCAAAACACTTCTAAACATCTTACAAGTATCAAGACATTTCCACACATCATTAGCAGATTGTAACCATTATCAAATAGAGCAAATAATGGACTGAATCATATCAGACCCTTTTCCTGAGCCTGTCCCACTGCTTTTCTCAAATTGACATATACGCGACTGTGCACTGTCTAACTCGCGTATATACGCGACTTCTCTTTTTGAAACTTGCGTATGAGATTGAGAACACTGAAGTTTTACACTTTCAACTTCCTCTGAGTTGGTTATGTCTGTACATTGTGTTGTGCCACATCTTTCTTACTGTACTTCCTTCTTCTTCCATATCTTCAAGTGTGATGATGTTTTCTCCTTTTGGTATGGTGCTCGTACTTTGTTCCTGCATTCCTTTGCTATATGTCCAAGCTTGTTACATGCATAACATCTTACATGTTTTATATTCCTTCTGTAGCAATCAACAGCTTTGTGACCAAACATATTGCAAGAAAAACAATATCCCTTAAAGTACTTGGAATGTGATGATCTTTCTGTGTGATGGTCTTGAACCATTCTACTTCTGAATCTGGCTGCAACATGTCGAAGATTATAACATACATAACATTCAACATTATTCATCGGAGGAGTAAAATATTTTCTTTGAAGAATTTCTTTCCTTGGTTGGCCTCTCATCTCCTTGTTGAGTATTTCACATTGTGCATTAGAGTTCCTTGTCTTATTTTGTGAACTAGATTCACCTTCAACATATTCATGAAAACCAAGACCAGTTTTGATAGCAGGGGACCTTTGACTACTAAGAATATCATCCAAGATCTTAGTACTATCTTGAAATCGTAAGAGCTTATCCTTTTCTTCTAAGTTGTCTTTTAGAATATTTACCTCAACCTGATGTTGCTCTTCCTTTTCACGATACTGCTTCTTCATGTTTTCTTCAGCTTTTATTCCTTCTTCCAACTGATGTCTTAATTCAAGAACTTTGTTTTCTTGTTTTTCAAGAGCTTGGAGTAGTTATTTATTCTGCTTATTTGATTCTTCAAGATCTTCTTTTAGCGAGAGGATCGTAGCTTCAAGACTTTCATAGTAACTGGATATTTCTCTGAGTTTCTTGATTGTTGTGCTCCTTTCATTTACTTCATTTCTTAATGATGTCACTTCATCCTGCAACTTTTGACATTGATCTTCATGTCACGCGGAAAGAGTCATTAGTGCGGACACAACCGACCTTCCTAGAAAGCCTAAGACTCTCTAATGACAAACAAGACAAATAAGAGCAATCCTTCCCTAAATAAGCTTTTACAATATGAGAAATCAAGTGTTTAGATCCTACCTGTAATCCAACGCTGTTGTAGTAGTCCAGCTTCGTTGATCTGGATGAGCTCCTCCTTCCCTTCGAAACCTGCATTCACCAACAGTCAAACGATTAAATAGCACCTGAATATCACATAAAATAAAACATATTTAACATATAGACCAAGGAGTATATGAAACAACTCATTAATAACAAATTGTTGAGAAGAATGGACTAATTTGTATTAAAAGGTAACAAAAGGAACCATTACAACCTGAGCCTTGGTGTTGTGCAAGCTCCTCCCAGGGTCCACAAGAGTTCTCCCTTACTCTGATCAGCTCACCCACCTCCCAATGGAAACAAGTAAAGATGGTAATCTCTCCTCACAAGCTTCTACAAGGAAGTCCTAATTCCAGCAGCATCTACCCTTAGGAATGTTCAGCTTTCAACCTCTCCTCCCTTTGGCCCAATGCCTGTATTTATAGTGCTCTAGAGGAAGTTATTCAGGTCCACCATCAATGGGATAAGCCCCTCTTTGGATGGGATAGCTCCCCTATTGATGGGATAAGTTCCTCTTTGGTAGGGATACATGAACCATTTGGAGGCGCTTCATACACGTCAAACATGCTTCTAGAAGACTCTAGAAATGACCACAAGTAACCTTTTTGGAGTGAAACTTGCGCCTTTTGACCTTTACAGGAGTACGCACCCATCCCTTTACATACAGAGCGTACAAGTACACAGGTTTTGTGAACTTGGGTTGCGTACCCGCAGGTAAGGCTAAGAGAAACTGCGTACCAGAGATAATTGACTTTAAATGACTTTTCTCTCTTTCTTGAAGTTTGACATGGAAAGCAGAGGCATGAGACTTGCCAAGGAGGATAGTATGACAGTGGATGGAGCCATACTAACTGCAAATAGTCATGGTGACATTTTTTAGTGTAACAGATTGCCCCCTAAAGTGCGAAGCCTGTAGTAGATTAGGGTTTTTATGATCTAGGAAGGGTGAAGTACTTTATCATTTCAAGGAGTATCTTGCGGAGGACCTGGTCGGAACCTGCAAATATTCAACACAAAATACATATATAAGATGATATCATCGCTGAGGTAGGCATTCCCATACTCAGATTGAAAACTTTAACTAACAATCTAACTACCGCTCTGATACAAGAATGATTTTGCAGTACATCACAATCATAGACTTTTGTAGACACAGTATGGACGCAGCCATTTGTTTATGATTAGTCTACTGTATAATGAATACAAAACTCCTCGCAGCCTGGATAGTGGAAACTAGATCCAGGGTCTTCATTTCTACCTCCCGAATTGGTACGATTCTATCCATGCGAATAAATGAGTTGATGTCGAGCATGGTAGAAACCACTTGATTACCAGTCAATGATGTAAACCGTTAACAAGTGTGAAAGAGACCACCAGTGATGTCAATGGTTCTCAAAGTACCCAGTACAATCCATGAAATGTGAATGAATGAGTTGATGTCGAACACGTCACAGAATCCTCTGATCGAAATTCAATGATGTAAATTGTCGTCAAAGGCGAGAAACCTGCCATTGATGCATGCAGACTTCAAGGTACTGTCGATTTCTAAGTCATCTTTCCAGATAATGTGTTGATGTCGACAGAAAGCGACCTGTTGCAGGCAAGCCCACAACACGAAATCATTGTTCAAGTTGAAGAAATGTTGCTGTAAGGACTAACTCAGGGATGGTCAAATGGATGACAAGTATTTTGCATATGAATGGTTTATTTGCAGGGACCTCTTGAACACATAACGACACGACAGATGGCTTGGTGAAGATTGACCCAAAGTTAATACCCGGAAACGGTTGAAGACTTTCAAAGTGGTTTGATCAACTTTTAAGGCAAAGGATTTCCCAACCCAGGTGAACGGAAAGTGTCGTGTTCAAGAGCGGTGATAAGGTTCTTCTGTAACAAAGGATAACAAATTGGTTCATTCTTCTCTCTTTTCCCCCACCATTTCTGGCAAGTACCTCTTTATTTTTTACAAGCTTGAGGAGGATAACATATGCTTGATTATAAGCTCATCCTTCGGATGAGTCCAACTTAGTTTAGATTTGGACCCTAAGAAGGAGTGGTCCGTTCCTGTTTGTAATCGAACAGGTCCTTTACTGTGAAATTTTAACGAGTCCAGTATAGGAGAAACTCGGCGTTTTTCATTTTTAGAGAGTCCGAAAAAACTAAATAAGACTCCAAGGTGAACTTTTTCGTAAATTTGTGTCTCCCAAGCCCGAAAAAGTATAAAATAATACCTAAGAGAACCGCTTGATCTCGTGACCAAGGAGTACTTTCATGATTAGTGTCTCTGACCTGAAAAGTAAAAAGCGATCAAGGACACGTCGTTTTATTTCCGTATCGAGTTTGAAACGAAAAAAACCCGGCAATCTTTTCCTGTTTTTACGGTCAGAAAAGAGCTATAAGGGGACCGTCTTTTAGTTTCGTTTTAACGAGTGTAAAAGAAACGCTCGGCAATCTTTTCATGTTTTAGGAGTCAGAAAAGAGCTTAAAAGATGACTCTGATGTTTTGGTTCGTGAAAAAAGATGATTTTATTCTAAAGTCCTTTTGTCCTGCACAAAAACGACACATTACTCATACCTGTTTAAGATGGGTAAAAATACATTGAAAAATGTCCTTTCATGGTGAAAAATAAACAAACTTAGCATTCATTCATCCAAAAAACCTATAAAAATACTTTTTACCATGTCATTTTTACCATTTTACTGTTGAGGTTGAGAAAAGGGCTTTTGACAAGAAAACTTCCCGTGGACTTTGCGGAGAATCCGATCATCAGAATCGAACGCCGTCTCTTTCAGGTATTTCACAACATCCTCCTCTTCAATTTCATCCATTTAGAATTTCATTTCAAGTTTTAGTTTGATTTTTTTGGGGGGTTTAGGGTTTTAAAATATGTTTCTCGGGGTACGCAGGTTCCCTATGGGCGACCTGCGTACCCCGACTTTTTCGTATATGGGAAAAAGGTCGAGGTACGCAGCCCGCCTTCAGGACAGTTGTGTACCGCCGCTCTGTCTTCTGAACGCGAGGTGCGTACCTCGTGAAACACGGATTTTGAAACCCCAAACTCCAATTTTAACCAACCAAATTTTATTTAATGAATTATAACTATTGTTTTTTGGTGTGTAGGTCACTCACCATGCTGGATTGGCGTGAAAGAGAGCACAAAGACGTTAATTTGGCCGCAATAGGTCATCAACCTTCTATTGATGCGTTAAAGGCATGCGGTCTCTACAAGTACTGGGCCATACCTGGCATGAGGGCCCAGGTGCCATTCTTAGAGTGGCTGGTTGAAAGGTGGAATATTCAGGATCAATGTTTTTACATCGGAGAAAACCAGCTCGAGATAGAGTCCTCCGACATATACTTTCTCACTGGCTTGCCTAACAGGGGCGAGCAACTCTCTCTATTCGGGACTAGGCCGGGTGGCCAATCCCTTGCTAGTCTCCGGCTAGAGTGGTGCAACAATCAAAACCAGGAGAAGGGGATAGAAATCAAATATATATCCCGACCTGAACTTATGGTAATTGCCTTTACAGTTACCAGACTTTGCGGTGCTTTCGCTTTGCACATAGCCACTGGATCCCAAATGCGGATGGCTATAGACTGCTTCCAAGGCACCATTTTCAACTGGTGCGATGCTGTGTTGGCCAATATGAAGGGCCAACTAACCAGGGCAAAGAGAGGACAACTGAAGACCTTTGGATATGGACCTTTAGTTGTGAGCTTTGCCCTAGAGAGAGTTCCAATGTTGATCCCCCAGCATCTTACAGTTCCAGTTGGGCCTCCTCGGGAGCCTAAGTTGACGAGATGGGTTGCGGTAATGGCCCGGCATCTTGATGAGGGAGCAGCAGTTGTTCGATTTCCTGATGGTTACTTTCACTGGCTGGAGGGCCAGGTCTTTGCGATTCAGGATTTTCCGTACCCCGGAATGGATTTTCGCAATGATCCGGACATGGTTCTTCCACAGGGAGAACAATGGGACGACAGAGGTATATCATTTTTCACAAGTTTTTAAATTATGTATGTATTTTTTGTTTTTATATATCGCCTCAAAACTGACAGCACAAATTTTCAAAATGCAGATGTAGGTCCACGGCATCTGGCCAACCTCCGGGCTTTTGAGAGCAGAGTACCAGCTGCACCAGCACCAGCCCCACAGGATGCGGCCGCAGAGACCTTAGCCGAGCTGGAACAGGATCTAGAGCGTCTGACGGCGAATATACCAGAGACCACTATAGATGACATTCCTATCTGACTTCAGCGCTACGTGGTCGCAGTCCCAGGACCTTTCAGGAGGTTCCTGTGTAGGGTAGCGCGGGCAGTGGTCTCGTATAGAGAGCACCACCAGTGATTGGCTAGTCGCTTTTGTAGACACATATGACATTTTTGGTTTTTTGTACTTATCATTTTTGCCGATCATAAGGTGTTTTTCAACATATGATCGAAGACGATGTATATTTTTGACACACTCCTATCTATATATATCATTATTACCGGTTTTATTTTGTTAAACATGTGTGATGAAATGTTTATAAATTTACATTTATGATTGTTACAAATGTCTATTTAACATTCGAGACACCATTGCATCTGCTAATGTATTTAAAGACCTTGGAATATGCTGATATTCGATGTAATCAAATTCACGTTCCAAGAGACGCACCCTCAAAAACAATCTTAACAACACTGGATTTCTAATGGCATAGACTCTATTAAGCTGTAATACAACGAGTTCAGAATCTAACCTCACTATCAAACTTTGAATCCCAAATGAAATAGATTCAGATAATAACTCAATCACTGCACTGTATTCTGCAATGTTGTTTGTTGTTTGACCGAGGCTCACCCCATGCATAGAAACTAACTCGTCAGAGAGCGAATAGATAACCCAAGCTGCGGAAGAGATATTTCGTGTACTACGACAAGCACCATCAGAAAATCCAATTGTACGTTTGGAGAGGCATCGACATCTGCAATATCAAGAGTAAAACCAAGATAAGCTATAATAACGACAAAAACACACTCTTTAAACTAAGCACACAGCCTAACCTAAGCAAACATACCAGTTAAAAAGAAAATTAACCTAACTAGGACTAACTAAATCTCCAAACCCACCATTTAAGCATAATACCTCTTTAGGTAAAGTCCATTTCTGGGCTTACCCAAAGAGTCCCCATCAAAATCTACCAGCTCATAGGCCCCTTTTGCCAGCTTTCGCTTGACAATGTAGAGCCCATGCCACATGGGAACGAATTTTCCAGCACCTAATTTATCGTTAGCTTGATCATATAATAGCACTAGGTCTCCTTCCGAAAAATTACGAGGGGTCACGTTACGGTCATACTGAGCTTTCATCCTTTTTGCGTGAGTCTCGATTGCCAAAGCAGCGTCACGTCGAGTCTCATCTAATTTAGCTAAGTATAGCAGACGCTTCTCCTCTTCGGAAGTAGCTGGGAGTAATTCGATAGCCATTTGAAGTGATGGGATTTCGCATTCAATGGGCAACACTGCTTCCAAACCATAAACTAGTTGGAAAGGAGTGAACCCTGTTGATGTTTTTACTGAGGTTCGATACGCCCAAAGTGCTAAGAATAACATGTTGTTCCAATTCGACCGATGAATACCAATGATTCGTCGGATCATGATAACGAGAACTTTGTTGATGGATTCAACCAAACCGTTTGCTTGAGGATAATAAGGAGTAGAACTATCATGGCGTAAACCAAGCTGGCTTGTAAGTTTTGTCATCATAATGTTTCGAAAATGGCGCCCATGGTCAGTGATTATCGCTTGTGGGACACCAAACCTAGCAATAATATGATTGAATACAAAAATCGTTGTTGTTTTGCCGCTTGCCTCGAATGTAGGCATCGCCTCGGCCCATTTAGTAAAATAATCAACCGCAAGGATGATATACGCATGCCCCCCGGCCGAGTGAGGGTTACAAGTAATAAAATCGATACCCCATTTAGCAAAAGGACCAATGACAATTATAGGGTGGAGAGGAGCAGGTGGTGCGCGCATCTTGCGATCAAACACTTGGCAGTTGTGGCATTTTCGGACCGCAATGATACAATCTTTAAACATGGACGGCCAGAAATAGCCAGCACGCAACACCTTCTGAGCTGTGGCATACCCAGACATATGACCGCCACATGCTCTAGAATGACAGTCATTCAAAACCCTTTCTACCTCTTCATGAGTTAAGCAACGACGAAAAACCAAGTCCGCCCCACGATGATAAAGAGTATCTCCAATAATTCTGTATTGTTGGGACTGGAATCGAATTTTCCGGCGTTCCGACTTTGAAGCTTCAGGCCGAAAGGATTGGGTTTAGAGATAGACGATTATATCCCCATACCACGGATCTAAAGTGTTGATAAGAAACAGAGATTCTTCTGCAATGGGTTCCTCTGCCACAGTCTCCGTGTCAGCACGCGGGAAGTCACACATCAATTCCGCAAAAACTAAGGATTTCTTAGACTTGGACTTCTCAAACTCCAAATCGAACTCCTGCAGGATAACAATCCATTTGGAGTACTTGCCCCCTAGCAATTGTTTTGTCAAAATATAGATCATAGGGTTGCAATCTGAAATCACTGTAGTTTTACGGAGAAGAATGTAATGACGAAAACGCTGGACAGCCTGAACAGCTGCCAGGGCCAATTTCTCCACATGCGAATATTTTAGCTCAGTGGGATTTAACGTCCTACTAAGATAATATATCACATGTTCCGTTCCGAATTCATCTTCCTGAACTAAGACCATTCCAATGGTGGAGTGGGAGGCGGCGAGATACAAAAAGTAATCCTGGTTGTAATTGGGAGGATGCAGCAACGGTGCATGGGTTAACGCGTGCTTAAGTGCATCGAAAGATTTCTGAGCTATCTCATCCCAAGAAAATTGAGCGTTTTGTTTCAACAACCGGGTGAAACCCTTTGTAACTTCGGCGTAGTTAGGAATGAATCGATGTAAAAAGTTTGCTTTCCCCTGCAAACTTTGGAGTTGGCGCAAACTCGAAGGAGGAGGCAATTTGATGATGGCTTCGACCTTCGAGGGATCGACGCGGATACCGGCTTTTGAAACGACAAATCCTAGCAATCGTCCCACTTCTATGCAGAAGACATATTTGTGTGGGTTCAACCGAATTCGATAATGCCGACACCTCATAAAATAGCGCGTAAGTGGACAAGGTGGTCAGCTCGATGTAAAGAATGAGCAGGCAAATCATCGAGATACGGTTGCACAATGTGCTTGATGTCGTGAAACGCGTAAGACATTACCCGTTGGAAAGTGGCTCCGGCATTCTTAAGTCCGAAAGGTAATTTGCAATAAGCAAATGTCCCCCAAGGACAAATGAAAGCCATTTTTGGTTGATCGGCAGGTAGAATATTGATTTGGTTGTAACCGGAAAAACCATCCATAAAGGAAAATATTTCACTACCGGCACAATCATCAATTATTTGATCGATATAGGGTGTAGGATAGTTGTCTTTTGGACAAGCACGATTTATATCCCTATAGTCGATACATATTCTTATTGTTCCTTGTTTCTTGTTAACCGGAACAATATTTGATACCCAATCCGTTAACGGGATCGGATAAATGAAACCTGCTTTCAACAGCTTCTCGACTTCTGCTTTAATCGCAGCCGCTTTCCTAGGGTGTATCTGACGCAGACGTTGTCGAACGGGTTTAGCGTCCGGGTAGGTCTTGATTTCATGAACAACAGTGGAGGGATCAATTCCTGGCATTTCCTCATAGGACCAAGCAAACACGTCGCGAAATTCTTGAAATAGGACCTTGTATGTTTGAATTTCGTTATCTGTACATGAGGCACCTGTATGAATGTTTTCAATAACTCCGGTTTTGACTGAAATGTCAATGGCAATAGTTTGGGAAATGTTTCCCAAATTCAACTCTGAATCAGGATGTTTCATGGGATTCTGAGCGTCCTTGACATATTCAGCTGTAAAAATTGATGAAAAATCATTTCCAAAGTCATCAGCCTCAGGTAAAAACGAAGATCTATGATGAAGATCTTCCCATGGTAGATCATCTACACTGAGGATTTCGCGAAGTTGTTCGTCAGATGACACAACTTCGGGAAATGTTATCCATTCTGAGGTTGATGTGAAAAATGATTCCTCACGGACCACATTCATGTTGAAAAGTGTGCAACAAGAAATGCTTGTTGAGAGTGCAACAAGATGATGGAGCTTAGTGAAAAGAGTCGCCTTCACTAAGTGGGCCCGCAGGCTATTTTTGGCGCAAGTCTATTTTTAGACTATGTCTATTTTTAGACATATGGATCATGTCTATGGATGATTGATCAAGTTGGGAAAAATAGATGGACTTCTATTTTTTATGAAAGTGTGAGTGATCACAGTGTGGGTGATTACAGTGTGAGTGATCACAGTGTGAGTGATCAAAGTCAAAAATAGAAAAGTCAAATATTATTATCTCACAATAATATTTGGACTATAAACTTAATCTTATTCTCTTGGAGCACTTCAGTTTGAGCTACGGAAGTGGCACATGCAGCTGTCAGAAGGAAATACGTTTTTCTCATGAGTCAGTTGAGTTGGTGCATGCATGACTTCAGTTAGAACTCAAGTGAGTTGAGTTTAGTGGACTGGAGGTACAGTTGATGGAGTTGTGTTCAGTTTAGCTTTGTTAAACTGGTTGTATTTAGTCTAACTGATCAATAGACTAAAGATGAGTTGGGTGAATTAGTTATTAATTAATTCACAAGTTATTAACTCATAATGCAACTATAGAATACATCAGTTAACTCAGTTGCATGTCAGTGCATGTTCAGTTCAGCAGGGACAGGTGTTAGAGGATCATATTGCTATTAGCTGTGCATGATGATTTGCACAATCAAAGGATTGAGTATGCCAATGAGTTTGCTCACGTATCTTCATGATATTATAGCTGTTGCTCACGTCCAACATAGTGTGGGTGACTATTTTGCAGTGTAAAATCGAGTTTGGGAAGCTATTCTCATCAGTTCTCGAGCAGGTTTGAGCAGTGGAGGCAGGCAAGCAGCGGGAGAGATTTGGAGATCAAATCTGAGCTGTATTGTGTGTAACAGGTGGAGATACTTGTGAGAAGTATTATGCTTTGTATTGTTACATGATTCAATCAATATAATATACAGATAGTGTGGGGTTTTTAGCGAGATGCTTTCCCTGGGATACATACTGTGTTTATGAGTTTGATTGATGCTTCTATGTGTGCCTGTGGATGTTTCTGCTTCTGTAATTTGATGATCAACGTAGAGGAGATTATGTATTATACATGTTCCGCTTAAATTGTATGATCAGGATAATCTCTGTTGAATATGTGTCATATTATTCAAAATTTCTACATGGTATCAGAGCTAGATGATTTGTAGAAAAGTTTCTACATGGTATCGGAGCAGCTTGATTTGTAGAAGAGATTTTTACAGGATATCAAGCGAGGATTGATCATCAGATCTACTATTCAGTCACGAATTCTAGATCGGAAGCAGTTGAGTTTTGTGCTGGTGGAATTCGAATTTAATTCCAAAGCAAGAGATAAAACTAAGAAACATTCAGTTCGAGAATGGAGATAGTATGCCCCAGTATCTCACGAGGTTCACTCAGTGTCGAGATGAGCTGGGAAGTGTGGAGGTTACTGTTGATGATGAGGATGGTGAGTCTAGGACTCCTCGGCCTTCCTAAGAGTTGGCATAGCTACCAAGACTCAGTGAATGGAAGGGAGAAACTACCAAATTGGGAACGACTATGGTCGGATTTGATGCAGGAGGAGATTAGACGAAGCACCAGAGATGGTTCTTCATCCATGCAGGATGAGGAGAACTGTGCCTTAGCGAGTAAGGTGAAGAATGGGAAGGAGAAGGTTTCTCTTTTCGAATCTTGTTCTTCCAGTGATGGGAAGAAAGTTGACAAGTCGAAGGTGCGATGCTTTCATTGTCATGAGATTGGTTCATGGGTCAAGAACCTGTATGCTCTTGAGGTTCAAGATGCATGCAAAGCCTTGAGCAACAAGGCAACTGATGGAGACTTGGTGGTTGAGAGGGAGTGTATATTACCTCTCAACATGCAAAGCCAGAAGAAGTCTCAGACGATTGTGGAGGAGCCACGATTGGTGCAGCAGCTTCAGGAGGTTGTGGAGCAGCCACAACAAGGGAAGCTGAGAGGAGATCGAGTAGAGACATCTACTCATCCAGAGACCTCCAGTAAGGGGAAACTTCAAGCCAGGTGGGCTGAGGGATCGCATGCATCCATACCTCCAGGTAGGAGGTGGGGTGATGTGGATTGATTGTCCCAAGGAGGAGGGGCAAGATCCTTGAGGTACCCAACCTCTTGGATGAGACCTTGCTACGGGAGCCCCGATGTGTAGTAGCAGGAACTGACTGATTGGGTAGAGACAGATGCGGATGGAGCGGCAGAGAGAGCAACAGTGCAGGGAATCCCAGGACAGCGCATAGCTAGCAGGCTGTAGCAATGCGAGAGGCACAAGTGTTTTGCACAGTGTTAGGTGGCACAGAGAGGTGTGCAATGGTGCGAGATGCATGGAGATGTTGCAGTAGCGCAGATGTCAGAGAGGGAGCACTTGTCAGCTGCAGGTAGAGCTTCAACATCAGAGGATGTTTCTATCCCAACAGGGAGGTCAGTTGGGAGGTGCAGTGCGGATGCAATGCTGGGAGATAGAACCAGCAGCAGCACGGATGCAGTCAGAGATCAAAGTGACAGAGGCTAGAGCAGTCAGATACTGAAGAGCACAGAGATGCAGAGTTTCAGTTGACAGAGGCAATAGCAGTCAGAGACTTTGATGACAGAGCAAGTGGACCGGCCAAATGTGTTGCATGGAGAACATTCCAGAGTTACAGGATCGGGTTTGAGAGGAAGCCTTTCTTGTTGAGAGGGAGTGTTGAAAAGTGTGCAACAAGAAATGCTTGTTGAGAGTGCAACAAGATGATGGAGCTTAGTGAAAAGAGTCGCCTTCACTAAGTGGGCCCGCAGGCTATTTTTGGCGCAAGTCTATTTTTAGACTATGTCTATTTTTAGACATATGGATCATGTCTATGGATGATTGATCAAGTTGGGAAAAATAGATGGACTTCTATTTTTGATGAAAGTGTGAGTGATCACAGTGTGAGTGATTACAGTGTGAGTGATCACAGTGTGAGTGATCAAAGTCAAAAATAGAAAAGTCAAATATTATTATCTCACAATAATATTTGGACTATAAACTTAATCTTATTCTCTTGGAGCACTTCAGTTTGAGCTACGGAAGTGGCACATGCAGCTGTCAGAAGGAAATACGTTTTTCTCATGAGTCAGTTGAGTTGGTGCATGCATGACTTCAGTTAGAACTCAAGTGAGTTGAGTTTAGTGGACTGGAGGTACAGTTGATGGAGTTGTGTTCAGTTTAGCTTTGTTAAACTGGTTGTATTTAGTCTAACTGATCAATAGACTAAAGATGAGTTGGGTGAATTAGTTATTAATTAATTCACAAGTTATTAACTCATAATGCAACTATAGAATACATCAGTTAACTCAGTTGCATGTCAGTGCATGTTCAGTTCAGCAGGGACAAGTGTTAGAGGATCAGATTGCTATTAGCTGTGCATGATGATTTGCACAATCAAAGGATTGAGTATGCCAATGAGTTTGCTCACGTATCTTCATGATATTATAGCTGTTGCTCACGTCCAACATAGTGTGGGTGACTATTTTGCAGTGTAAAATCGAGTTTGGGAAGCTATTCTCATCAGTTCTCGAGCAGGTTTGAGCAGTGGAGGCAGGCAAGCAGCGGGAGAGATTTGGAGATCAAATCTGAGCTGTATTGTGTGTAACAGGTGGAGATACTTGTGAGAAGTATTATGCTTTGTATTGTTACATGATTCAATCAATATAATATACAGATAGTGTGGGGTTTTTAGCGAGATGCTTTCCCCGGGATACATACTGTGTTTATGAGTTTGATTGATGCTTCTATGTGTGCCTGTGGATGTTTCTGCTTCTGTAATTTGATGATCAACGTAGAGGAGATTATGTATTATACATGTTCCGCTTAAATTGTATGATCAGGATAATCTCTGTTGAATATGTGTCATATTATTCAAAATTTCTACAATTCATTTGGTCGAATTGGGTTGAACTAGAGTCGGAAAAAGACTGCACGGCCTCATAACCAATTTCATATGGACTCAAAGGCATTGCGTTACCGAAGGAGTCTATTTCAGATTCAGATGGGACAATCCAAGGATCATCGTAAATAATAGTGTCTGAAGTAATCATATGAATGGATGTGAATGAAGGGTCTGCATTGATGGAAGGAAAGGGAAAAGTTCCCAGTAAACCAGAATCTTAACCAATCCTACACCAACATCCCTGTAAGGGATAGTCGTTTTACCGACATGCTGGATACTCTCTGAAGAGGCTGGGTCGGATGAAAAGTAAGCCAGCTGATCTATCGTCACGATCTTGCCATTATGTGGAAACTTTATAACTCTGAAGACCGATGACACGACTGTTGTCATAGCATAAGACCAACTGCGACCCAAAAGAAGGTTGTAGTCTAGAGGGGCATCAACCACCTCCATATCCAGACTAACGGTTTTTCCTTCAACCCCTATAGGCAAATCCTGTAGAATGCCAAACGGATGGAACCCACGGCCATCATAGGCCTTAAGAATCGTCGGGGATTGGTTCAGTGAAGGAGAACCAAGCGATCTCCAACACTAAATCGACATAATACACGTAGAAGCTCCTTCATCAATTACAGTCCGATGAATAGGCCTGTTTTTGACTATCACTGGAATCTGGAGAGCCATTTGATGAGGGAGACGCGGTGTACTATTTTCTAGATCAAAGATTATCAGGTTCGGGTCCTGAACATCAACAGCTCCTATAGCCGACAAGAGTAATTTTCATTGTGCTGGGCATGATTGCAGCACTTCCAAAGCCGACATTGCTGAGGGTGAAACAGCTAAATCCTCAACAATGTTATAATTATGAGCTGCTCTCGCATGTGGATTGAAAGCAGACTTTCGAAGTATACCCTTGGCGGGCGGTTTAATTATCAAGTCCGGGTTAGGTTTCTCGATCTGTAGTGGATCGGAACCGGGAGCTGAGGTTGATGGATTATAATGAGAAGATTCTGCTTCTTTGCCATCAACAGGATTCTTACTACCATAATCTTGTGATCGAGTCGCAATCCGTACATGAGACATCATCAATATGGGTTCTTCACTGGCACTTGAGGAAGAACCTATCATCTTACTCTCCTGCTTTGGAAATGGATCTTTCAAAACAGCAGGAGTTGGGGAACCTTTAACGATTTTCACAACCTCTGCCCAATGAGGGCAATCTCTTGTGAAATGATCTTCTTCACAAATTAAACAAGGATAGCGAGGTTTGCGCTTTTTGTCGTTAGATTCCGACTTCTTTTTTTTCTCCTTTGGAGCCTTGTCTGCTTTATCCTTCTTCTTGCCTTTCTTCTTACCACCATTTTTTTATTTAGCCGTAGATGACTCTACAGCATGAATATCGGCAGTAATTTCAGGAGAAGATTCTCCTGTCGGGGAGTCCGGTAAGGTTATTATTGGAGAAGAATTCTTTGAGGATTTCTTCTTACTTTTAGTATTCACCGTACCAATCATGCCATCAGCAGCATGAGACCCCGAAGGAGCAGCAGCAATTTGATTCGACTTAGGAAGATCTGGGATCTTCTCGTGCAACGTACCCGACTGAGTGTAAACTAAGTCAAGGTACTGGGCTTGAGCAATGACTTGCTCCTCGATAACTACTCTGGCCTTAGCTACATCTTCAGTAATCTTTGGTAATAATGATTTTACAAACCATTCAGCTAAGATTTGGTCCGGGATAAAAACTTTCACTAAACGTCTTTGACGTCTCCATTCATGAATATGATCGGAAATGTAAGTGGAGGTCGACTGTTTTAATGAAGTTAATAGCTCCGTGCCGTTAGCGTATCTGACCGGCAACTGAAAATGAGTTAGGAACGAAGTAGCTAACTGGCTAAAATTGTAAAAAGAGGCCCGTGGTAACTCAATGTACCACTTGGCCGCGAGACCAATGAGTGTACGCTGGAAAAGACGTAATCGGATCGAATCATCCGAGATAGAATTTGAAGCACACCAGAGGTGGTAAGTCATCACGTGATTGGACGGATCCTCTCCAGACTTACCTTCGAACTTGGGTATATCACTGGGCAACTTATTTGGCATTGGCGGCCAGAACGGAAGATATTCAATTGGATCGTTCGTTAGGCGCGTCAAGTCTGGTAAATCCAAAGTTGCGATAAACGGTAACTGCCGGTTAGGATATCTAAAACTCTAGGTCACAAGACCAGTCCCAGGAGGAGGATATCCAGGATAACTAGGAACAGGAATCGCATTAGGGATATTATATCCTCCTGGAAAACCAAGATTAACCGGACCGTACTGGGGTTGTTGAGGTTGTTGATAAGTGTACCCAGGATACGGTTGATACTGGTAAACCGGTTGTTGGACAGCAGGACTGAATTGGTACTGTCCCTGGTACTGTTGGTGAGTAAATTGAGGTTGAGTTGTTACAACAGTACTTAAACCAGGCTGCCCTACAGGCATCTGGACCGTGGTTTGAATCGTAGATCCGGACAATGGTAAAGATGTCTGAGGAGTGGTTGCAGAGACAGTAGAAACCGGAGCTGTCGATACTCCAAGAGTAAGTGCAGTAGATGTTGCGGTAGTTGCAGCAGCCGTTTGAAATGGAGTACTAGGTGCAATTGGCGGCTGAGTAACTACCGAAGTTACAGAAGTTTGAACATTTGACTGGACATGTTGCGGTTGCTGGGGTGGACCAAAAACTACGGGTTGTCCAGTTTGAGGTACCAACTGTATACTTGGCTGCAACACCTGTTGACCTTGTGATGGATCCCACACTATCATTCCGGGGTATTGACCCGTAACAGGTTGAGGATACTGAGACCCATAACCGGATTGAGGATAGGATTGATAACTGAAAAGCATAGTTCCCATACCTTGAACATATGACTGACCTTGAGGTGGTTGATAACTTTGACTCGAGTATTGACCTTGAGGTTGATAACCTTGGGGTAAATACTGATACTGGGGTTGACCTTGACCTTGAGGTTGATACCCTTGAGGTTGATACCCTTGGGGTTGATACCCTTGAGGTAAATATTGATACTGAGGTTGACCCTGGGGTACATATTGAGGTTGGGGTTGACCTTCAGGCATGTATTGTACCACGGGTACATACTGACCTTGAAGCTGCCCCCGAGACACAATTTGTGTACCTTGAGGTTGCCCCCCAGGCGTTAATTGAGGCTGCCCCCCAGGCGGTAATTGACCACCTTGAGGTTGAGAAATGGGAATTGAACCTGACATCATGTAAATGTCCCCTACACCCAACGGTTTGTTACCATTGTTTCCAGCTAATAACCCATGATCAATGGGTTGAGGAGATGCCCCCGCAAAGGTACCAGAAAGTGATTGATACCCGGTGGGAACAGAAGGACCGCCGTGCAAGAAAGATTCAGGAGATTGAGTAAACACGGACGACTGACCAGACATATTTACAGGAGTATAAATACCTCCAGGTGGAAAAGGAGTACGAGGTGGAGAAAAACCTACCCCTGAGTTGTCTAAATAATTGGTTAACGAAAGGTACCAAGTAGTACTTCTAGGAGGACTGTAAAAGATAGATTCACGCTCCCTGAGATCAATAGTAGGTTGATCTTCAAGGGTAGATACGCCTAATTCTTCCTCTAGAGCAAGTTCTTCAATAGCTATCAAACCAGTAGGAAGATTTTCGGTGATGACTCTTTCTACCCTAGGTGAATCTGGTACACTAGAAGTTGGAGTAACAGGTTCAGATATTTCAGGTTCTTCGCCTATATCACTAGTAGATGAAAAACTACCAGCAAGCTCAGAAACTTCAACTGCTTCAGGATTATAACCTGTCTCTAGACTTTGGTAATCTTGATGGACTACCAACGAAGACTCTCCTTCTTCTGGTGAACCTACTCTACTGCCGCTAGGAGGAGTTACAAGGACCTTTAAACCTTTGTAATGACTCGGGACCTCTTGAGGAGATTCACCCTGAAGTCTACGGGATCTTCTCAACAATTCGGCCACAGAAACAACCTCAGGAGACTTGCCCCGAAGTCTACGGGACTGTCTCGGTAATTCTGCCACAGTTAAAAACTTTTAACTACTGCACACGCAAACAAAGTAAAATCTCAAAACAAACCACCTAAAGTCTCTAAAGAACCAAACAAATTTGAATCATACACCTAAAGAATCTAGGGCGTCAAACCAAACACAAACAGTAGCCTTCCAGATTGAAAACGCTAGTTGGAGATGAAACCCAACCTCGCTGGATTCAGTACAGAAGTGGCGGGTGGAACAGTTACCCCGGCAACCTGCTTAATGAATAGAACGGCACAAGTTCCTCCACTTTAACCGTCTCGAGTGAAGTGAACCCCCCGAAAAATCCAAGTGAGTCTAGCCGACGTCTGTTCCAGGTACAGTGGGATCTTCCCTCCACCGTCACCTCGGTAGAATCCTAAAGATAATGGTCACTAAGGTTACCAACCACAACAAATGCACCTGGGAGAACAGTCTACACTCCGACAGCACGCAAGGGCAGAGTATCAAGCTCAATCCCCTTGTCGATTCCTTGACAATAATCCAAGGTCTATCGACAAGTGACCCCTGGCTCCTCGACAATGGTTAATCTGAGGTTTACCGTTTGTAATATGTGCGTGTCTGGCGTCGTTTCCAACGAGGGAGGATTGATCCCCTCACTGGTTCGGACACGAGCTCGTGCTTCTCCTTTAAGAGGAGCTTTCCCAGAGTACAAATGAGACAATTGGATTTATTCTATCACAAGATAAGCTACTTGTTTGGTTTTGTTGTCTTGGAGAGTTAATTACTCTCCTACTCCAAGACACTAGCCTGATCTAAATTGGTGTTTCAGAGCCCTAGTAAATAAAAGTTACTACGTTGATTTTACTTTAAGCGTTAATTTTATGGTTTTTCTTAAAGACAAAAGGTAGTGGAGATGAAACTGGTGGTGTGTAGACTCGACTCGCAACCACTACAAAGATGCACCTAAGATGATTTACACTACTTTTCCTTTTCAATGAATCTCCTAACTAAGAGAGTTGGAAAATGCAAATTTTATAGAAAACAACTTTCTTAGTAAAGACAATCAAAGAAACAATTCTCTTTATCTTTTCAAAACACACAACTCATGACCACTAATTACTCTACGAAATTTCCTTTTTCTTCCAAAATATACAAATGCTACCAAAGCAAACTTTTTCCAAAAGAATTTTTGTGTTTTTTCTATGTTAATAAAGCATATAAAACTATCTTATCAAATCGAATTTAACAAATCTAAGACAATCAAATCAAATTCATTCAAAAGAAAATCAAAAGCAAATTTACCTAAAAGTAAAAATAATGAGGACAAAAGCCTACAAGAATGATTCCCGGATGTTTTACTTAGTCAAAATGCAACTAAGGATCAGTTCATGCAGAATCATAAACTAACCAAAAAACAAAATCGATTTTTGTTCTTTTTTCTCAAGAATGGAATTCAAAGCTTTAACAAACAAACTTTTCGAGATTAGCAAAGAGAAGACACAAAGGTAGGTCTCTCACTAGGGTGACTTCTATGACAGGTCCGACTCCTAAGAGGACTGAACAAAACCAGGGAGATCCAAAGTTTGACAACCTCTAACGCCAAAGTCACTACAGGACCAGTTAAAAATCAAACCCTAAGGCAAAATCCCTATGAATTCCACCAAAACCCTCGACACTAACGAGACAAGTTCAGGTGAAGATCTTTGACAGTAAACTGATGTATCAGGGCAATAAAAACAAAGTAAAAGCAAAATCTAAAAGAGCAAAAAGTAAAAATTGAAATTTTCTCAAAATTGACAGGGGTACGCAGGTCATCTGTTCAAACAGGCACGGGTACGCACTGTGCACAAAGCTGCAGTGCATACAAGTACGCACTGTGTTAAACCAAGAGACTGCATACTGCTGGCAAGACTAAGAAAAATAAAAAACTAAATTGACTCTAAGCTAACCCACCCAAATACACAGCTAGACAACCAAAAATCAGAAAACAAGCAATTTTTCTCAGACCAAAATATCAAATCAAAAAGAACTCAAACACATTCATGGAGTCCCCAGTGGAGTCGCCATTTTGTCACGCGGAAAGATTCGTTAGTGCGGACACAACCGACCTTCCTAGAAAGCCTAAGACTCTCTAATGACAAACAAGACAAATAAGAGCAATCCTTCCCTAAATATGCTTTTACAATATGAGAAATCAAGTGTTTAGATCCTACCTGTAATCCAACGTTGTTGTAGTAGTCCAGCTTCGTTGATCCGGATGAGCTCCTCCTTCCCTTCGAAACCTGCATTCACCAACAGTCAAACGATTAAATAGCACCTGAATATCACATAAAATAAAACATATTTAACATATAAACCAAGGAGTATATGAAACAACTCATTAATAACAAATTGTTGAGAAGAATGGACTAATTTGTATTAAAAGGTAACAAAAGGAACCATTACAACCTGAGCCTTGGTGTTGTGCAAGCTCCTCCCAGGGTCCACAAGAGTTCTCCCTTACTCTGATCAGCTCACCCACCTCCCAATGGAAACAAATAAAGATGGTAATCTCTCCTCACAAGCTTCTACAAGGAAGTCCTAATTCCAGCAGCATCTACCCTTAGGAATGTTCAGCTTTCAACCTCTCCTCCCTTTGGCCCAATGCCTGTATTTATAGTGCTCTAGAGGAAGTTATTCAAGTCCACCATCAATGGGATAAGCCCCTCTTTGGATGGGATAGCTCCCCTATTGATGGGATAAGTTCCTCTTTGGTAGGTGTTGTAGGGAAAAGTATCCGACTCGGATGACCCTATCCCACTCTAAGGGTGACAGTTCCTTAGCAACAACTGTAAAACAAACTACTGAAGGTTTACTTCTTTATGAAAGCAAAAGAGAATGGAGGAAGCACTAACCGTTGCCTTGCGCTTAATGTCGAATCCAAACTCTCCTCTTTGGCCGCTTGCTCCTAGCTCTTTGTCCTTCTGCTCGCCCAGCTACAATGAGATCCTGCAAAACAACAAAGAAGGAAACTACAAGAGGCATGCAATCATAACTGGTTCATGGATTAGTGTAAACCAAACATGCAATCATCACAATATATAATTGAAACAAGAGCACATAGAAGAACCTCAATAGCTTTTATTAATGAAGAAATAAAGGTTCTGAGAGTATTACAACCATTGCAGGCTCCAACCCAGCAACACCTCCCAGCAGAAAGAATTGCTCTTCTTCACCTCTCTCAAACAATCACCCAATAACTCAATGATGAAACCAACAGCATATCATTACTTTGCACAAAATTCCAGCCCCCCGAGCTCATAGGAGAGAGCTCAATATATAGATGAATTGAGAAAGGATGAGTCAGCTTGCAACTGATGTGTAGCTGCCTTGTGTCCTCTCTCTCTTCAGTTAATCTTTAGTTGATCTTCAGTTCTTGAGTCCACTTGGTGAACCTTGCTTCCACTTGGAGAAACAAAGCCTCTGACTCATCACAAGGCGAAATACCTGATCCAAGTGTCATTTTTGGAAGATTCCAAAGCAATGACTCACTGTGCCACATGTCCAAACTCGCCCAACGCAGGTGGGCTTTGTTCTACCTGCTTTGCAACGCAGGTACACCATGGAGCAGTTGTGTTTCAGCGCAGAAGCCTAGTGGAGCACCTACTTTGATTTCAGGATTGCTTGTTTTTGAGTGTTTTCAGGTGGAGAACTGATCTGAGAGCTGTTGGTTTGCTGACCTTGTTCCTCTAGGGGTAGGAACATCATGTTTAGGGAACTTTGGATCCCTTGGATTATTGACAATTCATGCTTGTTGCTGTAAGGCACAAAATTGTCTATAACAGTAGGGATACATGAACCATCTGGAGGCGCTTCATACACGTCAAACATGCTTCTAGAAGACTCTAGAAATGACCACAAGTAACTTTTTTGGAGTGAAACTTGCGCCTTTTGACCTTTACAGGAGTACGCACCCATCCCTTTACATACAGAGCGTACAAGTACGCAGGCTTTGTGAACTTGGGTTGCGTACCCGCAGGTAAGGCTAAGAGAAACTGCGTACCAGAGATAATTGACTTTAAATGACTTTTCTCTCTTTCTTGAAGTTTGACATGGAAAGCAGAGGCATGAGACTTGCCAAGGAGGATAGTATGACAGTGGATGGAGCCATACTAACTGCAAATAGTCATGGTGACATTTTTTAGTGTAACACTTCATTTTCCTTGAATAGCTTCCTTACCTTGTTTCCTTCCTCTAGTTGAGCTTTTAGTTTGGTAACTTCTTCTTTGGAGATACATTCCCTTTTGTGCAATAGATCTTGTTGATCTCTAATTTTGTCTGTAAGCCTTTTAAATTCTGCCTCTATTTGATATCTTTCTTTCTCACCCATAAGAGCAAATTCAGTTGTTTCACTATCACTTTCATCATCTTCAAATGGATGGATAAGTGTATCACCAGAGGATAACAAATTCATACCTGATAGTTCTTTTGCTTGTTCATCTTCATTCTGAAGTGATTATGAATCTGAAGTGCTTCTTCCACATATTCCCCAATCGATTCTCCCATTGTCATAGTTCTTCTGAGATGTCTTCTTCTTCTTAGGCGCTTTCTTCTTAAGCTTCTTTCCCATTGTTCTACGGATCTCCTTCAAGCGATCAAGCTTCTACCAAAGGACCTGCTTTGATACCAATTGTTGGAAATAATACTGAGGGGGGGGGGGTTGAATCAGTATTATCAAATCAAACACTTTTTCATTTCCATACTCAGATTCATATACGCTACTTAAGTGAAGGTAACCTACATGTACACGCAACTGTGTCTAATGCAACTAGCATATATCCAGTAAACTTATGATTCAGTTAATCCATTAAATGTTGATCTTTAGTTAGTGCATCAGAACTTTTATTAACATTATGAACAGTAAACAGGTGCAATAAAACAGAAAATATTATCACACACAAGAAGCACACATGAACACCATGATGTAAGGTGGAAACCCAATGTCGGTGAAAACCACCTGCTGCAAGTCATCTCTATCTTCTTTTTAATAAGAAACTTCTTTTCACAATATTTCTGTACTGGTGCAGTCTTATACTAGTACACAAGCTTCTACCTACAGAAGGCTACAACCTTCTCTCGTTCTCCAGCTTCTCCTGGAAGGGAGCTACAACCCCCTTAGCTCTTGTACTAGCTGATCCTTTTACTAGTACGTAGGTGCCGGCCTACTGAATGCTCCAACCTTCACTCATTTTCTAGCTGCTACTGGAAGGGAGCTACCACCCCCTTAGCTCTTGTACTAGCTGATGTACTAGTACGTAGGTGCTGACCTACAGAAGGCTACAACCTTCTCTTTCTTCCTCCAGGTACCACGTTTCATAAATTTTCAGACTGGATACTCCTGAAGCACAACACCATAATCTGAAGGCCACATTTCATCCAATTTTCATACTGGACCCATTAATATCATTGAAGCACACAATCAATCAACACTAGCATCATCAATCTCTGAATCACCCAATACTGAATCACTGACACCCTGTCAACAAACTGCAATCACCAGAACACAGAGCAGAACACAGAACTCTGCAACAATGTTCAGATCTAACTGTATCATCAAAAATCATGCATCAGAGTGCATACGCTACTTGGAAGAGCCGAACTAGCGTGTATACGCAGCTTCACCAAAGCGAACCAGCATATATGTCATTAATTACTTACTTATGTCTTTGCTGCACTTCCTGACTTCAGACATAACCAGATCATTACATATACAAGGATAATACGCATGTTAGCAACCAAATCACATAAAGATAAGTCATTATGATCCTGATCCATTATAGATCTCATCCATTAATACTGAAGCTAAACATAATCAACCAATCTGAATATGCAGAATACTGACACAAGTAAACAGTCACTAGAACTCATCAACAACCGGAACCACCTGTAACTTCAAACATCATAGTTCATATGGTATACGCTACTTAGATGTATCTAACCTGCGTATGTACGTGCTTTTATCATAGTTAACCAGCGTATACATCTGTAAATATTCATTCATGATTTGCAGCTAAAACTTGAGTTATACCCAGATCATAATATTTACAGAACATTACATGCGTTAGTATACAGATCTAAAATAAGCGTGATCAAACCGTATAGAGATGATTCATTCCAAGCCATTAGATCTGAATCTATCCTTAGATCTTGTTCTCCATCAGTTGTTGAGATTCCTCCTTAGCAAAGCATTATGAACCCATAACCTGCATACTGGATCTCATACTTCATCAGATATTCAAGACTTTCTGAATACCATTGCCTAATGATCTTCTTCTCCTTTTATAGTCTTAGGCCTTACTCAATACCATGGTCCAAAACCATTTAAAACCAATACTAGGGACCCAATACCTGGGTTCAACATTTCGGACCCAATACCTGGGTTCAACATTTCGGACGCAATACCAAGGATCAAATACCAAAATACCATGGACCAAATACCACGGACCCAATACTTAGTTTCCTGACATGTACGTGACTTTCCTTGCGTGAAAGTGCGTGTGTACGATATACGCGCCTTTGTTTATACTGATCATGCGTGTATACACTACTTGGTATATAGTGAACCTGCGTATATACCTGAGTTGGTATATAGTGAACCTGCGTGTGTACACGACTTGGTATATAGTGAACCTGCGTATGTACGCAACTTGGTATATAGTGAACCTGCGTATATACTTTTCTTTCTTCATTCTTTGTAGTCTGATCATCAATTCTTTGCTACTGACCTGCTGCACTATGATTTGTCATCTGTGTGAGTTGCCATCAAGGACAACACTTGTATCATAATGCCAACATATCTAATGATCTGGCTTCCAGTCAAAGAGTATAGGAAGTTGACCAGAAAGATATAATTGGCTTGTTGAAACGAAATCCAGGTAATAGGGGAATATTTCCATGCAAATGGGGCAAGATAGACTAATTATAGCTTCAGTAACCTCCATGGGACCCTAACCTTCTTAGATTTGGATTGACTATTGGTTGCATATTTTTAGCACCCATCTAATTCCTTTTTTTCCACCATTTTTCCCACTTTCCACTGTTTCTTATTACCTTTTCCATCCATATTGATGCATTTTTAGTCAAGCTACGAATATCCTTCTATGTGTTATTTTAATGCTTATCCTTATGCAATTTTCAGAAAATTGTTTTATTTATGTACTAATAGTTGCAGACATGATACAAACATTGCACAAGTACTACTCAGTGCAAAGGTATCAAAAGTGGTTGCAACTTCCTGTAGGTCTGTAACTCTCTCTACTTGGGCAAAGTTCAGATGTTGCAACTTCGAGATGCAACCACAGTTGTTGCCACTCTTCACTACTATCGCAACTCTATATCATTATCATTATTGTTGAAATTCCTATTGCAACAACTCGTTCTTCCCTGACATCATTGTTGCAACTCGTGCTACCCCCGCTAGTGTTGTGTTGTTGCAACTTCTTGTTTTTCCTGTTGCTACAACTTTGGTGATGGTGTTGGAACTCTAGGCTTGTTGTGCTAATGCAACAGTCAAGCATCCACTGCCATTTTTGGACTAGTTAGGCACTTTAGAAACAATTTCTCACACAGGAAAATGACAAGTGAAAATGGATGATTGAGAAAAGAGGATGACTTAGCCACCACCTGTCACACAACTGACTCGAGTAAGTTAATTCTCATTTTTTTTCCATTATATGAAGAAATCAATGTAGGAGGATGAACAAATTGATTCTTATGGTTTTCCATACCCCTATTTTATTTATTTAGGTAGAAAACATCTTGCATAAAACCCTTTACTCTCCTTGAGCTAGGTAACTAACAAGGAGGAACTAGTAACAAGAGTAACAGAGGAGAGAAGAACAAATTATTGTACTTTGCTATTTATGTAATTCAATTTCCTTTCTACTCTAGTTCAAGTAATGGAATGTTGAGCATTCACATTGTGTTGCTTTTCTAACCAGTGCTTCATCTAAGGATTATATATGGTGTTGCATAGGGAGATGGGCCTGAAGATATCAAAGGAGGAAGGGTTGTTAGAATTTAGAATAAGGGCTAAGAAGGTGGAATTGAAAGGGGCCAAGATTTTCCTAGGGGTTATATAGTATTCAATAACCCCTAGGAGGTTCTCCCCAATGAAGTGAAAGCATTCCAAGTAAAACTCAATAGGGATACCATCGGGACCTAGAATTTTTCCTTTTTGAAAGATTTGAAGAATTTTCTGATTTGATTTGGTCACTTATTCCAGGAGTTATTTATTCCTGTCGCTATCAATAAAATTGGGGAAGTGGTTTGTAACTTGGAGGATCTCGTCTATTGTAGCTCCACTGCTTTGAAATTTTTTTTTGCTAAAATGCAACCTTCACTAGCAATCTCTTCAAAGGAAGTGGCCTTTATACTATCCTATCTTGTGATTTCCCAAATAGTTTTTATGGGTTTCCTTGGATTTGTAATACCATGGAAGTACTTTGTGTATTCATCTCCAGCATGAAGCCAGAGGGTTCTTTTTTTATGTCTTTGTTCTTTTTCCTTGTTAAGGAGGATTTTCCTCTTTTTTCCTTCAAGAATTTTTAACTATGATTTCATGTCCTCTGTGAGGACAACAAGGTCAAAGTTTTCCATAAGAGTCTAAATTTTAACTTCCATTTCAAGCAATGTTTTATTCTTTTCTTCCCTCTACTTTTTACCCCAAGTAATGTTGGCATCTTTGGATCATTTAAGATTCTACTGAAATTGAATGAGGGAAGATTCACATAGGAAGCTCTTGTAAGGACACCATACATTTTTAATGTCTTCCTGGAGTGAAGGCTCCTTAATCTAATGTAGCCTTAACTTGAAGGGCCCGACTAGTCTTCTAACAAGAGATTCAATATCCAGGGTGGTAGGACAATGATTAGAATCACCCCCCATCATCACCCATTGGTAGAAATTGATATTTTGGTCGAGTAATACTTTAGATACAAGGAACTGATCTAGTCACTTCTTGATCCTCACTTCCACAGTGCTATTGTTAATCCAGGTGGGAGTCAACTATGTAGGTAAAATGTATATCAAACTTTCCGCATCCAATTTTTCAATAATAAAAAAATAGCTAGAGGATCTCTTTGAGCATCCCCAAGTTTTTGAGATCCCTAAAGTAAAATTTAAATTTCCTCTGAAGACCAATTTTATAAGGAAGGTGTGCAGGAACTAGAGAGTGATGAGCCAGAAGGTTGACTTCCTATATGAATAAGGCCCATAAAGGTTTATGCAATTGAAGAGTTGTTCCAAGCCTCAGGAGCATATAATAGTGCCCAATATTGAGCAAATGGATCATACAATAGATAATTTTAGAATATCATCCTTCCAACTAGTAATAATTCCTCTATATTTCCTAATGGCATTTATGGATAGGAAAGTCCAACCTAGAAGGATGGGTTTTAATACAAGTGTGACCTTGGTTCCTTCCATCATGGTTTCTTGTAAAAAGTTATGTGTGGAGAGAGACTGATGAGCGTTTTGATGGCCAATTTCTTTGAGGGGGAGGCCAAGTCCCTGCAATTTAATGAGAGGAGCCTCATATGGAACCGTTTGGAGGGGGAAATGCTCTAATAGCCCTGACTCTTAATTTTTGTTTCCCCTTCCTTATGTCTATGTTTTATTATTTTTGTGCAAGTGATAATAGTGATTTCCTCCCTTTTCCTGAGTTTTTTGGGATGTCTTCTGCAAATGGTCCTAGACCACCCCAAGTATATGGAATCAACGAGATAGGGATGTATGATTTCGATAGGGGATGCATAGATGATCATGATTTGAGATTATAAGGAGCCAAAGAAAGAATCGAATGAGGGTTGGGAAAGTTCATATTAAGAAGGAAGGCTCGAGACGAGAGGGGGGTGAATGAGGAAGCAAGGTGCCCTGATGAGGCAAAAGGGAACAAGGGTGAGGAAGATAGTAGAGATAACCTCTTAGGGAGGCTAGGAACTTGTCTAGGGAAAAATAAGTGCAAAGAGGATAGATTGTAGAAGCATCCATAGAAGAAGCAGTGGATTATAAAAAATGGGGGGCGCAAAATGCATACTTGTGGGGGGGGTGCCCTCCACCATAAGAGAGGATGTAGCATGCACTAATTGAGCTGCAATGTAAGGATAGCCCCCTATGATTGGATTTTTCTCATGCTCTCTTAGGGAATCCTAAGACTATAGAGAAGGAGAATGAGGCTTCCCCACCATAGACTATGTCTTTCTAACCCATTTTTTCTTTCTCTTACTCATAAGGTAGTCGTTCCCTAGACGTCCATAAGCTTGACATCTTCTACTCTTGAAAGTGATCCCCTCATAGTCCAGGGATTGATAATAAGTAATCTCAGATGTTTTAATCAAAATTGCATTTGAAATTCCATAGGAGATATTTATCCCTATGAGGATCATAGTCATCCCCATCTAACCCATCTATTGGAAAGACAAGTTCGTATCTTAGAAAAAATCGAGTATATCACCTATTTCTCTAAACACTTATTTAGACCATAATATGAGAGGTATTCCAAGTAATCAAACCCATATAGGAACCTCAAAGAGATTTTTGGAGTGAGCATCAAAACTCACAATCCAATTTTTTAGAAAGAACGCCTAAGTACCCCATTATCAATGCTAATAAGAGATTTTGTGAGCATCCTCTCGAGAGGAGGCTATCTATCCTAGCCAACCTTTTTCCCGTATCATGCAACAAGGAGTGTAGGCTAAAGTTGCTTTAGTCCAGGATCTCAACATTGCCATCAAAATTCTCCTACTTGTAAACCAACCTACTTCTTCTATTTTGGAGATTTCATTGAGTTTTATGTCTTTTCCAAGCACGAGACTTGGTTTTTCCACCTTCTTTTTGATACATTTATTGTTTTAGATGGTAGGTTACTTGTTGGGAAGGGGAGGGGAGGTTGACAGTTGTGTTGGGTTACCACCTCCAGCCAACATGTCTACGGTTAGGAGGGTATTTAGGAACCCAAGTTGGAAGGAGGGATTTGAGAGCCTGGGGTAGTATACCAACAAATAGTGGGGGACTACAACTACATACATCCAGAGGGGAATGGGGTGATGGTAAGGTGACAAATGTTGCGAGAGAGGGGAAATATTGGAATCCAGTTGAAAAGAAAAGGGGAGCTAGTTCAATCTCAAAATCCTCACCCATCCTGTGGTCTTTGTTATGATCGGTTAGCATTTGTGTCACCATATAAGGAAAAATGTTAATATTTCTCATTGAAGTATGTTCCAGATTGTGAATTGGCCATTGAACATTCATGTCTAACGAGGAGAGGAGCAATGTGAGGGTTTTATGTGGAGAATACCAAATACTTATCCCATCGTCAAGATCCTTTGAGAAATCTACTTGCTCTTTGTCTATTTTGTCCTATCATAGAAAGGTAATATTAGAGGAGGGTTGTGAGCGAGATCCAGGCGTGAGTCAGTAGCCATAGATCACAACAATATTTAACCTTTGAACCAAAAAATTCAATTCAATTTGTTATATTGTAATGTTTTTCTTTAATAAAACTACAAATAGTTTTTTTGCGGAAAATCATAGTATGCATATCATATTAAAATAAATTTAAATTAGAAGAATTCATATTCTTAACCATTATATCTCATAATTTTATATTTTCGCAAAGATCAATTAGGTTTTTTGAGTTTTGCAGCTCTGAGAGATCGCCCTCGGCTCTGCCCAGATCCGCTCCCTGCGCGTCCTGCAGACTGCGCGCAAGCCCGCACTCCGCCGCCCTGCTCTCTGCGGGAGGGCTCGCACGTAGCTTTCCCCCTGCCATGCGGTCGGCCAGATCAATGGAGGTTTGAGCAGGCCCGGATCGAGTTTGGCAGGCTCCCCTCAGAGCTTGTGTCCATGGAGGTGCTGGGCACTCCCCAGGCGGCTATCTCCCCTCCCCCCCGCCGACCTCATCAGCTGAGGCTTTTAACCGCCTCCTGGAAGGTCTCCCTAAGAAGAAGAATGTCGAAGCTGCGAAATTCGTCAAGAAACTGGACGATATTCCTGAGATCTCCCTCCCTCCGGAAACCCCGATCCAGGTTGCATTGTCCTTGTCCGAGCGAGCTCTTGTCGGCCAGTTCACTGGACTATGGCCTTCTCCCAAATCCACCGAGAACTGGGTCAAAAGAAACTGGGCGCCGTTGATCCAAGAAAGTGTGACCTCTTACTTCCTGGGGAGAGGATTCTTCCTCTTCGAGTTTACCTCAAAGGACGATAAAGACCTGATCTTTCGAAACGGCCCCTACTTCATGGGCCCCCAGGGTCTGTACCTGAACAAATGGACTCCGGACTTCGATCCTGCAGTAGATGTACCCAAAGTTGTCCCAGTGTGGGTCAGGCTGCCAAACCTCCCAGTGCATTGCTGGAATTGGGATTCATTGATGCACATAGGAAATGCCCTGGGGAAATTTATAGATCGAGCGAATAACAAGGATCAATATGATTGTGCCAGGATCTGCGTGGAGGTAGATCTGGAGGTGGGACTTCCAGAGGCCATTAAAATCAAGGTGGGAAGCTGGACACACATGCAGAAACTAGACTATGAACAGCTGCCCTTTAAATGCCGGAAATGCCATGTTTATGGCCATTTCGCCAGAAGTTGTCCGTCCAACATTGAATCTGTGCAAGGGAAGGAGGACGGCTGGAACCAAGTCAAATGAACTAAAACTTCTCTCAAGGCTCAGAAGGCGGGAGGATCTAATGGCAATCCTCATCAGGGCCCTGCTCAGCAGATCCCGTCTAAGACTGCCCCAGAAAACAGGTTTGATCCCCTCAGCTCTCAACCAGAGGACACCCATGAAGTCGAGGCCCAGAAATCAGCCACTCCAGAGAAAGGTGGTCAGCCCAACCTTTCCAAGGACTCAGGCGTTGCAGAAAGCTCAAAAGGAACCCCAGAAGAAGTTGAGGAAGAGGACCAAGAATCAGAAGACTCGGAGGAGGAAGGAGAAATAGGAGACTCCCAAGCCTCTGTAAGGAGATCTACAAGAGGGCGCAAAACAGATCGGGAGAAAAGGGAGCATGAAACGTATAAGGACAAGTTGCAGGGCAGCCAACCTACATTGGAGAAGTTGTTAGCAAAAAAACCAAAGATGGCTAGAAACCAACATCAAGGCTCCAAGGGAGCCCACCAAAGCAAAGGTAAATAATGAAAATTATCTCCTGGAACTGCAGGGGTATGGGGAGCAAAACCAAAGAAGAGGCTATAAGAAATTTAATAAGAATAGAAGCCCCGGACATACTCCTCCTCCAGGAGACTAAGATGGAGGACTCGGGCCTCCTTCACTTAAGTAGAAAACTCTGGAATAAGAGCAAAGCAGCAGCTGTCTCAGCCCGAGGAGCCTCTGGAGGGCTGGGATCCCTATGGAATGATAGCATGTTCTCGCTAATAACTGAGATTTCAACCACCCACTGGTTGATGTTAAAGATGCAGCATTTAGTTACTAAAGAAACCTTTTGCCTCTTCAATGTTTATGTGCCGGTCAGCGCTGGAGAAAAAAAGTCTTGCTGGGATTCATTAAGAAACCAAGCGGATCTGGGCACTCTAGAAAACATCATCATTGCAGGAGACCTAAATCTCACGCTGCATTCTTCAGAAAAGCGTGGAGGAAGCATTGTGCGAGACCCGGCAAGGGAATGGGCAGAGGATCTTCTTCAAGACTGGGACCTGCTAGATATCAAGCCTGTTTCGGGTAAGTTCACATGGTCAAATAAAAGAATAGGGCCTGGGCACATTGCAGCAAGGCTGGATAGATTCTTCGTGCAAAGTTCCTTCCTTTTGCTTGGTTTAGATGCCAGTATGCATATTCTTCCCTGTAGCACCTCTGATCATAACCCCATCAAGCTGAACCTCCGAACTCACACTGATCTTGGCCCCATCCCCTTCAAATTCAGCCCTCTTTGGATCAAGGAACCCAGCTTCTTGCAGATTGTCAAGCAAAGTTGGTCTCAGCCAGTCAATGGATCTCCATTCTATATTTGGGAAGAAAAACTCAGAAGAGTGAAATCTGCCCTAAAGAGCTGGGCCAAAACTCTTCCTAACCCAGCTACTGAAAGGAAAAAGATCCAAAGCCTGCTAGATGCCCACCATCAGCTCTCGGAAGAGGCCCACATCTCCAAAGAAATTCTTGACAAAGAGGTCCATCTTCAACAGCAATATCACAAAGCCTGCCTGAACGAAGAGGAAACATGGAGGGTCAAATCTCGCTGCCTATGGCTCAAAGCAGGAGACAAAAACACCTCATATTTTCACAAACAATCTCAAGCCAGAAAAAGCTTCAACTACATAGCTGAAATCAAAGAAGAAGCTGTGATCCACAAAGACTTTACAGGCATCAAGCAGGCAGCCTTTCTCCATTTTCAAAATCTGTACAGCGAAGAGGTGAATGGGACTCAGAACTCTTGTCTTCTGGACGGGGTTCCCTCTTCAATCTCAGCTTATATGAATCACCAGCTAGAAGCCAAAGTCACCATGGATGAGGTCAAAACCGCTCTCTTTGCCATGGACCCTGACAAAGCCCCAGGACCTGACGGTTTCTCTGCCAGATTTCTTCAATCCTGCTGGCACATTGTGGGAAAAGATCTCCTTAAAATGATCCAAAAATCGCAAGCCTGTCAGAAAATTGGAGGAAGCACAAACTCCTCGTTCCTTGCACTTATTCCTAAGGAGAAGGGCGCCAATTCTTTCAATAGATTTCGTCCCATTTCTCTTTGTAACATTGGCTACAAACTGATCACCAAAATCATTGCTAGCAGGCTGAAACACATCCTTCCTAAAATCATTCCAGAGAATCAAGGGGGCTTCATCCATGGAAGACAGCTGGTGGACAACTTCATTTTAGTTCAAGAGGCAATCCTATCCAGCCACCAGCGCAAGGAAAGAGGTATGGCCATCAAACTGGACTTAGCAAATGCTTTTGATCGTGTTAGACATAGCTTTCTGTTGAATGTTTTAAAAAAAATTGGATTCGGAGAGAGCTTTATAAACTGGATCCGGGCTTGCATCTCGGAGCCATGGATAGCTCCCCTAATTAATGGCAGAGCTGTTGGTTTCTTTAAAGCTACAAGAGGATTAAGGCAGGGCTGCCCCCTGTCCCCTCTGTTGTTTGTTATCCAAGCCTCCGTTCTCAGCTTTCATTTAAACAAAAAAATGCAAGATCAGGAGATTCCAGGGATTTGCATTGCAAGAGGAGTTCAGAACATAAATCATGCCCTGTTTGCAGACGATACACTGCTTCTTGGGGCTGCTTCGATCCACTCAGCCACCAGATTCAAAGAGGCTCTGGATGAGTTTGGCATGATGTCTGGAAGCAGTCTCAACAAGGGAAAGTGTCACATCTACTGTTGGAATACCTCGCCCTCTATGCTCAACTCCATTGCCAGATGTTTAGGATTTGCTGCTTCAGCTGTATGGACCTCGTTTAAGTATCTAGGGATGCCTATCTTCCTCAAGCGTGCCTATAGCAGGGATTGGATTCCTCAACTAGAAAAATTCAAGATCAAACTTCAGGCATGGGGCTATAACTGGTTAAATATAGCAGGCAAGTCAGTCCTGATCAAATCTGTTCTCTGCAGTCTCCCCTTATTCCAGTTCTCAGTGCTTCTAGCTCCTGTCGGCATTCTTCAGAAAATGGACCAGCACATTCGAAATTTCTTCTGGAAGGGGGGTAAGCAAAACGAGAGGAAAATCCCCCTGGTCAACTGGGAGACAGTCCTCAAACCTCAGATGGAGGGAGGCCTAAACTTCAAGAAGCTTCCCCTGCAAAACATCGCCATGGGAGCCAAGCTACTTTGGAAAATCATAGCGCCCAAGCCTGGCTGGGCTCAGCTAGCGCTTTGGAGGAAATACTTTGCAGGCGAGAGGACAAGATGTCTGGACGGGCCTCTTCCCCAAGGCACCTCTTCATTTGCCAGACTCAGCTCTAAAGCTGCCCCTCTGATCCGCTCCAAGGCCTATTGGATCCCTGGAAATGGGAAAAAAATCAACATATGGACAGATCGCATAATGGATCGCGATCCGATCGGTGACTGCCATTCCGTGAAGAAGCTGCGTGATTGGATTACAAACACAGGTAAATACACTCTCTGGGACATCTCCAAGTGGGAAGGGACGCGTTGGGCTGGCTGGAACTTCCTTGATCCACCGGCGGAACTTCTACAGGACGTCAATCACCTCTGCGATATGTTAAATGGAGCTGCCCCTTCGCACATTCGCAGGAAAGACAGACGAGGTTGGGGCTCCTTAGCTGCGGGCTATACTGTTGCACGTGGCTATTCGAACCTTGCTGCAATTCCATATGTTCCTCCTGATCCGGCCCCGTGGAAGACTGTTTGGGGCATCCCATCGCTGCCCAAGATAGATATGTTTAGTTGGCTTCTATGCCACGGAAAAATCCTCACCGACGAGAACCTGCAGAGGCGTGGTATCTATGGCCCGTCTAGATGCTCCTTGTGCAGAGAGAAGGCGGAATGTGTCACCCATCTGGTATTAAAATGCAAATTTGCAGTGCAGGTCTGGAGAGAACTGATGGAGCATTGGAATCCAAATTTCGAACTTCCTGCCTCCATATCTGATCTCTTCACTAACTGGCAGAACAGATATCCAGCTCCCCCTCCTAAAAACAAAGTGATAAAGGTCGCCTGGTCTTCCCTCCTCAAAATTTGTTGTTGGCAGATCTGGCTAGAGCGGAACAGCAGAATCTTCAGAAACACCCAGCACGATGTCAAAGTGGTAGTGGCTAAGGTAAAAATTCAGCTAAAAGAATGCCTGGAGGATCAAAAAGACGACTCGAATCTTAGTCAACTCGACATTATTTGGGGGACTTCCTTAAACCTGCAATTCCGTCAAGCCAACAGAAACATTATTCCTCTTGAGGAATGGCAAGTAAGGGGGATAAATAAGGAAGAATTTCAAGACTGGATCTCCAACCATAAGGTTCATTCTCTCTTTTTCGATGGGGCAGCAAAAGGAAATCCTGGCAAGGCTGGGGCAGGAGGAACGGTTAATAACACGGAAGGCATTCTGATCCACAGCTTTGCCTGGGGGCTGGGGTTCAATTCCAGCATTCAAGCGGAAGCATTGGCCCTCTACCAAGGTCTCAAGCTGCTATTGAATCTGGAAATCAAGGAGGCAATCATACTTGGGGATTCTCAAGTGATCATAAAGCTCATGGTGACCAATACTGCCCCCCGGGACTTAAGATTAGCAAGGCTGATTCATAGAATTAGAAGCTTGGGGAAGCTGTTCCAAAACTTGAAATATTTTCATGTATTAAGAGATAACAACAAAGAAGCAGATCGTGAAGCAAATAAAGCCGTACTTCTCTCTGCCGGGGCAATGATAAGGGACGGGGAAGAAACATGGGATCCAATTCCATAATCATTTCAGCAGATATGTTTTATTGCCTGATTCTAAATCAGTTTGTTTGCATTTTCAAGCTTGGGCAAATCACAGAAATCAACTCCATTGTAGAACTCAAAAAGAGCTGGAAGAGGAATACAAACCCTTCAGTACTTCAGGAGGTCGGTTCTATTTGGACCTGGACAACCCCCATTGTAATCAGAATTCTGGCATTTAGGCCAACCAGCTAATACAATCCATAGCCGTTCTTGTGAAAAAAAAAACCATTATATCTCATAATTTCATATTTAAATTTAATTGTAACATATGAAAATCTAATACCTACAATAAACGTTTTTTTCCAAGGGCTCTCTCTCAATTCAATGTCATGCATTTCACATTAAAAAAATTAGATTAAAAATATTATTAAACATGTTAAAAAAATGTCAAGAGCATGTGGTATTGAGGAGCCATGATATTGGCTCATGGTATAGTGACAAAGCTCATTTGGAGATTAAGAATCTCCATCGTAAAGTGGGAATGAATTTTTATGGATAAGAATAATTCTTTTTATGATTTATAATAATAATAATTTAAAATAAAGCTATAATTTAGTTAATTTTATGATTATTTTAATTTTAACAATGTGAGATGTATTATGAAGTAAGTGTTTTTATGTTTATTATGGATTGATGCTTATCAGCGTTTACCAACGATTTAATTGATATGGTTGCACTAACATAAATAATATTATTAAGAATCAACATATATCCATCTTAATTCATAATTTATCAAGTATTGAGAGGAATCAAATTTGAGTGACAAATTGTTTTTCAAGTTTTGCACTCAAAATGAGGTTTGTATCTTAAAAAAATTGATTCATCTAAATTCTTAGTAAATAGGAAATTAAGATGGATTTATGCTAATTAACTAATAAAACATTTATTAAAATATTTATTTTAGTTTATTAAGTTATATATATATATATATATATATATATATATATATATATATATATATATATATAGTCTAACTTATAGACAAAGTAGTCTTTTCATTGGAATCAGGCTATACATATTTAAGTAATATTGTGATTTTTGGTTGTTTAAAATACATTTTTGAATGCATAAATGGATTCAACACCTTGAAAGGCCCCAAGGGCAGTGAAATTATATATATATATATATATAGAGAGAGAGAGAGAGAGAGAGAGAGAGAGAGAGAGATAAGTGTAGTCTTTGGATTCAACACCTTGAAAGGCCCCAAGGGCAGTGAAATTACACACACACACACATATATAAGTGTAGTCTAACTTATCAACTAAATAGTCTTTTTCAGGCTGTATAATTTTAAGTAATATTGTGATTTTTTGTTTATTAAAATACATTTTTGAATGCATAAATGGATTCAACACCTTGTAAGGCCCTAAGGGCAGTCAAATTATATATATTAAACAACTTAATGCAAGTCTTTAAAAAATATCTCCTGCATTTTAGTTAAAATTAACCAAAAAAAGGTGATTTCATCTATAAGTTAGACTATATATGTGTGTGTGTGTGTTTAACTTATTATCAATCTCAATATCCCACAAGGGAAACCATATACATTGATCGGAAATATAAAAGCAAGTATACCAAAATAAACTCTATATTTTTGAAAACTACAAGAACTTATTGATGTTGGGCTACATGGAAAAAATAAGAAAATTGCATAAAGACACAACATGAGATCGTGAATCAGAGGAAATCACTAAAGTGGGATATTGAGCATTGGTGCTAGCTGGAGCAGAAGGCGTGAGCTCGAATTGAAGGTGGCTCTCCAGATGAGCTAGATGAGCATCCAAGCTAGACAAACATGAACATTCATATCTGAAACAACCCTGAGATACATTTCCATGTAAAAACGCAAAAATCAACCAAGGTCATGGGACACGTATTCCAAGCTAAATGGGGGGGGGCGTCACATTGGGGGTCACTTGTGGTTAATTAATGGTTATGGAAATTGGCATTGGAATTGACAAGAGGTGAAGGGCAATAATTGGCAATTAATTCAAGGAATAAAGGAAAACAGGAGAAAAGGAAGATGAAGAGACAAGAATATGCATGCAAGGGAAATTAAAGATAAAATAAAGGAAAATGAAAGAAAAGAGGAAAGGGAAAGCAAGAGACACTTGACATCAATGATAAAATGTATCTAAGAAACAATTGACAACTTTGGCTTAGCTTTTGATCAGTTTCAGTTTTGGACAACTTTAGTTTTGCTAAGGAAGAAATCGTATGTAACACCCTCCTCCCACATTTACCCAAGCTAACCAGCCTATCGGGGTAAACATGTGATGAAGAGTTACTATGATATGATTCAACCTCTTATGTCACCGTAAGGAAGTTGAATCAGCAAACCCAAACCTTACTAACTTCCCTTAAGGTGCTACAGAACCCCCAAGGGCTAAACCACCCTTCTAGGTGCACAGAACCTAAGCTGACTTTTTTTTTCACTGACCTGAACTCCCAGTAGCATGCACAAGCTTACATCCATGTGAATGAAAGCCTCCAGTCACATGCATAATCCTGCAAGGGTGTGACTGTAGTCTCAATTTCACAGTTATGTGCATGCTACCATGAAATATGTGTCACCTTTTTAGGGCTAGACTCCAAGTCACTGCCCAGAACTTGACGAAACTTTCCAAAACAATAAATGACACAAGGACAAAGCCTCTAACTCAAAACTTAGTCAATAAATTGACCTGGAAAGGCCTAACCATGACATACATTCCATCGAACACATGAACATGTAATATACAGGTCATAAATACACATCTGAACATAGGGGTCCCATACTTATCTGAGAATTGTCAAGAAGGTTTGATGCCCTCTCATAATAGTTGCAACATCATGTATTAGGTAATGTATACATTAACATTTCATTTACTAACCAAAACATGATGAGATCCATAATTGAAGTCTCTCATAAAACCATGCTTATAACTAGCATATAACAAGATAAATATCAATGAATGGAACAACCATTAAAGCCATGTAATAACAAGTACATTTACTCATAAAATACAAGAAGAAATAATTCTTATTAACATGTTCAAAATCCAACCAAGTCGAGGACTTCCACGTACCATCCAACCATAGATTGGGCTGAACCAAATGTCTCTTTCAACCAATCACCCCCGCACCATATTCCAAGAATGAATGTGGGATCTCATGGAATAAACTAAGAAAAACCAAACCAGGGCTTCCAGAGGTAAAACAACCTCAACCCTCAACCAATGATTCCACCCCACGGTCGAAGATCACTAATCATCACCAGATCGGTCTCTACCAAAGTTGTCCATGGCTCTAGAGCATTTGTTCCAACCCGGATTTCAGGACTAGTAATTCAACCCACAACTATCGTCGAGCTTCAGAGCATTCGTCCAACCAAGGCATCCAGGACTAGTAACTCAAACCAAGTTGTTACAGGGCTTCCCAGGCATTTTTCGAACCAATGCTTCTAGGAACTAGTAACTCAACCCACAGCCATAAGTAACATTAGCACCAATCAGAAAACAAAAGGGAAAACCCACAATGCCATGGCTATCTAGGAAATGGCAAGGCTAATCAAAACCACTAGAAATCCAGGTAATCATCCATGCTAATGACAAATCATAACCAAATAACCACATGCATATGTCTTGCATGCCAAAACTAGCAAGGAAATCATACATGCAGTTCAGTACCTACTAAGTAAACCTTTTGTAGTTGATGATCTCACTATTCCCTTGTGCTTTCCTTCTTTTCCTTTGTCTTCTTGTTCCAAATCCAAAGTATGCTGAAAATCCTCCAAGAGTGCCCAAGAAAACACTAAGTGTGCAAGAGTATGAGAGAGATAATAGAGAGAGAAATCCAAGCTAAAATCGACAAAAGGTTGTGAACTAGTCCTCAGAAGCCTTTTTTATCATTGAGGCCTCTATTTTCTTCAATTTCCATTATTTTCCTTCATTTTCCTCCTCACATGCAACCTGTGACCTTTCATCTTCCTTTTCTCCTAATTTCCATTATTTTCATAAATAAAATGTCAATTAATGCCTCTTTGTCTTTGTCATTGCCTTTGCCAATTTCCATAGCCATTTATTAATCACCAGTGATCCCCATCACTATGTTTTTTCCCAACATTTTGCTTGGAATACGTGTCTCGTGACCTTGGTCTTATTTTTCCTTTATTAACTTTATTACATGGATTTTTAACCAGGTTTGTTATAGAACCTCCCCCCTTGGGGGAACATCGTCCTCGGTGTTCAATGACAGTTATAAACCAACAAAACACACGATTCCTATGGATCTTTATAACATGGCTTGATGCAGCATTTACATTATATCCATCTGTTGAAAATATAACCAACATATCATGAACACCATATTGTTTATTGGAGCTTTATAACACAGATAGATACTATATTTACATACATATGCATATATAAACGTAACCAAACACAACATCAAACATATACCAAAATACATCCGCTCAATCAGCGAATAAAGAAGGATACATAGCCTGCATTTGATCAGTCATCTCCCATGTAGCTTCATCGGGCCAAAGTGCTTCCATTCCACTTTAACTTGTTTGATTGATCGATTCGGAGCATGAGCATCTTTCATTGCGAAATGCATTGAGGTTCCAACTGGAATCCTCCTCCTCATTCCACTTGCAATATAGACCAGTCAATCACATGATCAACATCTTTCACATACTTAAACAATGACACATGGAAATAATCATGGACTTTCACTGTCAGAGGCAGTGCAAGTCAATAGGCTACTGGTCCAATCCTCTTAAGAATCTTGAAAGGCCCGCAATACCAAGGTGCCAGCTTCGCACATGACTTAATCCTCAAGGATATCTTCTCTATCTTGATGCGCAAGTACGCTTGTTATCCAACCTAAAACTCCTTAAATACCCTGTGTTGATCTACATAGCTCTTATACATGCCCTGTGCCACCTTTAAATTCTTCTTGACAACCTACATTTATTGTTCTATCTCTACTAACATGTCCGATCCAATCAATACCTTGTTCACTACAACACTCCAACTAATGGGAGTATTGCAACTCCGTCCATAGAGTGCATCAAACAGACTCGTCCTTATTGACTCCTGATGCCTATTGTTGTAAGCAAACTCTACTAGTGGAAGGTACTCTTCCCACCTCCGCTGCTGATTCATAACATACATTCTTAACATATCCTCCAAAATCATATTGACCCTCTCTGTCTATCCATTTGTCTGCAGATGATAATGTATACTAAAGGGTATCCAAACCTGCAAATAACTCTTTCCAAAACCTAGAAGTGAACTTAGCATCCATGTCTGACACAATCTTCTTCGAAACACCATGTAACCTCATTATATCTATAATGAAGACCCATGCTACCTCACTAGTTGAATGAGTAGACTTCACTAGAACGAAGTGAGGTACCTTAGTTAACTTGTCAACCACAACCATAATAGAATCATGTTGCCCAAATGTCATTGGTAAACCTGTAATGAAGTCCATGGATATGACCTCCCATTTCCATTCTGGAATCAGGATCGATTGTAGTAACCCACCTGGATGTTTACACTTTGCCTTTACATGTTGACAATCCAAACATCTAGTCACAAACTCTGCCACCTCTTTCTTCAGATTCAACCAATAGTAGAACTTCTTCATCGATGTCAATATCTTCTGACATCTTGGATGACCTGAATATGCCTTAGCATGAAATTCCCTCAAGATAAGCTTCTTGAGTTCACTGTTGTCCAACAAATATATCACGTCCCTAAATATGACCAAACCATCTATTGTGAGATGATAGTCCGCATCCTATTCACTTGTACCCTGTTGTAACATGTGCCTAAGCTCCCTATACCTATCATCCTACTATCCTGCCTATAAGATCTGATCCTGTAAGTTTGTCCCATATGAACTCATAACTGCTATGTGACTTACATGTACTCTTCGGCTAAGAGCATCTACGACCCTATTCTATTTTCCCTTAATATACCTAATATCGAAATCAAACTCACTGATAGTGGCCAACCATCTAGCTTGCCTGGCATTCAAATTCGGTTGGTCAAATAAATACCTCAACCCACTGTGATTACTCATCAAGATGAACCTCCTACCAAGAAGATAATGCCTCCACATCTTCAACGATGGAAAATCGATGCCAACTCAAGATCACGTGTCACATAATTTTTCTTGTGCTCATTCAGTTTACTTGACTCATAACATACTACATGTCTTTTTCTTTTTTCTTTTTTTTTCTTTTTTTTTTCGACTTGGTCACCGGAGAATCCACAGTAAGAACCATTTTCTGTCAACGTTTCAAATCCCAACCGGGATCCATCATCAGGACAACTTGAATGCTTGATAGAAGAAGAGCTTATTTTAGGTTTAAATAGTAATGAGGAGAGAAAAGATAAATGTCGACTCTCAATTTTTGATGAGAAGTCGGTTGTCTTAGATTAATTTATTTAATTAATTAATTAATTAATTAATTTTTTTTAATTAGAATTAATGATATTAAATTGATCAAAGTTGATGTTATAAATTTTTAGAAAATTGAATTACTATTTAATATTTTATCAATAATATTTATTAATATTGATATTAATTGAAATAATTATTATTAGTTATCATAAATTAATATAATAATTCGTAGTAATAATTATAATCATCATTAAATAATAATAATAATAATAAATAAAAAATCTAGGAATATTGTATTAATTTTTTTATATTTATTATAATATATGTATGGTACAATATTATTTATTTATTTATTGAATTTTAGAATAGGTTTTAGTATAGTTAATAAATAATTGCTAATTGAAATTTTTTTTTTTGTTATTAATAATTATTATTTATTAATCTAATAGTTAATAATAAAAATTAGAATTAATAATATTAAAAATGAACATAATTTGAATGGATTAAATTAATTCAAGAATAATGTATTTAAAATAAAATTGAAACTATAAAGCCTAGTAAATTGCATTTAGAATTTAATAATTAATATTTATTTAATTATATATAAAAAATATGTTAGTAATGATATTTATATTTTTATTTAGAATAATTATCAAAATACTTTTGATAATTTGGGAATAATATTGGTTAAACTAATCATTTGAAAGAGTAAAAAATATAATAATAATTATTATTGTTATGCTAAAATAGAAATTTTAATATTTAAGAGACGAAATAATTAATAAGGGTAATAAATAAATAGAATAATTAATTAATGATAATTAATTTTGTTAATAAATAGATTAATTAATTAGGATAATTAATTTTGTAAATACTTAATAGTGAATTAGTTATTATTATTATTATTAACTAATAGTGAATTAGTTAATTATTATTATTATTATTAATTAATAGTGAATTAGTTATTATTATTATTATTATTAAATAATAGTGAATTAGTTATTATTATTATTATTATTATACCGGAAGGGGGTTAATTTTTCTGATTAGGGGAAGCCAGCTTCCACTAATTTCCAAACCATTGTCTCTGTTGAGATTATGCGGGTGTTTGATAATTTCAAGAGCTTCTCTGATCTTTCGTTTATGGTGTTGCTCTTCCTTAGCGATAATAGAGGCGCTTTCCAAGCAGACATGGTGCTTAGTTTTTAACGAGTGTTCTGCCAGGGCGGAAGTACGAGATCTTTCATTCTTAATATCAGCTCCATGTTCCTTGAGTCTTGTCTGCAGGGAGCGACCTGTTTCACCAATGTAGCTTTTTCCACATGAGCAGTCAATTTTATAGACCCCTTTAAGTTGATGTCTATCAATATTATCCTTGACAGATCTCATACCTTGCCTAATTGTTCCAGGGGCTGAGAATTGCGCGCTTATGTTTTTCCTTCTTAGGATTTTCGCAATCTTATCTGTAACTCCATGAATGAAAGGTAGAAAAACCCTACCACCCTCAGGTTGATCTCGGGCCTTAGGCTCATGAGATAGCATCTTTTTCTCAGCTTTCTGAATTGCTCTTTTAATCTCATTTTCTTTGTAGCCTATGCCTTTAAAGGTTGAGACTAAATGCTTCTTTTCTTCATCCAGATGATCAGCGTCAGAAATTCGAAGGGCCCTGATAGCAAGAGTGTTTAGAACTCCAAGTTTCTGGGCTAGATGACGGTGGGAATCAGCATGAAGGTAGTTTTCTGTATGGGTTGACTTCCTGAAGACTTTGTGCCCTATGGAGCCATCCTCCTTTCTCATGATGAGGATGTCTAAAAAAGGGATGCTCTTGTTTTCTTCAAGCTCCATGGTGAACTTTATTTCTGAAGAGATGGAATTTAGGTGAATAAAAAACTTGTCAAGCTCTGCTTTACCATGTGTCCACTTTATATTAGTATCGTCGACGAATTGCTTCCACCATGCTGGTTTTAGAGGGTAAGATTCCAGGGCCTTCTTTTCAAAATATTCCATGTATAAGTTGGCCACGATTGGTGAAAGGGGGGATCCCATTGCCACTCCAGATGTCTGCTCATAATATGTTCCCTAGAAGGTGAAAACTGTTGATCGCAAGCAGATTTCGGCCAATCTTGCAGTCCCTGGATCAGTAACCTCTTTTATAACCTGAATGGCTTCTTCAAGAGGAATCTTGGTGAATAAGGACACTACGTCAAAGCTAACAAGGATGTCATCACGCTCTAATTTCTCATTCTTAATGAGATTCACAAAGTCATGGGAGTCTTTGATGAAAGAATCAGTATTTCCGACGAGGGGTTTGAGGATTCTTGCAACATACTTAGCAAGCTCATAGGTTGGGGATCCAATGGTATTGACAATTGGTCTAAGAGGGACACCATCTTTATGGATCTTGGGTAACCCATAAATCCTAGGGATGCATTCACTAGAGGGAATTAACTTCTTTTTTAATTTATCATCAAGGTTGGATTCCAAAATTGCCTTTTTCACCTCTTTCATAATCTTAGGGATGGGGTTATTGCTCAGCTTCTTATAACTACCACATTTGAGGTGTTCATTCATTTTGCATATATAATCTTCTTTATCCAAGATTACGGCTGCTCCTCCCTTATCAGCCTTGAGAACCACAATTTTATCATTATTACGCAGGGATTTGAAGGCCTTTTGTTCTGCTTTACTCAAATTACTTTTGGGGGCTTTGGCCTTTCTCATAATAAGGGAGCACTCTTGTCTTAATGCTTCCTTATCTTCCAAGGGAAGGTTGATAATCCCATCCTCTATGTTACATATTATTTTCTCAATGGGAAGGTTTTTGGGAGTAACAGCAAATCCAAGACCTCTTCTGAGGACATTAATGACTTCGGGTTCAAAAACCTGGGAGGACAGATTTATGACTTTCTTTTTTAATCTTGATTCATCTTTGCTGTTAGTTATGTTTACAACCTGGCTGAGCATATTACAATAGTCCAGCTGAATGGGCGTACTACTGATTTGCTCCTGCGCAATCTCCTTAACTTCATGCGTATTCATGCTGCCCTTGCAGTCAACTTGTTTATTTCTGTTTACACCCGGGCTACAATTATCAAATTGACTGGGCGCATTACCCACGAAGTCAATTCCCTACGCAGTTTTATTAATCCCAACAGCTTGCAACGAGTTACCCGCGAAGTCAATTCCCCGCGCAGTTTTATTAATCCCAACAACTTGCAACGAGTTACCCACGAAGTCAATTCCCTGCACAGTTTTATTAATCCCAACAGCTTGCAACGAGTTACCCATCGAGTTGCTGTTGCTTTCACGGTTGCAGTTTGGTGTATCAACATGTTTATTTATGTTTAAAACTGGGCATTCAATTAAATTACGCTCCTGCGCAGATTTTTTAATGATCCCAACAGTTTCAAACGAGTTCCTGTTATCCATCGAGTTGTTTTTGATGTTGCAGTTCGGTATATCGAGAATTGGTTCAGAGCTGTTACCCATCGAGTTGAAGTTGCAGTTTGGTATAACGGGAATTGGTTCATGATACTGTGTTGTATGCGTTCTGTCCAATGGATTACTGCTGCACATTGGATTACCATGAAACCTGCCCATTGGGTGATCTGTGGTTTTTACATCGCTGTTTACATTAACACTGCTCATCAAATCAGGTAAAGTATGTCCTTCAATTGCACCGAGACTGTTGGTTCTATAACTGAACTCTAAACCGTTCAAACTGCTGCTGCTGCCATCGGTGTAATGCGTTAGCTCAGATGAATCATTTAAGTTTCTTGATTCAAAAGCGTCTGCTGAACTTTCAATGGAACTGCCCAGTTTTTCATTATTATACTGCGATTTGTGTAGTAAATTGGACAATTTCCTGCGTTGTCGTTTCTCAGTAACCTGTCCTTCATTAATGCCTTTCAGAGCGGCCCTGGCATCGATAACAGACCAGAGATTCTCACTAATGATGCTGGCTAGCTTTAGGTGAGCTGAGAGCGCTGAGCGTCCAAGATTATCCAAAGAAGCCCTAACTCTTTTAATTTCTGCCCTTATTAGAGACATGCTGAGTTGAAAAAACGCCTTGCTATTATATCTGTTATGCAATCTATGATTAATTTGAGCAAATGGAGGAATAATATTATTGTCACGACAGCTCTTAAGAAAATGCAGATCAGCAGCTCTTCTTGCTATCTTTGCTCTAGTTTTTTCGAGTAAATTGATTTCACTCCAGGTATCCCCTCCGTATAGGGAAATGATTCTGGATTTAAGACCTCTGTGGTTTATTATTTTCGACTTAGTTACCGGAGAATCCACAGTAAGAACCATTTTCTGCCAACGTTTCAAATCCCAACCGGGATCCATCATCAGGACAACTTGAATGCTTGATAGAAGAAGAGCTTATTTTAGGTTTAAATAGTAATGAGGAGAGAAAAGATAAATGTCGGCTCTCAATTTTTGATGAGAAGTCGGCTGTCTTAGATTAATTTATTTAATTAATTAATTAATTAATTTAATTTTTTTTTTAAATTAGAATTAATGATATTAAATTGATCAAAGTTGATGTTAAAAAATTTTAGAAAATTGAATTACTATTTAATATTTTATCAATAATATTTATTAATATTGATATTAATTGAAATAATTATTATTATTTATCATAAATTAATATAATAATTAGTAGTAATAATTATAATCATCATAATTAACCAAAAAAAAAATTAATCTAGGAATATTGTATTAATTTTTTTATATTTATTATAATATATGTTTGGTACAATATTATTTATTTATTTATTGAATTTTAGAATAGGTTTTAGTATAGTTAATAAATAATTGCTAATTGAAAATTTTTTATCTTCTTTTTTTTTTTTTTTTTTTGTTATTAATAATTATTATTTATTAATCTAATAGTTAATAATAAAAATTAGAATTAATAATATTAAAAATGAACATAATTTGAATTGATTAAATTAATTCAAGAATAATGTATTTAAAATAAAATTGAAACTATAAATCCTAGTAAATTGCATTTAGAACCCCACCAAGGCCTCTGTGGAAATCATTTATACACACAACGAACTCTTTGTCCGGATCTGCAATCTTTATAACTGGAGAATTTGTAAGCAATTGTTTTAACTGCTCAAAACTTGTCGCACATTCCTCTGTCCATTCAAATTTCTTACCTTTTCGTTGTGGGGATGTAATAGGATAGAGAATCTGTGACAAGTTCCTGATGAACCTCCTGTAATAGCCTACTTATCCCATGAATGATCTAACCTCATCCACATTCCTAAGAGTTTCCCATTCCATGATAGATCTTATCTTTTCTGTATCTAGTGCTATGCCTTCCTTGGAAACCACATGCCCCAAGTAATGTACCATTGTCTGAAAGAAACTACATTTACTAAGCTTGGAATACAACTGATGCTCTCTCAATAGTCTCAATATTGTTGTTAAGTGTTCAACGTGTTCTTCCTCATTCTTAGAATATATCAATATATCATCAAAGAATACAATAACAAACTTGTCCAGATAAGGATGCAATACACTATTCATCAAACACATAAAAGCAGATGGAGCATTAGTTAAACTGAAAGGAACTAAAACAAACTCGTAATGTCCATACATTATCTGGATAGCAGTCTTGTAAATATCCTCTTCTCTGATGCGTACCCGATGGTATCTTGATCTCAGATAAATCTTCGAGAACATTGTTGCTCCCTTTAACTAATCAAACAAGTCATCGATCCTCGACAACAGATACATGTTCTTGATGATCACCTTGTTTTTTTTTTGTAATCAATGCAAAACCTGAGGGTACCATCCTTCTTCTTCACAAAAAACATAGATGCGCACCAAGGCGACACACTTGGTCTAATGTATCCCTTGTTAAGCATTTCCTTCAACTGCAAATTTTGTTCCATTAATTCTGGTGTGCTCATCCTGTAAGGGGCCTTTGATGGTAGTATTTCTCCTGGTACCAACTCAATATAAAATTCCACTTCCTTGTGAGGCAGTAACTCTGAAATATCTAATGGGAATACATCCTAAAACTGCTGCAAAATCAGGTACCTGTTAAAGACCTCAACAATCCTCAATGTCCTTACCTTTGTCACTAGAAATATGCACTACAAACAAGACACACCCTTTCCTGCAATTGTGTTTCACCTGCATAGTTGTAACCATTCTAACTTATATATCCTTCTTCTTACCCTACAAGATTCTTTGTTCCCCATTATCATCCAAGCACACAATAGCCTTATTATAATAGTCCACCATAGTTCTGTGAAGATACAACCAGTCCATACCCAATATCATAATGTATGATCCCAACGAAAGCACATTTAGAGGTGTTGGTGTAGGCATACCATTTAGCTCAAATGCACAAGCTCTTACCTAATGATGAACTATTTTCTTTGTACATGTATCCAACTGCACTAACCAAGATTCTACATGTACTTCTTTATTCAAACCACATGTATCCACCAAGTTAGGATTAACATAACTATAATTAGATCCAGAGTCAATCAAAATAGAAATAACTTGATAAAAAAGCTTATTGTCCATCTCAATAATAGATTACTAATGGTCTGCTTGCCTGTCATCCAACGTTGTATAAATATGTGGAATACTCTGTCCAAAATCCCCCACCATTTGTGCTTCCTGAGCATTGTAAATCTGTGGTCTGCCACCATGATGTTATGGACAATTTCTCCAACGATGATCCTTGCCACAAGTCCATCAATGTAAAGGATTCTTGCCATCACCTTTTTCTTGCTCCTCAGACTGAAATCCCTGTCCTATGTTAGATGCATTGAACTTCTTAGGCAATGTTGCATTCTCTTTGTTACCTGTGTCCTGAGGTCTTGTCCGCTTTTTATCCCATTTTCCTTTATTCTTATCATTACCTTTCCAATCATGCTTAGTCTCAGACCTACACTTCGATTGCTCATAACAATGCTTCAACTTTCTAATGGCTTCCTCCAATGATCTAGGCTCATCAAACCCAATCAAGTCCTTGAATTTTATCGGCAACCCATTGATGAATCTTTGAATCTTTGCTTTCTCCTCCTTCAGATAAGGCACATACCTCAACAAATCCAAGAACCTGCTAGTATACTCCTCATCAGTCATAAATCACATCTTCAACTCATAGAATTCCTTTACCCTGTCATCATAGTATCTCTCAGATAGATACTTCTTCCTAAAAAGTCTCTCGAACTCAGTCCAAGTCAATGCCTCTTCTCGAATTCATATGACATTCTTCACATTTTCCCACCAAATGTCTGATTTACCTTTAAGACTAAAGGTGGGTATCTTGGTTTTCATGTTTCCTGAATAGTCATGAAATCTGAAGAAATTAATCATCCCAAGCATCCAAGCTTTTGTATCTTGTGACTTCTTCATTTCTCCATCGAATGTAGGTGGATTTTCTTTCTTGAACTAATCTAGTAAATATCCCCTGTCACTCCTCCTATAAGGATTATATCAATGATGACCATGATACCTATCTAAACCAGAACTAGAGTAAATCCCATGTTCACTGTTGTTGTAGTGTTTTCTTCTCAATGATGTACGAAAAGAACCCACTTAAGATCATGGATGACAAATGATCTCAACAATAGAAATGATTGCTAAACAATGTATATCTGCAACTATTGATAGAAACAGAACCTGTCAAAATCCTGATCTATGCTGCAATCATAGTTAAACAATAAAATGAAGAGTAGTAACCCCAAAACATCCAATGGAAACCAGATTTGTAAAGAATGATTTTATTATAACATCTGTGAAGGGAACAAATATATGTTACCAGTCCCCCTCTATGGGATGGGTTCTTGGCAATCCTCAAACACTTTCAACTTTTGTAGAGTCTCTCTCCTCTATAATGCATAAACCCAACAAAAATATGGTGTGCAAAAATGAAAATAATCAAAGTTACAACAATGAGTGCAACAATGAAAATAATCAAAAGTGAATAATGAATGGAAACCCCTTCTATTTATAGCAAAATATTGAGTTATCCTCGAATAATGAGCAATAATAAAATATTATTGGTCTCATTCTTGGAATTACCACTTGGAATATTTTATTATATTTGTTTAGGAGGGAAAAAGTATTTAAAATTTTATTTAGAAATAATAAATAAATAAATGATTTATTTATCATCTCAAGGAATTAGTTAAGGAATAATAAACAAATAATGATTTAATTTAAAGACAATGTTAAAGCAATACTATTGACTCATATTAAACATTAATAATATTACCCTTGTCATTAAATGAGTTAATATAAGATTACTATCTAGATTTATAATAGGAGGTTTATTACTATAATAATATTACTATTATACTTAGTATCATTATATTAAAGCATTTATGACTCGTTTTAAATAAATATTAATATTATCATTATAATTAAGATTTTTTTTTTTCTATGTTAAGACTAACCTACGCACCCACGGGGGATTTGAACCGGTGACCTATCGCAAGGAGTGCCTTAACAGCACACCCATTCACCGTCAATCCAAAGCCCCGTGGGCATCATTATAATTAAGATTGACTCGTAATAAATATTAATATTATACATTAAATTATGATTACCCTTGTTATAACTAACTGTAAGGGGTTAATATTAACCATTATAAGATTGATATTTAGATTTGAGTAATATGTTTTGGCTAAAAAAATTTGTAAATTCTACCCTATTATAGTATTATAATTTAATAAGATTTAGTATAATAATTTTATAAAACTTATTAGATAATCCAAGAATGTATTAAATGGCATTATAAAATACTAATATTTTTACTCTAATTCATTGATAATAATATTATAATTAAATATTTTTAACCTACCTAATCTAGCCATTTCTTAATCAATGATGGCCTTGGTCCAATTAAGCCTAATATAGTCGTTTTTCCAGTCAAACCTAACCATTGGAAGATCTGCCATCCCTATTTAACATGTAGCCATGATCTGATTTTTTCAACTTGTCCTAACGATGAACCACACTCGTTGGTTCGAAACGCGTCGACAAAGATTTTCTAATGTGATTTTTCCGAAAATATTTCTAAAAACTTAGATTATGGATCACAGAAGCTTAAATTCAATCAAATAATGATTTATTTAATTATTCCTAAGGGATTTAGTCAAACTTAACAAAGAATAGTAATTAATTAATGATTAATTAGTTATTCTTAGAGAAAAATAAGATAAATAATGATTTATCTGTTTATTTTTCATGATTGGGTCAAATTTAACAAGGAATAATAATAAAACAATGGTTTAATTAATTATTCTTAAAATAAAATCAAATAAATAGTGATTTATTTAATTATTCTTCATGGGTTTAACTATAAATTACTTAATAAAGGTGGTTTATTAGGTAATTTCTCACAGTGAAAGCAATTTTACTATGGTAAAATTGGCTTTACATGGTGTACTTCGATCCATCTAGTAAATTAGGCTAGATGATCAATTTTTTGGTGATAATAGATTGCCCCCCAACGTACGAGTGTTAGGAGCAAAACGTATGACCAAAGTACGTTGTAAAGACACAATCACTAGACAACACAAGGGAGTCAAGGGAGAGAGAGAGAGAGAGAGAGACCAATGAAGCTGAAGCTGAGAGAGGATAGTGATAGAGGGGGTGAGACTAATGCAAGTCTCCTTTTTTGTTGTGGTACTAGACCTCAATGAGGCGGGGGAGGCATACCCATACCCGTCGAGATAACTTAGTACAAAAATAATGGTTCGCCCAGAAATATGAAACTAAGCAATAAAGTACATGTTGAATGGTACATGACACGCTGGCATAACAGAGCCAGAAATCAATACAATGTGTCCTATGTACATAATGCACCTGGTAAAAACGTGAGCCAAGACTGAATACAATAATATCTTATTACATGACATACAATGCCCCTTCCCTCAAAAAATGGGTGGGAGGGATGGTAGAACAACCAAAGAAGTCCTGTTGAACAAGGAGGGGTTTTGCAAAACTGAATGGATCATCTGGACGAGATGTGCATGCTATGAATACCACGATCGGTAGGAACTAAACCCATCAACTCTACGGAACTGCATCTGAGGTTGTAGCATAGTAGGTACGCATCCGGGCATATGGGGGGCTACCTGAAGGGCCACCCCTTCATGAGGTCTAAAACATCTCACACACACCCGAGAATCACTGGTACAATCTCCTCATCATTGGACCATCAAGTGCATGGATCATGAACATGAAATGGCTAAGTCAAATGGTAATAATGAGACCCTTTGTTCGATCCAAGGTGTCGAACAAGAGTGGAAGATGGAACCGAGATACACCGCCCTCTGGGTCATTCTTCTGGAATAAATGAGCTGATGTCGACAGAATAGGGCCCATGATAAATGAGGCGATGAGGATCCTCAACTAAAGCACGAGGGAAAATAGTAATGTGACTGATGGACTGACACCAGGGATAATTGGAAAATGGTATTGAGAGACAAATAGACGACTTCCCTTGTCAGAGCATAAAGTGCATGGTTGACCTAGCAGCAACTGACTCAACTCTGTAGGGGATGGGGACAGTATGACTGGAGGCTGAAATGGGCGACACAAGATGAACGGTATGCAAATATGAATGGAATATTGTGACATGAGATGATGGAACATGAAATAGGCTCCAAGGATGCAAGGGTGAATCATCGCGGATGCTCTGAACAAGGGTGACTCGATGACGCTGCCATGCAGACTAGGCTCGATGGGGACCATGAAAACATGAGTAAAGGATGGTTACTCACGACAAGAATCGACATATGGTACGACAAGTATTTAGAGGAGGTGGATCTCAAAGTACAAGTGTCACTTTATGACAAAAGTCAATTTTGAGGGGCAACGAAGTGACCTTCTTGGAAAAATGGTTTCTGGGTGAAGTGTCAAATCATCAAAAATTGAGAAAGACACATTATAGAGCTCGGTGAGAGCTTTCCAACTGTGCTGACGGTTCATCAAAATGAGCTATGGTCTAGTCACCATGGGAAATAGAAAAATTGTGGATTTTTTCTATGAAATGACGTTTTCCCTCCAATTTGGATTCATTTGCTAAGTGAGATGTGGTGAATGTGGAGAGGAGGAAAAGGCCCTAAATCTTGTGGAGATCATAGCAGACAAACTGACCATCGGAATCACGATATGCGGCATTCAGACAAGTGGCCTTACTTTCTAAAGATGGCCTTAATGCTTCTTGGAACGATGGTTCCTGGTGAAGAAATAAGGGAAGAGGAAAATGAGAATGAACTATTAGAGGAGGTCTAGAATCATCCTAACCCACTAAGTCAAACATGGGAACTATGTGGTCATAGGGTAGAATATTTGAAGATATGGTATCAAACTTCTATGATATGGCTCGCCGGAGAGGCCGGTAGGACAAAATATCCAAGGAATGGGAGGACAATCGACCATACCTAGATCCAGTGGGATGTAGATCAAGACTTAATTGAGAAGATGGCTAGGGGGAAACCATCATGCCCCCAAGCATGGGATGCTAATCTGGTATGCAAAGGTGGGAATGATGTCCCCTAGCAAGAGGAGTTTGTGGAGCGCTATTGTGTTCTGAGTGCTCGAGAAAGGGATTCAAGCATCTTGGCCCAACTTGGCACAAGATTCTCCAAAGGAGATGTAGGGGTCGATGTGCCCCCCAGTATACTATGGGTGTACCAGATGTATTTAGAGCTAAGGGTTAAACACTTATATGATACATAATATGCTTATGCATTTTATATGATGATGATAGTTTTCCATTTGTGTGGTTATCATTTGTGGTATACATGTGATAAATGCCAATCTAGAATGTTGTTTGAAATGGTACCTACATAGTGATTTTGGGCTTTAGGTACATGACTGAATGTAATGGTTTCAAATTCGCGTACTAATAGCTTCACTCATAGATTTTTTCTAAATAGGACTTGGTTATGCACATGATACACACCATTCAATTGCATGACAAGTAGCAAGGAATCTAAACGAACATGAAGATGAAGGATGCAATGAGCGAGGGCATCGACTAACAAACCTATCACTGCATCATATTCGACTTGATTATTGGTGGCAGATCCAGTGCACATGCCATTTGAAATGACTAACGTATGCAAGCGGGTAAAAATGGCCCAGGCTGTCAAGGCTAGATTCTGGTAGAAACGACTCGCACCACCGACATGGTCGATATACGGTGTGGATGATGGATCCATCTAAAAGGTGAAAAATACAATAGATGAAATGATGCAATATACCTAACTACATGGCAAAAATAAAGACACGCAAATCAAAGGGATGTGTTGTGAGCAACATTTCTGGAGGTAGAGCGCATTGGGAGAACTAGGAAGGAGATGGCCTTCGAAATCCTCATGAAGGAATGCCCCTTACTCAAGTGTAGGGGTAATCAGGGGTAGAAATAGCTTCCACGGTGTCCTCATTAGGCTAGGAGATGGGTGGATGGGAGGAAGTCTAACTACATGATGCGGCAACATTACCTGGTGCATCAACCTGAGGAATAAGGTTCACATATGCATCGTCTTGGATGGAAGATGATGAGCTGGTAGACGGAGGGTCTACTGATGTTGAGACCTCATATTCTATCGAAAAAGGTTCGATAGAAATAAGCGCGACAACCTCAGGAAGGTTTGCTAACAAGGAACTCAAGGATGACGCATGTAAAGAATGGGGCATGTGTTGTCCATCATCTTGACATCGAGGGAGGGGATCATAATAGATGGGCCAGAGTTTCCCTGTTTTGGTTGACTAGTGGTACCAGAATCCACAGGTAGAGGAGTAAAGGCTCCACTATGAGTGGCCTCGTATTCATGAATCACCCTAAGGCAATCACGAAACTCATCGAGATGAGGGCAACAATGGGAATAGTGACCATGAAGATCACAAAGGGCACAAGGGTGGTTTGTGCGAAGCGTTTTGAGTTTCTTAGGTGGGACCGGTATGTCAACATGGACTTCCGGAATATTCGACTTAGGGAATGCTTCATGAACCAATGGTTTTAGTTGAGGAAGTTCAGGACAATTGTTGGTGGCATGCCCAACAACTTCACACAAAGCACACGACTTTGGGGCCTTAGGGGCTGGAGGAGCTTGGGGAGCCTTGTCCTTTGAATCTTTCTTTTTGGCTTTGCCCCCCTAGCCAGCTACTTTCGCAACAGGAGTTGGTTCCTATTGAGGTTGTGATGGTACTGAAGCAGCGGCAGGGGTCATGGGGACCGGTTGAACCGGGGTCAAAGTGTGATATGGTCGTGGCTGACCAGGCAAAATGTTTGCAGGGGGATCGATGTACCATACTGGGATCTTGAGAGTCATGTTAGGAAGGACCAATGAAGCCATGACAAGTATAGAAAAAACTCTCGGAGGGGGGAATAAGAAAGGTATCTGGCCGGCAAGATAATGTCCCGGCAGAATAGCTCCTGGATGGTTGAGACCTGGAGGAACAGTTCCTGGTGGGAACATAGGAGAGGCACCCACAAATGGAGGAGGTCCTAGGGGAGTGGGTCCAGAGGGTTCAGCTGGAAGAGCAACAGTAGGATGCTGAGGAATTGGTTGTTGATCAGGTGTATCGGGCTGCTTAAGGGCAGCCCATGATGCTTGTAACATGCAAACACTCATGGAAGTAGGTTCAGAAATGGGAGGGGGAGGACCAGGAAAGGCACCCAATAATGAGGAATATTTATAGACTCCGGGTGAGACACTGGTGCAAGGAGTGGATGACTGTTTATCAGATATTGACAAGATGATAGACTCAGGGGAGGTCACAAATGTTGGCTCGTAGTAAGTCAACTGATCAATGGTAACAATATTCCCTTCATGGGGGAAGCACATCTTGCGGAACACCGCAGACACGACAGCTGACATGGCATATGTGTAACTACGACCTAAGAGAATATTGTAATCCAAAGGGGCATTGATGACTTTGATATCGACATGGACAGTCTTTCCCGCAAGGGTCACTAGACAGTTGTGGTACATGCCAAGGGGTTGGGAGGAGTGTCCATCCCAAGCACGCAAGGTGATGGTGGAGGGGGACAACTCAGGTGACTTGAGTTGTTTCCAAACAGCAGTGGATATCACACAAGTGGATGTACCTTCATCAATAATGCATCTAGAGATGATGGAATTATAGACTCTAACTGGTATTTGGAAAGCAACAGATGAAGGAAATGGGGGGTGCTCTGATGTATCAACTGGGAAGATAATCAAGCGATCATCAGAAGGGTCCACTGCACCCAAAGCAATTAGTAGAGCCTTCTTTTGGGAAGGGCACGACTGGAGGACTTCCAGTGTCGACATGGCAGCATGTGATTGCGCCAAGTCGTCGACTATACTGTATGTATGGGAAGTTGAGTTAGAAGTCGCGTTATGGCATAATGGTCCCTTTGGGATATTGGGCATGGCCTCAACTTTGGGTTGAGGGATCTGTAAAGGACCATTTGGTGTCATAAGAGGCTCAAGGGACACTTTGGTTTTGGACTCAACAGCTGACGAAGTGGAAGGCTTGTCATATTGACGCGGCCAAGTTTGTAGGTTGATGTTGGAGGGTTTAACCTCATCAGAGTTCATCATCATGATCTGGTAGTCATCGGGACTAGAAGGTTGGGGGAGGTGGGCTACTTGACCTGGCTAGGGTTGAGCAGAAATAAATCCTTTTTGAGGGAAAGGACTTTTGAGCACATTCAGTTGAGGTGCCGCAAGATTATGAGGCGATTGTTGACCTCGAGAACCTGCTTGAGCTTCCCATAGTTGGCGCATCTAGGGTAAAAGGGGACACTCATGTGTATAGTGGCCATGTACACCACAACATGCACAAGGCTTATTCGTACGAATATCATTGTTTTGCTTGGGATGCCCACCCTGTCGCTGGTTGTTGGTGTTAGGTTGGTTCCCCTGGGGTTCCTTAGGCTAGTTACCTTGGTTACCCTTGTTACCCTTCCCCTTACTCTTTTCCTTCAAATTTTGGGGATTGGTATCACTCTGGTGTGAAAACACCTGACGATGAGGGGGTGGTGGTTGTTGGGGCTGAGGATGCATGGGAGGTTGCGGCGCTAATGCTTGAGGGGCTGGAGTGTTAGGTTGTGCATAAGAGGTAGAAACAGTTTGGTAAACGGGTAGAGGCCCTGGAAACATGTTGCTAGTAGGAGGGGCATAAATGTTGGAGGAACTGGTGCCCCCCGACAGGTAGCCATAACTGTGCTGAGAATAGGGTAAAGAGTGTGAAAATGGATCCAACGATACTTTCGGTCGCGTGAGATGCCCCCAATGCATTAGCACTGCCAGGACGAGGGAGGTCTAGAATAACGATATAAACATAACCTGATTGAGCATAAATCAGATCATTATCTCAAAGTGGTCTGGAAAGCTTCTTCCCCAGTCTAGGGAAAATGAGACGCGGCATCTTTCCCGATGGGGGATAAAAGGCTCTTAAGAAACCAATCTAGATAAACATGATCTTTGAAAAGCAAGGCATGACATGTGCTCCTCCTTCGACGCCACTCTTGAACATGGTCAAAAAGGCGAGTAGCGGAGGATTGACAGAATGTGGTCAAAAGCTTAGTACCAGTGTCGTACCGGAGAGGTAACTAGAAATAGGACAAGAACGCTTTAGCAAGCATCACGAAAATAGAATGAGAGGCGATGAGTTGGTCTACATACCATTTTGCAGCATCTCTAGTGAGCGTGCGTTGGAAGAGCCGAAGACGAATGGAGTCATCGGTTATGGAGTTGGACGAACACCACATGTGGAAGGATTGGACATGGTTGGTAGGATCCTCTCCAGCAATACCCTCAAACTTTGGGATGTCTGAGGGAAGCTTAGTCAGCATAGAGGGCCAACCAACATCATGGTGTATGGGGTCGTTTATCAACTAGTTAAGATCCGGTAGACTTAACCCAGCCATAAAGGGGAGCATGGGGGCTACCAGAACGGTTCCTAAGATTGTTCCGCTTGATGTGACCACTGGTATAGCACCAAAGGCACCACCAGATTGGGGTCTTGCACCTGCTATGGGTCCAGACATGGTGACGATATGCAGTGAAGGAGGTTCGGAATCAGATGAGGAATCAGAAGGACCAGGAGAAGAGTCGGAATGGGGACTCGGAGGGCTATGAACTCAAACCCGACGGGGAGGAGTAATATGCCTAAGTGGAAACTAGGGGTGAAGGCCTAATAGTCTCCGCGACTGACGCCTTGGTGGCACAATGATGGAAGGACACACAGAACATGGAAAGGGTGAAGGGAGATCAACAATATATCTTCTGTCTCTTATGCAGTGAGATAAATTTATTATGTTAAATCTTGGGTTAGTGATGGAAACCAAGTGCCCTTCGCTTAAGGTGTGCTTGTGTGTGCAAGCATATTAATTTATTAAGCCCAGATCGTGTTTGTAAAAAAGAAAAAAAACTTACTGCAAATAAACTGAAATAAATAACAGAAAATAAATAGAAAAACAATTAACTAAACCCCACCCAAACTGGGTTTGCAAACATTATACTTCTAGGTGGCTAAACCGATGGAAAATACACTAAAACGGTCAAGATATCTGAATGTCAGTGTGACTAGGATCAAGTGACTCTAAGTTGCTAGAAAGTGGTGCAGCAACAACAAAAAACTAGAGGGGAAGATCACTGCAAAAAGATAGGGAGATGGGTGAAACACCTAGGGAAACCGAGGGGACCCTAAGGGAATGACCAAACAAGTTTGAATGTGAAACTATGGATGGTATCAACCTATCTTATCAGATCTGAAACAAAAGGTTACAGATCTGGAAAATGTGGCTGAAAGTGCTGCAGAAACTCAGACTTCTCACTTAGCTAAACTCCTCTTAAAAAAGCGGAAGTGTACTAGAAGCCCTAAAGGAGGCTAAATTCGACTTCAACGAGTAAAACAAAATGGATCAAGGCCTGAGCGAGATGAGACAAAGGTCAGACACCCAGTAGATAGCTCTCAGCAAAACCCAGAAACAGATCTGAGAGAAACCCTAAAACCCAGAAATCATAGGTTTTGACCTGTTTTTTATCAAATCACACTTTTTGGGCAGAAAGCTGTGTTCTAGAGCCCAGATCACACCTTTTGGGCTGAAAATTGTGATTTCTGCTCCGAGACTTCCGATTTGCAAATTTCAGGAGAAAAAAAGTGTCGCCTTTGCCACGGCTGATTTCTGTGACTTGTGAAAACGACCAGAAAGCTTATGGAAGTCAAAAATTTATCAGATCTAGGGTTAAAACACTAGGAAACATTAATAGAAGAGAAAAAAAAAAAAAAAAGAGGAAACCCTAAGTTGAAAACCAAAGGTCACCCAGGCTTTTGGATCTGAATTATAGAACCCAACGGAGTTGCCAATTTGTTGTATGATGTATGAAAAGAACCCACTTAATATCATGGATGACAAATGATCTCAACAATAGAAATGACTGTTGAACATTGTAGATCTGCAACTATTGGTAGAAATAAAACCTGCCAAAATCCTGATCTATGCAGCAATCATAGTTAAACAATAAAATAAAGAGTAATAACCCCAAAACATCCAATGGAAACCATATTTGTAAAGAATGATTTTATTATAACACCTGTGAAGGGAACAAATATATGTTACCAGTCACCCTCTATCGGATGGGTTCTTGGCAATCCTCAAACGCTTTCAGCTTTTGTAGAGTCTCTCTCCTCCATAATGCATAAACCCAGCAAAAATATGGTGTGCAACAATGAAAATAATTAGAGTTACAATAGTGAGTGCAACAATGAAAATAATCAAAAGTGAATAATGAATAGAAAACCCTCCTATTTATAACAAAATATTGAGTTATCCTCGAATAATGAGCAATAATAAAATAGTATTGATCCCATTCTTGGAATTACCACTTGGGATATTTTATTATATTTGTTTAGGAGGGAAAAAGTATTTAAAATAATAAATAAATAAATGATTTATTTATTATCTCAAGGAATTAGTTAAGGAATAATAAACAAATAATGATTTATTTAATTATTCCTAAGAGATTTAGTCAAACAACAAAGAATAGTAATTAATTAATGATTAATTAGTTATTCTTAGAGAAAAATAAGGTAAATAATGATTTGTCTGTTGATTTTTCATGATTGGGTCAAATTTAACAAAGAATAATAATAAAACAATTGTTTGATTAATTATTCCTAGAAGGAAATCAAATAAATAGTGTTTTATTTAATTAGTTGGTTTAACTATAAATTACTTAATAAAGATGGTTTATTAGGTAATTTATCACATTGAAAGCAATTTTACTATGGTAAAATTGGATTTACATGGTGTACTTCGATCCATGTAGTAAATTAGGCTAGATGATCAATTTTTTGGTGATAACAACTTCCTCTCCTATCGGGTGTATCCAAGAATCTGCCATCTCTGACCATGGCATCTCTATCTAACATGTTCCCACCATGAGACCTAATACCATATGCTCCATTAGTCTTGTCCTCCTATCCATGATTGATCCTAAGTGGTCCTTGTCTCTGCATGTTTGAAAAACTCTGAAGGATAACTACATTGACCTCTGCTTGTTTCTCTTATGCCCTAGCAAGTCTCTCTTGTGACTAAATGATCTTGTCATTATCCACTTTGCAACTTCTTATTTCTTCCTTCATACTTCTCAATGTATCTACTATGTGAGGGGAGTACTCATCACCATGTTTCTCATCTGATCTGTAGGGAAAGTCTCATGAATTGTAGTCCACCATTTTACTTGTCATCTTTGATCTTCTTCCTGCAAACATACAATGTGAGATAACCAAATATATACATAATCAAATGTACCTCGGTGAAGTTTAGGGGAGGTTTTCTCTCTCTATCAAGATCAATCCATATTAGCATAACACACACACACACACATATATAATGAAGTCATCATATTCATCATTTCAACATTAATGTAGGCATGATGACACAACTGCAACAATGACCACCAACATGCATACATAGCAGGCACGTATACAACCTACATGCATACAAGACAAACACATTCCACCCATCCAGTCCAAGTGTTGAACCTGCAAGCTATGATACCACTTTGTAACACACTCCTCTTACCCAAGTTAATCAGCGTACTGGGGGAAACATGTGACGAAGAGTTACTATGATATGATTCAACCTCCTAGATCACTTAGGAAGTAGAATCAACAGACCAAATCCTTACTGACTTCCCTCAAGTGCTACAGGACCCCCAAGGGCTAAACCACCCTTCTAGGTGCCCAAAACCTAAGCTAACTTTGTTTTTCACTAACCTAAACTCCCAGATGCATGCACAAGGTTGCATCCATGTGACTGAAAGCCTCCATTCACATGCATAAGCTTACAAGGGTGTGACTGCAGCTTCAATTTCATAGTTTTGTGCCTACTATCGTGAAATTTGTGCCACCTTTTTAGGGCTAGACTCCATATCACTGCCCAGAACTTGATGAAACTTTCCAAAACAATAAATGACACAAGGATAAAGCCTCTTACACAAAAATTAGTCAAGAACTTGACCTGGAAAGGCCTAACCAGGGCAGACATTCTATGAAACACATCATGAACATGTAATGTAATAAAGGACTATAAAGGCAAAATAAGACCAAAGTCATGGGACACGTGTTCCAAGCTAAATGTTGGGAAAAACACTATAATGGGCATTACTTTTGGTTTATTTATGGTTGTGGAAATTGGCAAAGGTAAAGAGGCAATAATTGGAATTTATTTATGAAAATAAAGAAAAATAGAATAGAAGGAAGGTGAAGAGACATGGATTTTCATGCTAGAGAAATTAGAAGGAAAATGAACTAAAAGGAGGCATCAATAATAAAAAGGCATCAGAGAATCAATTCACAACTTTTGTTGGTTTAGCTTTTGTCATTTTGGCTTGAGAATAGTGTTATACAGAGAAATAGCTCCAAGAAGAGAAAGCAAGCAAACAATCAAGCAAAGGAAGGAAAAGGACGAGCAAAGCAGAGCAAGGAGAAGCTTGGATCAACAACTTTAACAGGAATATTTCGCAGGTAACAGGTTGCATGTGTGATTTCTTAGCTAAGGTGTTGGTTCATTTTTTTCATTGGCATGGGTTTTTCCTAGTTTGGTAGTGGTTTCAGTATTTCCTTACAATTTCCTGGATAGCTATGGTGGTATGGGATTCATTCTCTGTTGAGCTTTGGATTGTCAAAAAGTTTTGGAACCGAGTGAGGTGGTCTAAGGAAAATTTCCCCAAGGGTTAGGAGTGGAGATGGTTTTCTCCAGGAAGCCCTCAACAGATGGGTGGAGATAGGAAAATTCCACAAGGTACAGTGAATAAATTCTGAGGCATCCAAGCTTGGTTTGGTTTTGTGATCTCAGGACAGGTTTAGGTGAGATCACGGTATTTTGAGGGTGGAGGTGGTTTAGCCTTTCGATTCGTTAGTTGATTATGTCTTGGTTTATCCCATGAGATCCCACATTCATGCTGGGAATATGGTATAGTGGTGATTGGTTGAAAAAAAGATTTGGTTTAGCCCAATCTATGGTCAAGTGTTACGTGGAAGTCCCTGACTTGGTTGGATTTTGCATAAGTTAATAAGAATTATTTTCCTAATGTAATCTATGAGCACTTGTACTTATTATTATGTTGATTTTATGGTCATTTTTTCATGGCCAATGTTCTGGTTATATGTTGGTTATAAGCATGGTTATCTGATGTTCTCTAGTTATGGCTCTTGTTCATGATTTGATAAGTATTGAATGGTTGATGAATGTATGGGCTAACAAGTGTTGTTGCAACTACTTGAGAGGGAATTAGACCTTCTCGATGATTTTTAGATGAAGTTCAGAGATTTATGATCATATATGCATTCATGACCTGCAAATTACATGTTTACCATATGTTTTATGAAATGTCTATCATGTTCTAGGTAGTCCAAGCCAAGTTTTGATTTCAAGTTTGAATGTTTATCATTTCCACCATGTTAAATATGATTCTGGAAAGTAACAAGAAGTTATAGGCAGTGGTCTAGAGGTTAACCTGGAAAAGTGGCTCAAATCTCGGGACCGCTAGCACAGAACAGGGGAGTTTAGGTCATAGTCGCATGGAGGCAAGCCTATGTGTGAAGTTGGAGGCCTATAACTACAACCTTGCCTTTTTGTGCTTGTGTTTAGGGTGTTAGTTCAGTAAAAAATGGTTCTAACTCAGGGATTGACCACTTGGGGTGGTTTGCAGCCTTCTGATTGGTCTATGATCTCTGAGGGATGTCAGGAAAGTTGTCGGTTTATCAACCACACTTCCTTAACTGGAACATTGGAGGTTGAGTCATGTCATAGTAGCACTCACCTTCACATTTTCCTAAAGGGCTTCTAAAAGAGGGTAAATGTGGGGAGGGTGTGTTATATATTGGTATCAGAGTTTCTATGTTAAAACACTTGAACTACATGGGTGGGATGTGATTGTTATGCATGCATGTCAATCGTATGCATGCATCACAATGGCTATGGTTGTCACGTATATCGTCGGTGCTACAATTTGAGTTATCATGCATGATGTCGATATGTTGATATGTTAGTGTCATTATGAGTATGTACATGTATATCATGCCAATATGGATTGATTTGTGTAGACGAGTTAGCCTCCCCTAAATTTCACTGAGGTATGACTTGATTATGTTTCTATTTGGTTTATCTAGCATGGAATGTTTGCAGGAAGAAGAAGGTTAGAAATGACAAGTAGAATGGTGAATTATAGCTCACATGACTCCCCTTATAGGTCAACTGAGTAGCAAGGAGATGAGTACTCTCCTAACATAACAGAATTGAGAAGCCTGAAGGAAAAAATCACAAGTTTCAAGGCAAATAATGACAGGATAATTCAGTCACAAGAAAGGCTTGCCAAAGCTTAGGAAAAGCAAGTCGATGTCAATGTAATTATCCTTAATAGCTTATCATATTTGTAGAGTCAGGGACAACCAAGGATTAGTTATGGACAAGAGGAAAGGACTAATGGGGCATATGGTAGTAGGTCTCTATTAGTTAGACTGGAATGACACAATTAGAAGTGGCAGATGATTGGATACACTTGACAGGAGAGGTAGTGGTTATGGGTTCTATTCTATTTTTGGTTTAGAGAGATATCATGGTCATCGTCACCATCATCCTTACAGGAGGAGTGAAAGGGGGTACTTGTCAGATGAGTTCAAGAAAGGCAAGCCTCCTACCTTTGATGGAAAGTTGAAGAAACAGGAACATGCAGAAGCATGGCTGCTTTGGATGAATACGTTCTTTGAGTTACATGATTATACAGAGAACATGAAAGCTAGGATAGCTATTTTCAGTCTCAAGGGAAATGCAAACATTTGGTGGGAAGATGTGAAGCGTGTTAGAGGCATTAGGATAGAGGATTTTAGTTGAAGTGAGTTTAAGGGACTCTCTAGAAAGAGGTACTTGTCTGAGAGATATTATGATGGAAAGGCTAAGGAGTTCTAAGAGTTGAAGATGGGGTCTATGACAAATGAAAAGTACACAACTAAGTTTCTGGAGGTGTTGAGGTATGAGCTTGCAACACCCTCCTCCCACATTTACCCAAGTTAATTGGTCCGCTGAGGTAAACATGTGATGAGAGGATACTATGATGTGATTTGACTCCCCATGTACAGTTAAGGAAGTGGAACCGACAAAACTAAACCAATCTGACCTTTCACACTTGCTATAGAACCTTCAAGAGCCAACCAACCCTTGCAAGTGACCAACCCCTAAGATAAGTTTACATTTTACTGATTTGGACCCTCAACCACTCCCATAACAATCCATGCATGCAAATGAGGCCTTCCATTCACTCCCACAGCAAAGCATGCCAACGACTGTGGACTTTTCCAGACAATTCTGAGCCAGGGACCCTAAATTTTGAGCCACTTTTTCAAAGCCAGGTCTCAGGCCACTGCCCAAAACTTCATGAAACCTTCATAAATGAATAATAACAATGGAAGAAAGCTACTAATGCAATCACTGGTACAAGTACTTGATATGACCCCTACTAGCCATAACAGGAATTTCATCAAACATGTCACAAATATGTAATCTACAACTCATAACAGCATATCTAAGCATAGGGGTCTCATACTTATCTAATATTTGTAAGGAATAATTGATGCCTCATCACAACAACTGCACTATCATCTATTAGGTCATATATTCATTATTCATTCATTTTCTAATCAAAATATGATAAGAGTCATACATCAAGTATGTCATAAAACATACTCATAACCAACATATAACCAACAGAAATAATAAGGATATAACAACCATAAGAACCACATATGAACCAATACATTTACACATGAGATACTAAGGAGAACGATCTCTTATTAACATATGCAAAATGCAACCAAGTCTGGGACATCCACAAACCACCCAACCATAGATTGGGCTAAACCAAATATTTCTTTCAACCAAACACCCCCTATGCCATATTCCAAGAATGAATGTGGGACTCAAAACAAAACCAATATAGGTTTCCTCAGGATTTACCGCAATCCCCACGGGATCACTAGGCCCTAGACAAGCATGGATGCCACTAGATTTCTAAACCCAAACCATGAGGAATTTGCCTGCCTCCTAGTCTCTAGGCTTTACCGTATATCCCGTCATTCACTAGTCAAGGATTCCTAGGCCTAATCTAGACTCCACCCTCCAGGATTTATCGTATATCCCACCATTCACCAGCTGAGGATTCCTATGCCTGAACGAGGGCACACACCTCTAGGCTTTACCGTATATCCCACCATTCACTGGTTGAGGATTTCTAGGCCCACCGAGGTACACAAAATCCATCTTTACCGCAATTCCGACTTCTCTAGTCCAGGGATTCCTAGGCCTTGTGTTCTTTCTTTGCTTTCCATGATCCAATGTTGAAGTGTTCCAAGAAAACTTTAAACATCCAAGAGTGTGAGAGAGAGAGAATAGAGAGAGAACTCCAAAATTAAACTAACAAAAGGTACCAACTGATCCTAAAAATCCTTTTAATGAGGACTCTATTCTCTTCGTTTTCCACTACTTTCCTTCATTTTCCTCCTCACATGCAACCTGTGACCTTTCACCTTCCTTTTCTCCTATTTTCCATTATTTTCATAAATAAATGCCAATAAATGTCACTTTTCCTTTCCAAATCCTTTGTCAATGCCCTTTCCAATTTCCTTAGCCATAATAAACCAAATGAACACCCACACTAGGATATTTTGTCCAACATTCAGCTTAGAATACGTGTCCCGTGACCTTGGTTATTATTTTTCCTTTTTAAATTTATTTACATGGATTTAGACTAGGGTTGTTAGAATGCCTTACCTCAAGAATGGAAAGACGAAGGTCCAAAGGTTCATCATTGGACAACCATTAGCATTCAAAGATCATATTGATTATGATGAGCCTCGGTCATTAGAGGAAGTCATCGGGAAGTTGAAGCATTTTTATGAGTAGTCAAAGCATAGGTTTGAGCCTAAGCATGATTGGAAAGGGAACGAGAAGGCTAAAGAAAAATGGCCTCTAAAGCAAGAAAGACCTCAAGATGTAGGTGAGAAATAAAATGTGGCTCCTTGTAAGAAGTTTAATGCGATAGAGAAGGGACATGGACCTTAGCCTGGAGAGCAGCAAAATAAAGGCATTGGGAAAGAACCATTGCAACATTAGATTTGTGGCAAGGATCATCGCAAGAAGGATTGTCCATTGTACCAGGGTGGCAGGCCTTAGATCTACAGTGCTCAGGAGGTGCAAACAGTTGGGGATCTTGTTCAGAGCATTCCTCAAATTTATGCAGCACTTGATAAAAGGTAAGTGGATCATCAGGCATCCATTATTGATATGGATGGTAAGCAATGTGATCGATTTATTTCCATTTTGATTGATCTTGAATCTAATTACAGTTATGTTAGTCCTGACCTGGTGGATAAGTGTGTGTTGAGTAAAGAAGTGCATGCAAAGTCTTGGTTGGTACAGTTGGATACATGGACCAAGAAAAGAGTTCATCATTGGATGAGATCTTGTGCATTTGAGTTGAATGGCATGCCTACATCATCATATATAAATGTGCTTCCATTGGGTTCCTACAATATGTTTTTGGGCATGGATTGGTTTTTCACTCACAAGACTAAGGTAGATTACTATGATAAAGCTATTGAGTGCTTAGATGATGATGGCGAAAAGAGAATATTGTAGGGAAAGAAGAAGCCTACATCAGTGAGGATGGTTACAACTATGCAGGCTAAGTGTAGTTGCAGGAAAGGGTGTGTATTATTTGCAGTGCATGTTTCCAGTGACAAGGAGAAGGATGTTGAGGATGACGAAGTCTTGAATAGGTATCCTATTTTGCAACAGTTTCAGGATGTGTTTCTAGCAAATATTTTAGAGTTATCATCTCATAGGGAATCAAATTTCTCTATTCAGTTGGTACCATGAACAACACCAGCATCAAATGCACCTTACATGATGAGCACTCCATAGTTGGCGGAATTGAAGTTGCAACTTAAGTAAATGCTTGATAAATGATACATAAGGCTAAGTGTGTCACCTTGAGGTACACCAGTGTTGTTTTTGAAGAAGAAGGATGTTACTCTCAGATTGTGCATTGATTATAGGCAGTTGACAAGGTGACGATCAAGAATAGGTATCATTTGCTGCAGATTGATGACTTGTTTGATCAATCGAAGGGAGCAACAATGTTCTCAAATATCGACTTGAGATCAAGATATCATCAGGTACACATCGAAGAAGAGGACATCTACAAGACCACATTTTGTATCAGGTATGGGAATTATGAGTTTGTCGTGGTTCCTTTTGTTCTTACTAATGCTCCAACCACTTTCATGTGCTTAATGAACAATGTGTTGTGTCCTTATTTGGACAAGTTTGTGATAATATTATTTGATGACATATTGATATATTTTAAGAATGAAGAGCATGTAGATCACCTAGCAATAATATCCAGATTGCCGAGAGAGAATCAGTTGTATGCCAAGATTAGCAAGTGCATCTTCTTTCAGATTGAAGTTCACTACTTGGGGCATGTTGTTTCCAAGGGAGGTATAGCAGTGGACCCGAAAATATTAAAGCTATCATGGAGTGGCCAACTCCTAGGAATGTGGATGAGGTCAAATCATTCATGGGACCAGCGGGTTATTATAGGAGATTCATCAGGAATTTCAACCGTATTGCCTATCATATTACATCCTTGTCATGAAAAGGGAAGAAGTTTGAATGGAATGAGGAGTGTGCAACTAGCTTTGAGCAGTTGGAGCATTTGCTTACAAATGCTACAATATTGAAGATTGAAGATCCAAATAAATATTTTGTGGTATGTACATATGCTTTCAAGAGAGGACTTGGTGGAGTCCTAATGCAGGAAGGACATGTGGTATGTTATGAGTCAAGGAAGTTGATTGAGCATGAGCATAACTATGTGACTCATGATCTTGAGTTGGTAGCTATCATTCATGCATTGAAGATGTGGAGCCATTATCTTCTTGGCAAGAGGTTTGTTTTGATGAGTTATCATAGTGGACTAAGATACTTGTTTGAACAACCTAATTTGAATGCCAAGCAAGTTAGATGGTTGACTACCCTCAATGAGTCTGACTTCAAGATCTAGTACATCAAGGGCAAGGAGAATATGGTTCTAGATTATCTCAGTAGGAGAGCACAGGTGAATCACGTTGCAGCAACGAATTCTTATGGAACATATTTGCAAGAGAAGATCTTGCAGGCAGGGAAACATGATGACAGGTATCAACAGTTGAGGCACAGGTTACAACAGCAGGGTGAAGGTGATATGGATGAGGAGTATCATCTCACGAAAAATGGCTTGGTTAGATTCAGGAACATGATTTATGTGTCAAATAACAGTGAGCTCAAAAATCTTATCTTGAGGGAGTTTCATGTCAAGTCGTATTCAAGTCACTTGGGATATTAGAAGACATTGACAACAATTAAGAAGTTATATCATTGGTTGAACTTGAAGAAAGAGGTGGTTGAGTTTGTTGCGAGATGTTTGGACTATCAGCAAGTAAAAGTAGAGTGTAAGCATCCAGCTGGTTTGTTACAACCTATTTCGATTCCAAAGCGGAAATGGGAGGTCATTTTCCTGGACTTCATTACAATTTTTTCGAAGACATCGAAGTAGCATGATTCCATCATGGTTGTGGTTGACAGGTTAAGATAGCTCACTTCATTGCAGTGTAATCTACAAATTTAGCTAATGGGGTAGCTCACATCTTCATCAAGGAGATTGTGAGATTGCATGGTGTTCCCAAGAAAATCATATAAGACAGAGATGTCATGTTCACTTCCAGGTTTTGGAAGGAGTTGTTTGTAGGATTGGGACAAAGTTGTCTTTCAGTACAACTTTTCATCCACAGACAAGTGGACAGACAGAGAGGGTTAACAGGATTCTTGAGGACATGTTAAGGATGTGCATTATGCATCAACAGAGGAAGTGGGAGGAGTATTTTCCATTGGAAAATTTTGCATATCATAATAGGCAGAAAGAGTCCTTGAAGATGATTCAATTTGAGGCTCTTTATAGGCAAAGTTTCAATACTCCTATTAGCTGGTGTGATCCAATGAATAAAGCATTGATTAGACTGGACATGTTGGATGAGATGGACCAGGAGATGCATGTTATTAAGATGAATATAAAGGCAACACGGGACATGTCAAAGATTTATGCAAATTATCACAGGGCATTTAAAAGAGTTTCAAGTTGGTAGCATGTGTACTTGCGCATGATGCCCAAGAGGAGCTCCTTGAGGATTGGATCATGTGCCAAGTTGGAACCTTGATATTGTGGGCCTTCAAGATCCTTGATAGGATTGGACCAGTGGCCTACAAACTCTCACTACTACCAGAGTTATGTGCATGATCTTGATCATGTGATTGCTTGGTTTGTATTGCAGGTGGAACCAAAGGGAGAATTCCAGGCAGAACCTCAATGCATATTGCAGCGGAAACAACTCATGCTCCGAAACAAAGTAGTCGATCAAGTTAAATTGTAATGGAAGAAATTTGGGATCGATGAAGCTACATGTGAGATGGATGATCAAATGTGGGTTTTGTATCCTTCACTATCTGATGGTTCGAGAAAATGAGTTTTGGTATATGTGTGTGTGTGTGTGTAAATACTGTAATGAGGTGTGTTATAAGTATGGTTGTAAATATCGAAATGATTTGTGTTATAAGGATCAAATAAGCAATATATTTGTTTTTCTTTCAGTAAGATGTCGTTGTAAATATTGTACCAAGCTATGTTATAAAGCTCCATGAAAAATATTTTTTTTTAGAATTTTGTTGGTCATAGGTGTCGTAGAACACTGAGGATAGTGTTGTCCTAAGGGGGAGGGGTTTGTAACAACCATGGGTTAAATTTTGTGTAATAAAGGAAAAATAAGACCAAGGTAATGGGACATGTATTACAAGTTGAACGTTGGGCAAAGCGCTATAGTGGGCATTACTTTTAGTTTATTTATGACTATGGAAATTAGAAAAGGCATTGACAAAGGAAAATAAGCAATAATTGACATTTATTTATGAAAATAAAGGAAAATAGGAGAAAATAAAGGTGAAAGACACATATTTTCATGCTAAGGAAAATGAAGGAAAAGGAGACATCAATAATAAAAAGGCATCAAAGAATCAATTCACAACTTTTGTTGGTTTATATTTTTTCAGTTTTGGCTTGAGAATAGTGTTAGAGAGAGAAAGAGCTCCAAGAAGAGAAATTAATCAAGCGAGGAAAGGAAAGAAAAGGAGAGGAAGGAGAAGGTTGGATCAACAGCTTCAACAGGAACATTTTGCACATAACAAGTTGCATGTGTGATTTCGTAGTTGAGGTGTGAATGCATGGTACATGCATTTGTTTATTTGGTTCATTTGTTGTTATTGGCATGGGCTTTTCCTTGTTTGACAATGGTTTCAGTTTTGCCTTGCCATTTCCTGGATACCCATGGTGTGATGGGATTCATTCCTGGTTGAGATTTGGATCGCTGGAAGGTTTTGGAACCAGGTGAGGTGGTCTTAGAAAAGTTCCAAAGGGTTGAGGGTGGAGAAGGTTTTCTCTGGGAAGCCCTCGACAGGTGGTTTGAGATAAGAAAATTCCTCAAGTTATGGTTAAGAAATTCTGAGGCATTCAAACTTGGTTTGGTTTTTTGATCTCAGGACTGATTTAGGTGAGATCACGGTAGTTTGAGGGCAGAGGTGGTTTAACCTCTAGAGTCCTTGGTTGATTATGTCTTGGTTTATCCCATGAGATCCCACATGCATGGTTGGAATATGGCACGTGGGTAATTAGCTGAAAGAAACATTTGGTTCAACTCAATATATGGTTGGGTGGTACGTGGAAGTCATGACTTAGTTGGATTTTGCATAAGTTAATAAGAGTTATTTTCCTAATGTAATCTATGAGCACTTGTACTTGTTATTATGTTGATTTGATGGTTTTTTTTTCATGGTTAATATTCTGGTTATATGGTGGTTATGAGCATGGTTCTATGATGTGATCTAGCCATGACTCTTGTTCATGATTTGATAAGTATTGAATGGTTGATGAATGTATGAGCTAACAAGTGTTAGTGTAGCTACATGAGAGGGAATCATACCTTCTCGGTTGTTTTTAGATGAAGTTTAGACATCTATGATCATATATTCATCCATGACCTATAGCTTACATGTTTACCATATGTTTGACGAAATGTCTATCATGTTATAGGCAATCTAGGTCAAGTTTTTGTTTCAAGCTTGATTTTTTAGCATTTTCATCATGTTAAATATGGTTATGGAAAGTTACAGGAAGATTTGGGTAGTGATCTAGAGGCTAGCCTGGAAAAGTGGCTCATATCTTAGGACCGTTGGCATAGAACAAGGGAATTTAGGTCATAACTTCATGGAGGCAAGCCTATGCATGTGGTTGAAGGCCTATAACCACACCCTTTCCTTGTTGTGCATGTAGTTGAGGTGTCAGGTTAGTGAAAAAGGGTTCCAACTCAGGGATTGACCACCTGGGGTGGCTTTCAACCTTCTAATTGGTGTGTGGTCTCTGAGGTATGTTAGTAAAGTTGTTGGTCTTTTCGCCCCACTTACTTAACTAGAACATTTGAGGTTAGGTCATGTCATAGTAGCACTCACCTTCACATTTACCCAGAGGGATTGTAAAAGTAGGTAAATGTGGGGAGGACATGTTACATTTCCTTGTTTTGGTTAAGCTTTGGATGATCGATAGAATTTGGAGCCTAGTTGAGGTGGTCTCAAGAAAATTACCAAGGTTCAAGGGTGGAGATGGGCTTTCTCTTAGAATTCTTAACAAGTGTGTGGAGGCATGAAAATTCCTCTAGGTATAATGAAGAAAGTTTTAGGCATCCAAGCTTGTTTAGTTTTGGTGATTTCTAAATCGGTTTAGGTGAAATCACTGTGGTTGAGGTTTGAGGTGGTTTAGCCTCTGGAATCCCTAGTTGGTTATGTTTTGGTTTATCCCATGTGATCCCACATTTATGCTTGGAGTATGGCACATGGGTGATTGGGAAGAAAGAAAGATTTGGTTTAGTCTCAATCTATGGTCGAGTGGTACGTAGAAGTCCCTGACTTGGTTAGCTTTTTCATATGGTAATATGTGTTAATATTCAATGAGATCAATGAGCACAGTATGATATTATATGACTAGCTCATCATGGTTTCTTTCCAGTTAAATGATGGTTATAATCATGGTATATTTATCATTATGTGTTGTTCTCTTATTATGGTTCTATTCCATGGTTTGACATGTTCTTGGTTATATATTTGAATACATGAGCTAACATGTGTTTGTATAGCTAGTAAGAGAGGGAATTGAGCCTTCTTGAGGTTCCTCATATGATCTAATCAATTAGTGAGTAGATAGGCATTCAAGAGCTAAATGTACTTTGTTCACAAAGTGTTTGCACAAATAACTAGTGTGTTTTTTGTTAGATTGAGCATGATTAGGGTCTGGAAATTTATTCTACAGGCCCCTGTAGTTGGATGATAAAATTTTGGGCAGTTGGCCTAGAGGCTAGCCCTGAAAATCCGAAACAGGGCTTCTGGCCACACTCTCAGATCCAGGAAATTTTGATTGTAGTCGCATGGAAGGTGAGTTGTGCATGCGGTTGGAGCCTTCTTTCCACATGCACAGGCCTCATGCATGCATATGTGAGGTAAAGTGGGTGAAAAAGATGGTTCCAGCTCAGAGAAAGGTCACTAGTGAGACTTTCCTGATGTCTGGGTGATCACGTGTCCCTACAAGATGTAGTAATTTTAAATATGTGGACCCCACTTCCATAACTATAACTTGGATGTTGGGTCATGTATAGTAACTCTCAGCTCATGCTCACCTTGGTGAGATCATAAAAGTGGGTAAATTTGGGGTGGGGTGTTATAATATCACTACACCACTTAATCTCATTCAGGGAGGAGATGATGTCATTATGATCTTCATGCTTCTCTTTTAGGATGTGTCCCAAAAGAGTTTTCAGTTTTTAATGGAGGGTGATAGAATTCAGGTATTGGTTATGTCTTCCCTTATTGTGACCAGGGCTAGGAACCCAATTTGATCCCTCTTCAAAAATCTCATAGTCAAAATAAGCCCGGTCGTCACTAGTGGTCCAAGTTTCCAGTTGGTGAATTTCTTCATGAATATATTGAGGTGTTGTAGAGTGGAAGATAGAAGCAGTTACCTGAGCTTAAGCATGGGCACATGAGCGGCCTTACGGACCCTAACCACCACCACTTCTACCACTGCCACCCCTATGGTTGCACATACGCTGCCTGGGTATTGTGAACCAAAAAGGATAAAGCCAGACAATATTATGGGAACTCTCTAAATTCAGACAGGGGGAAGGGCGAGACAAACGAGGACAAAGGAAGATCCCAAAGAGGATAGGAGGTCAAGATAGCTTGAGCCAACCCACCAACAAAGGCCAATACACCACAGACCCAAAATTCACCCACTAGGAAAATTCCCCAACACACTAAAAGACCATAAGGTGTCAAACATAATTAACACCTCAGAAAAGAGAATAAAAGCACCAAGCAAGAACTGCACAAACACAAAGAAGATAAAACATGAAGCATATATTAATAGAATATCTAATACTTGAAAGACAATGACCTAGGTTGCTAAAGTAGACAAGAATATAAACATTGTATGCAATGTGGTGATGTGGAAAACCTCCCCCTCCAACATTATCTAAGTTTGCCAAATTACGCAGCCTAAGTGCTTTGGAGATCTAGCTTTGTAATGCTCCCTCCCACATTTACCTAATTTCACTAGTCTGCCAGGGTAAACATGAGATGAAGAGTTACTATGACATGAATCGACCTCCAAGCTTCAGTCATGGAAGTGGGTCTAGCAGCTGAGACTTACTGACCACAAAATGACATCATATGGGGCTTACAGGACACTTAGGGGCTAATGAACCACCTCAGGTGACCAAACCTTGAGCTAAACTATTTTTTAGTGACTTAGACTCCCAACTACATGCACAAGCCTGCATGAGTGTGGTTGTGACACTCCAACCACATGCACAAGCCTGCCTGAGTGTGGTTGTGAGCCAAAATCCTCAGTTTAGTGCCTATGGTCCAAGATCTAAGCTGCAATTCCAGGCCAGCCTCTAGACCACTTCCCAAAACTTCCAAAGAATTTCTAGAATGATAAAAGACCTGAAGACAAGGCTAATCATTCAAAAATTGATCAAGGAATTAACCTAACCAGGCCTAACCATGAAAATCATTTCGTCAAACATATAGTGAACATGTAATCTACAGGTCATGAATGCATATCTAAACATAGGAGTTTGAAACTTATATGAGAATCACCAAGAAGGTCTAATGTCCTCTCATAATAGTTGCAATAACATTTGTTAGCCCATGCATTCATTAACCATCAAATACTTATCAAATCCTGAACAAGACATAGCTAGAGTACATTGCAAATCCATGCTTATAACTAGCATATAACCATATTATTAACCATGACATAACAACCATCAAATCACCATAATAACAAGTACAAGTGCTCATATATTACAATAGGAAAATAACTCTTATTAACTTATGCAAAATCCAACCAAGTTAGGGACTTCCACGTACCACCCGACCATAGATTGGGTTGAACCAAATCTTTCTTTCAACCAATCACCCCCATGCCATATTCCAAGCATGAATGTGGGATCTCAAGACATAAACAACCAAGTCTTCCCGGAGATTAAACCACCTCCACCTTCAGGTTATCGCGATCCTACTAAAACCGGTCAAGAGATCACAATTCCCAAAAGAAGCTTGGGTGCATCAGAGTTTATTCACCACTACCTTGAGGAATTTTTCTGTCTCCACCCACTTGTTGAGGGCTTCCAGAAGATTAAACCACCTTCACCCCCAACCTTTGGATTTTTCCTAAGACCACCTCACCCGGTACCAAAACCTTCCGACAATCTAAATCCCAACCAGAAAACAATCCCATCATACCATGGCTATATGGAAATGGAAAGGCAAGGATGAAACCAATGTCACACTAGGGAAAATCCATGCCAATGGTAGCAAAAGAACCAAATACACAAATGCATGTACCATGCATTCAAAAACTATCTAGGAAATCACACATGCAACCTGTTACCTACAAATTCTTCCTATTGAAGTTTCTTGACCCAACCTTGCTTTTCCTTTGCTTTCCTTGTCCTTCCTTTGCCTTGCTTTCTCCAATTCTAGAGTGCTTCAAGAATGCTCTAAGTGTGTGATCCAGGATTTTTTTTCTATGGATGCATTATTAAATTACATATAACAGAGCACTTAAAAACCATGGAACATAAGCATATAAAACAAAGATAAAAAGACATAATCATGCATGAGATCAAGACACAAAGATTTGATTATGGAGTTCATCCAATTTGGACTACATCTCTAGGCCCTGCTCAATAGTGGGGAGGCCTTCATTCATTAAATGGCATGAAAAGAGAGAAGTACAAGAAGATTTTACATAACACCCTTATACCTCCAATCTAGAAGATAGATGACAAATGGAGAGCCCATCTCTAGAGACAGACAACACCACTGACTTCCTGGCGAAAAATCGTGCAGAATCACCTATCCGAACACCCAATTTGGATAATCGGGCTTTTTGCACCTTCTTAGAACCTTCTGATTTTTGAGGCAAGGTTCCAGCCACCTACCAAGAGCAGGTGTCGCTGCTCTGCTCTGTAAATCTGTGTTGCTCTCTACTGCTCCCCCTCTCGTTGTGTAGATGGCCCAATTTATATGCTGGTGGCAAGGTCCTTAACAATCTGGGTATTTTAAACAAAACGACAAGTTTAGGTGGGTGGGTTGTTTCAAACAAATATTCTCGGACCCTAAAATAGTTTTGTAGGTAACAATGTGTTTAATCATAGAAAAACCTCAATCGAACAGCTCATACAATCCATGTTAGCTCCCTATACGACTAGTGTAAACCCTTATTGTTATTAGTGTATCCCTATTATTGTATTATTGTGTCCATATAGTCCACATGTTGTTATTATTATACCCCATAGAAGCCCACTATTGTTACTGTTGTGCCCCTACAATATTATTTTTATGTAAGCTCTGATTGTATTGGGACCGCATAGACTCCTATATATAGAAAGGAGGTCTTGTCATTTGTATCATCCAAGAGTTATTCATTTGTGTAATGTAAAGGAGATTGTCCCCTCAAAGAGGGTGATTTCTAAGTCATTGATCTATATTTTCTATCTTTTTGTGAGTTGGTTCCATAACATTTGGTACTAGAGCTTTGGATTCTAGGGTTTCGTTGCTCCAAAAAAGGTCATCGTGGCATTTTCGCTATTTTTTGCGACGTTTCAAAAGCTAAAAAAAACCCATTTGAGTCGAAATATCGATGATCCTCGAGTCTGAATTTAAGATCTTGTCTCGCTATATTTTGGTAGATATGATCTGAGGAAGTTAGGGTTTTCGCAAGCTCCATAATTCCATCTCAAACAGGTCATCATGGAATTTTCGCTATACGTTTTTTTCTACGAATGTTCAGATACTAAAATTAAAACCCATTTTAGTTGAAATATTAGTTAAGATGGGGCCCAAATTTCATATCTTTCTTCACTATATTTTAGGAGATATGGTTCAAGACATTTAGAGATTTTGCAGGCTCCCGAATTACATCCCAAACAAGTGATCTTGGGAAAATCGTCATAACCTTCTCTCTGAGTATAAGATTGAAATTTCGTAAGAAGTTACAGAAAGAGGACGGACTTTAATTTTCTGAGCATTATTTTCAGGTTCGAAGGTTGAAACAATGACACGTGGCATTTCGTACAAGTTCGCTCTACTGAAAAAGTGTATAATCAGGCCATGTTGGGAGATTGGGCATAACACTTTCTTGGAGAATCCAATTTTGATCAGACTGGTGGAGTTGGAAATAAGACTTGGAGGGCTACCACATTTCATAATTTCAGACCTTGGAGATCTGAAATTTCATTGATACACCAAATTAAATATCAAGCTCCTACAAAGTGAAAAAAGGTGTGTAGTTTTTTTTAAATTTTGCATAAGTCTGGTTTGAAAATTAGTTTAAAGGAATTCAAAGGGAACAATGAAGCATAATTATCATTAATTGATGCCTCGAAGAAATAAAATGGAAACAACTAGTAAGAAACCTGAAAGTTCTAGCATGACTCATGAAGAAGAGGAAGAAATGCAACATGATATATCAAAATTACGAGAACAACTGCAACAAATTTCACTCTCACAAAAAGCAACAGAAGCTAAGATGGATGGTTTAAAGAAAGGTGTGGAAGGTAAGATGGATGGTTTAAAGAAAGGTGTGGAAGCTAAGATGGATGGCATGAAAGACAACATTGAATATGGGAAGAAGGACATGGAAAGTTGCAAGGAAGGTTTGACAAAGTTGCTACAAGAAAGGTTTCCTAATGGCGAAAAGGTAGTAGAGCAAACTCAGAATGAGAACAAAATAAATGTTAATCATGATTCAAAGAATGACAACATTGAAGATTTGAATAAAGACTTGGAAGGTTTGACAATTTTGCTACAAGAAAGGCTTTCTAATGGCGAAAAGGTAGTAGAGAAAACTCATGATGAGAACAAAAGAAATGTTAATCATGATTTCATAGACTCTAACGTTGGAATAAAGACCCACCACATTCCAAAGATCGATATGAGAAAGTTTGATGGCTAGGATCCCGTAACAAGGATACTACAAATGGAACAATATTTCAATCTCCTGTGCAAATCACACAAAAGGTACGCATTGCAACTTTATATTTGGAACCCAATCAGTTTGTATGGTATCGATGACTTTCCTCCCTTAAACAAATTGTCACTTGGTCAATTTTTATGGATGAAATGATAGCACATTATGAGTATACGAAGAGCAACACCTTCTTTAGCCAACTAATAAATCTCAAACAAAAGGATTCCATGGAAGAGCACATTGAGGACTTCCAAAAATTGAATATAAGGGTAAATGATATTCCAGAGAAGCAGAGGATTGATGTCCTCATATGGACTTTAAAGGATAACATTCAACATGAGGTTCGTCTTTGGGAACCTGATTCATTGGAGAAGGTATTTAGGTTGGCAATAAAAATGGAAAGAAAAATTATGGCAACAAGGAAGCCTACCACTCACAACTATTAAGATGGAAGTGTTGTTGCCCCTAGATTTCCACAACCTACACGGTTGACACCACAACAATTGGAAGAAAAAAGAGAAAAACGACTTTCTTACAGTTGCGATAGAAAATACACTGAGTAGAAATTATTTTACATAGATTATGAAGAGGAGGAAGATAAGGAACAAGAAATGTCAAAAGAAGAGGATATACACCAGGAACAAACCCCAGAGAAAGAAGAAATCAATCTTACCATATCTTGTAATGCATTGGCTGGAATAACCACTCTTCAAACTATCAAGATATAAGGACATATCAAGAAGAACAAGGTAATAGGGTTGATTGATTCAGGTAGTACCCATAATTTTATTCATCATAAGATAGCCAAGGAATTGAATTGCTTCCTATATCCAACACCAGAGTGTCAAGTGACGGTTGCAAGTGGAGGAACCATAAATTTCTCTGGAAAGTGCCATAATATCAAGCTATCCATGGGAGAATATGTATTGAATATCCCAATTTTCCATTCCAATGGGTGATGTTGATGTTGCACTAGGAGTCCAATGGCTACAATCCTTGGGTACAATAGCTTTTAATTTTCGAGAAATTTTTTTTCGGAAGGAAAGGAAGTTGAATTAAGGGGTATCGCACAGAAACTAGGAAAGATAATCAGCTCTAACGGAATGACAAATCTTCTAAAGAAAGAACAACGAGGCATAATTACACAATTATGTTTGCTAGAGGTTCCCACATTGAAATCATCTATTTCTCTAGATCTCCAAAAATTCTTGGAGAATCATTCCAAGGTATTTGAGACTTCCAAAGGCCTCCCGCCTATTCGTGATCATGATCATGCTATTCATTTGATTTCAGGAAGTGTTCCTCCAAACATCAGACCTTACCTAATGGGAAGGCACTTCAAGGTAAAAACGGATCATGATAGTCTTAAATACTTTTTAGAACAAAGATTATCTTTAGAAGAACAACAAAAATGGGTCACAAAGATGTTGGGTTATGACTTTGAAATCATCTACAAAAAAGGGAATCAAAATGTTGTTGCAGATGCACTCTCAAGAAAGGATGAGGATGTGGAAGCATTGTTTTGTGCCATTTCTATTATCCAACTAGATTGGATAAACGAAGCAAAGGATGAATGGAACAATGATGAAGAAGTGTGGGCACTCATTCAAAAGTTGTAGAAGATCCCAGTTCAAACAATATTGCCAGAACTTGACAAAGAAGGAAAAATCATATTGGAACCTGAAGCAATCACAGAAACAAGAAATCAACAGCTACGAAATCGATCAATTTTAGAGTATCTCATCAAGTGGAAGAACTTACCCACTGAAGATTCCACATGGGAGGATGAGAATTTTATACAGAAGCATCCAGAACTACTCAAGCATTGAGGACAACACTTTTTGAAGGAGAGGGGCATGTTAGGTCCCTATACTACTAGTGTAAACCCTTATTGTTATTAGTGCAACCCCTTTATTGTATTATTGTGCCCATATAGTCCCCATGTTGTTATTATTGTACCCCATAGAAGCCCACTATTGTTATTGTTGTGCCCCTACAATATTATTGTTATGTAGGCTCTGATTGTATTGGGACCGCTTAGACTCCTATATATAGAAAGGAGGTCTTGTCATTTGTATCATCCAAGAATTGTTCATTTGTGTAATGTAAAGGAGGTTTCCCCCTCGAAGAGGCTAATTTCTAAGTCGTTGATCTATCTTTTCTATCTTTTTGTGAGTTGGTTTCATGACAAGTCGTTTCGCATCAAACTTTGAACCGGCAAAAGAATACAAGATTCGACGCATTAATCCTTAACTGACGACTTTATCAGTGATTTCCTTAGTCTATCGGTGTAGATAACCCATCAAAAACCGCAATCGGTGGAATCTGAAGGGTGGTATTGTTATCGGGACTCTACACTTAGCGATGTGCAATAAAAGGTGGACTCGACGGAACTATCAAACTATAGTGTATAACCATGTCGCGTCCGCAGGCCTTTCAGTGTATCGCAATTGGCGGGGCTGAGGGTGATTCTCCATAACGGGCTGCTGCACAGTGCGAACTGCGATCTGCGAACCAGTGGACCTGACGAGTTTAAAAATCACACATTATAATTGTATCACATCCGGGGTTCATCAACATATCACAATCGGTGGAGTCGGGGATAATACATATAACGAGGCATTGTTCCCTACGATGTGCGATATGCGATTGTGATATCGCAATCGCAACCTGACTCTGTTGGGGCTGATTCTGTAAAATGCTTCCCTTTGCGATGTGTGATATGCGATCATCGCATCGCACCTTTTCTTGTCTGGGGCCGATTATTTAACTGCGGACCAATGCCTTTTGTGATTAGAAAACTATGGGGCTAATGGCAGCCTGCCACTTGGTGCTTCCCCATTCGCTGAAGACTCTGCCACGTCATTTTTCTTCCTGCCATCAGTCCAAGTCAAACTTGAACTTTGACTTGCCCTAACTTCTTCATATGAGCTTGGATTCGAGTGTCATTTGCATCGTTGGAATCAGAATGTCGAGCACTTCAATATGAATCTAAGTTTATCAAGATTCTGCCACTTTGAAGTTTGAGCCTTTTTACCATGCCACTAGTACTTCTTAGAGATCCACCTGGATCAATCCTCCTGGATCCTCCTAGATCAATCCTCCTGGATTCATCCTCCTGGATCCTCCTAGATCAATCCTCCCCACTAAGAGAAGCTTTTGGTCCTCCAAAAGCATTAAATAATTTGCAACTGCTCTGTACATTGTCTGCACCACAAGTGTCCTAACATGTCATCCTTCCTTCTCCTTCACCTTTGTCCTTCGAAGCCATAAGCGATGAGCTGACACCTGCATCTCCTGCAAACTTGTAGTACAATATCTTGCAAATTACATGTTTAGCTATATGACCAAAAAAATGAGCCAAGCATCCCATACTTGCCATGAGTTTATAACACATACTTTGTGGTCAAGTTTACATAAAAATGGAAACAATACTCCAGCTATCAATACAAGGCCAAACATCATTGTTGCTTCAACAAGTGATGGAAAACACATCATCACTGCAACACATGATTTACAAAAATAAGGCCATGACATTATTGTTGCTTCAACAAGTGATGGAAACACATCATCACTTTCACAGTTTAAAATGCAACACAAAGTAAGGCCAAACATCATTATTGCTACAAGAAGTGATGGAAACTACATCATAACTTTTATAGTTTAAAATGCAACACGTGATTTCCAAAAATAAGGCCATGGCATTCTACCACACCTAAAAGAACCATCTCTCACTTACCAAAGTGACTAGGTCGTCTCCTTGTGGCGCCTTCGTTGGTCGAACAACTATTTCACCCGGTTCATGCACGAATGCTTTGTCCTTGTGACGCTACTCTGGATGGAGCCTCCAACATGTGGCTCTTTGATGACCACATATGTCGTAATGACTAAAATAAGTCTTCTTCCTCTAGATCTTCTTTACCTTCTTCTTTGCCTGCTTTTGAGAGGGTCTTTCATGCCTCATCCTTTTTTGTGCTGCTATTCTCCTCCATCACTCAGTAAACACATGATTATGCAATAAAAAAAAAACTACAAGTTCTTCTATGCCATTATTTTTGTTCATTATTAACAATACAGTTGTAATCAAAATAAACATTGGAATACTAAGACTTGTTATACCTTTCCTGTTCGTCTCTGGTATGATCATGGAAATGAGAGCTTGGCTCAACTCTTTCTCTACAATGCATATTGCCATAGGTTGATGGTGATGTGTTCCCATCATCCTCTTTCATCGACGGTTTCAACAATGTTGTGGAAGCTTCTGACATCTTTGAGCACTGTCCTTTAGTGCACCCCAACTTTTCGAATTGAGGTCTTTGCTCAACCTCCAATGGATGAGTTATGCCTTGGTCATTAACACCAAGTCCTTCTTCTTCATTGTACCTCATCTCGGTAAGGACTCTCATGTGTTGTCCCTGTAATGGGTATCTCCACATTTCCAACAGAAATTATATCATGCGAAGATGAAACTAAGGAGAAATCAACATCTTTTACCTCCACTATTGATTTGGAAAGAACTGATGAGGGCTTCTCATCATCTGTCATTGGTGGTTCACTGGCTATTTTGGCACATTCCCCAACCTCCTTCTTAACATACCCAAGTCCTGCCTGACTGGTTAATTCCTCTACTTTGATGGGGTTTATGATGCCTTGGCCATTAATGCTAAGGCCTTCCCCCTCGTACCCCATTCTCTTTAACAGTTTGGAGCTGATACCTGTGGTGTGTTCTTCAAAAGTGGTGAAATCATTATTAGGAAAAATACATGGAGTCGAAGAATTGCTCTTTACCTCACGAGAGTTATGCTGCAGCTTTTCCAAAGCCTCTTCCTTAGCTTGCAGCTGGCATAACAACCTTTGTTTCTCCTCTTTCTCTTCCCGTAGAAGCCTCCTTAATTTAGTAAGCTCTGCTTGAAGTCTCTGGTTAATCTCCTCAATCTCCTCATTCAAGGAAGGTGATGAATATGATGCATAAGCTCCGGAATATGTGGATGATGCATCACTCTCCGATTTCTTTGTCTCCTCCTCTCTTCTCTTCTCTTCTTGAAGTTTCTTATTAATCTCCTCATTTGAATGACGAGAAGATGAGGAAGGCAGTGAATAAGATGCATAAGCATCGGAATATGTGGATGAAGCATCGCTTTCGGGTCTTCCTTTCTCTTCCTCTCTTCTTTTCTCATACACACCATACATGATGTCCACCATTCGGGACATCCTTAAGAAGGCTTCATGCATTTCTTTATCATCCTCCATGGTTGCACATTCGGTCATTCACACACGCAATTTCCTATCAACAAAAGACCACTTCTCTTCCCAACGTGCTTCAACATCTGCCATGTCTACTCTTTGTAGCGCACATCCTTTGAAGCTTGTTTCTGGTTAGCATACTCTTGCAACTTGCATCAACTAAGACCTGCTCTGATACCACTTAATCCATGATTTTTTGCTATGGATACATTATTAAATTACATATAACAGATCACTTAAAAAACATGGAACATAAGAATATAAAACAAAGATAAAAATACATAATCACACATGAGATCAAGACATAGAGATTTGATTATGGAGTTCATCCAATTTGGACTACATCTCTAAACCTTGATCAATAGTGGGGAGGCCTTCAATCATTCATTAAATGACATGAAAAGAGAGAAGTACAAGTAGATTTTACATAACACCCTTATAACTACAATATGGAAGATATATGACAAATGGAGATCCTAGCTCTAGAGATAAACAACACCACTAATTTCCTAGCGAAAAATCGTGCAGAATCACCTATCTGAACACCCAATTCAGATAATCAGGCTTTTTGCACCTTCTCGGAACCTTCTAATTTCTGAGGCAAGGTTTCAGCCACCTTCCAGGAGCAAGTGTCGCTGCTTTGCTCTGTAAATATACGTTGCTCTCTGCTTCTCCCCCTCTCTCTGTGGGGATAGCCCAATTTATATACCGGTGGCAAGATCCTTAACAATTCGGGTAGTTTAAACAAAACGACAAGTTTAGGTAGGTGGGTTGTTTTAAACAGAGAATCTCAGACCCTGAAATAGTTCTACAGGTAACAACCTATTTAATCATAGAAAAACCTCCATCGAACAGCTCATACAAGTCGTTTCGCATTAAACATTAAACCGACAGAAGAATACAAGAATCGATGCATTAATCCTTAACCAATGGATTTAGCAGTGACGACCTTAGTCTATTGGTGCCGATAACCCATCAAAAATCACAATCGGCAGAATCTGAAGGGTGGTACTATTATCGAGACTCTACACTTAGCAATGTGCGATAAAAGGCGGACCCAACGAAACTATCAAACTATAGTGTATAATCGTGTCGCGTCCATAGGCCTTTTGGTATATCGCAATCAGCGGGGCTGAGGGTGATTCTCCATAACGGGCCACTACGCAGTATGAACTGCGATCTATAAACCAGCGGACCTGACGGGTTTAAAAACCACACCCTATAATCGTATCGCATCTGGGGTTCATCAACATATCACAATCGACGGAGTCGGGGGTAATACATATAACAGGGCATTGTTCCCTGCGATATGCAATTGTGATATCGCAATCGCAACTTGACTCTGTCGGGGCCGATTCTATAAAATGCTTCCCTTTGCGATGTGCGATATGTGATTGCGATATCGCAATCGCAACCTAATGCTATCAAGGCCGGTTCTATAAAACGTTTCCCTTTGCAATGTGCGATATGTGATCATCGCATCACACCTTTTCTTGCTTGGGGCCGATTCTTTAACTGCAGACCTCTACCTTTTGTGATCAGCAAAATGTTGGGCCAATGGAAGCCTGCCAATGGAAACCTGCCACTTGGTACTTCCCCATTCGTTGAAGATTCTACCATGTCATTTTTCTTCCTGCCATCGGTCCAAGTCAAACTTGAACTTTGACTTGCCCTAACTTCTTCATATGAGCTCGGATTCAAGTGTCATTCACATCGTTGGAATTAGGATGACGAGCACTTCAATCTGAAGCTAAGTTTATCAAGATTCTGCCACTTTGAAGTTTGAGCCTTTTTACCATGCCACTAGTACTTCTTAGAGATCCACCTGGATCAATCCTCCTGGATCCATCCTCCTGGATCACTGTGCAATAGTATGAGAGAATATAAAGAGCTTCAAAACTAAATTGACAAAATCTAAACCAACAAAAGTTGCAAACTAATCCTTAGAAGCCCTTTTATTATTAAGGCCTCTGTTTTCTTCATTTTCCTTCAATTTCCCTCTAATGCAAACTTGTGACCTTTCATATCCCTTTTATCTTATTTTCCTTTAGTTTTCATAAATAAATTCCTATTAATGCCTCTTTTTCTTTTCCAATTTCCTTAGCCATAATAAATTGAAAGTGACACCCACTAGGATGTTTTTCCCAACATTCAACTTGGAATATGTGTGCAATGACATTGGTCTTATTTTACATTTGTTGTCCTTTATTGCGTGATCTTTTAACCCGTGGTTGTTACACACCCCTCTCCCTTATGGGAATGTCTTCCTCAGTGTTCTTGGACACCTATAACCAAAAAACCGCTAAAAAAAATACATACTACCCACGGAGCTTTATAACATAGCTCAATGTAGTATTTACAATGAAAAACAACTACAAACCATGAACAACATGACAAACATGACAATCATACCGCTTATTGGAGCTTTATAACATAGCTCATTGCACTTTAACTTGTTTGATTGCTCAGTTCTGGAGCATGAATTGTTTCCGCTGCAATATGCATTGAGGTTCCGGTTGGAATTCTCCTTTTGGTTCCACTTGCAATATCGACTAGTCAATCACATGATCAACATCCTTCACATATCTTTTCAACAATGAAACATGGAAAACATCATGGAATTTATTTTTCAGAGGTAGTGCAAGACTATAGGCCACTAGTCCAATCCTCTCAAGGATCTCGAAAGGCCCCCAATACTGAGGTGCCAACTTGGCACATGATCTAATCTTCAAGGGGATCCTCTTGGAATTAATGTGCAAGTATACATTCTCCCCAACCTGAAACTCCTTAAATACCCTATGTTTCTCTGCATAACTATTTTGTATATCCTATGTTTCCTTTAGATTCTTCATGATAACATACATCTCTTGTTCCATCTTTACCAACATGTCTGGTCCAATCAGTCCCCTGTTCACTGGATCGCTCCAGCTAATAGGAGTGTTACAAATCCACCCATAAAGTTCCTCAAATGGACTCATCTTCAAATATTCCTAACACCCATTATTGTACACTAACTCCACTAGTGGAAGATACTCGTCCCACTTTCATTTTTGATGCATGACATACATCCTTATCATGTACTCCATAATCCTATTAACCCTCTCTATCTATCCATCTGTCTGTGGATGATAAGTTGTGATGAAAGCCAACTCTATACTCAAACCTCCAAAAAACTCCTTCCAAAACCTGGAAGTGAACTTGGCATCTTTGTTGGATACAATCTTCTTAGGAATACCATGCAATCTCACTATCTCCCTTATGAAGATCTAAGTTACCTAACTAGCTGAATTAATAGACTTCACTAGAATGAAGTTGAGCTACCTTGGTCAACCTATCAACCACAACCATAATGGAATCATATTGTCAAGATGTCTTCAGTAATCCTATGATGAAATCCATGGAAATGACCTCCCATTTCCACTATGGAATCGGAATCGATTGTAATAAACGACTTGTATGCTTACACTCTGCTTTTACCTATTGACAAGTCGAACACCTTGTGACGAATTCAACTACCTCTTTCTTCAGATTCGACTAGTAGTAGAACTTCTTCACAATTGTTAGAGTCTTCTAATATCTTGGGTGACCTAAATATGACTTGACATGAAATTCCCTCAAGATAAATTTCTTGAGTTCACTATTTTTCAACACATAGATCATGTCCCTAAATCTCACCAAACCATCTCTCGTGAGATGATAATCCACATCCTGTTCACTTGCACCCTGTTGCTGTAACATGTGCTTAAGTTGCTGGTACCTGTAATCCTATTGTCCTACCTATAAGATCTGATCCTATAAATTTGTCCCATATGAACTCATAGATGTTATGTGATTCACCTGCACTCTTCTGCTAAGAGCGTATAACCCTTATCTCCTTACCCTTAATGTACCTGATCTCTAAGTTAAACTCATTGAGCATGGCCAACCATCTAGCTTTCTTGACATTCAGATTAGGTTGGTCAAACAAGTATCTCATCCCATTATGATCACTCATCAAAACAAACCTCCTGCCAAGAAGATAGTGCCTCCACATCTTCAATGCATGAATGATCATTGCCAACTCAAGATCATGTTTCACATAGTTTTGCTCATGCTTATTCAGTTTCCTTGACTCACGACATACCACTTGTCCCTCCTACATCAAGACTCCGCCAAGTCCTCTCTTGCAAGAATTTGTACACACCGTGAACTCTTTATCTAGATCTACAATATTTAGAACTGGAGCATTTGTAAGCAACTGCTTCAAATTCTCAAAATTGGCTACACATCCCTTTGTCCATTCAAATCTCTTTCCTTTTCTCTGCAAAGATGTAATAAGATAGGAAATTATCCTCATCCACATTCCTAGGATTTTCCCATTCCATGACAGTTATAGTCTTTTCTGGATCCATTACTATGCCTTCCTTGGAAACAATATGTCCCAAGTAATGAACTTTTGTCTTAAAGAAACTAAAATTACTAAGCTTGGCATACAATTGTTGCTCTTTGTAAATACCCTAGTCAAAATTCCATGTAAATAAAGTTAATAAAGGTAACCAAGGTCATGGGACACGTATTCCAAGCTAAATGTTGGGCAAAAATATAGTGATGGGGATCACTGGTGATTAATTAATAGCTATAGAAATTGGAAAAGGCAATGGAAAAGGCTTTGGAATGGAAAAGTGGAATTATTTGACATTTTATTTATGAAAATAATGGAAAATAGGAGAAAAGGAATGTGAAAGGTCACAGGTTGCATGTGAGAAGGAAAATAAGGAAAATAATAGAAATTGAAGAAAATAGAGGCCTCATTGATAAAAAGGCTTTTGAGGATCAGTTGACAAACTTTTGCCAGTCTTGGAGCTCTCTCTCTATTCTCTCTCTCTCATACTCTTGGACACTTAGAGTTTTCTTGGAGCACTCTTAGAGGAGTGTGGCATAGTTAGGATTTGGAGGAAGAAGGAAAAGGAAAAGTAGGAAAGCACAAGGGGACATTGGGATCAGCAACTACAACGGGTTTTGCTTGTAAGTACCGAGTTGCATGTACGATTTCCTTGCTAATTTTGGCATGCATGGCATATGCATGTGGTTTCTTGGTTATGATCTGTCATTGGCATTGAGGATTTCTTGGATTGACAATGGTTTTTCCTAGCCTTTCCATTTCCTGGATAGCCATGGTGTTGTGGGTTTTACTTTTGTTTTCTGGTTGGTTCTCATGTTTCTTATGGTTGTGGGTTGAGTTATTAGTTCCCAGAAGCCTTATGTTGCACAAAAAATTGTCACCATGACTTTCTGCAATCTGTGTTAGTCTATCACCACTCATGCTTACCTCCTTTGCAAGTCTTAAGCCTCAGTTCTTCATGTCAAGCCTTGAAAATGAGAAAAAACCCTTAAAAATCTCTAAAACTCTGGGCCCGCACTTTCTCTTAGCCTTGCCTGCGGTACCACACCCACTAGTCATGTTCCCCGTGGACCTACCTGCTCTGTCTCTAAAGGAATGGGTGCGGACCCCTGTAGAAGTAAAAAAAGGCGGAAGTTTATTCTTAAAAACTCACTTTAGGTAATTTCTGAAAGCTTCTAGAGGGAATATTGCGGTGGCAAGTTTGCCCCTTGGTGGTTCATGCATCCCATTATGGAAGGAGATAACCCCTTGATGTGAGGAGCTTATCCCTTTGGAGGAGGACTCTATCCCGTCATTGGTGGCCCTTGTAACTTCCTTCCACTGCATTATAAAATGAGGCATTGCGCTGGTTACTAGGGAGGTTGAAAGCTGAATATTTTTTAGGGTAAATGTTGTTGGAATTTAGACTTCCTAATTGAGCTTGAGAGGAGAGATTACATACCTTTTGATCCTTTTGGGAAGAGAGTGAAGCTTGTCAAAGTAGAGGTGATTCTTGTCTGGATCCTGGGAGGAGCTTGTACAACATCAAGGCACCAAGGTTGTAAAGTTCTTCTTATTTTCAAAGATAATACAATCAAGTTTATTTTTCTCAATAAGCTGTCTCTTATGGTTTATTTCATGAACTCCTTGATCATCATGATGAATATGATTTATTATATTGGCTATGCAGGTGTTATTTGATGTGTGCTTGTTTGTGTATGCAGGTTCTTAAAAGGAAACTGATTCGGACGGTCGAAGCGTGGCTGCCACAAACTAGCGTTGGACTTAAGGTAGGGTCTAAAACACCTCTTGGTTTTTATTTATAAATCGCAATATATTTAGAGAAAGGTAGATTTGCTTGTTCTGTTCGTCGCTAGATATCAGTTGATACTAGGGAGATCGGTCTTGTCTGCAAGAACGATTTATCCGGCCGACAAAATGGCGACTCCACTGGGGACTTGAATTTTGGTTTTTTGCCTTTACTTTTACTTTGACTTGAGAAACTGTTTCTTTGTTTCTGGTTTTTGCTTGATGTGTGTGGGATTGGGTAGGTTTTTAGATCTTGAATTGTTTTTTGTTTTTTCACGTTTTTGAGAGAGGACTGCACCTGCTGTGTGTAACACAGTGCGGATCTACCCACATTGTTGCTTTACTACATAGTGCAGTATCGCACCTGGTTATACCGGGGGCCTACGGACCCTATCAAAATTTTGAAAAACCTAAAATCTTTTCATCCAGTTAAGCTTAGGATTTGTTTACGTTTTTTAGCCTCTACCCAGATCTGCATGTGTTCTGTCAAAAAGCCTTGTTTATGAGTTTCTTTCAACAAATTGTTCATCTCATCAATCTCCATTAAGTTAATTGGGTGTTTTGAGTCTCTTTTTTGAGAAATTATTAATTTGATTTCCTTTGGTCATTACTTGGAGGTTTGTCTTAGTCTTTTCACAATTTTGGATCTTTTTGCTTTTGTTTTTACAAAAAGGGGGCTAAATTGTGTATGAGTGTTAATCGCCTTTGAGTGTTTTTATTTTTTGATCTTTGGAACTCTCACCCAATTTTCTTGACTTGCACTTGATTGGTTCTTAGATTACATTAGAATCATCTTGTGTTTGAGAACTCTCTTGCATAGATCACATTTGCATAAGTAGAATTCTCATTTTCAGAATATGAATGAAAAATGTGCATAGATTACATTTGCATACTTTTCAAGTGAATTGTGCATAGATTACAATTGCATAGTTTACATTCTGAAAAATCAATCGTAGATTTAGATCAGTTTTCTTTGATTTGAATTTACATATTTTTATTCTTGTTTTTAATACACAAAATTAAAAATAAAAACTTTTTTGGAATTGATTTGCATTAGTTTTTCTTGATGAAATTAGTGCATTAGAGAATTTGTTATAAATTCTCTTAGTGATCAATTTTTTGCATTGTTGGAAGTGAATGGAAACTCTCTCCTTACTTTAGTTAGGATTCATCAAATTGAAAAGATTACATTATCATATTCGATTGCATTCAGTTTTGGGTTTATGGGAATTTACATAATTTACTGGAGCTTGAGCCAGTAAAGAAGAGGCTCTCTCGAACTGAGAACATGTACGTCGCTGATCTGTAGGATCATCGGCAAGATCACCTGTTGCATCTTGAGTAGCACGAACCCATTTTGGAAGCTGAGGAGCCGAAGGAGGATCCTGAGATGGTGGGGGAGGATTGTCATCCTCACTTTCATCATCTGAAGAAGAAATGTTTTCAAAAGTAGAAGAGATAGGGAGAGGTGGCACAACCGCCGGACTGGGCTCGCAGGCCGATATATTTTCATCAAATTTTACATCTCTTCTAATGATAACATTTTTGGACTTAAATGGAATAAGTCTATAGCCTTTGACATCTTCAAAATATCCAACAAAAGTACATTTTTCACTCTTAGGTTCTAAAGCTTTATGCTTTTCATCTGGAATATGGGCCGACGCTTCACTTACAAAAACACGAAAGTGACTTACATCTGGTTTGATTGAGCTCCATGCTTCTTCTGGAGTGATATTCTTTAAAGCCTTAGTAGGAGTGCAATTTATTATGTAATTTGCACAGTTAATTGCTTCTACCCAAAAACTAAGACCAAGTCCTTTAGATTGTAGCATACAATTAACCATTTCCTTTAAGGTGTGATTCTTCCTTTCAGCTACACCATTTTGTTGTGGAGTATATGGAACAGTATGTTGCATTTGTATTCCATTCTCAGTGCAAAAGTTGATGAATGTGTTTTTAACATATTCTCTGCCATTATCAGATCTTAGCTTACGAATTTGATGTCCAGATTGTTTTTCAACAAAGGCTTTGAAGGCCAAGAATGTGTTAAATACTTCACTCTTGAGTTTTAAGAAGTATACCCAAGTGCGTCTGGAGAAATCATCAATGAAAGTTAAGAAATACTTGCAGCCAGAGAATGAAACAATAGGAAGTGGACCACATAAATCACTATGCACAAGCTGTAAAGGGGCTGAGGCGTACCAAGAGGCACGTTTTTCAAAACTGTCCCGATGATGTTTTCCGAGTACACATCCGGAACAAACACCATCTCTGCAAGATACCATAGGAAGACCTGTCACCATATTTTCTTTACATAGATGCTGAAGGGAGCGATAGTTTAAGTGACCAAATCGCTCATGCAAAAGTTTGCTCACTTCATGGTTATGGGCAACAAATACTGAGGGAAGATTTGATGACCCAAAGTTGTGAAACTTATACAACCTTGTAGAATCATCAGCAATGCCAGTAGCTAAAATCTTTTTAGGATCTCTTAGGTCCTTGATTACAACATCATGAGGTGAAAATTCAACGATTTTACCTTCACCTGAATGAGTTATCTGATATACAGATAGAAGGTTGCAGGATAAGGTTGGAACACATAATACATCATTAAACTAACCATTGTCTAGATGAACAGTTCCAGTCCCTACAACACTAAGAGATCTATCATCACCAACATATATATTTTTGGTGTTACAATCATTTAAAGAAGAAAACATGACTTTGTTTTTGGCCATGTGATAAGAAGCTCCAAAATCATGAGCCACTCATGAGAATGAGAAGAAGAAGATACATTTAATGCATAGCCAGACCGAGATGCTTGACAACCACACGCAGAAAGTGCCATTCCTGAAGATGAAGTTGAAGTTGAAGATTGCCCCAAATGGATGTTATGCTTCTTCATTGCTGCTTCCAAGGCTTCCATCTTCTTAAAGCATTTTGATTCTAAGTGGCCATCTCGATTACAAAAATTGCAATGTCTATCAGTCTTCTTCCCTTTGTTTTTATTTGTTTTATCATTTTGTTGAAATGATTTTTCATTTGGGGCTGAAATTTCTTAGGACCCTTGTTTGGTTTAGGACCATTCTTTTTAGGATTCTTTGAATTTGGTTGCTGCTAGGCGGCTAACGCTTTCTTGGAAGAGTTTCCAAGATTAAGAAGACTAAGGTGTAAGAGTTTTTCTTGTTCTCTTATTAAAGAATCACAAAAAGAGTCAAAAGAAGGGGGCTTGTATTCTGTTCCTTGAGAAATGAAGGCTTCTCTTGTAGAATGGAAGGTGGAAACAAACACAGAGTAGGCTGGTCCCAACTTAGTAAGAATGGAATAGATAAGGTTACTATCTTCTTTCTTAACTTTAACACCTTCCAAGAGATATCTAAGGGTCTTGAATTTGGACAAGAAATCTTCAATGCAAGAAAAATTATTAGGGTCCAATGTAAGCAACTCATTTTCAAGTTGATGGGTTCTAAGTTCATTTTTAATCCCAAAAACTTTATTGATTTGTTTCATTGCTTCATCAAGAGTATCAAGTTATGCAATATGGAATCTAAGATCTGGAGAAATAGACATCCCTATCAATCCACATGCTTGATCTTGCCTATTTTCCCATTTAGCAGCCTTATCTTCATCCTTTGGTTTCTTTTCTTGGCCTGAGGCTATTCGGTAGAGACCTTTACTTCTAAGTAAATCCTCAATGTAGGACAACCATTGGAAGTAGTTGGTGTTGTCAAGGGTAACTTGGTATTGACTTTCCATTTCAACAGAATCTGAAGCTAAAGATGCTGAAAATAAGTGTTCCAATGGATAGATCTCGAAAAATTAGGCTGGTTTAAAAAAAACGGCTCTGAAAACGGCTTCCGGATGAAGAAGTTATGGCTTTTTGAAAAAAGTTGATGAAGTCGCCGACGAAGTGCAGGAATGTGCGGAAATGAAAAAATCCGCCCCCAAAAAATGGAGACTTGAACCTAAGACCTCTACTCTCTTAGAATAGCTTTGAACCAATTGATCTATACAAAAAAATTGAGAGAGAGAGAGAGAGAGAATGATGCTTTGGGTTGCGTGCTTACTTTGAGAAGACTCTTTTTCCCTACAAAACAAAAAACACAAAACCCAACACGGACATGCAAAGAAAACGAACCTTACGGCTCGAAGTTAGCTTTAGCCGAAAAACTAAATATTTTCAAAAATGAACCTTGTGGCTCAAAGTTAGCTTTGGCCAGAAACTAAATATTTTCCTCAATGTTTCTGATTTTCCGAGATCACCCTAAGGCGCAGGGAAAAGAGCATACGCATGAGAAAAATCCTTCCTTTCTATTTCCGATTTGCCCAGATCGCACAGAGTCGCAGGGCAAAGAGCATACACAGAAATGAAAGGTATAGATCCGGTAATAAAAAAGGCTAAATAAACCGAAACCTAAATAAACAGAGAGAAAATAACAGTAAACCGCAAGTAAACATTGTATACCTCCAGATCTTAAAAATGACGCAGCTAGGGCTACCGGAAACCTTTTCGCGTGAAATGAAAGGGGTTCCTCACTGGAACAAATGATCCCAACACAACAGAGCAGTCCTCTCGGCCCGAAAGCAGTCAGAAACAGCAGATCTAGGAAACAGCAGTCGGATGCAGTTCTACCGACTTCAGATTTGGATCACCAACGGACGCGGCCCTCAAATAGTTCTGATACCATGTGGGAATTTACAGGGTAAGTTCCTCAGACAGAACACCAAAGGACACCACTCACAACCAGATCGTAGATCAATACACCAGTATTTTTGACGTGGTTAAAACCCTCAAAGAGCGAAACAGTCCACGGCTTGAGCCAACGCGGCCACTTCAGGCAATTTATTAATAAAAGAATGAAAATTTACATATGCTTCTCTCATGCACAGATTACCCTACAAATGACCCTCCATGCGCTTTAAATAGAAATCATGGACCAATCGGGTGTCAAGCCACGGATCAAGTGTCTGTAATACCGATGAGAGAATGAACCGTCGGATCACTACATATCGTGACCGTCGGATTGTAAGTTACAAAATGTACAACGGTAAAGAAACACACTTTACCTAACTCTATACTAGACCAAGTTGTACTTAACTATTTCCTATGTGTCAGAATATCCTAACAGGGTTGGGTCATAACACCATTGGTTTCATATCCATTTACCCTTTTGAGTAATACAGCCTAAATAACACAACGCTTAATTAAAATTCATCTAGTAATTTTTACATTTTTAGGGCTCTTTCCACCAATCTAGCTTAGGCTAGTGTCTTGGAATAGGTTTTAGTTAACTCTTCAAGATAGTAAAACAAACAAGTAGTTGATCTTGCAGTAGGAAAAATTCCAATTGTTGCATGTATGCTTTGGGAAGCTCCTCCTAAAGGAGTCAAGCACGAGATCATATCTGAACCAGTGAGGTAATCAATCCTTCTTCATTGGGAACGATAGCAGATATACACGTATTAAAAACGGTAAACCTCGGATTGACCATTGTCGAGGAGCCTGGGGTCACTTGTTGGTAAACCTTGGATTATGTCAAGGAGCCTTCAAGGGGATTGAGCTTTGTTACTCTTCCCTTGTGTGTGTATCGGATCATAGACTGTTCCCCCAGGTATATTTGTTTCTGTTGGTAACCTTAGTGGCCATAATCTATAGGATTCTTTCCTAAGGTGATGGTGGAGGGAAGATCCCATTGTACCTAGAGCAGACGTCGACTAGACTCACTTGGACTCTCTAGGGGTTTCTCTTCACTCGAGACGGTTTTGTGAAGAAACTTGTGCCAGTCTGTTTCATTAAGCAGGTTGTCGGGGTAACTGTTCCGACCGCCCTTTCTGTATTGAATTATGTGACGTTGGATTTCATCACCAACTAGTGTTTTTAGTACAGAAAGTCACTGTTTGTGTGTGGTTTGAATCCTAGATTTGATAGCGCGTGTTAATTTGTTTGTTTTTACTTTTAGAGACCATAGGTGTGAATTGTGAATTTTAATTGTTAGGTGTGAATTGTGAATTGTTAATTTTAGTTTTAAATTGTTAATAAAATTCATTGAAGTTGAATATAATGGCAACTGTTCCGGAATTTACTAACCAAGGAACCCCTCTTAATGAGGATCCTAGTACTTTTCCTTTCTTTGGAAATGTTGGTCCTCCTTATATGGCTACTTTGTCATTACCTGGATTTACAATAGGTTTATCAATATGGTTATTTTCAACTTCGTTGGCCCCAAATACTCCAATTGTTCCACCTCAACCGAATGCTTCACCTCAACAGAGTTCACCATCTCAACATCACCAACCTTTTGTTGACCCTTTACCTTCTTCGCCTAATTTTTCTTCCTCCATTTATTCCTCTTCGCTTGGTAAAAGCCTTGACGCTAGTAACCAGGTGGCTAAGAAGAAGAAGAAAGGGAAGAAGAAGAAGAAGAAGAAGAAGCAAGATAAGAAAGAAGTCAACCAACCAACCATGGCTGTAAGTGTTAGTTGTGTTGAGGAAACCTCCAACATGCATCGTAAACCCAAATACCCTTGCAGGCTTTGTAAGGGTGACCACTTCCTTATCAATTGTCCTGGTATTCCAAAGGTCTTGGAAGTATGGTCAGAAAAATCTCATCAAATTTCCATTGATCCATCAACCAGTGATAGTCAAGTTCCTGGGAAAAAGGGTAAAGTTAGGTTTCCTTGTAAGTTATGCAAAGGGAGTCATCAAACTCACATTTGCCCTCACATGGATGAAGCCTCAAAATTGTTGGAAAACCTTACTGTTCCACAACAAGAATTTCCAACTGGTTACCGTAAACTTTCTCCCAACCTACCATCAACTGACGGAGTGATTGATCTGATTTCAAGTACAGTCGATCCCACTCTTCCATTGGAGAGTCAAACTCATATCACTCAGGTTGATGATCCTTTAGTTGATCAAGTGGTCGATTCAATTGCACATTCGGTCGATCCCACTCTCCCTTTAGAGAGTGAACTTCATACCGCTCAGGTTCTTTTTGTTACATCAGATTCTTCTACGCCGGGGGGCATTTCACCTGTTTCTATAGAACCCCCTCCAAGTACTGAGGTCTTTTCCTTTGATTGGAATAGATTGACAGAACCTCGTCTTCCTTCCTCCATCCCTTTCCAAATCATTGTCAAGTCTGGTGGTAGGGACATACGCCGCACACAGGTATATGAAAGTGCTTCTGTTAGTATTTTATCCTCAACTGCTTGGAAACCTTTGGGTTCCCTCAGCTTGTGCCTATTACGCAGAATCTGAAAGCTTTTAACAGAACCATTAGTGAACCTTTAGGGATCCTTCCTAAGTTTTCTATTACCTTGGAAGGTAAAACTCTCTATATTGATCTTATGGTAGGTCAAGGTCCCTTGGATTTCAATTTACTCCTTGGGCGAGACTATGTTTATGCAATGAAAGCTGTCGTATCGACACTCTTTCGCGTGATGGCTTTCCCTCACAATGGCAATATTGTGATTGTAGACCAGCTTTCGTTCCCTAGTCTTGTTTCAACTACAAATAATATGACACCCCTAAATGTTCCTGATTCTAAAGTGGTATCTACCCCGCCAAAGGTTAATTATGTGGCAACTGGTCCCATGTTTTCAGTTACCGATATAAGTGAGCCTCTCACTGTTTGCACATCTTCCTTTGATTTATATCCGGTAATTGACATGGAAAACTCTATGGGATTACTTGAACGCGATGTTCTTATCCCTTTTGAGTCCCTTGACATGTGTTCCTTCCAGAGAACTATTCTTCCTTCTAATGAAGACCTCTTGGAAGCCATGATCAAGGTGTGTCCATTGACATGTCTTTCTTCCAGTTGGAAGCCATGATCAGTGAGTTCGAGGAAAGTTCCTTTTACTGTGTTGACCTCGTTAAAAAATGAATCAGTGAGTATGAGGATAGTTCCTTTTCCTGTGCCAACCTCGTTAAAAAATGAAACAAGTGTCTGTGAGGACAGTTCTTTTCCTCTGTCAACCTCGTTAAAAAATGAATCAGTGAGTCAGAGGATAGTTCCTGTTACTGAGTCAACCTCGTTAAAAAATGAATCAAGTTCGAGGAAAGTTCCTTTTACTGTGTCGACCTCGTTAAAAAATGAATCAGTAAGTATGAGGATAGTTCCTTTTCCTGTGCCAACCTCGTTAAAAAATGAAACAGGTGTCTGTGAGAACAGTTCTTTTCCTGTGTCAACCTTGTTAAAAAATGAATCAGTGAGTTCGAGGAAATTTCCTTTTATTGTGTCAACCTCGTTAAAAAATGAATCAGTGAGTGTGAGGATAGTTCTTTTCCTGTGTCAACCTCGTTAAAAAATGAATCAGTTGGTCAGAGGATAGTTCCTGTTACTGAGTCAACCTCGTTAAAAAATGAATTAGGTATGAGGACAGTTCTTTTCCTATGTCAACCTCATTAAAAAAAAATGAATCAATAGGTTATATAGGTAGATTGTAGAGAGTATATTGTAGCGAGTAGAATGAAACGCGAGGATAGTTTTTTCATGTCTCAACCTCGTTAAAAAATGAAACTGGATGTCGTGACCATAGTTCTTTGTCTTGTGTCAAGCTCGTTAAAAAATGAATCAAGGAGTCATGAGCATAGTTCCTTGTCTTGTGTCAAGCTCGTTAAAAAATGAATCAAGGATTTTAGAGCATAGTTCCTTGTTAGGTAGATTGTAGAGAGTAGACTTGAGCATAGTTCCTTGTCTTGTGTCAAGCTCATTAAAAAAATGAATCAAGGATTTTATGAGCATAGTTCCTTATCTTGTGTCAAGCTCGTTTAAAAAATGAAACAAGGGTTTTGAGGATACTTCTTTTCCTGTGTCAACCTCACTAAAAAATGAAACAACTCCCCCGAGTCTTTCCAAGATCTCGAAAGTAAACCTTCATTTCATCCACCTGGTTGAATGCAATGAAGCTTGGGGGGTATCCACCTCGATTTGTGTCGCTATGTTGGGGGCATGCGAACTTATAACAAGCATAGTTTTTTGTTTCAAGCTTGCGTAAACATGAAACCGAATCCGAGTATAGTTCTTTTCCTGTGTCAAGCTCGTTAAAAAATGAAACAAATCCTCCTCTAATTGAGTCGAGAGTTTGACTAGATCTCACAAATGTTAAGTTGTATATTTAGGTTAGTTATTTCAGTTTTTTGCATAATTTTCTTACAGTTTTAGGTCGGGTCTTTCATATGATCTCGTAAATGAACCTTCATTCCATCCAGCTATTAATTACCAGCAGTGTACTTAGTTGAATGAAACGAAGCTGGGGGGCATGCGCTCTAGCAGTTACGCTTAGGGGCATCAAGCACAATTTTCTCTCTGTTTCAAGCTTGTGTAAAAATGAAACTACTCTGAAGCATAGTTTTTCTCTGTTTCAAGCTTTTGTAAAAATGAAACCTATCTCGAGTCAATTTCGGTTATTTTCAAGACTCATTAAACTCATGAAAATCCTGAGATTATTTTGATATCTTTCATTCTCGTAAAACAAATGAAAATGCCGAGTTCTTTCCGTCTTTTCCTGCTCGTAAATTAAATTGAAATTCGGCCATATGAGTACATTTTATCCCTTTTTCGAACTCGTTAAAACTTACGAAAAAGTGAAACCTTGGAGTTCTCTTTTAAGCCCTTTTCAGACTCTCTAAACATGAAAAGATTGCTGAGTACTTGATTATTCGAACTCGTTAAAGTAAATGAATAATCGTCCTTTCAGTATAAGTTTACCCCTTTTACGGACTGAAGTGGACTATTTACGAAAAAGGTATACGTTGACTAATTACGGTCAATGGAGTCCTCTTTACGCTCTTTTCTGACTCGTAAAATATGAAAAGATTTTTGAGTCTTCTCTTTTTAAACTCGTTAAAACGGAATTAAAAAGACGGTCCACTTACAACTCTTTTTCTGACCGTATAAACATGAAAAGATTGCCGGACTTTTGTCATTTCAAGTTCGATATTGGTAATAAAACGACGTGACTTTGATCGCTTTTTTACTTTTTCAGATCAAGGCCACTAAATATGAAAAGTACTCCTTGGTCATAATGATCAAGCGGTTCTCTCAAGTATTATTTTATACTTTTTCGGGCTTGGGAGACACAAATTTACGAAAAAGGACAACCATGGAGTTTTCTTAAGTTTTTCTTCAGACTCCCTAAAATTGAAAAACACTGAGTTTCTCCTATACTGGGCTCGTTAAAATTTCACAGTAAAGGACCTGTTCAATTACAAACAGGAACGGACCACTCCTTCTTAGGGTTCGAATTTAAACTAAGTTGGACTCATCCGAAGGATGAGCTTATAATCAAGCAAATGTTATCCTCCTCAAGCTTGTCAAAAATAAAGAGGTACTTGCCAGAAATGGTGGGCAAAAAGAGAGAAAAATGAACCTGTTTGTCATACTTTGTGTCTCAGAAAAGCATTCAACCACTCTTGAACATGACACTTTTTGTTCACCTGGGTTGGGAAATCCTTTGCCTAACAGTTAATCAAACCATATTGAAAGTCTTCAACAGGTTTCTGGGTATTAGCTTTGGGTCAATTGTCACCAAACCATCTGCAGTGTCGTTATGAGTTCAAGAGGTCAGTGCAAATAAACCATTCATCTACAAAATATCTATCATCCATCTTGACCTTCCCTGAGTTAGTCCTTGCAAATATGTTTCTTCAAACTTGATATATGATTTCGTGTTGTGGGCTTGCCTATGACGGATCGATTTCTATTGACTTCAGCTCATTATCTAGAAAGATGATCTAGAAATCATCAGTACCTTGGAATCTACATGCCTCAATGGCAGGTTTCTCGCCTTCGACGACAGGTTGCATCATTGACCTTCGATCAAAGAATTCCGTGACATGTTCGACATCAACTCATTTATTCACATTTCATGGATTGTACTAAGTAATTTGAGTGACATTGACATTACTGGTGGTTTCTCTCACACTTGTTAACGATTTACATCATTGACTCGTAATCAAGTGGTTTCTACCATGTTCGACTTCAACACATTCATTCACATGGATAAAATCGTACTATTTCGGGAAGTAGAAATCAAGACCCTGGATCTAGTTTCCACCATCCAGGCTGCGAGGAGTTTTGTTATTCATTATACAGTGGACTATTCATAAACAGATGGTTGCATCCATACTGTGTCTGCATATGTTTCTACTTGTGATGTATTACAAAATCATTCCTTTATCAGAGCAGTTTAGTTAGTTTTCTAGTCAGTTTTTGATCTGAGTATGGGAATGCCTACCTCAATGATGATATGTTCACATATATATATTTTGTATTGAATGTTTTTACAGGTTCCAACCAGGCTCTCCACTGGATGATCCTCGAAATGATAAAGTACTTCACTCTTCTTAGATGAAAAATACTATCCTCATCTATTACAGACTTCGCACTTTAGGGGGCAATCTGTTGCACAAAAAATTGTCACCATGACTTTCTGCAATCTGTGTGAGTCTATCACCACTCATGCTTACCTCCTTTGCAAGTCTTAAGCCTCAGTTCTTCATGTCAAGCCTTGAAAATGAGAAAAAGCCCTTAAAAAGCTCTAAAACTCTGGGCCCGCACTTTCTCTTAGCCTTGCCTGCGGTACCGCACCCACTGGTCATGTTCCCTGCGGACCTGCCCGCTCTGTCTCTAAAGGAATGGGTGCGGACCCCTGTAGAAGTCAAAAAGGCGGAAGTTTATTCTTAAAAACTCACTTTGGGTAAATTCTGGAAGCTTCTAGAGGGAATATTGCGGTGGCAAGTTCGCTCCTTGGTGGTTCATGCATCCCATTATGAAAGGAGCTAACCCCTTGATGTGAGGAGCTTATCCCTTTGAAGGAGGACTCTATCCCTTCATTGGTGGCCCTTGTAACTTCCTTCCACTGCACTATAAAATGAGGCATTGGGCTGGTTACTAGGGAGGTTGAAAGCTGAATATTTTTTAGGCTAAATGCTGTTGGAATTTAGATCCTAATTGAGCTTGAGAGGAGAGATTACATACCTTTTGATTCTTTTGGGAAGAGAGTGAAGCTTGTCAAAGTAGAGGTGATTATTGTCTGGATCCTGGGAGGAGCTTGTACAACATCAAGGCACCAAGGTTGTAAAGTTCTTCTTATTTTCAAAGATAATACAATCAAGTTTATTTTTCTCAATAAGCTGTCTCTTATGGTTTATTTCATGAACTCCTTGATCATCATGATGAATATGATTTATTATATTGGCTATGCAGGTGTTATTTGATGTGTGCTTGTTTGTGTATGCAGGTTCTTAAAAGGAAACTGATTCGGACGGTCGAAGTGTGGCTGCCACAAACTAGCGTTGGACTTAAGGTAGGGTCTAAAACACCTCTTGGTTTTTATTTAAAAATCACAATATATTTAGAGAAAGATAGATTTGCTTGTTCCGTTCGTCGCTAGATATCAGTTGATACTAGGGAGATCAGTCTTGTCCGCAAGAATGATTTATCCGGCCGACACCTTGGTTGGACAAACACTTTGGAAGCCCTATAACAACTTGGGTTGAGTTAGTAGTCTTGGAAGCTTGGTTGGACAAACGCTCTAGAATCCCTTGGTGGGTTGAGTTACAAGTCTTGGAACTGGTTGGAACAAACGTTCTAGAGCCCTAAACATCTTGGGTAGATACCAATCTGGTGATGGTTAGTGATGTCTGACTGTGAGGTGGAATCAATAGTTGAGGGTTGAGGTGGTTTGACCTCTAGAAGCCCTGGTTTGTTTTTTTATTTTATTTGTTCCATGAGATCCCACATTCATGCTTGGAATATGGCACGAGGGTGATTGGCTAAAAGAGAGATTTGGTTCATCCCAATCTATGGTCGGGTGGTACGTGGAAGTGCTAGACCTGGTTGCATTTTGCATGTGTTAATAAGAGCTTCTTTCCTCTTGTATTTGATGGGTAAATGTACTTGTTCATATGTGGTTTTTATGGATGTTATATCTCTATTAATATTTATGTTGATTATGAGGTTGTTTTATGACAGACTTGATGTATGGCTCTCATCATGTTTTGATTAACAAATGAATGAACAATGAATATATGACCTAATAGTTGATATTGCAGCTATTGTGATAAGGCATCAATGCTTCTCAATGTTTCTTAGATAAGTATGAGACCCATATGCTCAAATTTATTGTTATGACGTGTAGATTGTATATTTATGACATGTTTGATGAAATATCTGTCATGGCTAGTAGGGGTCAGATCAAGTACTTATATTGATGTTCACATTAGTGTCCTTGTTTTAATTTTATTTATCATTTTTAAGGTTTCATAAATTTCTAGGAAGTGGCCTGAGACCTAGCCCTGAAAAAGTGGCTCAGAATCTGGGGTCGCTGGCTCAAAACTGTTGAGAAAAGTCCATAGTCGTTGCCATGCCTTGTTGTGGGATTGAATGGAAGGCCTCAGTGGCATGCATGGCTTGTCACGGGAGTGGCTGAGGGTCCATATAAGTGAAATGTCAAGTTGTCTCAGGGGTTGGTCACCTAGAAGAGTTGGTTGGCTCCTAAGGATTCTATAACATGCGTGCCATGTGGAAGGTTAGTTTGGTTTGTTTGCATCGGTTCCATTTCCTTAATTGTACATGGGGAGTTGAATCACATCATAGTAGCCTCTTGTCACATGTTTACCCCAACGGACAAGTTAACTTGGGTAAGTGTGGGAAGGGGGTGTTATAGAGTGGTATAAGAGTGGGTTTCATTCTCTTCGGGTGATATATGATACCACAAAATGGTATCAGAGCATGGTTCACCCCTTGCACTAGATGGGTGGTGTGTTGGTCATGCATACATGTCGGTTGCATATGTGTTCTTTATGCTTGTGGTTTATGTGTTTTTTGCATATGCATGGTGATGCTCATGGTTGCAATTGTGTCACCATGTGAAATTTGATGGTGTTGTTGTTAGTTGCGTTCATCATGAGTGTATGTTGGTTATGCATTGGTTATTTGTGCCAATGTTTATATGTTGTTATGCATACATTGACAGGGTGATAGTTGTCATGCACGAGGTCATGGTATGTGTTTGGTATGGTCATGCATTGATAATTTGTAATGGATGAAATGATGTTCACATATTGCCGTGCTTATGATTACACATATATTATACTAATCTGGTTGGTCTTGCAAATGAGATATCCTTACCGAGCTATACTGAGGTAAGTTGGTTTGTTTATGATTTAGTTTAGCTAACATGATATACCTTGTAAGAAGAGAAGATCAAATTTGGCTAACAGAATGGTAGAATACAGTTCACAAGACTCTTCCTATGGATCAGATGAGCAACATGGCATTGGCCACTCTTCTAACATAGCAGACACATTGAGAAGCTTGAAGGAGAAAATAAGAAGTTGCAAGGCAGACAATGACAGAATCATTCAGGCATAGGAGAAACAAGAAGAGGTTAATGAATTAATCCTTCAGATTTTGTCAAACTTGCAAAGACAGGGACCACTTCAGATTAGCCATGGGCAGGAGGATAAGACTAATGGGGAATATGGTAGTAGATCTCATAGTGGGCACAGATCGGATAGAGATAACACGATCAAATATGGTAGGTTCATGGATAGATTAGACAGGAGAGGTGATGGTCACAAGTTCTATTCTAGTTTTGGTTCTAACAGGTATCATGGTCATTATCATTATCATCCTTACAGGAGGAGTGACAGGGGATATTTTCTGGATGATTTCAAGAAAGCAAAGCCACCTACATTTGATGGAGAAATGAAGAAGTCACAAGATGCAAAAGCGTGGTTTCTTGGGATGAATAAGTTCTTCAGGTTTCATGATTACTCGGTGAAAATGAAGGTTAGAATAACTACGCTCATTCTTAAAGGTAAAGCAGACATTTGGTGGGAAGATGTACATAACATCAGAGTTATTCACAAAAAGGAGTTGACTTGGAGTGAGTTCAAGAGACTATTTAGGAAGAAGTATCTATCGGAAAGATACTATGACAACAAAGAAAAGGAATTCTGTGAGCTGAAGATTGGATCTATGACCAATGAGGAGTACACTAACAATTTTGTTGAGTGATTAAGATATGTGCCTTACCTCAAGGAGGAGAAGGCTAAGATTCAGAGATTCATTAGTGGGTTGTCGGTAGCATTCAAAGTTAGGATTGAGTTTGATGAGCCTAGAGCATTGGAGGAGGCCATCCGGAAGCTAAAGCATTGTTATGAGCAATCAAAGCACAAATTTGAGACTAAGCAGGATTAGAGAGGTAATGCAAAGAATAATGGAAAGTGGGGTAAAAAGAGAACAAGGCCTCAGGATGCAGGTAACAAAGAGAATGCAAAACCACATAAGAAGTTCAATGCATCTGACATAGGGGAGGAATTTTAGTTTGAGGAGCAGAACAAGGGTGCAAGATAGAAGCCTTTACAATGTTGGACTTGTGGCAAGGATCATCATAGGAGAGATTTTCCACAACATCAGGGTGGTAGATCATAGATTTACAGTGCGCAGGAAGTGCACACAGTGGGGGATGTTGGATACATTGTTCCACAAATTTATGCAATATTGGATAATAGGTAGGTAGATCATCAGGCATCTATCATTGAAATGTATGGTAAGCTTTGTGATCAAGTTGTTTCTATTTTGATTGACCTTGGATCTAATTATAGTTATGTTAATCCTGACTTGGTGGATAAGTGTGGTTTGAGTAAGGAAGTGCATGCAGAGTCTTGGTTACTGTATTTGGCTACAGGAACAAAGAAGAGAGTGCATAATTGGGTAAGAGCTTGTGCATTTGAGTTGAATTTCATGCCTACATCAACACATTTGAATGTATTGTCATTGGGATCATACAATATGTTGTTGGGTATGGACTAGTTGTATCTTCATAGGACTAAGGTGGATTGTTATGACAAAGTTATTGAGTGTTTGGATGATAATGGGGAACAAAGAATCTTTTAGGGTAAGAAGAAAGCAACATCAGTTAGAATGGTGACAACTATGCAGGCAAAGTGCAGTCGCAGAAAAGGGTGTGTTATTTGCAATGCATATTTCTAGTGACAAAGGCAAGGAGGATGAGGATGCAGATATATTAAGAAGGTACCTGATCTTGCAACAGTTCCAGGATGTGTTCCCAACAAAGATTTAAAAGTTGTCGCCTCACATAGAAGTGGACTTTTCTATTGAGTTGGTACCAGTCGCAACACTAGCATCAAAGGCGTCGTATAGGGTGAGCACTCTGGACATAGGGGAATTGAAGTTGTAGTTGAAGGAAATGCTTGATAAGGGATACATTAGGCCAAGTGTATCACCATGGGGTGCACCAATGTTGTTTGTGAAGAAGAAGGATGGTACTCTTAGGTTATGCATTGATTACAAGCAGTTGAATAAGGTAACCATCAAGAACATGTATCTGTTGAGGATCGATGAGGTGTTCGATCAGTTGAAGGGAAAACAATGTTCTCAAAGATCAACTTGAGATCGGGATATCATCAGGTACGCATCAAAGAAGATGATATTTACAAGACAACTTTTAGGACTAGGTATGGGGATTATGAGTTTGTTGTAGTTCCTTTCGATTTGACTAACGCTCCAGCTACTTTTATGTGTTGATGAATAGTGTATTGCGTCCTTATCTGGATACACACTATTTCCTGCAATACACACTATTTCCCGTAACTTCACTTTTCCTGCATAGTTGTAACCATTCTCAGTGATGTAGGCTTCTTCTTACCCTGCAAGATTCTCTTCTCTCCATCATCATCCAAGAAATCAATAAACTTCAATCTACCTTAGTCCTGTGAAGGTACAACCAATCCATACCCAGAAGCATATTGTATGATCCCAATGGAAGTACATTTAGATGCGCTGATATAGGGATACCATTAAGCTCAAATGCACAAGTTCTTACCCAATGATGAACTCTTTTCGTAGAACATGTAACCAATTGAACCAACCAAGACTTTGCATGCACTTATTTTCTCAAACCACACTTATCCACTAGGTCAAGATTAACATAACTATAATTAGATCCAAGGTCAATCAAAATGGAATCAACTTGATCACAAAGCTTACCTTCTATCTCAATAATGGATTCTTGGTGATTCGCCTGCTTGTTATCAAATGTTGCATAGATCTGAGGAATGCTCTAGCCCACATCCCCAACTATTTGTGTTTCCTGAGCACTGTAGATTTGAGACCTACCACCTTGATACAACGTACAATCATTCTTACGATAATATTTTCCACATATCCAACACTACAATGATTCCCTGCCACTACCTTTATTTTTCTACTCTCCAAGATGAGGTCCATATCCCTTCTCAACTGCATTAAACTTCTTGTAAGGAGCATCATTTTCCTTCTCACCTGCATCATGAGGTCTTCCCCGCTTCGATGGCCACTTTCCTTTAGTCTCATCATTCCATTTCCAAAACTTGCTTAGACTCGGTCTTACGCTTTGATTGCTCATAACAGTGCTTCAACTTTCCAATGAATTATTCCAATGACCGAGGCTCATCGTACTCAATCTGATCCTTAAATGTTAATGGAAATCCACTGATAACTCTCTGAACTTTTGTCTTCTCATCCTTGAGATAAGGCACATACCTCAATAACTCTAGGGACTTAGTCATGTACTCTCCATATGTCATAGAACCCATCTTCAAATCATAGAACTCCTTGGCCTTGCCGTCATAGTTCCTTTTTGACAAGTAATTCTTCCTAAAGAGTCTTTTGAATTCATGCCAACTCAACTCCTCTATCTTGATGTCTCTGACACGCTTCACATCTATCCTGGCCTTCATGTTCTCTGTATAGTCATGTAGCTCAAATAAATTCTTCATTCCAAGCAACCATGCCTCTGTATCTTCCATTTTATTCAACTCTCCGTCAATTGTAGGTGGCTTGGATTTCTTGAACTCATTCGACAAATATCCCCTCTCACTCCTCCTGTAAGGATAATAGTGATGATGACCATGATACCTATTTAAATTAGAACTATAATATAACCCATAGCCACTGCCTCCTATCAGGTGTATCCAAGAACCTACCATCTATGATTGTGGCATCTCTATCTAATGTGTCCCCACCATGATACCTACTACCATATGCCCCATTTGTCCTATCCTCCTATCCATAACTAATCTTTGGTTTTCCCTATCTCTACAAGTCTAACAAACTCTTAAGGATAACTGCACTGACCTCTACTTGTTTTTCCTTTGCCCTCACAAGTATTTCATATGACTGAATGATCTTGTCATTATCTGCCTTGTAATTTCTTATTTTTTCCTTTAGACTTCTCAAGGTATTTGCTATGTCAGGAGAGTACTCATCTCTTGGTTGCTCATCTAATCTATAAGGAGAGTGTTATGAACTGTAATCCACCATTTTGCTAGTCATCTTTGTTCTTCTTCTTCCTGCAAACATCCATGTCAGATAACCAAACATAAACATAACCAACATACCTTAGTGAAGTTTAGAGGAGGCTATCTCATCTACAAAATAAATCCAGATTAGAACAATAAATGTATATACATAATCATATCAATATATCAACATCATGTATGATAACACTAATTGCATACAATGACCTCATGCATGATAAACATAATTATGATAACACAAGACAATAACACTGACCATATACATGTTAACCATAGTCACTACCGTGCATGCATAACAACCACATAGATGCTAACACGCATGCAAGACAATATCTTTTACCCCGAGGTCTAGTGCTGCAACCTCGCTCTGATACCAATCTGTAACACCCCCTCCCACATTTACCCAATTTCACCAGTATGCCAGGGTAAACATGAGACGAAGATTTACTATGACATGACCTAAGCTCCAAGCTTCAGTTATGGAAGTGGGGCTGACAACTGAGACTTACTAACCACAAATTAACATCCTACAGGGCTTACAGGACACTCAAGGGTCAAAGAATCACCCCAGGTGACCAAACCCTGAGCTAAACTGCTTTTTCAGTGACTTAGACTCCCAACCGCAGGTAACAGCTTGCATGAGTGTGGTTGTGACCCTCCAATTGCATGCACAAGCCTGCGTGAATGCTATTGTGAGCCAAAATCCTCAGTTCAGTGCATGCGGTCTCAAGATCTGAACCACAATTCCAGGCCATCCTCCAGACCACTACCTAGAACTTCCTGAGACTTTTTAGAATGATAAAATACTTGAAGACAATGCTAATCATATAAAACTTGATCAAGGACTTGACCTAACCAAGCCTAACCATGACAATCATTTCATCAAACATATAGTGAACATGTAATTTGCAGGTCATGAATGTATATCTAAACATAGGATTCTGAAACTTATATGAGAATCACCAAGAAAGTCTAATGCCCTCTCATAATAGTTGCAATAACACTTGTTAGCCCATGCATTCATTAACCATCAAATACTTATCAAATCATGAACAACACATAGTTAGAGTACATTGCAAATCCATGCTTATAACCAACATATAACCATATTATTAACCATGACATAACAACCATCAAATAACCATAATAACAAGTACAAGTGCTCATAGATTACAATAGGAAAATAACTCTTATTAACTTATGCAAAAGCCAACCAAGTCAGGGACTTCCACATACCACCCAACCATAGATTGGGCTGAACCAAATATTTATTTCAACTAATCACCCTCGTGCCATATTCCAAGCATGAATGTGGGATCTCAAGGCATAAACAACCAGGGCTTCCTAGATATTAAACCACCTCCACCCTTAGGCTATCGTGATCCTGCCAAAACTGGTCAAGAGATCACAATGCTTAAAATAAGCCTGCCAAAACCGGTCAAGAGATCACAATGCCTAAAACAAGCTTGGATGCATCAAAGTTTCTTCACCATTACCTTGAGAAATTTTCTTGTCTCTACCCACCTGTTGAGGGCTTCCCAGAGATTAAACCACCTCCACCCCCAACCCTTGGGAATTTTCCTAAGACCACCTCACCCAGTTCCAAAACCTTATGGCAATCCAAAGCTCAACCAAAAAAGAATCCCATCACACCATGGCTATCTGGAAATGGCAAGGTAAGGTTGAAACCACTGTCACACCAGGAAAAACTCATGCCAATGAAAACAAAAGAACCAAATACACAAATGAATGTATCATGCATTCACAATCTAGCTAGGGAATCACACATGCAACCTGTTACCTGCAAAGTCCTCCTGCTAAATTTGTTTGATCCAACCTTCCTTGCTTGTCCTTTTCTTTCCTTGTCCTTCCTTTGCCTTCCTTTCTCCAACGCTAGAATTCTCCAAGAATGCTCTATGTGCAATAGTATGAGAGAATAAAGAGAGCTCCAAAACTAGACTGATAAAATCTAAACCAACAAAAGCTGTGAACTGATCCTCGGAAGCCTTTTTATTATTGACACCTTTATTTTCTTCATTTTCCTATGTTTTCCTTCAATTTCCCTCTCCTGCAAACCTGTGACCTTTCATCTCCCTTTTCTCATATTTTCCTTTACTTTTCATAAATAAATACCAATTAATGCCTCTTTGCCTTTACCAATGCCTTTGTCAATTTCCTTAGCCATAATAAACTAAAAGTGACACCCACTAGGTTGTTTTTCCCAACATTCAACCTGGAATATGTGTCACATGACCTTGGTCTTATTTTTCCTTAATTATCCTTTATTACATGAACTTTTAACCGTAGGTAAACAAAAAATCAAGCAATAAACTATGACGATAAAACTCGAGAATTGGAATGGTGTGCATACAGTCCCAAAACACTTGTACTGCAGCCTAGAAGCAAACAACACTTTATTAGAAAAGCCAATAAATTTTCCATAACTTTGTTGATTTTCCACCATAAGCAGATCACACACCATCAGAACAATGTGGTAATAATCTCACCAACGGTGGGGGAAGGGACTTAGCACTACATAAATTCAAGGAAATGACATTAACCTTCACAAGGTTGAGGAGTTGCAGGAAGTTTAACATAGCGGGGAAGATAATAAACTCACATGAATTGTGTATGGGGTGGGTTAGCCATGCCACCCCCTCTTACATGCAGTGAGAGGCGACAGGGTGGTGGGTGCCCTATTCAACCTCCATTGCTATGTTGTCATTCACCCCAATTAGATATGTTTTATAATAAATATTAGTAGGCTATTTATTATTAATTATTATGTGTGTGTATGTGTGTTACTCACTCTTAAGTAAAAAAACCACACCATTCTTAATGATGTATACTTTCACTACTGTTGTATACCCTAGAGTCTTAAACTATCACTTTTGTCATGGGTTCTAGTCTACACCTACATATACTTAATACATATGATCCATATTCATCTAGACTTGAGTTTTGGAACCCTTTGGAATCCTATGGCCTTTTAAAGATTAACACTCTTATCTTAGAAGGTGATCTTAATTTAACAGTTTTTGTAGCTAAGATATGGGGTTCAAAATGTAGATTGGATCATATGGGGGATTTCTTCAAAGCTCTTTTTGGGCATTATTCTCTTGTTGACATTATTCCTGATCCTATTATGCCTACATGGAGTAACGGGTGCACTAGTACAGATGGCATTATTAAGCACCTTGATCATTTCTTGGTCCATGATAGTCTGATGGAACATCGTGGTTCTATTTGAACATGGGTCTCCTCCTCTACCTTATTGGATCATCATCCAATTATCCTACAATGGCAAGGAGATCAGTATTGGAGGGGTATTCCTTTTAAGTTCAATCATGCATGGCTATTGGAAAAGGAATTTGATTCTTTGGTCTGAGATACTTGGGTGCAATCATCACATAATCCAAAGATTTCACATATGGACATATTTTGCAAGAAACTCAACTATCTGAAGAAGGTGGTTAGAAAATGGGAGAGAGATAAAAACAAGTCTCATACGAAAGAATTGTTGGACTTAGACAAAAAATTGAAGGCATTATCAAATCCTTCTGGTCTGGATTCTTTTCAGAAGCACAAAAAGTGGAAGCCTTGGAGCTTGAAGTTCAAAAAATCAAAATTTTAACGCTTCAAGAGGAATCATGGTGGTTTAAAAGTTATGCGATATGGATCGCTGAGGGAGACAAGAATACTAAATTCTTCCATAATTTTACCTCTAAAAGGAGAATAGATAATTCTATTTGGGGCTTTCTAGATGGAGAGGGAGGACTTCTAAATTCATAGTCAAATATCCACAACAAAGATATTAAATATTTCAACAATCAATTTTCAGGTAGGAATGATGTGGACATTGAGAACCACATGGAATACATTCAGTTATTTCCTAAAATATTTAGTGAGGAGGAATGTGATCACATTGGCAGGATTATTACTTCTGGTGAATTGGCTACATTCCTAAAATCAATGGTTAGGGACAAAAGTCTGAGCCTCGATGGATGGAATGTTGAGTTATTCCTTCATTTTTTGGAAATTATGGGCCTTGAAATTCTTTCTATGGTGGAGGAAGAGAGGACAAAATGTTATATATTCGGTGCGCTAAACACAACTTTTATCTCCCTCATTCCCAAAGTGACGAAAGCCACTTATTTTACAAAATATAAACCCATCCCACTATGTAATTCCACATATAAACTGATTTTTATGGTTATCGTGACTTATATCAAATCTGCTTTGTCTAAATTCATTTCTCTTGAGCAATTCAGATTTTTGGCCAATAGGCAGATACAAGATGCAGTGGCAATTGCACAAGAATGTTTGCATTCCATTAAGGTAGAAAAGAAAAATTTATGCCTCATGGAGTTAGATTTGGCGAAAGTCTACAATTGTGTTGATTGAGAATTTTTATGGATGATCTTGCATTAGATTGGACTTTCTATGCATAAGGTGGATTGGATCATGACTTGCATCACATCTACAACCAACTATGATGTTTTAATCAATGGGGTTCAATCATCTTAATTCAAGGCTTCAAGAGGCTTAAGACAAGGTTTTTCTCTCTCGCCCCTTTTATTCTTGTTGGTTATAGATGGTATGAGTCACGAGTTATCGAAGGTGAAATTGTGTGGCTTCATTACTGGTTGCAAGATCACTAAGAATATTTCTATCGCTCATCTTATTTTCGTTGATGATGTTCTTATTCTTGGGGAAGTGTCTGTCATTGAATGGAAAATTATTAACCAGGTTATTTCATCTTTTGGTGATGCTTTTGGTCTATATATGAACAAGACCAAGACATCACTTATTGTTGTGACACAAGATGAGGATATAGTTAAGGATGTGAACAAGGGCTTTAAGTACCTTAGTTTCAATCTGAAACCAAACAATTATAGTGTAAAAGACTGGGAGTGGTTGTTAAATAATTTTGAAAATCATTTTAGGTTATTTGGTCTCATAAATGGCTTACTATGGGAGGTCAGTTGATCATGGTCCAATCTGTTTTACAAAGCATCTATGTTTACTGGATGCATCTATATTTTATGCCAAAGAATATTATTTGTCGGATCAACTCATTTATCTCTAGATTTATCTGGGTTGGTATCGGGGATTCTAAAAAGATCCATTTAGTGAGGCTGGAAGTTCTTTCTATGCGGAAGGAGGATGGGGGATGGGGAATAAAAAACACGAAACTTTTTGGTTAGGCTTTACTGTCAAAGAGTCTGGGGTGAGCTTTATTTGGTAAAGGTTTATGGCAAAATATAATCAAAGAAAAATCTCATAAATCTATCATATTTAGAGTGGATTAAAGATGGAACACATGTTCCAATTGTTGTTTCATATATATGGAACAATTTGATGAAAATGAAACTCTAGTTGATCGAGAATATGAGATGGGAAATTGGTAATGGCACAAAGGTGGAGATTGGATTAGACTCGATGAAAGGCTTTCAGGGGGATCACACTTTTCCAGCAACCCTGATAAGTTATATACCTAATATGGGCATCTATTATTCATATTTATGTCCCTCTTAAAAACATTTATGGGTCTCCTTTTTGGATACATGCTAGACATATTGGTTTATATGGCGTTCTAGCATATATATGGGACAAGTATATTCTAAATATATCGAAGACAAGCATATCTATGACAGAACATTTGGACATATTTGTATGGGATGGATTTTATAAAGATGGAGAGATCACGGTTAAGGAGGCATATAATTACATTTATCTAGCATTATTTTCAAAAGAAAATCGAAGTTGGTTCCATAAAATTTGGAAATGGAATCTCCATCTCAAGCTCAAAGATTTTGGCTAGTTTGTTGAAAATTGGGCAACTTTGGGATGAATTTCCATTATGAAACCCTCCTACGCCAAAGGAAAGCCCTTTGTGCCCCAAAGGAAATTCCTTCGTGCCCCAAAGGAAAATTCAAATGGATAAAAGTAATACTTGGACACTCTTCTTATTATCATTAATGTGGCAAGGAATATTAATTGATTAACTGAAAATATATTTAATAATTATTATAAGTAAATTTGAATTATGTTTTACAAAGTCAGTCATCCATGAGAAGTTGACTTGACTTCTATTGATCTCAAAGAAGGTTATAAGAAGAAGGATTTATCTATCTCCAAAACATAGATTTCTTGTCTCTCACATTTGAGGTTTGCATTAGATACTTTTGTGGTTTAATGGACTGGAGTCTTATGTATCGTCTTTCTTTGAGGTAGCACCTCGCTCAATTCCATACCTTACGGCATCTCTTCATGTTTGAGAACCAGTACCTCGCCCAGATGAAGCAGATTGAGTTCCAGTTTGAGTTAAGGAAGGGGTGTGCCTCCATCTCTCTCGCTACATGACTTGCCTAGAGCAGTCGAAGCCTAGAGCAGAACTTGCCTCATGAAAGGATGTGAGTGCGTATAACTACTTGCCTTATGACATTCTCTTTTTTCAGGAAGGCGTAGCCCATACCATACCATCGCATATCACTCCTCCAGCAACATAGCACAACTTAGGGCTTGTTTCCTATCCAACCCTAGAGCAATACTATAGAACTGGATGCCATTCTATCTCTTTAACCATTAGGTGCTCAGCCCCCTGCATGGTCACTCTGGAGTCTATTTTAGGCCTTCCTATCATTTATTACCCGATGTGTATATTCAGGCATCCGGCAACTCCATGCATGAGTTACTAATTAGGTTTTTCTCTTTTTTCAGGAAGGCGTAGCCCATCGCATCGCTATAACTACATAGCACCGCTAATAGCACCGCTATAGGGTATGATTCCCTCACACCCTAGAGAAATGCTATAGCACTGCTCCGGCAACATCGCTTTCATTACAGTTATCTATCCCAGCGTAGCCTCTCCATAACTGCTCTAGAAGTGCCCCAACCTAATAGCAGTAATTCGGGATTTACGCGTACACATGAGGTCTCCACTTGCCTATTAATAAGAAAAAGGAAACCAAGTTCACCCAAAGGTCTGGATTCAGTTTGTGTTCGACTAGTGAATTTGAAAAAAGAAAGCCGATCTCAATCCGCGGGTCTTAATTCGCCCAGTCTTTTCAACCCGCCATGACTTCCTCTATTTGACCAAGGATCTCTATCCAGCGTTTATCCTAGGCTGCTCTTTCCACTACTCTACCTGGCCTGGAAAACGACCTCGATATAGTTTCTTTCTTGGATAGAAGAAAGGATAGGGTGAGGGATTTATCGCTCATCCATCATATGGATGAGGGTGAGCCTGTCGAACTCTCGACCTATGGGAGAGGTAACGTGCGAGGAGAGGCCCGGTAGGGTGAGCCTGCTTGCGCATCATGACTGGAAGAAATGCATAATGACATATGCCCATAGCAGCATTTTCTGCTAAAGCGTAATGACATATATAATGAATGTCACTATCTCTGGTCTCGAAGTCACCTCTAAGTCATGAAATATCAGGTTGGAAAAACCACAATGACATATCTAATTCATGACTGGATTCGAGAGCGTAATGACATATCTCATATATGCATTATCTGCTAAGGCATAATGACATATCTCATTCATGACCAATATAAGTACGCCTATAAGAAAGCGTAATGACATATATAAGAAATCGTAATGACATATATAATTCATGACCAGCAGCCACTCCTCGGCGATAGCCTCTTTTCTTTCCTCAATCCCACCCATTATAGACAAAGAGAGATAGAGATAGAACATGCCGATGCCTTAAATAAAAAACCCATTCTGATCGGAACAGAAGATCTAGTAAATAGAAGGGATGGGTTCTCGGTCCCTTTCGTCTAGTGGTTAGGACATCGTCTCCTCATGTCGAAGACACGGGTTCGATTCCCGTAGGGGATAGGTAGGTACTCATTCCCGGTCTCATTGCTGAGTGACAGGCTGAGAAGCACACGCACCTATATGCATATCCATATATCATATCGAGACATCCATAGATGGGTAGAAGAGATCTATTTATATCCATATATGCATATATCTACATATATCTACATATATCCACACCCATATCCATATATCGATATGGATACAGATATAGATCCATACATAGATACGGATATGGATCTCCATCTTACTTACGCGACTTAATACTGGCTGGCCTGGTGGGGGGCTTAAAATGCCCACGGTAAACTATATGGGAATTGGGTACGGGTATGTACAGAGCGTGGAGCCATCCTGCCTGATGGGTGCGCGCTTTCAATACGTTACGCCTTCTCTTCAACGCGTTCTTGGTTGGGATGAAACTGACCCTGCCCACGAGGGGGAGATCCGACTGACCCTACTAAGAAAGAGGAGACTCAGGATGCGGGGCCTGCGGCAGAGCCACAACACGGGAAAACGAACAACGAGATCATTGATAGGTATAACTGGCTCGTGGCCTGTTGAACGACTACAGCTAGCTGTAGCGAGAACCTGAGATCGCTGATTAAGGGGCGATCTATAAGGGGCTGCTATGTACACTTGGGTGGGCCATAAGAGCCCCCATTGTCAAGATGTATGTATGTATGGAAAGGACCTGAGCGCTCATCCTGGCTCGCTCCGGCCAGTACCTATAGATATAGGGGGGATAACGAGATGGATCGGATTCCTAAGGGATCATTGACCATGGGACCAGCCGAATCGACGTCCCTGCCTCCCGGAGAACAGCTGTTGTCAACGAAGCGACCTGTACATTCCGTGAAAATGAGAAAGGATTATGGGGGACCTGGTCCTCTGGTCCTGCAGGCAGAAGGAAGGCCGCGAGAGGAAGGAGTGGATACTAGGAAACATATCCCATTATGTAAGGGGACAAAGGTTTCCATCCGTGCAAAACCAGCAAATAGCGTATATCTTATCTAAGAGTATAGTAGTTTCCCAAACCGATAGGGATAACGGGAAAGGAAGAAGGAGGAAGAACCGCGAGGTTATCCCTTCCCCTACCCCCCGACTAGTATAACCTTGCGGAATCACCCGAACCCAGGCCTTCCTACAGTAACTTAGTGCTGCGCCGCGCTAATTTAGCCCAAGCCGGAGATGAAAAATATATCCGAATCCCTTCCTATTCCTTCTTCCACATGTTCAATCTTTTTCCAGCGGTTTTCCCAGAGATCTTTCCCATTAACGCCACTCTAATTCTGCTCATTCATGGAGTTGTATTTAGTACCTCTAAGAAATATGATTATCCACCGTCAGCAAGTAATGTGGGTTGGCTTGGATTACCCAGTGTTGTGCGCCTAGGAGGGTTTCAACCCGTCTCGACCAAAGAGAGCAATCTAAGATAATTAAATAAGGTTGAAGTTGATTCTTACAGGATGAATTTTGAGGAATGGGCTCGCATACAATTCCTAAAGACCGCATTGACTGAGGCTCACTTCAATTTATGAGGACAAGTAATTCACATTTCTTCAACAGTGATTCGCTCATAGATTTTATCTTGACAATCACATTTATTTGGGTCATTTCCTCCTGGAAACGCATCCAATTATGGATCAAATCATTATTATCTATGGATTTTTGTATGTACAGTAGTACGTATATAATTTCTCTAAGGATCAGGGGCACGCATATGTATTCTTTGTGTATCGTTTCCTGTACAGTGTCTTGTTATATGTTTTGCATAATTATTTTGGCTCTTCCATCATGTTGGATCATATACTAAAACAAGCTTGCATCTTTGTTGAAGCTTGCATATTTGATTGCAGTCTCATCGCCCCTTTATAGTAATAGTCACGTCACTTCTCTATGGTAACATTAATATCACTCTCGGTGACATTAATATTTCTTTGTATATCGTATTTACTCTACTGTAACATCTCTACAGAAGCATATGTCATTATAGTGTTTTATATATATACGACATAGTCTTGGATTTATATCGTGGTGACATAGATCTATACAACGTTGATACAAATTTATATGACTATGATAATCTTTGTTACAGGGACCGTGGTATTTATGTATTGAAGTGTTCTTGTTATATGGCAATGTATAACAGTAACATTGGAATATCAATGAATTTAATATATGATAATAACCAAGTTGATACTCTTGATGAAATACATATCAATGATCTTGATGAATGTCATAACAGTAACCCTATGCAAAGAAATGATACTATATCTTTGATGAAGACATTTGTTGGCACCTATTCTTATGACTCTTGATAGAGATTATTCTTGACAACACTTGATGACACTTGACAATATTAATTTGTGACAGTGATGATGTCCCTTGGTGATAGTGACCTCAAGACAATGGCAATATATTGCAGTGCTTTATTTGCTTAACTGTGACCTTGTTAATGATTGACAATGGCAGTATACCTTTGATGATGTTCCTTTGACAGTGATGACAGGGCTCCTTTGACAGCGATGAGAGTTCTCCTATGATTGATGTGACATTGTGTCTATGGCAGATGTGATATTGTGATATGATAACAACTCGCTTGATCTTGTCTTGTTCAGTTCACAAACGTAGTTGTGAACTAACTTGGGTTGGCCCTAGGAGGCTTAATGTGATTATTGTATCTCATTCTCATTGTACTTTTAATATCAATTGAAAAATTGATGAATATCTAATAAAAGAAAATTTTGGATGGGTTTTCCCCCTTGTGGGGTTTTTCCCCAGTCTCTAACCTAAATCATGGTGTCTCTATTTTTGCATGCTTTTCTTCTGTTGCTATTTATTGTTCCACTGCATTGTTGATGATTATTTTTCTCTCTACATAATTTCTAATGATGATAAAATGCAATGGGGTTAATGTAATGTGTAAATGATGAAAATACTTGAAAATGCAATTATCTACATAAGAGAACAATCAAGCCCTAAAAATTAATATCGTACCAGAGCTGGGCTAAAGAAAAGTCATTGAGAACACTCCCTTGAAGACACCGATAATGGAAGCAAATGAAGATGACATAGACGTAAAATAATCCTAAGGTTTGAAGGAAACCCTAGGGAAGATTTGCTCTTGTAAGAGATGGTTAGGGTTTAGTATAAATCCTCAAAGTGGCCTTGGATATGGCCTAGGTTCTATAGCATTGAAACCCTAGTGTGAAGCAGGATCTTCTTGATCAATGAGAAGTCGTTGAGTTCTTCAAGTATCTATGTTACATTTAGAGAAACCCTAGTTTGATTTGTCTCCTAAAGGGAGATGACGCCTTGCAGTGATTATCTTGTAACTAGGCTTGAAAGAACCTGGAAGAGAATACTGGTGATGCTTAAGAGAATGCATTTCTTTTGAAGACAATATTGACATATGATCGATGGACAATGATGCCTCCTAGATAAGAGAGAGACGTGATCCAGAGGGAGCTATGAGCCTCCTCCAATCTATCATTTCATTGTGTCACTATTCTTAATTTTGATTATTGGTGATTCTTCCTGCTTGAGTATTTTATTTATTTCACTAACTTATTGGATAAGGATGTGATCCATCTTGAGGATCATGAAGTTGAAGGGTAGTGCAGGAAGGGTTAGCTATGAGAGGGAGCTGGTGCAGGAAAATGAAGAAGTCACTCTTACATTTAAGAGAAGAAATATAGTCACACCCCATCATTAGGTACACTTTCATTATGTTTATTTACTTTTCCATTATTACACTTGCTCTTGTTCCAAGTTCACATGTACATCTAATGAATGTGAGGATCAAGCCCTACATATCAAAGAGTGAGGATGATGTAGATCCATCCCATGACTTATGAAATGGGCAAAATCTCAAGACCTCAGAGGAATGATTGTAGTCTCACTCGTTAATTAAAGAAGCTTCCAATTTAGTGTGAGTAGATTGAGGGCAACAATATGATATGATGCCAAGAGTGATATGTCCTTCATGCAAGGACTATTCTTGATATCTAAGATGTAGAAATGTTTGATGCTTCTGCGATATGGTTCAAACTATGATAATAAATAACCTCTTAGAGAAAGGAGACTATCCTAGCTCCTGTTTCCTGATGCCTTAGATGTATGTGAAGTGAGATTCCTTTATGATGTACTTAAGGAAGAAGCATATTTGGAGGAATTTGAGGAACATGAATAAAAGACTTATGATTGTGGATTGAAGAAGGCTCCATATGAATTCTAGCAAGTCCCCTGGGCTTGGCATGTATGAAATGATGGACATCTGATGCGACCTTTGATCTCTCTTCATGACTGAAGGTATGTATTCGATAATTGGTTTTATAAGCTGACAATTGAGTTTTGACAAGATCAAGACCATATCAAACTTCAATGCTAGAGGGAGTTGACCCTTACACCCAAGATGATTCCATTTCTTGAGATCATAAGTATAACAAAAGAAAGACGAGAACTTCCTTGTCAAGGGAAGCTTGCTGGCAGAGACTTGACATAATGGTTTACCATGAAATAGTTGAGAGGTCCTCCTCTTCAAATACAGTTTTGATGGATTCCTATGACGAGTTGATAACTAGATGGATTCTTGATTTGAAATATGTTCTTTGAGCCATATAGAGCCTGTATATGTATATTGGAATGGTGTAAGTTAGTCTTGGGATACCTAGATAATGTAATCATTCATAAACTGAGACACACTACCAGATACTTGAGACTTTATGAATACATTAATGCTGAGAAAATTGTTGACTGGAAGAGCACATTTGATTACTGCCTTTGGTCTGCCCTAGTTTCCTGGCATAAAAAATTGTTGCTTTGAGAGGCATTATGCATTATTACTAGCAAGGTTGGTTATGAGACAATATGGTTAAGAAATCTCTTTGGATAGCCGTTTGAGCATATGCTGGGCATGACTATGATATAATATGTTGTATTATGGGATCCAACATACAAAGAATCCTATGTTCCATAACAAGTCCGAGCACATTGAGATTAAATATCACTATATTTGGGATATGGTGTAGAGAGGAGCTATGAGACTCCATCACATTTTGGTTGATGAACATGCAGACAATTGGATTCTTGAGTTGCAACATGTAAGCATGTGGTTGACATGATATTCTCTAGGTGTCATTGTTGGGTCCCTATAATACTAGTGATTACCCCATTACTATTGTAGTTATACCCCTTATTTATATTGATGTACCCATGTAGTGCCCATGTTGTTACTATTGTGCCACATAGAAGCCCACTATTGTTATTGTTGTGCCCTACAATATTATTGTTATGTAGGCTTTGATTGTATTGGGACCACTTAGACTCCTATATATACAAAGGAGGTATTTTCATTGGTATCATCCAAGAATTGTTCATTTATGTAATGTAAAGGAGGTTGCCCCCTCGAAGAGGCTGAATTCTAAGGCGTGGATCTCTCTTCTCTATCTTTTTGTGAGCTGGTTTCATAACATTTGGTATCAGAGCTTTGGATTCTAGGGTTTCGCTGCTCCAAACAGGTCATCGTGGCATTTTCGCTATAACTTTTTTTCTGTGACGTTTCAGAAGTTGCAAAAAAAAACCCATTTGAGAAGAATTGGCGCTGAACCTTGGGTCCGAATTTCAGATATTTTCTCGCGATATTTTCGGAGATATGATCTGAGGAAGTTGGTCTTTTTGCAGACTCCTGAATTACATTCAAAACAGGTGACCTGGGTAAAATCGTCATAACTCTCTCTCTGAGGATCGGATTGAAATTTCGTAAAAAGGTACAGAAAGAGGACGGACTGTAGTTTCTTGTGCGTGTGTTTCAGATTCAAAGGTTGAAACAGTGACTCGTGGCACGTCGTAGAAGTTCACTCTACTGAACCAGTCTAAAAGCAAGTCACTGTGGGAGATTTCACATAACTCTTCCTTGGAGAATCCAATTTGGCTCAGACTTGTGGCATTGGAAAGAGGGCGCAGAAGGCTACTACAGGTAGCAATTTCAGAATTGGAGGATCCGAAATTACAGACATACATCAGATTCAATATCAGGCTTCTATAAAGTGAAAAAAGGTGTGTAGTTTTTTTTAATTTTTGTGTAAGCTTGGTTTAACGGAATTCAAAGGGCATAGTAAAACTTTATTATCGGTAACTGATGCCCCAAGGAAGAAAATGCAAACACCTAGTAAGGAACCTGAAAGCTCTAGCATGACTCATGAAGAAGAGGAAGAAATGCAACATGATATATCAAAATTACAAGAACAAGTGCAACAAATGTCACGCTCACAAAAGCTAACAGAAGCTAAGATAAGTGGCGTGGAATCTAAGGTAAATGGCGTGGAATCTAAGATAAAGGGAATGGAAGCTAAGATGGATGGCATGGAAGCTAAGATTGACGCTAAATTTGATGGTATGGATGATAAGATGGATGAATTGAAGAAGTTGCTACAAGAAAGTGTCACTAATGGTGAAAAGGTAGTAAAGGAAACTCATGATGAGAACAAAAGAAATGTTAATCATGATACCATAGACGCTAATGTTGGATCGAAGACTCACCATGTTCCAAAAATCGATATGAGGAAGTTTGATGGCAAGGATCCCGCCACATGGATATTACAGATGGAGCAATTCTTCGATCTCAATAATGTGCAAAACACACAAAAGGTACGTATGGCAACTTTATATTTGGAACCAAATCAGTTTGTATGGTATCAATGGCTTTGTTCTCGTAAACAATTTATCACTTGGGCAATTTTTACGGAAGAATTGATAGCACATTATGAGGATACAAAAAGCAACACTTTTTTTAGCCAATTGATAATCTCAAACAAAAGGGTTCAATAATGGAGCACATTGAGGAGTTCCAAAAATTGAACATAAGGGTAAAAGATATTCCAGAGGAGCATAGGATTGATGTGTTCATAGGGTCTTTAAAGGATAATATCCAACATGATGTGCGCCTTTGGGAACCTGATTCATTAGAGAAGGCATTCAGGTTAGCAAGAAAAATGGAAAGCAAAATTATGGCAACTAGGAAGCATACCATTCACAACTATAAAGATGGAAGTGTTGTTGCCCATAGTCTTCCACAACCTACAAGGTTGACACCACAACAATTGGAAGAAAAAAGAGCAAAAGGGCTTTGTTACAATTGTGATAGCAAATACACAAAAGGTCATAAGTGTGCTGAGAAGAAATTATTCTACATAGATTGTGAAGAGGAAGAAGAAAAGGAGCAAGAAAGGTCAAAAGAAGAGGATATATTCCAGGAACAAAGCCTAGATGAAGAACAAATAAATCTGACCATATCTTGTAATGCATTGGCGGGAATTACCACTCCTCAAACCATCAAGATAGAAGGACAAATCAAGAAGAAAAAGGTAATAGTGTTGATTGATTCAGGAAGCACCCACAATTTTATTCATTGTAGGGTAGCAAAAGAATTGAATTGCTTCCTATATCCAGCACCAGAGTGTCAAGTGATGATTGCAAATGGAGGAACAATAAATTGCTCTGGAAAGTGCCATAATATCAAGCTATCCATGGGAGAATATGTATTGACTAGCCCAATGCTTTCCATTCCAATGGGAGGTGCTGATGTTGTACTAGGAGTCCAATGGCTACAATCCTTGGGTACAATAGCTTTTAATTTTCAAGAACTTTTCATGAAATTTTCTGTGGAAGGAAAGGAAGTTGAATTAAGGGGTATTGCAGGGAAACCAGGAAAGATAATCAGCTCTAATGGTATGACAAAGCTTCTAAAAAAGGAGCAAAGGGTGTAATTGCACAATTATGTTCGCTAGATGTTTCCACATTAGAATCATCTATTTCTCCAGATCTCCAAAAAGTCTTGGACAATCATTCCAAGGTATTTGAGACTCCCAAAGGTCTCCCACCTATGCGTGATCATGATCATGCTATTCATCTGATTCCAGGAAGTGTTCCTCCAAACATCAGGCCGTACAGATATCCCTATGTCCAAAAAAGTGAAATTGAACGTATGGTTGCAGAAATGCTAGAGGCTGGTATAATTCAACCGAGTCAAAGTTCTTTCTCTGCTCCAGTAGTATTGGTGCACAAGAAGGATGGATCATGGCGCATGTGTCCGGATTATAGGGAGCTCAACAAGCTCACTATTAAAGATAAGTTCCCCATTCCTGTCATTGATGAATTACTGGATGAATTGCATGGATCAATTTACTTCACCAAGTTGGATCTTCGTTCAGGATATCATCAAATCAGAATGAAGATTGAAGACATTCCGAAAACGGCATTTAGAACTCATGAGGGTCATTATGAATTTTTGGTCATGCCTTTTGGCCTTACCAATGCACCTTCAACATTTCAAGGTTTGATGAATTCAATTTTCAAACCATTCCTTAGAAAATTTGTGTTAGTATTTTTTGATGATATACTTATCTACAGCAAGTCTTGGAAGGATCATGTTGAACATGTTGACAGGGTGCTACAACTATTGGAGGAGAAACAATTATATGCCAAAAGATCCAAATGTTTCTTTGGAGTCCAGGAGGTGGAATATTTGGGTCATATTGTATCTCATGAAGGAGTTAAGGTAGACCCTAGCAAAATTAAAGCCATTAAGGAATGGAAAATCCCCACATCCATAAAGCATCTGCGAGGATTTCTTGGGTTGACAGGGTATTATCGCAAGTTTGTTAAGAATTATGGGAGAATAGCAGCACCTCTAACAACATTATTGAAGAAAGATGCATTTTCATGGACTCCGGAAGCAACAAAGGCCTTTGAACATCTTAAAGAGGCAATGTGCCAAGCACCGGTCTTAGCTACACCGGACTTCACAAAAACCTTTATTGTGGAATGTGATGCTTCAGGAAATGGAATTGGTGCTGTTCTAATGCAAGATGAAAGACCCATTGCTTTTGAAAGTCGTCCAATCAAGGGAAAGTTTTTAAGAAAGCTATTTATGAGAAGGAAATGTTGGCAATACTCCATGCACTTAAGAAATGGCGACCCTACCTAATGGGAAGACACTTCAAGGTAAAAACAGATCATGATAGCCTTAAATACTTTTTAGAACAAAGATTATCCTCTGAAGAGCAACAAAAGTGGGTCACAAAGATGTTGGGTTATGACTTTGAAATCATCTACAAAAAGGGGAAGCAAAATGTGGTGGCAGATGCACTCTCAAGAAAGGATGAGGATGTGGAAGCATTGTTGTGCGCTATTTCTATTATCCAACCAGATTGGATAAATGAAGCAAGGGAGGAATGGAAGAATGACGAAGAAGTGTGGGCACTTATTCGAAAGCTACAACAAGATTCCAGTACGTCTGATACATTTAGCTGGAAAAATGATTCGTTATGGTACAAAGATCGCTTATACCTCTGTAAGAATTCCCAGCTAAAACAAAAGATTCTTATGGAATTGCACACTTCTCCCTTAGGAGGGCACTCAGGATTTTTAAAAACTTACCACAGGGTTAAGAAGGAATTTTTTTGGGATGGCCTTAAATCAGATATTCAAAAGTTTGTGGCAGAATGTTTGGTTTGCCAGCAAAATAAAGTTGAAACAATTAAGACACCGGGTCTATTACAACCTTTATCCATTCCAAGCCAACGTTGGGAGGAGGTTTCAATGGATTTTATCACAGGTTTACCCAAGTCTGAGGGAAAGAGTGTCATCATGGTGGTAGTTGACAGACTTACCAAGTATGCACACTTTTGTGCATTATCACATCCATTTAAAGCCAGTACAGTTTCTACTGCATTTATGGAAACAATTCAAAAGCTACATGGAAACCCAAAGATTATTGTAAGTGACAGAGATCCCATTTTCACTGGAAATTTTTGGACAGAATTATTTTCTTGTCTTGGTACTCAGTTAGCTCATAGCTCATCTTATCATCCTCAATCTGATGGGCAAACTGAGATAGTAAACAAATGTTTGGAAGGATACCTTCGTTGCTTTGTATCTGATAAACAAACACAATGGGTCAAATGGTTGCCTCTGGCTGAATGGTGGTATAACACTTCCTTTCATACAACAACAAAAATGACCCCATTTATGGCACTTTATGGGTATCAACCACCATCCATCACATCATATTTAAGAGAAAATTCTAAGGTTCAGGCAGTGGAACATCACATCGAACATCAACAACAAGTCCTCCAACTCTTAAAGGATAACCTTGTGTTGGCACAGAATAGAATGAAACAACAGGCAGATCAACATCGCAGTGAAAGAAGTTTTGATGTAGGTGATTGGGTATTCCTACGGCTACAACCATATAAGCAAATGTCCCTCAAGCAAGCTAAGAAGGATAATAAATTATCACCAAAGTATTATGGTCCGTACAAGGTGTTGCAAAAGATTGGTACTATGGCATACAAATTGGAGCTTCCTGCAGCTTCTCGATTGCACCCAGTTTTCCATGTTTCATGCTTAAAGAAGGTTATAGGCGACAAGCTCCCAGTTCAAACAATATTGCCAGAACTTGATGAAGAAGGAAAAATTATATTGGAACCGGAAGCAGTTATAGAAACAAGAACTCGACAGCTACGAAATCGATCAATTTCAGAGTACCTTATCAAGTGGAAGAACTTATCCGCTGAAGATTCCACATGGGAGGATGAGAATTTTATGCATAAGTATCCTGAACTACTCAAGCGTTGAGGACAACACTTTTTTGAAGGAGAGGGGCATGTTGGGTCCCTATAATACTAGTGATTACCCCATTACTATTGTAGTTATACCCCTTATTTATATTGATGTACCCATGTAGTGCCCATATTGTTACTATTGTGCCACATAGAAGCCCACTATTGTTATTGTTGTGCCCTACAATATTATTGTTATGTAGGCTTTGATTGTATTGGGACCACTTAGATTCCTATATATACAAAGGAGGTATTTTCATTGGTATCATCCAAGAATTGTTCATTTATGTAATGTAAAGGAGGTTGCCCCCTCGAAGAGGCTGAATTCTAAGGCGTGGATCTCTCTTCTCTATCTTTTTGTGAGCTGGTTTCATAACAGTCATGCACTATGGCCATGAATAACATGCATAAGCCTAGTGAAGGCACTGATGAGAGGAAGGGGTCTCGACTGATCGAGGACACTGAGTTATGCTCTTCTCCCCTGTCTGAGCTCCTAGGGAGAGGCATTGAGCCAAAGAGCTCCTGAGATTAAGAGATCTTTAGACAATAAGATGGTTGTGATTCTTACCCTTTGTGATATATAGTGTCTCGCCTATTCTCACCATAGGGTGTTTATGATCCTTTTCATTTATGGCAAGATGGGTATCCCCCACTATCATGTTTTGGACTAGACAAAGTATACCCCAGTATGCATCCTACCCACAAGCTGGGCTTGTTGGGATAATTCCTCCCCATTTGGCAAATGGGTTGAGATGACTTGAGATGGCTGTGATCCTTTCCTCTCATGGCAAGTGGTATCTCACTCAAGTGATGGGATGCGAAGGTTCTACCACTTGATTATTGAGGGTTAAAGTGGGAAGATCGACATACATTGGGATGTATGTGATCCTTGCCTCTCACGGTAAGTTGTATCTCACCCATTGTCACTAGACAATGGTATGGATGTGATCCTTACCTCTCATGGCAAATAGTATCTCAGTTGTTGTCATTAGAAAACATGATGGTTGTGATCCTTGCTCGATAAGTTGTATCTCTCATATTGTCTCTGGATATAGGGTGGTAGCTGGGCTCCCCTATGATGATTCTTCTTCTTTAGATCAAGACATCATTGTTCAGCTGATGAACAAATTTAGATGGATATTTGTTGATATAACTAAGATGAAGGTCATGAAATTTGACTTGGAGACTTCTAGAGTTTGGAGGATCAACCCCCCCTACCGTCGGTTGTAGATTATTCTTCTTTTATGAGACAAGACGAGATGAGATGTAATGGGGTGAATGTAATGATGAAAATATTTGAAAATGCAATTATCTATAGTAGAGAACAATCAAGCCCTAAAAACTAACATGGTTGACATGGCAAAACATGATCCTTAGATGGGACAATTTATGTAATAGAGGATTCAATGGACCAGGGAGATGCACCTTGTGTAATATGGAGCAAGAGAGTGTTATTCATCTCTTCCTCAAATGTCCTTTTGCCGTTTCTATCTGGTATGGTGTTATGAACTTTCTTCATTTAAATGCAAATTGGAATGTCACTTATGTGGAAGTATGCCTCACAGAGTGGTTCATGCACTACAAAGTCTTTCACACTTTCCCTTTTTACATTTTTTGGGGTATATGGAGGTGTCAAAATGCATTGATTTTTGAGGGTACATCTCCAAACATCAATAAGACTTGTTTGAAGATTGCGGCTTATTAGAGTGAAATAGGCCCCAATATGGAGATCGGAAAAACAAGACAATTTAAATATGTGGATACTTGGCATAGATATCCTGTTGGATTCTTTAATGGGTTGCCACAAAATTGCACATGTGGTTGTGGGCCTTTTATTGTCATTAAACCTGGTTCATTTTTCCATTTTGTATGAAATGGCGGGGAGGGTACAAATACTAAGGTAGATATCATTGCTCTCTAGGGGGTCTTATTATGTGCACAATGGTTATGTATTGATAAGATAGTTGTATTTGAAGATTTTAAGGTGGTCATAGACTGGGTATAAAGGAGAAAAAAACTAGCTTCACCCTTGCTCAACAATTAAATGAATCATATTGACAAGTTGATTGATGTTTTTTCACAATCTAGTCTTTCAAATATATTTATAGGGAGCAAAATAATGTGGCAAATGCATTTTCCAAACTTGGATGCAACAAACAATATGGAGTCATCCATTTAACTGTTTTTCATATGACACTCTCTGTAGAGAGGGGAACATTCCTTTTATATAGAATCTGTCTATATAGAGGAATTTTTACCAAGTTTAGTAAATTTTTTTTTTTAACATGTCAAAAAAAAGTATTGTAGAAATTAAAAGTATAGACAAATAGTGGGAAGAGTACCTAAACTCATATATGAAATCTTATATTATTTGGATTTTAGACACATCTATGTATTGTAATGTTTTTATTCTATGATGAAGTTAAAATATAGAACGTGGAATATGTGAAAATGAGCCATATATGGACTCATTTTGGAACATGTAAACATCTTTTTAATATAAAGCATATTGTTTTTCTCTTTAAAAAAAACTATCACTCTATCCTAGAGTCTTAAACTATCACCTATTTACTTAACCAAACAACTATTAGATTCCATTGTGTGTCTCCAATGATTTATTGATCTTTTTGTTTGTTAAATATAAATTTAGATAAATATATATTTTTTAGCGTCCGTGTTTGGTGTTTTCGGTTTTTGGTAAGTGGAGTTAGGGTTTGTGGGAAAATTATGGTGTCTAGGGTTTATGGGAATGAAGGGTTGCCAGTCTTAAAATAGGAGGAAGAGAATACCTGAGCGATAGGAAATGTAGGGTTTCAGAGTCGTGTTTTGGGTTTTTGGTAAGTGGAGTTTAGGGTTTGTGGGAAAATTATGGTGTCTAGGGTTTATGGGAATGAAGGGTTTCCAGTCTTAAAATAGGAGGAAGAGAATACCTGAGCGATAGGGAATGTAGGGTTTCAGAGTCGTGTTTTGGGTTTTCGGTAAGTGGAGTTTAGGGTTTGTGGGAAAATCATGTGTCTAGGGTTTATGGGAATCAAGGGTTTCCAGTCTTAAAATAGGAAGAGAATACCTGAGCGATAGGGAACGTAGGGTTTCAGAGTCTTAAAATAGGAGGAACAGAATATCTGAGCGATAGCGAATGTAGGGTTTCAAAGTTTTAAAATAGGAGGAAGAGAATACCAGAGCGACTGTCTTCTCAGAAGACACGGTAAACGCGTTCTTGGAAGTAAGCAAAGTCACATAATGCGTTGCGTATTCTGGATAAGTGCTACTGTTTTATGCTATTCTTTTTTCTTTGATGTATTCTGTTCTAGGTTTGTTTTTACCGCTACCATTTGCAATCGTCTGCCTCTCCTTTCGGCCCCGAACACAGATTCATAAATGTTGCAGGGCTCTGTTCACGAGGCATAAATCAAATTGAAGAGGCGAGGTCTATCGTTGCAGGGTATATTATAGCCTTCTGCATTGAGGCTTTGTTCTCAACATTTTTAATCTTTCATCAGCTTGGTTATTAAAATTTACCAAGTTTTTCTCTTTGTTTTCATTTATTCTTTTGCTGATTTTTATTATTTAGGTTTCTGTATCGAGTTATCGCATAACCTGCCCTGTTTTCAGCTGCAAAATGATGTTTTTGTCGGCTTTGTTCTTGGGGCATACATAAAATGCATATGTGAATCCACCAGTGCAGGTTCATTGTCGTTACCTACATTATGGCTTTTCTCTGCAATAATAAAATACTCGCCTGTGATTTCACGGCATGCGTGTTTACATTTAATGTTACCAGAGCACTAGGTGTTTTTGGGTCTTTTACCTAGAACATTACTAGCCAGAGGTGTTTACAGCGTTCTCAAATTTTCCACATAGCTTTTTCACAGGCGTAAATCCAAACGTTTCACATAGCTTTTCCACAAGCATTGATCCAAACCTGCTTAACCGGCTAGAAACGATGAGTTTGATAAGAATTTGATAAACAAGACATTAGATTGTGACAATATAATATAAATATTGAATTATTACTTGACTGTGGTGATTACTAAAATTAGTTGACCCAGAGGCGTTAGGGAATACATCAGTAACAAAATAAATTGCAAATCGACTTCTTTATACAACTAATAGTCACGTTTGGCTAGCTCTCTATGTATATGAATTGGCAAGGGCCTAATCGATGATATTTACACTCGGTATTGCGATCCAATCAGATATTTACAACAAAGCTAATAGAATGTACTGCATTCTGTTGTTGACTTTTAAATTTGAAATCATTTTAGCCCTCCAAGATGGAGATAGAGGAAGAAACGAAATGGAAAGAGTATAAAATTAAGTGTTTTTATATATGTATGTTTATTTTTATTTAATATCGTTTGTACGTGTTTTTTTTTAAGTGGAAATTGCCTCCCAGAAAAGCGTCTACAAGAATTAATTGCAAATCAGAAGTCTGAATTCCAAAGTCTGCAAGTAGTGCCTGCTCCTTGTCAAGGATTTGAATTGTAATATTAATGTTCATTATATTGGCATTTGTTTTTTCATTCAAACTGAGATGAGGCTAAGGCCATAACCAATGTTGGTTGGTTAATTCCTCTAAAGATAGTTCGAGAGGTATTACTGATGCTGCATAGCGCTTTTTGCTCCAGACCCCTCCCTAGTTCCCATTCTCTCATCCTTGACCCCTCTGAACTTTTAATGATAATTATATCATCTATAGGAAAATTCCCATATCATTACCTTTTGGATCTCTGAGATAACCCTCCAAAATGGAGATAGAGGAAGAAACCAAATGTAAAGAGTAAAAAATGAAGTATTTATGTCTGTTTATTTTTATTTAATATCGTTTTGGACGTTTTTTTTGTTCCTGAAGTGGAAAACCTGCCCTCCCAGAAAAGCGTCTGGAAGAATTAATTGCAAATCAGAATTCTGAATTCCAAATTCTGCAAATAGTGCCTGCTCTGCGAATCAGAATTCTGAATTCTAAATTCTGCAAATATTGCCTCCTCTTTGTCAAGGATTTGAATTGTAATATTCATGTTTATCATATTGGTATTTGTTTTTTTTAACCGAGATTAGGTTGGAGCCAGCTTTAATGTTGGGATGAAATAATGATTCCGTACTATAGCGATGTTATCACCGTAATGTGTTTATTCTATAGAATTGTTTAATTCTCCAAAAGTAGCTCCTATCCTCAATTGGGACTCAATTCCATTCAAAATAATTCATCTATACTTTATCACTTCATTAACAATCATATCTTCTATAAGACAATTCACATATTCATTACCTCTTGGATCTCTGATAATGACTAATTTTTTAAGCTACTCTTTTGGGACATCGTCGATATTTTTTTTCTTATTGACAATTATGTCGTCTATGTCCTCTATGGGACAATTCCCATATTCATTACCTTTTGGATCTCTGAGAATGACTAATTTTTTTAACCTACTCTTTTGGGACATCGTTGATATTTTTTTGTCTCTATCGAGGGCAAAGATTTCATAATGTGATCATTTTCATTGTCTGAGAGAAGGGGACTTATATGGCTATCAGTTTTGGGAGGACGAGTCCTGAAGCTAGCCTGTTTATTAGCAGATTCAACATTGAAAAGCTGCATGTTTTTCTCGAGACTGAAGTCCATTAAAATTTGCCCTAGTCATTTTGTGCGGAAGAACTTTACTAAAGTTCATATCCATATAGAGTTGACCATAGATGAAAAGTCTCAGCTTTACGTGCTCAATATTTGATTTGTCCAAATATTTTTTTCCATATCTTTCAAGACTAAAAGATGCCAAAAGATGAAATGGCAGATTTAAGAGTTGGACTTCAATAAGAAATTGTCATAATAAGATAGGAAATTGATGACCCTGTGCGGGTTGTTCTCCATTATCTATGGATTACACATAGAAAGGGATTGTACTGCTTGAGGAGAGGGCTTGGATTGGAACCCTCTTTTGAACCACACTGCTCCTCCGTGAAACTACTCTTGCCAAAGTAAGAGGTGAATCTTTGCAAATGTGATTATCAAGTAGAGATAAATCTTCATGTGGTTTACACTAGCAAATGGAGTAGTGTAAAGGTGCCCATTTTTGGAGATTGAATTGGCATTTGTATGGATGGATGCCATAGCTATGAATGACCATACATCGACTCTCTGTAGTTCTTTTTGGTGTGCATCGTGAACTGAATCTGGACATCGTGAACTAAATCCGGACGATGATGTCGTCATTCATAACTATGACATCCATCCATACAGATGACAAATCAATCTCCAAAAATTCCCAAAAAGTATACAGTATTGGCACCTTACGCAAATCAATCTCCAAAACTTCCCAAAAGGTATACAGTATTGGCACCTTATGCAAATCAATCTCCAAAACTACTCAAAAGTAAAAGCTAGTATACTAGCAAATGTATAGTGTAAAGGTGCCAATACTGTATACTAATATGATTTTAATTAAATATGGTTTTTTTCTTTTAATTTTAGAAGAAACAGCCTTAAAGTCCATATTAGTCGAATAAGGAAGAATGAGATGGTAATAATCGATTGAAATTTTAAAAATAAAATTCTCAATTAAAATATATCTTATTCGAACCTAAACACTCGAATAAGTAGGAAGAATATGACCAATGAGAAATGATAATACTCGAATAGGTAGGAAGAATAGCCAATGCCAAAATGAAAAATAAAATTTAACTGATAAAGTAGAATAATGAATCTGGAAAGATTATTATTTTAAGTATTAAATGCAAAAATTGAAAAGCAAACTCAACATCACGATTGATGAAACAGAAGTGAAAGAAACAAGAATCAAGACTATTTCAAAGTTTGCTACAGATGTCATCTTGATCACTTGCCAGATTGGCAAGGCGATGCTGTGGTCCGCCCTGCAAGTATTCTGGATCAGCTTGAGTGGTCCTGCCAGATTGGCTTGGTGATGCTCTGATGTGCCCTGCAAGTTTAGTGGGCCCATGCCATTACTGTTAAGGCTCCTAAAATATCCATCTATACATCATAGACTCTATTATTAGTTGACCTTTAACTTTGCTACAACAAATCTAAAGATGAATCAATGGTTACTTTCTTTGCTATAATGTTGTTGATCTCAAGAGTAGAATATTAGTGATCTCATCTTCATCGCTGTTAGATTGGCAAGTTGATGCTCTGTTCTGCCTTACAAAGCTGGTTGGATCATTCTGAGCGGTTCCTTGGCATGTTGTTAGGACTCAAGTATCCATGTATCCGTCGTACACTTTTTAAAATGACTTTTAACTTTGCTTTTCAATGATGGGTATTGATTTTTATTCCTCTTACCCAGTAGAGCTGTGCGTATTTTCTAATAGGTGTCTAGCAGTTTCTGAGACACAAAAGAGCTTACCACTGAATAAGATTAAGCTTCAAATCTGGGTTCTGGATCAGTAGGACAGACAGCTGGCAGCAATCCCATAATCTTCTCAACACTGTTAGGAAACCAGAACTTAGTTAGGACATGATTTGAAAACTTGAGGTGCTGAAATTGAGTAAACATCAAAGGCAATTGATTATTGCACAGGCTTGTAATTTGAACATCCGGTTGCAGTGAGTGGGAACTAAACAGTTAGTCATTCGGGTGTATCTGACTCAAGTCTAATGAATGTAGGAGATAAGTAATTTGTTTTCCATGGTATGTTCGTCACTAATATAATTGTTGATTGTTTGTGGATTGAGTATGATTTCTTGCTTGGCTTCCCCCTTTTATTGTGGGACATGTTGTGTGTGTGAAGTAATGGTTAGATATGCTTACCTTGACATGTTTTGGAATTGTTTATATTGAGGTATTTTGTTTCACTTGAATGTTCCATATCACTTAAGAGCCTAATGGTTGTGTGGCATCAATGTGGCTTTGCTAGTTGGGCATGACCATCCATTGGTTGTATCATTAAAGAATACAATCATTAAGAATACATTTAACTGATGTGTCTTGATTGATGCTAGGCACTGTGAGCATTCCCTAACATGAAATGAGCCAAGCGTACTTGAACAACTGATTGCCCAATGTGAGAACATATTGTCATCCATCTTAGGTCAACATATGATAGTCTATGAAGATCATGTCTTTGGTTCACAATATGTGCACACACCGTCGATACGCTTACTGGTATTATTGTGTTATCATGGCTATAACACAATCCATTTCATTGCCAAGTTGCATTGCCCTTTGTTGAAGCTTGCTAGGCAGCACCTTGTTCGATACCTTCCCTTGCCTAAGCAAGACATCCTTGGTCCTCCTAGCATATGTGCTAGTACAGCACCTTGTTGGATACCTTCCCTTGCCTAAGCAAGACATCCTTGGTCCTCCTAGCATATGTGTTAGTACACTGTCAAATTGGGTCCTTACATTCTTCTCCACTTGAACGCTGGATGTCCTTGTCAACATGGCGCCATTGGCTCCTTCAATGAAAAGGGTGTTGGTGGTGAACAACACGTGATTTCCACATTTGATCTTTACAGTCTAATTTTCTTTTTGTGACTTGGCATGCTCAAGTTGTCCAGACACTGCCTTGCCTCGATCATAAAGGTTTGGAACCTACTCGTATTACAATCAGACTACAACTTTTTACCAAAGGTCTACACATAACTTTACTTTGCCTTAGCCTACAAGAAATTAGACGCCCAACCAACTCTGATGCACTTAGTTCATCAAATAGGCACAAGGAATGCATCCAATTGCAACGTTTAAGCATCCCACAATACAATGGTATGCAAGGAACACTAAGACATTCAACACATATAAAACATTTGCAATATGCACAACACATGTGGATGGGAGACGACACCCAAGCTAAGTTCCAAACACCCTTCTTATATGTATAAGAATGTGTTAAAAGATACAATGGGGGAGCTTGGACAATAGCCCGTAGTTAAATTACAAAACACAGAACTAACGCAAACCACCTTCCATGAAATTGCCCAACAACTCTTGTACAAGCCAACCCCTAAAGCATCCACAGGCTTGCCTCTTGTAGGTCCTGTTTTGTCTCTGTCACTTAGCCACAACAAGACCTCTACAGTGCCCAAATCCTGAACATGGCACAAGATCATAGAACACTTGTCTTTTTACTTCCTCTTTCTTGATTGATTGCTTTGCTTTTAGACAAGGAAATTGTGCTAAAAACAACCAAAAATGGACACCAATCACCATCTTGCTCAAAGAAAAGCTGGTATTAAGGCTGCATAAGTAGACAAGGAGGTCTTCTCACCTGCACATTGAACCTCAAAATAGGAGCAAACAAATATCCAGACAAGGAGTATCAATGAAAGAAAGGAAACAATGATCATGTTTCTGAGTTTAAAGTTTTTCCTAAACTTGAAGACGTGGACTGTTCTATGTGTGATAACGACATTAAGTTGCAGACAACCAATCATAAATGTTACGTTATGCATTTTGAAGGCTCTCTAAATTTTGATATTGATGATGAAAATGAGGGTAGGTTTGTTTGTATGACCGATCTGGTTGATGAAATCTTAACAGAGGAATTCCCCTCAACCACTCATCCCAAAAATGAATGGTGATGTAATGAATATGCATGCACCACAGTCATTTGAGACTAGAGCACAAGTATTGGAACTAATGGTGGTGCCAAAGTGCATTGTCTCTCTTCAGTCCAATAGGAAAGCGGTGTCCTTCTAGATACAGCTACACAATACTCGTGAGTAGCCTCTGCAAGGCAGACAAATTAGCAGGATCCTTAAAGCTTTCAAAGCAATGCTTCTCAAGCAGCAGGCCAAATGTATCTACATACAGCATACTAATCAAATGGCCTTTGTAATGCTAACAGAGATGCTAATGTCTCTAATCTGTTTAAGTAGATGGCAAGAAAAGGATGCCATCCCAATGGGGCAACTTATAAGACGTTTATGACGTCACTAATCTCACGAAGGTAGAGTATCACAGGCTTTCAGCTTTGGATTAATCATATGCCTTAAAGATATGGTTTAATTAGTTGATTTAGAAATTATTTGAAGTAAGAATTTTAGACGAATCCCTCAGAACTGTGGTGAAGATGGATATGATATAAGATGCTACCGATTCTGGAGCATATCATATTATAACAATCCCCCAGCTGGGAGATTGGATGATGCATTGAAACTTTTATCGTTTAAGAACATGATCTCGATCTTACCTCACCGACATGTGTTTCTGCGAGGATGGCAGAGTAATGGTGGCTGTATAACTGTTCAGAGAATCATTCAAGAGAGGCATTCGTAAAAGGCTCGTAAAAGGCTCGAGTGTGCAATAAAATTCTTAGGGATCTTTGTTTCCAAGGAAGAGAAGGTAAATTACATGAGCTTCTTAATGAGATGATATACATAGGTTATGATCTTAAAATCTTACGTGATGAAAAAAATAGTCCACGATTTTGATAAAAATGACTTATTTCCTGTTTGCTAGTCGTTATAATCCAGCCATGATGAAAAATTTTTGATGATAATTCCTGCTAGATTTCATATCAATTCAGTTGGAAACAGTTAGAAAGTTCTTTTCCTCATTTTTTGAAATGTTTATTCATAATGATCACAACAATCCATTCATAAAGTGCTTGAGAGATTATTAGAAAATGACAACATAGCACTGCACATGAATTCCATCCATGTGACCAAATATATACCATTCGCTATTCCAAATTTTCAAGGTGGTCTAATTTTTTTTTGGTTTTAAAAATATTTTTTGATAGTATACAACAATAGACAATAACATTTCAAGAGTCTCTTCTTTTCATATATGCATGAACACAAATAAGGTAATGGACGGGCCATTTCCACTTTTTAAAATGGCGTCCCAGTTCATCTACCTAATAAACCATGGATATAGTTCATAGGGAAAGATATAGTTTTGTATATTATTTTTTTAACCTATGAATGTCTGATAATAAAAAACTTTGAAATATTTATATTAGACTTATTTTCAATGTATATAATTCCTTTTTCCTAGAAGGAAATAGACATTTCATATTGAAAAATATATATTTTTTCAATTTTAAATTACAAAATAACGACAATTTTTTGAGGATGCAACTTATGAATTCCCGATAAGAAAAACTTTCAAATAGTTATTGAATTTTATAATCAATATACTTTTAAAAAGAACTGTTATTTTATAAAATAAGCGTGCAAAGCTCTTTGCTCTCTTCGACCCTTAGTATTTACTTCTAAATATCTTAAATTAATATAATTTTAATTCATGTAAATAAAATTGATTTTCCCATTAAAAATATGATTAAATACATCGAACCTAAATCCATGCGATTAGAGCAAGGCGTTTGCACTTGTATTATGTAAATCTTTATGAAAATCTTTATGAATCAATATATTTTCCAAGGATTAAATGGTATTTGAGGAGAACGAAAAATGTTAAAAAAAAGTGAAATAGTAAAAAATTATTCGTTTATTTTATTAATTCAATGAAATAGTCTATGGGATAGCTTGATCGGGGATTGCTTTGATAATGATGACTTAAGTTTTATGAGGTTTCAGGTTCAAATCTGGTGGGTTAGCTAAAAAATTAAATTATTTTAATGAAATAGAGTGTAAATGAATATATGAAGTATTTTTTCAACATAGATAAATTATCTTGATCATGCAATCTATCTAATTGACCAAATATTTTATCTCATACAATTTTAAGAAGTATCTAGTTGCATAGCATCTCTCACACTCAATTAGTTCCAAAAACCTCCTACCTCTCACACTCAATTAGTTCCAAAAACCTCCTAGAGGTAGGGGTAAACACTCTTCATAGATGCCAAGTCAACCTAATAACAACCAATAATCATTACAACCAATATATGATCACAACTAAAACAATTATGAGTGACATAATCCAACTCTCCCCTTCAACAATTACTTGTCTTAATCTATGTTGGTTGATATTTTCACCATTCTCTATAACAAATGCTCTAGAAGTACATGTTGATCAACAAAGTCTATATATGGTTGACCATGGCACTTTCACCTTGTGGCTCACATCACCAAATTATCAACATCTATATAAAGAAACAACTATCTAGTGGAATTAATATGTCATTAGCTCCCATAACTGCAAGCTCTAAATGATATCTTCTAGCTATGTGGTTCATTCAACTTCTTGATGAACTTCCTTGAATATAAAACTTCACCTTTTAGAGTTTACAACCAATATGGCCCACTTCAAGTTCTAATAATAAAACTTATCATTACATTATGTTGATAGGCATGGTTATTTTAGAATAGTTTTTTTTTATTTGAGTTTGATTATTGATGATTATTTGATGGATGGTAGGAATTTAATCTCTATGGAATATTTTTAATAGTAGGTAGGGATAGAGGGTTGAGATTAATTTCAAAAGTAGTTGTGCCATTTTTATTTTTACTTTAATTAAAAAATGTCATGCCCACAAATGTAAACTTTTGTACGTCTTTTATTTAAGACATTGAACTTCTATTAGTGAATATATATATTTTTTTTGTTTACCGTGGGGGAAAAATCGCAATTTTTTGTTAACATAATGACCAATTACATTATGGAGATGCATAAGCATTTTTGCTTGCAAGAGGTGACATTTGTTGAAAATATTTCTAAAATTACTTATCTGTTAAATAAGAAGCGCTTAGTTTATGGGTTTTTAGCTTAAGCAGTTTGAAGAGAAACACTGTTAACACTTCAAAAGGTCAACCCCCTGCTGCCAGGGGATTATGTACATCAACAAAACTATAATTCTGTAGTATTACAATGGTGTATCAATAAATTGTGTCTGGAAAGAGCATATTGAGATGTAGGAACTATTAGTGACGAGAGTTATGTAGCCAGAGGAGATCCAGGCAGGCCTCCCTCTATGAAAGGGTGGTAAAATTCATAGTGCTCACCCTCTCTAGATTTTCTTATCCTCCATTTCCCAACACCTTCCTAAATTCCCTCTTTAGAAAGAGCATTCGCGGCTCGGTTACTTTCCTTGTAAGTATGATAAATAGTAAATTGTTTGTATGTAGAACTTCTTCTAACAATGGGGATAGAAATTGGTGATGACATCTATGGACACCTTTGACCCAGTTGGTGACTAAGTGAGTCACTAAAAATTTGAATGCTTTTGCATTCTTTTTCTTTTGCAAATATCAGAAGCTTCTTCAGTGTCAACAACTCAACAAAGTTATTAGATCACTCACTGAGGCCCATTTTTAGAGAGAAATTATGAGTTTTTGATAGGTGGAGGGTGTGCCCCCCTCAACACTTCTTGTCTTGTGAAGCCCCATCAAAAAATTCCCACGACTTTGAAGGGTCAAAAATTTCGTGAGAAATGTGTCTAATAGCAAGAACGCACTCTTTGTAGGAGGTCAACAATTGCTACAGATTGTGCTTGAATTCTGTCCAAGTAAGAGAAGGTCTTGGAATATTGCCTTGTTTCATGTTGTCTAAACTCCCCAGTTTATAATAAAGGGAAGAGGCCTAAACTTTCGCATCTCCCATGAATCCCACCATGATCTCCAAGCTTCCAAGATCAACTCTCCTTACCAATCGCTTGTCAATACCAACTGAAACTTGCAAACTATTCATACATTTTTGGAGAAGGAGAAATGTATGAACATATGCTTTACAAACTTCTCCCCAGATTTTCTCAGAGAGCACTAGCTTGGGCCTTCCAATTTGTGCTTGCGAATATTGTACTAAGTTAGCACTTTATTTTCTACAAAATGTCACATGAACAACCACGATTTTGTTGGACTCTTTAATTTCCACAGTGGCTTCCACCACCAAATCTTCACGTCATTGATTCGATCCATAATAAGATGATATCCCTGTTTGGAGGTGTAGTCACCGAAAGGGGAGAACACCCAAAGAAGCTCATCTTGCCTTTTTGACAACCAAATATGTGAGGTTTGCAAAGTTGTTGTGAATCTAAGAAAGTGCAAGATTTTCAGGGATATCTAGTTGCTCAATTGACATCCATCCTTGTGACCAAATGGTTGTCTGGGTCCAATATGCCCCCTGGGATAGTCTGAAGGAACCATTGTCAATCAGCTGAGCCATAAGATCTAGAGGGAGTTGAAAATCAACACCACACCCAAACATTAGGGATAGATGAGCTTAGGCCAACCTATCGTCAATGAGCTTAAATGAGGCCACTACATTTTTTTAGATGATTGAAGCAATGTTCCTAGGTTTGTTGGCCATTTAAATGTAGTCTTCCAATGAGGTTGGTGGATATATTTGATGTGGACTATAGCTGTCCAAAGATGTTGAGTGGTCAAAAACCCCCATCCAACCTTCACTGTTAAATCTTTGGTGAAGAGGAATAATTTTTAATTCCCATCCTCCATAAGATTTTGAAATTGTAATCTTTCTCACATTTCCTAGGGCATTACAAACAGGGCTTTAGAACCTACTCGTAAGAACCAAGGACAAACCTTTTTGACCTTTTCTACCCTATGGGATCCATGAAAAGTGCATCTAGTATACTGGGATTGTTTCAAGGACTGATTTTATTAAGTACTAATCACATTGCTCTGGAAAGCCATCAGAGACTCCATAGTTTCAACCTTTTTTCCAACTTAGCCAATAGTAGTTTGGTTTTAGGTGAAAGCCCAAGTATTTAAGACCTTGATCCAACTGCAATGTGACATAAGGTAGACACACTCACAAATAGATTATTCCTCATAATTTAGATATTTTTAGAAAGAGTATATTTTGTAGCATTTATTTTTATACCTATTGCATTTCCAAACAATGCTAGGGTTGCTCGCAGAAGTTTTCTTCTCATCGGGAGCCGTCTCCAAAAATTAAAATGTCATCGACAAACGAGTGATTAATAGGTTTTGTGCAACTGCTATACCTCTTTACTCACCCCTTCACTTTGTTTCCCTCAACATTCTACTTAAACATTCTTCCACTAGTAGAAAAAGTAAAGTAGACAACGAACATCTTTATCTCAGTCCGCTTTGAGCTCGAAAAAAGGCGACATCGCCTCATTTATGAGAACTGCAAAAGACACTGTGGCTAAACAATTCATCACCCAAGAACTAAAGGTAATCTCAAAGCTCGTGTACGTAAGCAGTGGTTTGATGGAGAGCCAATTTACTTTGGATAGGTCAATTTTAAGCACAACACCTTTCATGCACCTAGTTTTGAGAATGTGCAACCCATCGTGAGCTACTCCTATTGCTTCATGGATTTGGTGACCTTCCAAGAATTGAAACTGCTCTGGAGAAATTGCTCTTGAAAGGATCAACTTGAGTCTTCTTGCTATCACCTTCACAATCATCTTGTAGATGCAATTGTACAAGGATATTGGCCTGAACTCATCAAAGGTGAGAGGATGGTCCACCTTCAAGATTAGGGGAATAAACATTGTATTGAAGGATGCTAAGATCCTTCCACCTACTCTTGATTCCTCCACCACCCTTAAGAGGTCCTCCCCAATCAAGTTGAATATTTCCAAGAAAATTTCCATCGTCCATGTACTAGGACCTGAGATTTTGTCCTTTTGGAAGCTGTGGAGGATCTCCTTTATGATAAAAATGACTTTTGGGGGTCTAGCGTTTTCAATTTTTACTAATGATCTTTGTTGACACCTAATCTTCATGATCGGGAATTTTATGTAAATAAATAAATTGGGAAGGTGAACAGTGATCGGGAGATGAACTGAACAATCACTCCCTATTGTATATAACAATGGGTTACCTATGGAATAAAATACGAATCAGTTTTTCTGCCTTTGGAGAGTTACTGCCTGGCCTGACATGGTATTAGAGCCAGCACCATTTTTGGCTTCTATCTGCCATTGTAACTCCCTTCTGTCATTTCTTCAGAAATTTGTCAGTTTGTCCTGCATTTTCTGCCAATTTTTGTAACCTCCCATGACTCCTCTGACATAGTCCACACGCTACTGGCCTCCATACATTTCTCTCTCTATGCTGCTACCTCCATACGCTGCTCTCTCCACGTTGCTGGCCTCCATATCTGCATGAAATATTATGAAGGATTGAATGTTGATGCATTGAAGCTGGAGGCGCTGTTTGGTATATCTCAGCTGTTACATTATTTTACTCTGTTCAGGCGTTTGTTCCGTTTCTTCTGTCAGATCAGAGGTTCGTTTCCTCGCAGCATCTTTTAGCATACACATTGCATACAGTCAAAGGTTATACGATACTGGCACAACGCTTTGTAAATCGTGGTCTTGTTGCTTACTTTGGCAAATACACCGCTGCGTTTCTCATATAATGCTTGTTTTTTAAATACATCTCCCACCGTTTCGGTGTTAATACACAGCTGCGTTTTTTCATATAATGCTTGTGTTTTAAATACATCAGAGTCCGGCAGTGGATTGTTATCTACAGGTTGTTTGGTTGCATAATTGTGGCTCTCAGCCTTACCCAGTGGGAAGGCGGTTCTTCAACGTGGGTCTTCATCCACATCCGGGTAAGATCATACTCCGGTTGGGTGTTCTTTGGCTGAAAGTGGAAGACTTAGAGCGTAGGTTTGGCCTCAGCCTTGCTTCTCCAACCTAGAGCGATACTGCAGGCCAGGAGCGATTCTGTAGTCTTATCCCAAGTTACATTCGAGACTCTTCTGTTGCTGTCGTTGTTTATGATGTTGCAATTCGACAGTCATTCCTCAACACTGCGAGATGGATTGAAGAAGTACGCACAGAGCGAGGTAGTGATGTGATTATTGTGCTTGTTGGAAAGAAAACAAATCTCGTTGACAAAAGGCAAGTCTCAATTGAAGAAGGTGATGCAAAATCTCGGGAATTTGGGGTGATTTTTATTGAAACCAGTGCAAAAGCTGGATTTAACATTAAGGCCTTCATATAACTCGGTTCACCAAATTGCCCATATACGTTAAGCCTCCTCGATATACACCTTCCCATATACCACGAAAAAATAAATAATACCTCTGTTTTTTAATATATCTGAGTACAATTTCACTGTACATCAGTAGAAGTCTTTGTATCAGCAGAAGTTTTTTTATCAGCATAAGTTTTTTTTATCAGCAGAAGCTTTTTTATCAGCATAAGTTTTTTATTAGCATAAGTTTTTTTTATTATCAGCAAAAGTATTTTTTACAGAATGCATTCAATCATCTCTATGGTAGGAATAGTTCTCACTGGCAAGGAGAACTATCCTGAATGGTCCCGGATGATAAAACACACCCTCATCTTCAATGAGTTGTGGAAAGGAGTGTGTGTCAGAGAAGCAGAGAATGACCCAGTGCAGCCTACATCAGGCAAAGGGCTCGTCATTTGGGAAAACAAGAACAACAAAGCCTATGCATTAATCGCAACATCTGTAAATGAAGAAGTAAGTCGCCATATTTCATCATATTCAACTGCCTTTGAAGCTTTACAAAAGCTGAAAGAACTCTATGACTCACATTCTGCACTTGAAGTTGTTCAGCTCATGATTAAACTCTTCACTCTTGAACTGAAAAATAATGATCCTCTTGCTCTTGCATCTGAAGTAAAATCTCTAATGCATGATATCAAATTCACTAAGGTTGAGCTATATGTCCCTCTTATTTCTTTTCTCAAGGCACTCTATCCTACTTACTCCAATTATCTTGAGTCTTTACAAGCAAATGGAAATCTTAAAAATATAACCTTTGACTCTCTTGTGAAAAAGTTTGCTGAAAGAGAGAAAGCCTTTGGAAAGAAGACAGTCCCTGAATCTTCTGAAGAGATTGTTTGCCTTGCTCATAAAGAAAAACATCCTGCTCAAGATTCTACAAGAGGAAGAGGTGGACGAAGAGGAAGAGGAAGATACTTTAGAGGCAGGGGGGGCAGACATTCTCAAGGAGAAAAGGCAGATCTGCATTGCATTCGCTGCAAACAAAATGGATCACATGATGCTTCTACATGCAAGCTACCATGGGACAAAATTGAGCAGAAAAGAAACCATCAGAAAGGTAAAACTGATGATACAGACAAAGGTAAAGCCCCTGAATCCGCTCACTATATTGAGGCACAATGTAACATTGGAGTAAATGAAGATTTGTTTAATGCTTCACTTGCTTCTTCGAAAAATGATTGGTTGCTTGATTCAGGAGGAACCTGTCATATGACTTATAGAAAAGATTTTTTTGAAGATTTCACTGACAATGTTGATGGAGCAGTATAATTTGAAGATCAGTCAAAAATCAAGCCATCAGGGCTTGGCACAATCAGGCTTAAACTGCCTGGTCTTCCAGACTTTCTTTTGGATCATGTTCTATATCTCCCACAGCTCAAGAGAAACTCGCTGTCCTTGGTCCACATCCGCCAGCAAGGTCACTCCATTCATATGTTTGATGGCAAGCTTGAGGTAAAAAAAGCATCTGACCACTCGTCATGAGGGGAATAGAAGAAGAAAGACTTCTCAAACTACAAGGAACCTCTGCTCATACACAACATTTCTCATATATTTCTCATCATGAAGAAGGTACACTTCCATCAAGTTTATTATGGCATGCTAGATTTGGACATTTAAACTATGACAGTCTTTGCTTATTGAAGAAAAATGTTGTTGCTAGTTTGCCTACAATTCTTAGGAAACATAAGCAATGTGATGCTTGCATTCTAGGAAAGCATAGCAAACAGTCTTTTCATGATTCACATTCAAGAGCACATAGGAAGCTTGAACTCATTCATTCAGATTTATGTGGTCCAATCCCTGTTCCTTCTGCAAATGGAAATAAATATATCATGACATTTATTGATGATTACACCAGAATGTGTTGGGTTTATTTATTGAAGAACAAATTTGATGCCTTTCAAACATTCAAGAATTTTCATAAATGGATTGAAAATGATGCACAATCTCATATTGGGTCTATTCGCACTGATAATGGAAAAAAATATACATCAAATGAATTTGAAAACTATCCGCGCCAACATGGGATCAAACATCAAACAACTGTGCCTTATAATCCCCAACAGAATGGTGTAGCTGAAAGAATGAATAGAACAATCTTGAATATGGTACGATCCATGCTTTTCTTCAAAAATGTAAAGATAATGTTTTGGGCTGATGCTGTTCTATGTGTTGCATATATAAAGAATAGATGTCCATCTAATGCTATAAGAAACAAGACTCCTTATGAATTGTGGTATGGACATGTTCCTTCGGTAAAACATCTCAGGGTATTTGGTTCCACCTGTTATGCTTTAATACCAAAGGTACATAGAAACAAACTTGGTGCTAGAAGTCGTAAGTCTATCTTCCTGGGGTATTCAAACACCTCCAAAGCATACCGTCTCTATGAGGAAGTAAATAAAAAGTTTGTTGTATCTAGAGATGTAATTTTTCTTAAATCATCCAAATCTGACAATGTTGTTGAACGGCAACTTGATCGCTTGGATAGATTCGCAAAAACGAAATCATTTCAAGAATTTGATAATCAGATTCCACATCTTGAAAGGGGGGTTCCTATACTAGATCAACATGTGGAATATTCTTCTGAAGAACAATCTCCCCGGCATGAAACTCCAACAACGGATGATTCTTTAAGTGATGTAATTGATAGAATTGGGCGACTCAATCTTGATTCAGTCCCAACTCAATCAACAGAGCAGCCTGGACCATCTCAAAAAGGTCCCCCAAAGTGGCTGACAAAGACATTTGAAAGTGTTCATCTTGATGAAATTGGAAAAACAGGAACCAGAAATTCAAACCGACAAAATGGAGGTGATGTAGATGACTTTAATTCACCTGTTGATATGGATGTTACTTATGATTGTGAATTGAACTTGTCTACAGATTTTGAACCAACTTCCTTCAAAGAAGCTGTTTCTCATGATGAATGGAAAGAAGCGATGCAAAATGAGTATGATGTTCTCATAAAGAATGACACTTGGAAGCTAGTTGATCCTCCATTTGGAACCAAACCAATTGGTTGCAAGTGGGTCTACAAGAACAAGTACAAAGCTGATGGCTCACTTGACAAGCACAAAGCTAGGCTTGTGGCAAAAGGTTTTGCACAGAAGGAAGGGGTCGATTATGAGGAAACTTTTGCCCCCACAGCAAAATGGGCCACCATCCGGACACTCTTTGCACTAGCAGCTCAGAACGGTTGGAAATTCCATCAAATGGATGTAAAAACTGCATTCTTGAATGGAGATCTAAAAGAGAATGTTTATATGTCCCAGCCTGAAGGATTTGCTGTGAAAGGACATGAACATAAAGTATGCAAATTTGTGAAGTCCTTGTATGGCCTCAAACAAGCACCGCGAGCCTGGTATGAAAAACTAATTGAGCATCTTCTGAAACTCAACTTCAATCATTTTGATCTTGATGATGCAACTTTATTTGTCAAGAAAGTTGGCAAAACAGTTGTATATCTTGTGGTATATGTAGATGATCTTTTAATGACAGGGAACAATGAAAGCTACATTGCATCCATAAAGAAGGAATTGGGGAAAAGTTTTGAAATCACTGATTTGGGCTATGTTCATTACTATCTTGGCATTGAAGTAACCCAACATCCAAAAGCCATATTTCTTTCTCAAAAGAAATACATTGGAGATTTGTTAAACAGATTTGGCATGACAGAGTGCAATCCTCTTTCTACTCCAATGGAACAAAACTTAAAGCTCACATCTATTGAAGGAAAGGAATTTGAGGATGCAACAAAGTATAGACAGCGTGTAGGAAGTCTCATCTACCTCACTACTTACCAGACCAGACATTTCATTTACTGTTGGAAGCCTCTCCAAGTTCAGGCAAAAGCCTTGTGAGGGACATTGGTCTGCTGCAAAAAGAGTTCTAAGGTACTTGAAGGGAACTCAAGACCTTGGAATCAAGTATACACAGGTGGACGACTTCAGCTTGATTGGATACTCTGATTCAGACTTCGATGGAGACAAAGAAACTGGGGTATCTACTTCAGGATATGCTATGAGTCTTGGATCAGGAGCTGTCTCCTGGAGATCATGCAAACAATCAGTTCCAGCAGATTCCACAACAGAAGCAGAATACGTGGTAGCAGCTGAAGCAACAAAAGAAATTGTGTGGCTCAGGAAAATTCTTGAAGATTTGCAGGTAAAACAAGTACAATCAACTCCACTCATGATTGATAACACCTTTGCAATAAAGTTGGCCAAGAACCCAAATTTCCATGATCGAACAAAGCATATCAATACTAAATATCATCTGATTCGACATCATGTTGAGGCCAAAACAATCCATCTCTGTCATTGTTCCACAAATGAGCAAATTGCAGACATCTTCACCAAAGCACTTGGAAGGGAAAAGCTTGAACGATTCAGAATGATGCTTGGACTCACCAACATCCCTTCAGATTAAGGAGGGAATGTTGATACCTAATCTTCATGATTGGGAATTTTATGTAAATAAATAAATTGGGAAGGTGAACAGTCATCGGGAGATGAACTGAACAATCACTCCCTATTGTATATAACAATGGGTTACCTATGGAATAAAATACGAATCAATTTTTCTGCCTTTGGAGAGTTACTGCCTGGCCTGACAGTCTTGATCCTAGACCTGTGGTTTATGGTCCCGTGCATGCACGAAACATCAATTCCTCATGCTTGGCTATGCTTCCTCTACACACTCTGTCCCGTGCATGCAAGAAACATCAATTCCTCATGCTTGGTTATGCTTTCACTACACACATTGTCTCGTGCATGCAAGAAACATCAATTCCTCATGCTTGGCTCACATAAGTTACATACAACGTTAATTCATCAAACAAATTCAACACATTTGTATATCAAGCGACAAATGCATCAAACCACAATTCATGCATATAATGTAAAAATAAACTTTTATTAATTTAATTGTTGTACTATTACATGGTGTCTTAGCGGGTCTAATATTCATTCAATTGACTGCCCTTCATACACACAAAGGTTTACAATTTATAATATAAAATTACAATATCATGTATTATTTCGAGATCCATGATTTTTTCCATAAAGCTCTCAACATCATCCTTTCCACAAATCTCTTTACATGGTATTCTCCACAAATCTATTTACATAATCTTCTCCACAAAGCCCTCAACAAATTTCGAAGATCTTTCATGGATCTTATTTTTCATGCTTTTAATCCTTTACAAAATAGATATTACGTTGCTTTTTGATAGTTGCACCTTCCAAAACTCATTCTTGTTGATTTTCTCATAGGATGGATCATGCTCCTGCATTAAACTCCCAAGGCACAAAAAATTATGACTTCCTAGTCATATGCTTTCTAGTATTCTTCTAACAACTTCAACTCGTGAGTTGCAACATGTCTCTGCGGTAACAAGTCTCCACCTTGCTACATGATACCTCACCAAACTCACTTGACTTTGGGCTTTTGACAACATCTTGTTCTCTTCTCTGGAACCTTACGAGCACTCTTTGTTCTAGGATGTTGCAAATCTTCTCACCTTCCTCTACTGTCACCCGAACAAAGAAAACATATCTCTTACCAGATCTTCAATCAACTTATACCTTTTTTTGTCCCTTATCCTCCAAACTACATGCTTAAATATTTTGCGCCCTAATACCACTTGATGAAAACAGTTTTTGGAGGTCTATCATTTTCAATTTTCATTGATGGTCTTGATCCTAAACCTGTGAGTTATGGCCCCACTATGCTTCTGTTGCGCACTTTTCCCTGTGCATGCAGGCAACATCAATTACTCATGCTTGGCTCGAACAGTCGTTACATACATCGTTAATTCATCAAAAAAATTCACCACATATGTATATCAAGCCATAAATGCATCAAACCACAGTTCATGTATATAATGTAAAAATCAACCCTTATTAGTTTAATCACTATACTATTACATGGTGTCTCAGCGAGTTTAATATTCATTCAATTGACTGCCCTTCATACACACAAAGGTTTACAATTTATAATAGAAAATTACAATATCATGGATTATTTCAAGATCCACGACCGTCTCCATAAAGCTCTCAACATGATCCTTTCCACAAAGCTCTCTACATGATCTTCTCCATAAATATCTCAACATGATCCTCTCCACAAAGCTCTCTACATGATCTTCTCTATAAAGCCCTCAACAAATTCCTAATATCCCTCGTGGATCTGATTTTTCATGTTTTCAATCCTTTACAAAATAGATATTACCCTGTTTTTTGACAACTGCACCTTTCAGAACTTGCTCTTGCTGATATTATCAGAGGATGGGTCGATGCACCTGCATCGCATTAGTTTTTGGTTGTCCTCCTCATTCACAAAGCTTGGGAAAAACTATGTTATTCACGAAGTCTCAACTATTGAGGTTCTTGCTTCTACTTTGAGAAGGTTGCTGAAGTGTCTTTTCCCCATTTGGGCCAACTCCCTAAAGGAGGAGGCCTGGCAGCCTTCCTAGTCCTCAAGTTCCCATATAATGTTGGCCATCTTCCTTCCTTTTGCAAAGTTTTCTGTGTTTTCATCTCCACACTCTTGCCATATTGCTTTTCTCTTCAAGTGGCCTCTTTTTCTTCAACCATCTCTTTCATGTAGCCTCAAGCTAAATTAGCCTCTCATTTGTTCCTAAGATGCAAAACCTCCCCTCTTTGAACAGTTGATGCTTTCTATCTCCGCTTCAACATTCCTGAGCTCTTCTATGTCGATCACTCTCTTGTGAGCAACCCACTGTAGAGTCTCTAGTTTAACTTTGGAGAGGTTTTATGCAATTTGAATTGCTACCAAGTTGCCCGCCTAAGGACTGTAGGAAATACATGCCGAATGAACCAAAGCCAGGAAATCGTCACCTTTTATCCAAGAAGCATTTAATTTAAAAGGACTTGTCGACTTCCTACTATGATAACCCCGATCACTTTTATCCTTGTAGATATGGTAAATGAAATAAAAACATAGGCACATGGGCATGACAAAGGGACAATTAATTCCAGGGCTTGAGAATATTTTTCTACATGAACAGGCCTTTGAGGAAGACAAATGGAAAGCAAAGGGGAAAAAGGCCAAATGACACGAGGTTGATTGGCTTGCAAGACTGACCAGTGATGACTAGAAAACTACCACAAAAATATGGATACAAAGGATAGGTGGGACACTTTTGGTTGGTCTAGAGGGGCTGTGCCAAACTGGGCTCTAACTAACCACAACTTGAATTTGGACAGCAGAAGAGGGAGGAAAGGGTAAAAGGTTTTCGGGGAAAAAGGCAGAAGAGGGAGGAAAGGGTAAAAGGATTTAAGGGAAAAAGCAGAAGAGGGAGATGGAGGCACACGGAATGAAACTGAATTCTTGTACATTGAAGAAGGCATGATAGACCGGTGTCACATTTGGGGTGGAGGTTAAAACTATGGAGACACCAATACTGATTAAGGGTAGAGGCTTTGACCTTTGGATATTCTAGAATGTTGGTAAATAGATTGGACCTAAAGCAATATTTTCAAGTCCTGGAAGTTAGCTCGAGGGTGACAATTGCATGAGGAGTCTAATGGAAGCCTATCTAAGGTTGGGAGGTGAGTTCTATCCACAACTCAATTTCCCATCTACATCTAAAACTAAGATAATGTATATAGTAAAGTAATGAATTGCCTATGTTTAGAGTTCCTGGTTATAGGTACAAGTGATGTGTCTGTTTGTTATGTATGCTAGTACTGATTTGTGTAACGTGATATGTAATTAGTCGTGTGCAAACAATTATAATATGTTTACATAGATTGTGCATAAGTTATGCTTTGCAGTATGGTAAAGATTATGAATAGAAGACCAACCCTCCAACCAATATTAAAACATGAATACTTAGAAGCTAATAAGATTCACATAGTGGTTAATGTTTGCTAAAAACAATGATAGTAGTGTGTGATACCATGGTCCATAACATAACTTCACTAGGATCCTTCTGTCAATGATTGATCTTGGCGAAGTAAACCTATTCTTAGGTGTTTATGGATTTTATAGTTTGAGGGTTCAAATCCCATGAGCTTGGGCGAGATGAAGATGGATCCCGTCCTTTCTCTTTTTGCTGAAAAGGATGAATGGGATGTTGATGGGTTTAAGATTCCAACCCTGAAGTTGAAGAATATTTCTTTGGAAAAGAAGGAATCTCTTGCTAACAATCCCAGTTTACCCACTACAAAGGTGAAGGCGACTACACCCTAAGGATTTTATCTTTTGTCTCTTTCAATTATTTAAATTTTTGTCTAGGTTGCACTCTTCTTTTGTATTCTATCTGCATTCATTATGTTTTAGAGTATCTACAATACCTATATTTTCTAAAAACAAAAATACTAGCGATAATCTACCATTTTCAGTTTTGTTCATATCCCGTTAAGATTTCTTATGGTTTATTGAGAACTTATTTGGTTTGTTAAGAGGTCAATAGTTCAATCTTGGGATGTTTTTCTGGCGTAAGATGATTTTTTTGTTGCAGTAATTTAAAGCAATACTGCCACATTTTCCTTGGGCCCTTGAATTCGTTTATCGGATCCTACTGGAAGGGAGCTCCTACCCCCTTTTTGAAGGTTGCAACCCTCAGCTCCTTGTGGACCACTTTTCAGAATATTTCATACTGGATATGTAGGTTTAAGCTTTGTATAAAAATTACCCGCAAACAAATTCTTAAAAACATAAAATATACAATGGCGAGAAACACAAAACAAATACGCAGAGATTTTCCCTTGGATCCCAAAACCGGGACTACTAGATAGATTTTGCATTATATTCCTTTCAATGTTACAACACACATATATATACATATTGAAGCATTCATAAACCCTAATCCATTAACCCTGGATTATTACATAACCGTAGTTCCCTTAACAGGATCTACTAAATACCATTTACAAAAAACCATCATGCCCAGGCCCCATGCAGGGGGGGCTATCGCTCCCCTAAAAACCCCTTGACAAGGGGGGCTGTCGCCCCCCTTGTGACTCCCCGTTGTGCTCGATGCAATGAAGGGAAGGCTGCTGACCCCCCCGCTCCCCGTTGCGGCCGGTGTAATGAAGGGGGGGTTGTGCCCCCCTTCTAACCCCCTAGTTTGTGTGTGAGTGTAGTCGTGGAAAGAATATAACACACACCCAACATTATTCTACTTGTTGTTTTCTTTCCACACAGGGGGTCACATGAGAGCTTAGTCATTGGATCAACCCTGCAACGCCCATTATTTCTCTACACCAAGAAAAATTCTCAGTGTTCACAGACTTTGTCAATGCATCTGCAATATTCTTCAAAGTTTCCACCTTTACCAGCAACACCTTTTGTCCTCAACCATATCCTTCACAAAGTGATATTGAACATCAATGTGCTTTGTGCTTGAATGATAAGAAGGGTTCTTTGCTAAGAAAATTGCACTTTGGCTGTCACAATCTATTCTTATAGATCGCTGTATTAACCCCATACTTGAACACAATCTCTGCAACCAAACTGCTTCCTTGCTAGCATGAGTGGCTGCCATGCATTCTGCCTCTGTAGTTGAAAGTTCCACTACAAACTATCTCTTGCTCATCCAACTGACTGCACCTCCAAATAGGTTAAACACATACCCACTTATGAATCTTCTCTGATCTAGATCTTCGACTCAGTCTGCGTCAACAAAGCCGCGGATTTCCAAAACTTTATCGAATCCTGGTCTTCTTTGGTAACATAGACCATAATCACTAGTGCCACATAAATACTTGAAAACCTTCTTCACTGCTATCCAATGCTCCTTCCATGGTTTAGACATAAACTTGCTCAATACTCCCACTGCATGTACAATGTATAGTTTAGTATAGAGCATTGGATACACCAGGCTATCGACTGCACTTGTGTATGGAACACATGACATGTCCTCTTCCTCTTCTTGTGTCTCGGGACATTGTTCAACATATAATTTTATACTTATAGGAATAGGAACCTTCATCGGTTTACTATCCTGCATATTAGACCTCTGCACTATTGTCTCGACATACTTCCTCTGGTTTAACCAAAGCTTCCTCTTTGCTCGATCTCGTTTAATTTCCATGCCCAAAATATAGTTTGCAAAGCCAAGATCCTTCATGTCGAATTTGGAGGACAATTAGGTCTTCAAATCCTAGATAAGTTTTGTCATTTCTAATCAGCAACATATCATCCACATACAAGACTAAATAAATAACATGGTCACCAATTAATTTAAAATACACACAATGCTCTGCTTTGCTTCTGGTGAAGCCAAGTCTCCGTATATATGAATTAAATTTCTGATACCACATTTTTGGTTACCGTTTTAACCCATACAAAGACTTTTCTTAACTTGCATACCAATTCTTTCTTATCCTTCACCACAAAGCCTTAAGGTTGCTTCAAGTAGATCTCTTCTTCCAGATTCCCATGAAGAAATGTTAGTCTTCACATCCTTGTGTTCTACCTCAAAATCAAAAGAAGTGTCAACAAATAAAAGTAATGTAATAGAAGATACCTTGGCAATAGGTGAAAAAATATCACCAAAATCAATTCCCGACACCTGGGAATAACCTTTTGCTACCAACCAAGCTTTGTATTTATCCACCATGCTTTTTGCATTCATCTTCTTCTTAAACACCCATTTGCTTCTAATGGGTTTCATTCTATCCGACAACTCTACTAGATCCGAAGTCTCATTTTTGTTCAAAGATGCCATTTCATCAATCATGGCCTCTTTTCAGAGTTTTACCATCATCTGAATCTACTGCCTCTCTGGCAGTTCTAGAATCACCATTAGTAATAGATAAAGAAAAATTTGAACAGAAAGCAGATGGACTATACCTTTTTGACTGCCTTCTTTTTTGAACTGATCTTCTCACAATTGGAGTTTGTGGCTCTTCATCCTCTGATTCTTCTTCTGCTGTAGAGTGATTCTTCCTCCTTTATCTCAAACTCTATCTTCTCAAGTTTCTTTAGTAGGAATTCATGTTTAATAACATCTTTCACCTCTCTAAACACCATATCTCCACTGTACAAAACCTTTTTTGTTTCTGAGTTCCAAATCCTATAACCTTTTAAACCATCCTTCTACCTAATAAAGATGCACCATTCAAATTTACTATCCAACTTGGTTCTTTTCTCTTTTGGAACATGTACATGTGCATCACAGCCAAATACCCTCAGATATGAAAGAGAAGGTTTTTTACTAATCCATACCTTATGTGGAGAATTATCCTCCAACGCTGATAAAGGTGATCTATTAACTAGGTAACATGCAGTCTCCACCGCCTTTGCCCAGAATTCCTGTCCTAACTCGACACCACTAAGCATGATTCTTTCCTTTTCCATCAACGTCCCGTTCATTCTTTCTGCAACTCCATTTTTCCGAGGCGTGTATGGAGTAGTCTTTTTCCATGCTATATCACACTTCTTACATAAATCTTCAATTTATTTCTTGTAGAACTCTCCACCATTATATGTTCTCAGTGCCTTTATCTTCTTCTCTGTCTTGTTTTCCACCAGAGCCTTAAATTCTTTAAAATTTTCAAATACTTCAGATTCATTCCTAAGGAAATATATCTATGTATTCCTTGAAAAGTTATCTATAAATTATATATAGTACACACACTTACCTAGTGATGGAATTGACACTGGTCCAAACACATCACTATGCACAAACTCTAATATCCTTTTCGCCATGTTAGCACCCGAGGGGAAACTCACCCGATTCTTCTTCCCATATACATAATGTTCACAGAAATCAAAATCCAGAGAGAAATTAGACATACCTTCTACCATACCATTGCCATGAATTATTCAAAGGCCCTTCTCTCTAATATGTCTAAGCCTTTGATGCCATTGCATGGTATTTTCTTCAGAGACCACTAGATTTTCTGCTTCACTTTCAACAACCACAAAATTGTTGCACTCATAAATAACAGTGCTACCCCGAAGCTTGTACATAGTTCCAATCTGAACTCCCTGCATCAATACGGGTTCTCCCCGAACCATCTTGTAGGTATCTTTCTCGAACACTATTTTTACATTTGCATCATCGATCTTGCTTACAGAAATCAGATTTTGGCCAAAGAAGGAATATGCAAAACACCCAGAAGTGTTCTAATACTTCCACCTTGCAACTTCAACTTGAATTTCCGCATCTGACGATTCTAGCATTCCGGTCATCCCCTAAGAAGACATCATCACCATCATATTTCTCATACCCATAGAACCACTCCTTGTGGGGAGTGAAGTGAAAGGATGCACTAGAGTCAATCAACCATGCGACATGATGTAAATGTGCACTTGAAGAAAAAACCAAGTACACATCCCCACCTTCATCTGAGGTGGTTTTCGCCTCTGCAGAATGATCTAATAATGAGATCTAAGACAGTTATTAAGGTATTACAGACTCATGTGCATGGATTTTCCTATGTTATTTTATGCAATGGATCGATAAGATTGTGAAATACACAAATAATGAAGCAGTAAAGAAGCATAATAGACAACACACATAAACACAACAAATTTAATAAGGAGTTCACCCAATACTCTTGGGATACATCTCTTGGTCCAGCCTTCAGTGGTGACCTCTCTATTATGTCTTCAAATAGAGTTTTACAATAATATGAGCTCAATTTGAGACTCAACACACAACAGATACAATAGCAAGAGTTTGCTTGAACCTCTCAAGCCTCTCTGAGTACACAGACTCTCTCAATCACTCTCTGTCTCTGTCTTTGCTCTATCTTGGCACTGCCTCCAATACTGCCTGCCCCTGTTTGCTCTCTGTCTGTGGCTTTAAAGCCAATCTGCACTCCCTGTTTGTTTCTCATTCTTGGCTTTCTGTCTCCCGGCCTCTGTCTGCTCAAATCCCCCTTCTAGCGTTAAATAACCATTGCATAATGCCTTAAGGGGAGGTGGCCACCTATTCTGCAACGGATGAGTGCATCGGGCCTTTGAAATCCCTGAGATGGCCGCTTTCTGTTAACACAGAGAAATGTATTCGAAACTATAAAAATCTGTCAAAAACTATGTTTATCGGACTTCAAAAGTCTTCAAATTCGGTCTATTCTCCTTTCGAGTTCGTCCTCAATAGCTATCGCAAGTCGCTTCAGCCTTGTTCCAATGTTTCCCTCTGTATTTTAGAAATACATTAAAACTGTGAAAAAAACCACAAAAATGGGTTATGACGGATTTCAAATATTATAGAATATCGTTTGTAATTCTATCGGGTTCGGCTGTCGTGTATATATATATATCTATCTATCTATATATATATATATATATATATGTATGTCTGCCCTTTTGTATGGCTCCGATGTGACTTTGCGATGCGACTTGTCGCAGTCGCATGGGCCTCGGGTCGTGGTAAGCGCTTTTGTGGAAATCCATCGATGCGATATGGTGGTGCAAAGTGGGCCGTTGATCTACGCGCTTGATTGATGGTCCTCTTTGACTCCGCTGATTGGTATCACAATACACATATGACATGTGTCGATATCCTCCGTCTGCCATCGCTGATTGCGATTTGCAGATCAGATCTGGACCGTTGATTGGCCAAATCTGACGGTTGCTGTGCAAAGTTGTTGTAAGCCTCCGATAAGCCTTATTTCTCTATTTTATTATGTTTTTCGCCTCCCGATTGTGTTTTTCCACCTTTTTGAAGGTTCCCCTTATGCGATGGTTTTGATTCCTTAAACGATTTTTGAAGACTTAGAGAGTAAATGGATCCATTTTGGATCACGCCTTCCCACTGAAAAGGCTTTTGGACCACCAAAAGTTGGTTTTTAGGCATCAACCAAGTGAAGATATAGCTCCCTCACTTGCCCAATTTCCATCCATCGTGCGCTGCTTGGTTTTGAACCTCTGAGTCCAATTCTAAGGTATTCAACATCCCCTCTCCACGTAGTTCTCATCTTCCTGCAACTCATTGAGATATTCAGGCAACAGATCATCAATAGAAGGCAATTGACTTTTCTCTTCGGGATCTTCAATTAGTGAAAATTCAAACAATGTTAAACTTTCTACATTTACCATTGAAAAGATGTGCATGTAAGCTAGAAAATCAAGGCGGAAAGTGTTTTCACCAATTTTCTCAAGTATCTTGAAAGGCCCATACCTTATTGGCTTTAGCTTCTTTCCTTCACTTTGCATTCTATCTTTGTTGATATACAACCAAACTTGATCACCAACTTGGAAGCTACGCTCCGTCCAATGCTTATCATGCCTTGCCTTGTACTTGGCTTGGCTCTTTTTCAGCTGTTCCTACACTGCCTGGTGAATTTCTTGGATCTATTCAATAAACTTAGTTGCTTTGTCTACATCACTATGTCCATCAACTGTTATGTCTTTACTAAAGACAAAATCCAAGGGAGACCTTGGTATAAAACCAAAGCAAGTCTCAAAAGGAGATCTCTGTGTAGAAGAATGCTTAGCACGGTTGTAAGCATGTTGCGCATAACATAAATGTTCATCCCAAAGCTTGAGATGCTTGCTACAATAACCCCTGAGCAACTGGATCACTGTCCTATTGACCACCTCTATTTCGCCATCTGTTTGTGGATGAAAGGCTGTGCTCTTCTTCAGTCTGGTGTCCATCAATTCCCACAGACTTGACCAAAACTTCCCAACAAATCGGAAGTCTCGATCAGATACTATGGAAGTGGGTAACCCAAAATGCACCTAGACGTGCTGAAAGAACAACTTCGCTGTTTGTTCAACTGTAATATGCGTGTTACAAGGTATTAAAATACACATTTTACTGAACCTGTCCATAATAACATATAAATAATCATGACCTTTTCTAGATTTTGACAATCCCCCAACAAAGTCCATGGAAACACTTTCTCAAGGACGAGAAGGGACTGGAAGTGGAGTGTACAAGCCTAATTTTCTATTGCTGGGCTTGCTTTTAGCACACATGGTACACCCTTTAATATATCTAAAAACTGTTTCATGCATTCTTGACCAATAGCAGAATCTTTGTCGCTGTGCAACTGTTTTACTTACACCAAAATGATCTGATATCAGAGAAGTATGTGCTTCCCTAATTATGTTAACTCTTTCAGTTTATGGAATGCATAGATTTCCCAAATGATACAAGAGTTGGTCCTTAACATAATAGTCCAATTCTTCTACTTTTTTTGACATGACATAAAGTTGCATATACATCTTTAAAATCTATATCTTGAGCATACTGTTCAATGTAGCTTTCATGCATTACCGAGTTATGCTTAAGTATAGTAAATGCATTTATGATTGGTTTAGACAACATATCTGCAACTTTATTGTGTATGCATTTCTTATATTTGATGACTAGATGAAAGTGTTGTAGAAAACCCATCCACCTATAGTGTTTTGATTGCTGCAATTTAGTTTGTGAGTGCAAATACTGAAGTGGTTGATGAGCAGTATGTATAACTGTTTCTTTGCCCATTAAGTAATGTTTCGACTTCTTTACATTTTGTACTAATGCATACAATTCTTTATCATAGGTGGGATAATTAACTACTACAGAATTAAATGTCTCATAATGGTAGCATATGGGTTTACCATGTTGCATCAACACTGCTCCCATGGTATAGTCACTGGCATCTGTTTCGATCTCAAATGGTCTTTGAAGATATGGCAATGCTAGTACTCGTGCTGTACTAATTTTTTCTTTCAAGGTGTTGAAGGCTTTCTGCTGTTTGCTTCCCCACTGAAACACCTTGTTCAATCCTGTCAAAGCATGTAAGGGAGCTGCAATTAAGGAAAAGTTAGCGATAAAATTTCTCCAATACTGTGCTGCTGCTAAGAAGCTTCTAACTTCTGTAGCAGATTTGGGTTTAGGCCAGTTTACAATGACTTCAAACTTAGAGGGATCTATCTTCAATTCACCACCCCCTACAATATGACCCAAATAATTCAAAGATGTTTTGCCAAATTCACACTTTGATAATTTAACATAGAGATTTTCTTTTTTCAAAACATCTAGAGTCTGTTTTACATGCTTCAAATGTTCTTCCCATGTTTTACTGAAAACAAAAATTTCATCTAAATATACAATTACAAAATCATCAATAAAAGGCTTGAGTACATCATTCATAACTTGCATGAAAGTGGCAGGGGCATTAGTCAAATCAAAAGGAATAACTAGCCATTCATACAACCTTTACTTTGTTTTGAAAGCAGTCTTCCATGCATCTTGCTCTGCTACTCTGACAAGATGGTAACCACTACGCAAGTCCAACTTGGAGAAGTAAACAACTTCTTTCAACTGATCCAATAGATCATCAATGCGAGAAAGGGGATAACGATTCTTGATAATTATTTTATTTAGCACTCTGTAATCAATGCACATCCTCCACGAAATGTCTTTCTTTCTCACCAACACGATTGGAGATCCGCTTGGTGATGTGCTTAGCCTTATGAACCCTTTTTCGAGCAACTCATGTACCTGCTTCTTGATCTCTGCATTCTCTAAAGTGGATAACCTGTACATTCCGATGTTAGGCAATGGAGCATCTTGTTGCAAATGAATGTCATGTACAATTTCCCTTTTGGGTGGCAGACCTTTAGGTTCTTGAAATACGATATCATATTCTGAAACAACTTTTTCTAAATCAGCTGTCTGTTTATCATCACAACCCTCAAATACATTGTTTTTATTAGGTTTCTTTTCCTTTACAACCATCAGTAAAAATTGCTTGCATGAATTTACAATTCTTTTCATCTGCCTTGAGTTTATGAGAGTATAATTATTCTTGAGTTTATGAGCTCTTACAATATATTGTATTCCATCTTTAATGAGTTGATAATTATTTTCAGCTCTATAGAAAATGGATTTCCTATCATACAAGTAAGGACTTCCTAAAACAATTCCACATATATCCAAGGGAACGATATCTAACTCAACCTCATCTACAAATGCTGACCCAAAAGAAAGCCTAAGTTTACATTGTCTAGTCACTTGTAGCTTTGCTTTATCACATACCCAACCTAATGGATATGACTTCTTGTGAGGTGTGGTTAGTAATCCCAGCTTCTTTACAATTGCTTCAGAAATCAAGTTTACTTGTGAGCCACTATCAAATAAAGTATCAATCTTTTGATGCTTGGAAATAACTCTAATATGAAAAAGCTCATGCCTTTTGCTCTCATTTTCTTCATTATCAATAGTTTGTGCAGAATTACTAGTAGATGCTTTAGAACTTTTACCTTTTATACCTGTAGCTGTGATTGTTGTTTCATCCCCTGAATCTGACCCCAAATCCTTTTGTATAACAGCGGCAATCTTCTTCTTCCCATCAAACTTCTTGGGTTTCAGCGCCGGATGCAAAGACCAGCAATGTTCATCATCATGTCCATCCTTCTTGCAGTGAGTGCATGAAGGTTTTTCTTTCTGTACAAAATTTTCCTTCCTCTCTTTCCATTTCTACTCCCTCTTTTCCTTGTTCTTGCTTGCAGTGGGTTTTGATGATCCTCCAATCTCTGGGTTCACATTCTTGCCTCTAGCCTCTAGATGTGTAGCTTGAACAGATACCTCATCTATGTTAGTAGGGTTAAACATGAAAATGGTGTGCCTCAAATAGCTGTGTAGACCACCTATATACTTTAGCAAAGTTTCAGGTGAGTCTAGAGAAATGCCTAGAATTAAAACTCTTTTTCTAAATTCCTGGGTGTAGCTTTGTACACTTTGCCCCTTTAATTGGTGAAGAGTTTGCCAACTCATCATAGCTTGCTGCATATAAGCTAGTGGACAGAATTATTTTTTAATAACAGAAACAAATTCACTTTAGGTACAAAGAATTTTACCATGCTTCTTCAAATCAGCTTGAGTCCTGCCTTCCCACCACACTAGGGCAGTTCCTCCAAGGCGTAGGCTAGCCAACTGAATTTTACACCTGTCTGAATCAATGTTCTGCACCCTGCAATACACATCAATCTGTCTAATCCACTTATCTAGCTTTTATGCATTTAATTCTTCATCATATATTGGCAAATCAAATTTTACATCTAACTTAATCAGAGATGTTTTCTTCTTTTTATTTTCAGGGCTATCAAGAGGTGTGGATAGAGGATCCTCTTTTCCTTTTCCTTTGCCTTCAGAATGGCCATCTAGAAGAGGTTCTTCTGTTCCTTTGTCTTGTTTGGAGGTTGAAGTATCTTCACCTCGACCTTTCTTAAATTCTCGATACATCTCTTCTACCATGGCTCTCATGGTCATGAAACTTTCCATGTACTGAGAGTCTGATTCTGAAGGAATTTCTTCGGTCATTTTCCTCCTAGGATAGACTCTACCAATTTCTGGGTTAGTCTCAACTAGTTCTCCTTCCCCTGATTTGAGCTTTGACCTAGTTAGAATTCAACAATCCATCTCAAGCTTGTCTAACCTTAGCAAAGGTAAAGCTCTGATACCACTTGATCTGATAATGAGATCTAAGACAATTATTAAGGTATTACAGACTCATGTGCATGGATTTGCCTATGTTATTTTATGCAATGGATCGATAAGATTGTGAAATACACAAACAATGAAGCAGTAAAGAAGCATAATAGACAACACACATAAACACATCAAATTTAATAAGGAGTTCACCCAATACTCCTGGGCTACATCTCCTGGTCCAACCTTCAGTGGTGACCTCTCTATTATGTCTTCAAACAGAGTTTTACAATAGTATGAGCTCAATTTGAGACTCAACACACAACAGATACAACAACAAGAGTTTGCTTGAACCTCTCAAGCCTATTTGAGTACACAGACTCTCTCAATCACTCTCTATCTCTATCTTTGCTCTGTCTTAGCATTGCCTCCAATACTACCTGCCTCTATTTGCTCTCTGTCTGTGGCTTTAAAGCCAATATGTGCTGCCTGTTCGTTTCTCCTTCTCGAATTTCTGTCTCCTGGCCTCTGTCCGCTCGAATCCCTCTTCTAGCGTTAAATAATCATTGCATAACGCCTTAAGGGGAGGTGGCCACCTATTCTGCAACAAATGAGTGCATCGGGCCTTTGAAATCCCTGAGATGGCCGCTTTCTGTTAACACAGAGAAATGTATTCGAAACTATGAAAATCCGCCAAAAACACTGTTTACCGGACTTCAAAAGTCCTCAAATCTAGTCTATTCTCCTATCGGGTCTGTCCTCAATCGCTATCGCAAGTCGCTTTGGCCTTGTTCCAAGGTTTCCCTTTGTATTTTAGAAATACATTAAAACTGTGAAAATACCGCAAAAATGGCTTATGACGGATTTCAAATATTATAGAATATCGTTTGTAATTCTATCGGGTGTGGTTGTTGCGTATATATATATATATATATATATGTTCACCCTTCTATATGGCTCTGATGCGACTTTGCGATGCGACTTGTCGCAGTCGGATGTCGCATGCGTCCTGGGTCGTGGTAAGAGCTTCTGTTGAAATCCACCGATGCCATATGGTGGTGCAACGTGGGCCGTCGATCTGCGCGCTTGGTCGATGGTCCTCATTGACTCTTCTGATTGCTATCACAATACACATATGACATGCGCCAATATCCTCCATCTGCCACCGCCGATTGCGATTTTCCGATCAGATCTGGACTGTTGATCGGCCAGATCTAGCGGTTGCTATGCAAAGTTACTGTAAGCCTCTGATAAGCCTTATTTCTTATGTTTTTCGCCTCCCGATAGTGTTTTTATGCCTTTTTAAAGGTTCCCCTTATGTGATGGTTTTGATCCCTTAAACGATTTTTGAAGACTTAGAGAGTAAATGGATCCATTTTGGATCATAGAAGGAGCGTCATCAGATCCCTTTCCTTTCTCAGGAACTTTACGTCTACATTCCTTTTTGAAGTGCCCTTCCTTTCTGCATTTCCAACACACCTTTACAGGTTTTCCTGGAGATTTTGATCTCCCAATTGAGAACTTATTTTTGTTTTTGTTCTGGGACAGTTCTCGTACAGACAAGGCATCTCCATTCTAGCCCTCCATATTTTTCTGTCTCATCTCCTCTGATAACAAGGATGAGACTATTTCATCAAACTTCAAGGTAGTTGTATTACTACCTATTGCAACAACCAGACTATCCCACGAATCTAGTAGAGAACACAACACACTGATGCACTTATCTTCATCTGAAAATTTTATATCAACAGATAACAACTGGCATACCACAGTATTAAAGGCATTTAGATGTTGTGTCATTGAGTCTCCATCCTTCATCCTCAGGTTATACAACTTTTTTTGTAGGAAAAATTTATTCACCAGAGACTTAGATTGGTACAAAGTACCTAACTTGTCCCACAAAGCCTTCATTCTAGCCACCTTTATACATTCAACAATATTGAATTTGATATACACAACCATGTTGTGATCTTTGCTTTTCGAACCAACTTCACCTAGTCTTCAGTTGAAATTTTTGTTGCTTTAGTACCTAGATCTACTGTGATCCACTAATATTTATCCACCAACAAATCCTCCATCCCGAGTTTCCACAACACAAAACTCTGACCATTAAATTTCTCGATCTCTATTGTTCCACTGCTCGCCATCTTCTTTCACTGCAAGAATTGATCCCGCAGATCTCCAACTGAACAGAGTTTGCCACAGGCCCGAGCAAAACCCCTAAGCAACAAAGGCATCCCATTGACGCCGATAAAACTTTGATACCAAATGTAGGTTTTAACCATGTACAAAAATTACCTGCAAAAAAATTCTTAAAAACAGAAAATATACAATGGCGAGAAACACAAAACAAATACACAAAGATTTTCTCGTGGATCCTGTTGTCACCCTCTGCAAAATTTGTCTTCAACTGTTAAAAGGGTGCAATTGAACAGAAAGTTGGCAGCCATATTTAAAGCCACAGAAATATTCAAAGATTAATCGGACCTCCTCCAATGGATGATGCTCGGAATTAGCTTTCCAACAACATAAAGAACTCCTCAAATGGACCCTATAATCAAAAGTTATGGCAGACCGAAGTTTCCCTTGAAAACTGGAAGCTAATTAGAAAATGTCTTAAGGAACAATCCCGCAAATCGGAGATCAGAGGTCCTAAGGTGCGATGCATGATATGACAAAACCAAATCGCTGATATCAATGATTAGAAGAATAGTGAATAGTACATATAATAGGCTCCACTGATCCCACATAATGACGATCGCAAGCATCAAAGGACCAGAAATGGAGAAAGGCGTAACGACGATCGCCGATATCGTAAATCGAAATTTGGAGGTCCCGATGGTCTGCAAATGACCATTATAAAGAAAATTCCGAGAAAAGGTGTTGGCAATGTAAAATCATTAGGGGACCCAAAAGAAAATTTATAAAGGAAATCAGCAAAATTGACAATGAATGCTATTGGATTCAATAATGACACGGGAGCGCTAACGTCACCATGACGTCAAAGTATAGAGGAAATGTGGCATGCTAATTTGGAATTCTTAGGGGTCCTATGGGGGCATATCTGGGTGACACGTGTCACCCCTTAGGAAGCAACAAGTGGCAGTGATGATGTCACCAATCAACAATTGGCGATCGGGAGTAGCAACGCATTGTGCATCAAAATGATTTCACCGATATCGAACCTCTAAATGGGAGGATTCGATATAGGGGTGGCTCACGGTCACATAAAGGGACAAATAACCAAGGGTTAAGCACGAAGGGTGATTGATGATCACAAGTTTTTGGAGGTCACACCAATGGCGCGACTTGGAAATCGATGATGTGCCTATTGCGATGTTCCAGGTGGGCCCAATCGGCGATCAACGCTCGCAATATTGTAAAGATTGTTCAATGTAAAGGTCAGTGATTCCGCCGATATGCGAGATTTCATTTAACAAAGGAAGGAGTCTCCCAGAAACACGTCCAAAGGCCCTGACGTCCGAGGACTAAGCGTCTGGTCACAGCCCTTGGTCATATGATGAAAAAGGGGGAAGGGGCTAAAAGAAAAAAGGGATAAGGTGGATCAAAAAGCTTCATTCTATAATAGATTTTAATATACAAGTCCTAATGATATAATTCCATGATAATGGAATACAGAGCCTTAAAGACATAGTGGGTAAACAATTGAGGCATTAAAGGAGGACATGGAGCATTTAGAAATCGAGATGGGTTGACCCTGTAAAGTCCTTTATGAAAAGAAATCAGGGTCAACACAGACAAACTAAATGAATGTATGGAAGCTCAGGAGGAATTCATGATTTAGCATGGAGCTCCATGTAGAGGGAAGACAAAGTACTGCCCATATGACCTCTGTTTTTTCACCTTTGCATTAAACTAACAATAAAATCACTCCCGACTTTGGAGAAAGCGTGATTCAAGCAGTAAAGGTGAAAGCGACAAAATCCGAGTACCAGAAGGGGAATATCATGACCAAGAAGTGACCTGATCAAAGGCGATCCTAGGGATGGGAATGTAGATATTTTGTTGAAGTTTTCATCTAAGTTGTTGACTGGTTTTGTTATTATGTATTTTGTTACAATTTAATGAAGCATTTAAATATTTTGTAGTCATTTTTGGGCCACAGATCCATCCCAGGCTGAGACAGTAAGTCAATCTAACAGCTGAAGCTCAACTGAGATATTTTGTTGTAACTACTGTTCAATGTTCCCCTCTCTAGATAAATAGAGGGAAGCAACACTTAACAAAGGTTCATAATTTTTGGAAAGAAACTTCTGAGTGGATCCTTATCTTGTTTCACAAAGGAATTTGTATGAACATTGATGTATGCACTCTATCAAAGAATTTAATTGAAGAATTGTGGTGATTCCGACTCATTGATTTGCAATATGTTTTTTCCTTTTAGTATTTTCATATATGTTGACATTCTCCTCAGATTGTATGTAAGTAGCAACTATATATATTTCCATTAAATGCAGATTCATTTAAGTCAAGTCATTGGTAAATAATGCCTGAATTGACATGGTGATAATATCTTTAAAATGTGATCCATGCATCTCAACATCTCATAAACCTTTCATTATTCTCATTTTCCTCTAAATCTAGAGATATATAATCCTTAAAGTCAAGGATCTGTTTTGATGGATTTTCTCTCTATTGTCTTCTACTATTCCATCTCCATTAACAATTGATTTACTACAAGTTTCAATCTACTTTGGCCACCACTATTTGAGTATTACTCCCTGTGGAATTATGCACACATGCTACTTCTTACATTGTGCTTTCATGAATGGTTTTGAACCAACCCTATTCAAATTATTTGTGACATAAAAATATTAGTGCCGCAAGCCCTCAAGATAAATCTGATAACACTACTTAAGATGACCTCGACACTAGTCTATAATCAACCCAGACACTATCTCTAGGAGGACTTTCATATCCCTTGAATAACTGCTGCTATAGGTGCTAGAATTAACCACAACATCTTTTTGGCATCGTTGCTGGGGAAGGAATTGTGAAATACTTTTCCATGGGTATGACAAATCATTACATTCCCCTTGTTAGGTGAGCGAGGGAAGTGTGGGTTGAAGAGTTCTCACCTTGGTGACTCCACTATCTGTATTTTTATTTTTCATTCTGGCTCCTAAAAGGCCCCATACCCGTGCAAACCCCTCTCAACAAAAATCCTTATCCAGTTCACAGAAGGCTGCAATTCGTTGTTCCGAATCTCCTCCTAGAGTTCTAGTATATCCTCTCGAGAGTGGTCCACCCCTCAGTGTAGCCTCCCTAGAGGACAAAGAATAAGTTGGGGAGATAAAAAATAAAACCTAAGGCAACCCTACCCACAGTGTGAACAATCCCTCATTCCACTGTCAGTCAACTGTCTTACCATTGGTAATACCTCAAGCTCCTCTAGGAATTCAAGCACCCCTAATCCAAATGGCTGTCCCAAGCTTCTTGCTAAATAAGTATGCTCCCTTAAACCCACCTTAATCTCCACATCCCATGGCACATGACTACCTCCAGCTCCTACCTAGGTATAATGAGGAATCTGATATAACAACACAAAGACACATAAAATTTTTTTGTGCCTTTGTAAAGAATCAAAATGTTGAGCATTAGGATGTAATGTTGAGGCTTTTCGTCCAATCTCTGGATGGGGAGGTCAGGAAATGGTTCAAATCCCTGCCAAATGCTTCCATCAACACTTGGGAAGAAATGGATAATTCCTTTTTGCAGAGATGGGGTGAGAAGAGAGACCATGGGTACATCCTCACTGAGTTCAACATAATCAAGAAGAAATTTGGCGAGGATACCTCAGATTGTATTAAAATATTTAATACGTTGTACAATAATCTACTTGCTGAAATCAAACCTCCATCGACTGCTACCTGAGTGGTCTTTGTTGGGGCTTTTGATTCAGATTTTAGTTTTACTCTTAGAGAAAGGAGGTCTTCAGCCTTAGATTAGATCCAAACCAACGCTCTTGAAGTAGAGGTGAACTATACCTCCATAGGGAAGTCGAGAAGCATAACTGAATTTAGAGTGAAGAAAAAGGGAAAATATGAGGTAGCTTCCTCAAGTGGAAGAAAATTTCAAATCAAAAGATAGAAGAAATGGATAATTTGATAAAGAACTTGTTCGACAAACTGACAAAAACAGAGTTGGAGAACAAAATCATTTAGAGGCAGAACTTCCTAGCTGAAAATCGGCGTTACAATCCCCAATACAGAAGGCCTCCCCTACAATTAATGCAAAGGGAGAGGAAAGAGCAACAAGACCATATTCATCCTCCATTGTATGTGGAGGATGACCCGAAGGAACTATCACCAGAACCAAGCAATTTTCAGGGGAACCTGTACTCCTATTTCTCGGAAGAGGGACAAGAAATCAAGACATATGAAGAGGAGGGGGAGCTTCATGCCACACTTAACGATGAGGAAATTGATGGCTATTGCAAGCATTTCATTGACTTCATGCAGTCTCAGCTGCATAAGAAGTACGATCTCTGATCATCCAAAAAGAGATTGAGAGTACAAGATCAAGACAAAGGTACTTCCTCCCAGGAGCCCCCTAAGTTCGCTGATAAGGGGAAGGGATCTGTGGACCCAATTATCTCAAAGAAGAAAGAGTCCTCTGATCAGAACAACCATTAGCCTGAAGTCATTAAAGGAGGTAGGTCACCTCCCTCCATTAAACATGTTCATGAAAAAGAAAAAGAGTATGTAGAAACTAACACTGGAGAAAAGGTAATACACTATTTAACCTCCATAAAGAGATTGAAAAATCAAGATCCCAGTCCCATTATTTGAGCTCTTGCAACAACCCACTTACAAGGCCCAATTCTATCAGTTTTTGTTTCCTTCCATTTTTACTCAAACAATTGGCTGCAATCCTTGACTACATCTTCTAGAGTAGTCATATCCTCTTTAATAGCAGCCTTGCACTGCTCTCTGACTTCTAGAGGAGTGGTTGGTTGTAGATTAAGTAGAAGCTTAGATATTTGCAGCTGTAGCTTAAAGCAGACCTTGCCAATTTCCTTCTTTGACTCCTTCACTGCAACAACTAACTTCTTGATTTTCTTTGCGAAGGCCGCTTCTGTTGGAATTTGGAGCTCGGGAAGCTCACTGCATACTTGTGCTATCGCTGCTTCCAGCTTTTGACTACGTACAACAACCTCTTCCCATTCTTTAAGCGCTTGTTCCTTTTCCTCAAACATTTGCTGGTTGTTAGTTTTGACTTCGCTGATAACCAGTAATGCCCATTGTTCCCGGACCCTGAGCTCATTTGATACTTTGTGATGCAGTTCATGTAGTGAATGAATGGGGAGCGCCGCAAGGTTAAGGCCCAAATTCTTCATATGCAATAAGCACACCTTGTCCTATGAAGTCTCAACGTGCAATGATCCATCTGGTAACTGCACTGCATGAAGGTCTGCGGTGATCTCTGCTGTTGAGGCTGTAACACTCGCTTGCTTCAAGCTTGCTTGTCACACACTTGCCTGGATGACCCTTGTCTGGACCTGCAATTCCTTTAGGCCTTGTTGTACTTTGTCCAATGCTTGATGGTATTGGCCTCAATGTGTCCCCAAATAGTTTTTGTGGCGTTGCAGACCACATCACCGATATCATCCAAGTGCCCCTCCGTGAGGACCAATGGTGTTACGTTCGCAGACTTGTCAGACTTATTCTTCTTGCGAGGTCCCATGGAGCTTCACTTCTGCCTCTTATTGAGTATGAAAAGGGAATCCAAGTCTGTGCCCCCTTCCTCTTCATCCTAAGTCTCAACCGCCACATTAGTGCACTCCATTTCAGGTTCGTTGAGGTCCATAGTTGCCTGCAACGTGGTTGCAGTTGTTAATCAAGGTTGTCTTTGATTACTATATGACATTGTCAATATGGAAAATATTCATGCAATTCATAACGCTAACCGTAAACTATCTTATCCTAATCCTAGAACTATCAAACCCTAACCCTAGCTTTACTAAACCCTAAAGGTGTGAAACCCTAATCCTATTAGCATACCCTACAAGGCATCCCTACATCTGAAGCCCTAACATAAGAAAACATACCATGATTAAAAATGAGCAAAGCCTGGAATTTATTAATAAAACCCTAATGGCTAATGAAAACCCTAATATGATACAAACCTAGAACCCTAAACCTAAAGCATGTTAATAAAAGGGTACAATAATGAAAGAGTGTTGATGGGTTTTAAAGACATGAATAAATTTAAAAAAACCATTATATACCATATTTATATGACATTCATTTCATATGTGTGGTCCCAACAAACCCATATGACTGTCCCCACACAATACACAGATTCACTCCTCGATGGTCACCACATCATGATAAAATTTGCGTTGATTCACTCCAAAACAATCAGTGAGAGTGGCATAAGAAGCTAACTACTATGTTTTTGAATTGGGTTAATACACACAATGTGATAGCTATGGAAAATCATATTGAAATTAAAATATGTGAAAGCCCTCTAACTGTTTTGTATTTTTTTTAAAATCAACTCAAACTGTTTTGTCAGTCCTCTAAATTAAAAAAGACGCGACTGGTCAGCTCTACCAATTCAAATGTGATTGTTCAAAGCTAGCAAATACATATATATATGGCATGAGATCATTCTAAAAATTGATGATTTCAGCGAAAATCACATGAACAGAATAGAACAGTGCACATCTCGTGAACTAAACCATCAAGGAAGATTCTAAAGACTATGTTTTTCTGGGTTAAAACTTATAAAAAATCTTCTAACTTATGATAGCAAGACCGCACCGCTACAACGCTGCACCTCAGATTCACTGCAGGATTTTCTACGGATTGTTTCTCGACCTCATTACAGGATTGATTCTCGGGCCCACTGCAGGATTGTCTCTCGACTGTCTACAATAAAAGGACTGGATTTGTGTCTCAGCCAAGGCTTTATACCTTACCACAGATCCTTCTCTATATTCTCAGACTGTGGTGCCTGTACACAAGGACTGTGTCTACATTTCTGTTTTGGGCAACTCTTTATATACAGACTGATGGTTATATACAGAACTCGGATGTACAGTATTCTGGATTAAGACTTATACAAGATTGTCAGTGTAGTTGGTGCAATATTTATAAAGAAGTAAAGATGATGTGGTATGGTTGGTGAAATGAAGCATCGTTGAACTAACAACTTCAGTAAAACAACTAGGAAGGATTGGTGTCCTTTGGGTAGGTGCCCATAAACATAGGGTTGGTGCCTTGGAGAAGATAGGGTCAAAGCCCTAGAGGTCGGAGCCTCATTAAGTCCAAGTTGGTGCTTGGCATTAGGTTGGTGCCTAAATTTTTGAAGGGTTGGAACCCTCACATCTTATTGTACTTCTTCATTTGATAAAAGTTTTTTTCCTATAATAAGATTATTCATTTCTCTGATTTTAATTGTGAAGAATCTAACTGGACATAATAACAATTGAAAAGAAATACTGATTCACCCCCCTCTCAGTATTTCCAACAATTGGTATCAAATCCAGCTTCTTCATAATCAGCCTAACAGCTGGAAGAAGGATTCTTAGTCACAATGAAAAATCAAGAAGTGTCAAGAAGGCTTCCTTTGTTCAATAACACAAATTTTGGTTTTTGGAAAAAAAGAATGTCCTACTATTTAATGTACCCTGGGCATGAAGTTTGGTATTCTATTTTGAATGGGTACACTGCACCTTCCACTCTTCCAACCGATCAAGACGAAAGGAAAGCTTACATTGCAAATGCCAAAGCCTTAAATTCAATCACTAGTGGGATCACTAATTCTGAATTTACAAAAGTCATGAATTGTGATTCGGCCAAAGAAGTATGGGACAAGATGATTGCCTTATATGATGGGGATTCTAAAGTTAAAAAGGAAAAGCTTCAAACTCATAGAAGACAATTCGAAAGTCTTAAAATGGATGACAAAGAAGATATTGCATCATACCTTCTCTGTGTGACTGAAGTTGTCAACTCCCTTAAAGGGTTAGGAGAAAAAGTCGAAGAAAGTACAACAGTTCAAAAAGTTCCAAGATCTCTTCCTGAAAGATTTGACTCCAAAGTAAGTGCTATAGAATAAGTAAAGAATCCAACATTCAAAGCCTCAAAATCAACAAGAGGAAGAAAAGGATGGAATACAAGCAATGATGACTCTGATGCTAAAACCGAATTAGCACAATTTGTATGAAGACTCAAGAAAGAATCCAAGCTAAAATGTTTGTACCCTCTTATTTGTTTCAATTGTGGAAGAATAGGTCATTATGTAGCAAAATGTCCTCATAAACATGATAGTGATGATGAGGAAGATTCTAAAAGGACGGTATACAAAAATAAAGGGTTTAAGAAGAATAATTTCTTCTCTAAGCAAGATGAGTGTGATGAAGATGATTTTTTAGTCATAAAAAGAAATCAGCTAAAAATTTCCCTCGTCACAAAGGAGGTAGTGATGAATCAAATGAAGAAAATGACTATGCTGGAAGCCGAGAAGTATTATTCATGGCATTCACAAATGATGATGATTTAGGAACAAAAGGAAATGTAGATTAATTTTTAATGAGTTCCATTGAAGAAGATGAGAAATTACGAAATAAAATTATTTATCTCAAGGTAGAAAAGGAGGAAGCAAAAAGAAGGGAAGACCTCTTGAAAAATAAGATAAAAGAAAAGGAAGAAATCTGTGAAAATCGTGAAGTTGAAATAGTCTCTCTGAGGAAGGAATTGGAGCAAGTCAAAAGGTGTTGGGAAAGCTCTCAAACACTTGAAAAATTTGGGATTGGTTTTAAAGGAGAATCATCAAGTACTAAGGATAATGCAAGAAGATATGCCAAAATCATTGGAGAAGGGAACATTTCCCTTGTTAATGGAAAAGGAAAGGCTCAAAATGCTTAGAAGTGGATCTACCAAAATCACTAGAAAAGGGACCATTTCCCTTGTTAATGGAAAAGGAAAGGATCAAAATGATTTGCTGGTAGAAGGACTCAAACACAATCTCTTGAGTGTTAGCCAAATTTGTGACCAAGGAAATAATGTTGTCTTTAGCAGCAAAGATTGTGAAATAAGAAACTCATCCTCAGGAGAAATTGTGGCTAAAGGAGTAAGAACACCAGATAACGTTTACATCTTGAGAAAAATCCATGAAGATAAATGATACTTGAGTCAAACATATGAAATTTGGTTATGGCACAAGTTATTGGGGCATATAAGTTTTGATAACTTGATCAATATTAGCAAAATTAATGTAGTAAGGGACATTTAAAAGATGTTCAAATCAGATCAAGCTATATGTGGACCACGTCAACATGGTAAGCAAACTAGAACCAACCACAAGACTAAGGAGTTCTCAATATCAAAACCTTTGGATATCATTAATGCAGATTTATGTGGGCCAACTAGAACTCCAATGCTCCAAGGGGAAAGGTACTTTACTTTATTTGTTGATGACTATACTAGAATGATGTGGGTATATTTTATAAAATATAAATCCGAAGCATTTGAATGTTCTAAAAATCTTAAAGCTCTTGTAGAAAATTAAAAGGATTCTAAGATTAAATGTCTTAGAACGGATAGAGGGGGATAATTCACATCAAAAGAATTTGATGAATTCTGCAAAGTACATGGAATCAAAAGAGAACTCTGCTACTGCTAGAACACCCAAGCAAAATGGGGTAGTTGAAAGAAGAAACCAGACCATTCAAGAAATGGCAAGGACAATGTTATTAGCAGCTGAATTGCAGCCAAAATTTTGGAGAGAAGCAGTCAGGACAATAATTTATACCTTGAATCGAACTCAATTAATACAAAATAATGAGAAGACTCCTTATGAATTATGGAAAGGAAGACCTGCTTCAGTAAAATACTTCAGGATTTTTGGAAGAAAATGCTTTATAAAGATCAATAATGACTCACCAGGAAAATTTGATTCTCAGGTTGACGAAGGAATATTCCTTGGATATTCTACTAGGAGCAAAACTTACAAATGCTACAATAATCGACTATGGAAAATAATGGAAAAAATTTATGTGAAGATCGATGAAACCCTTCCAAAAAAGAAAATTGAAGATCATGAAATTGACCCCCTAATTGAAGAAAACAAAGAAGAACATGGAAAAAAGGAAAAAGATCAAGAAAAACAAAAAAAACCGTCTCAAACTCCTTCAAAAGTGAAATTCCTCCAAATACATCATCCAGAAGCGCAGATTATTGGCAACGTAGATGAGGGAATACAAACCCGAAGAAGGATGAAAAGTACACCAAGGAAAGATGATGTTTCTCTCCTATCTATAATAGAACCATAGACTTTTACTCAAGCAAGGATCCTCATTAGGTGGAAGCCATGGAAGAAGAAATGTCTCAAATAGAGAAGAATGAGACATGAGAACTGGTACCTCATCAAAAGGATAAAAATATAATTGGAACAAAGTGGGTGTTCAAAAACAAAATGAATGAAGATGGACAAATCATCAGAAATAAGGAAAGGCTTGTTTGTAAAGGTTATTCACAAATTGAAGGAATTGACTTTGAAGAAACCTTTGCACCAGTAGCTCCTATGGAAGCTATAAGGATGTTCTTGGCATTTGCTTCCTCAAAAGGATTCAAAGTCTATCAAATGAACATAAAATCAACATTTTTGAATGGGGGACTCAAGAAAGAAGTCTACATGGAGCAACCAGAAGGGTTTGATCTAGAAGAAGGAAAATACTTTGTATGTAAGCTAAAAAAGGAATTATATGGGTTGAAACAAGCTTCTACAACTTGGTACGCAAGATTGGATCACTATCTACAACAACAAGGCTTCAAAAAGGGGGTGGCAAGAAGTAATCTCTACATGAAGATGGACGAGGATAAGTTACTAGTCACTCTTGTCTATGTTGATGATCTGATTTTCGCTAGCAATAATGATGAGATGAACCATGAGTTTTCTCAAAATATGTCAAAAGAGTTCGAAATGTCGACGATTGGTGGGTTATCTTACTTGGACTACAAGTATCTGAAACCACAACAATCATGTTCATATCTCAAGAAAATTTTCTTAAAGATAGACTTAAAAGATATGGGATGGAAGACTGTGCACCTATGAGCACACCAATGACCACAAACTGCAAATTGAGCAAAGATGACAAATCCCCCTCGATAGATGAAACTCTTTACAGGTCAATAATTGGAGCCCTCCTATACTTAACTGCTACAAGATCTGACATTATGCAAGTAGTAGGAATGGTGGGAATATTTCAATCAGCTCCTAAACAATCCCATTTGTTGGTTGTAAAAAGAATTCTCAGATACTTGAAAGGAACTCTTGATTTTGATCTTTGGTATCCCAAAAGCACAACTCTTACAGTGACCGCTGATGGAAATGAGATATTGGGGTTAACCAAAATCCATTTCCCTTAAAACATCGATCCTGAGGCCTGTGGGTTATGGCCCACAAAGCCTATCGGAAGCGCTTTGAGGCTACAAGCGTTTAAAAATCATGGACCACACATATATCAAAGGCTTTACACTATCAGGAGCATTCAAATATGCTTTTAAGCCTTAAAACCTGTGTATATACAACCATCAGAAATACACGGGAACGAGGGAATTACAAAGAAGAAACCCCACCGGAACCCTTGGGCCAGATCTCAAATACTATAAGCCCGCCTTTATAAATATCGGCAGGTCCGCTCCTTCGTGCCATTTCACAGCGCCACTCTCTATCTTCTCCGAACCTTGACTGCCCGATCGTCGATAAAGCCCAACGCCGATCACTGATATGTCGCTATTGGCGATATCACAACTCTGTTAAACACCGCCGTTGATATTTACACCTCCGATGCCTGATTATGATTTAAATCGTGACCGTTGATCTGGCCATGATCCAACGGTCCACGACTAATCGTGCACATTCATTGCGATTCTCCAAGAGTTGATTGCGATTCAATCTCAATCGTGGATCTTCTAGATCTAATGGTTCTTGGGCATTCTGGTTCGTTTTCTCTTTAACTTGATTTTATCTGCCATTTAAAGTATTTCTGTGTTAAAACACAGTTCTGCCACAGTATCTGCCTGATTTGTCTTCACACACGACATAACATATAACAATATTTCTTTCGATCACCATTGACCCTACAGTGGTCGATGGTCGATCACATGCATGCAATCTGGATTTAAAACATTCGCGGACACATATGAAACAGAGTTAAAAAGAGACATATTTTACACAAATACGCTAGAAATACAAACACATTTATTATAATAAACACAACACGATTACAACTAAGGCATTTCAGCCTTAGAACAGATTCTCCTTTGGCTACATTTTTAATCGCTCTATTCTCACACTTTCTATCTATATTACTCTGTCTCTCCTCTATCTACTACTTTGAACACGCAGGTTCAATCACATATATATAAGGAACATTGGCTTATTGGATCGGATCACTGAAAGGATCCGATCATATCCTCTAACAAAAATCCCTTAAAGCATGCTACATGCATACACATGGAAGATTACATTTAGATCAAGTCTTTGAGAGACTTATCCAATCCATCTTTAAATATGTTTTAAAGCAGATTTTTCCTTGTTTTTCTCCCCTGGTCTACACGCTCCTCTTTGCTCTGCTTTGGATTCCTCCCTTTGTCTAAGGGTGTTGGATGCTCCTACATCAGACTCCTGAGGCACAAAAATTTATGACCTCATGGTCATATGCTTCTCCTTGTCCTTAGCAATCCTACCCACTGATATTTCACTTCCTTAGTGGAATTTCTTTCATGGTCTTCTGTGAGCTGCAACCAAACCTTTGCAGTAACAATCTCCTCCTGCTACATGATACCTCACCAAGCCCTCTTCACTCGATCTTTTGGCATCCTTCAGGTTCTCTTCTCTGGAACCAATTGAGCACACCTTGCTCTAAGTTTGTGGCAATCTTCTCACCTTCGGTTATCGTTCTCTATGCGACAGTAAGACCATAACTCTCCAGCTTTATCAACTGTACCTCCTGCTCCTTCTTCTTTCTCTCTGGAATCCTTTTTAATATTCCTTTGCACACAGAATCTTCGCCTGCTCTGATACCAAATGATCGAAATGAGATATTGGGGTTAACCAAAAGCCCTTTCCCTAAAAAAATTGAGCCTGAGGCCTGTGGGTACACATGGCAGAGTACATTTAGATCAAGTCTTTGAGAGACTTATCCAATCCATCTTTAAATCTATTTTAAAGTAGATTTTTCCCTGTTTTTCTCCCCTGGTCCACGCGCACCTCTTCGCTTTGCTTTGGATTCCTCCCTTTGTCTAAGGGTGCTAGATGCTCCTGCATCAGACTCGTGAGGACACAATTTTTCATGGGCTCCTATCCATGAGTTCATTTACAGAACTGCCCAGTTTCTGTAGCATGTCTTCTGTAACCCAAGTAGCTTCAATAGTTGGCTGATCCTTCCACTTTACCAAATACTGGAAGTATTCTCATCCCCTTGTTTTCTTAAACAACTTCTTGTCCAGAATTATTTCTGGCTGCAATTATTTTGTTGTGGTTAATTGTTTTACCCAGTCAATCTCTTGTGTCTCTTGATCTTGTGCTGTATCATCTGCAGTTTCACCTTCATACTTGTATAGGTCTGCAACATTAAAAATTGGTGATGTTCCAACATCAGGGGGTAACTCAATCTCATAGGCATTTGCAGAAAATTTTCTCAACACTTTGCATGGTCCAAATGATGGAAATGGGAATTTTGGGGGTTAACCAAAATCCATTTCCCTAAAAAAATCTATCCTGAGGCCTGTGGGTTATGGCCCACAAAGCCTATTGGAAGCGCTTTGAGGCTACAATCCTTTCAAAATCATGGACCACACATATATCAGAGGCTTTACACTATCAGGAGCATTCAAATATGATTTTAAGCCTTAAAACCCGCGTACATACAACCATCAGAAATACACAGGAACGAGGGAATTACAAAGAAGAAACCCCGCCGGAACCCTTGGGCCAGATCTCAAATACTATAAGCCTGCCTTTATAAATATCAGTGGGTCTGCTCCTTCACGCCATTCTGCAGCGCCGTTCTCTATCTTCTCTGAACTCCGACTGCCTAATCGCCGATGAAGCCTGATGCCGATCGCCGATATATCGCTGTCGGCAATATCGCAACTTCGCTAAACACCGCCGCTGATATTTACACCTCCGACGCCCGATTGCGGTTTAAATCGTGACCATTTATCTGGCCACGATCCAACATTCCACAACTAATCGCGCACATTCATTGCGATTCTCCAAGACTTGATTGCGATTCAATATCAACCGTGGATCTTCTAGATCCAACGGTTCCTAGGCATTCTGGTTCATTTTCTCTTTAACTTGATTTTATCTGCCATTTAAAGTATTTCTATGTTAAAACACAGTTCCGCCACAGTCTCTTCCTGATCTTTCTTCACACACGACATAACATATAACAATATTTCTTTCGATCGCCATCGACCCTATAGTGGTTGATGGTTGATCACATGCATGCAATCGGGATTTAAACCATTCGCGCACACATATGAAACAGAGTTAAAAAGAGACATATTTTACATAGACATGCTAGAAATACAAACACATATTTATTATAATAAATGGAACTCGATTATAGCTAAGGCATTTCAGCCTTAGAACATAGTCTCCTCTGGCTACATTTTTAATCACTCTATTCTCACACTTTCTATCTATATTACTCTAGCTCTCCTCTATCTCCTACTTTGAACACGAAGGTTCAATCACATATATATAAGGAACATTGGCTTATTGGATCGGATCACTGAAAGGATCTGATCATATCCTCTAACAAAAATCCCTTAAAGCATGCTACATGCTTACACATGGTAGATTACATTTAAATCAAGTCTTTGAGAGACTTATCCAATCCATCTTTAAATCTGTTTTAAAGCATATTTTTCCCTGTTTTTCTCCCCTGGTCCACACGCTCCTCTTCGCTCTGCTTTGTATTCCTCCATTTGTCTAATGGTGCTGGATGCTTCTGCATCAACTGCTTACACCGATGCTAATTGGGCTGGAAGCGTGGATGATCGAAAAAGTACCAGCGAAAATGCATTCTTCATGGGAGATTGTCTAATATCTTGGCTCAGAAAAAATAATCATCTATATCTCTTTCCACTACTGAAGCCAAATATATAGTTGTTGCAGATTGTTGTACCCAGATACTATGGATGAAGGAAGCATTGAAGGATGTCAACATAGAAACTAAACTTCCAATCACCATCTATTATGACAACACTAGTGCCATCAATCTCTCAAAGAATCCAGTCATGCACTCAAAGACCAAACATATTCCAATCAAATATCACTTTCTCCATGAATAGGTCACTGAAAAAAACATCAAGTTGGAGTACATCAATACAAAAGAAAAAATTGCAGATATCTTCACAAAGCCTCTTCCACGAGAAGCATTTGAACACCTTCGTCAAAACATGGGGGTTATTGCTCTTGCATCACATTAAATAATCATCTTCACAAGAGTAGGGCACCATGACAAGGGGAGTAACATACCTATGAAGAACTACTATTGATAAGAAGAAGCTTGACAGGGGGAGTACTTGGCACCCAGTTTGCCATTAATTTCAAATGGGGAGAGAATGTTGGAAGGGAAAGAATATTTCCATCAATGAAAAAGGGGGAGATTGTTAATCAAGGTTGTCATTGATGATAATATGGCATTGCCGATATTGCAAATATGCTTGTGATTCATAACCCTAACCCTAGACTATGTTATCCTAATCCTAGAACTATCAAACCCTAACCCTAGCTTTACTAAACCCTAAAGGTGTGAAACCCTAATCCTATGTGCATACTCTACAAGGGATCCCTACATTTGAAGCCCTAAAATAAGAAACCCTAGCATGATTAAAAATGAGCAAAGCCTAGCCTTTATTAATAAAACCCTAATGGTTAATGAAAACCCTAATATGCTACAAAACTAGAACCCTAACCCTAAAGCATATTAATAAAAGTGTTGATGGGTTTTAAAGACATGAATAAAAAAAAAAAAAGGCATGTAAGAAAAAAACCATTATATACTATATTTATATGACATTCATTTCATACGTGTGGTCCCAACAAACCCATACGACGGTCCCCACACAATACACGCTCATTTGGATTCACTCCTCGATGGTCACCACATCATGATAAAATCTATGTTGATTCACTCCAAAACAATCAGTGAAAGTGGCACGAGAAGCTAACTCCTATGTTTTATAATTGGGTTAATACACACAATGTGATAGCGATGGAAAATTGTATTGAAATTAAAATATGTGAAAGCCTTGTTGTCTTTTTTTTTTTAAATCAACTCAAACTGTTCTGTCGGCCCTCTAAATTCAAAAAGACGTGACTGGTCGGCTCCACCAATTCGGACGTGACTGTTTAAAAATAGCAAATACATATATATATATATATATATATATATATATATATATATATATATATATATATATATATATATATATATATATATATATATGGCATGAGCTCATTCATATCATTGAGATTTCAACAAAAATCACAGGAACATAATAGAACAATTCACATCTCGTGAACTAAACCATCGAGGAAGCTTCTAAAGACTACATCTGTCTGGGTAAAAATTTATAAATAGTCTTCTGACCTATGACAGCAAGACCACACCGCTACAGGACTGCACCTCGAATTCACTGCAGGATTGTCTACGGATTGTTTCTCGACCTCATTACAGGATTGATTATTGGGTCCACTATAGGACTGTCTCTTGACTATCAATAATAAAAGGACCGGATTTGTGTCTCAGCCAAGGCTCTATACCTTACCACAGATCCTTCTCTATATTCTCAGACTGTGGTGACTGTACACAAGGATTGTGTCTACATTTCCATTTTGGGCAGCTCTTTATATGCAAATTGATGGTTATATACAGAACTTCTGGATTAAGACTTATACAGGATTGTCTCTAGTGTAGTTGGTGCAGTATTGATAAATAAGTAAAGATGATGTGTATGGTTGGTGAAATGAAGCATCATTGAACTAACAACTTTAGTAAAACGACAAGGAAGGATTTTTGTCCTTTGGGTAGGTGCCCATAAACACAAGGTTGGTGCCTTGGAGAAGATAGGCTCGAAGCCCTAGAGGTCGGAGCCTAAATAGGTTGGTGCTTGGCAATAGGTTGGTGCCTAAATTTCTGAAGGGTTGGATCCCTCACATCTTATTGTACTTCTTCATTTGATGAAAGGTTTTTTCTATAATAAGCTTATTCATTTTTCTGATTTTAATTGTGAAGAATCTAACGAGACATAATAAAAATTGAAAATAAATATTGATTCACCCCCTTCTTAGTATTTCCAACAACAATTTTCTCCTTTGGCGCTTCCTTCTCTTTCACAACCACCTTTGTTTTCAGTGCTTCCTTCTCTTTCACAACCACCTTCGTTTTCGGCGCTTCTTTCTCCTTTGTAAAGGTCTTTACTTGCTGCACAACCTTCTCTTTTTGCGTGGTATTTTATTTCATAGAAGCCTTATGTGCTTCTTTCTTCTTGTCTTTCGCTGCTGCTGTGGTAGTTGTGGTTTTCCCTGTTTCGTCTTCAGTAACATTATTGGTTCCAGTGCTTGCGTCAGATGGGGTGAGCCATTCGCTCCACCATTTAGTGATGACCCCCATAATGTCATCCTCTGCGACTAAGTATGGAAGCTTATGCCATGTGCCCATGGCATCCTTGTTTGCGCGGATAAACAGATTGTGAAAATCTGCCTTGAAGTCTGCAATGTTAGCATACTGCACATGTAAGCTTGGTGATAAATGTGACCATTGGTTGATCACCATTCACAACTCATACGCGAATAAGACCTAGAATATCTTTGTTTCCATGATGCATTTAGGATCCTTTGTCACCCACAATGAGGTTAATTTCACAGCCTCCCATAAGTTTGGACCATGTTGCGAGAACTGGCTCTCCTCAAGCATCCTCCATGCCACTAGTGCGATCAACAGACGTTGCCCATAGTAGAATCCGTTGCCGTCGTCTTGGGCTTCATGACAATCTTCCAAGAACCCATGACAAAGATACTTGACCCAATTGTATTGGACCCCTTTGCTGCATGGCACAACCAAAAACACTACTAGTGTCGACACTTCATCAACACGACACTTCCACATGATCTTTCTAGCCAAAATTTATGCAGAAAACTACACATCGCCATCTGATATGGAACTAATCACATAGTCGCGTGACTTATTCACCAACCCGAAGTCACTCTTCATCTGGTCTACTAGCTTCTTCTCCTGTGATTTCCCTACAAAAGCATATGCAGGGTTTACGCCATAATAAGGAAACAATGTTGTTCAGTTGATCAACATGTCGGTAATTGGAATGTGCCCTCCCAACCAAAGGCACCCATTGTGAACCATCGTCAATAATTGACGCACACAAACAATATTAATGGTACTGCAGCTAAAATGTGGCACCCACAACATGTTGAGAAACCCCGCACGTTCAATTTCCGCCTCCCACTTCATTGGCTCAAGTCATGTAACGTCCGACTCCTCATAGTAGACTTTCTTCAGGTATTTTCTTGGTTCCAACTAAGGTGAACTTCGTGTGATCACCTAGGTCCTTGTCTTCCATCTTCAAAAATGGTATCCTACCAACAAATTTCCCTAAAGAGGTACCTCCTCCGACATCAATGGTGTAGAGACCTATAACTTCGTCGAATCTGGGTCACTTAGTCACTTTCGCTGGGTCGGGACTACTTCATTTGCGTTAATCTCTTCAACCCCCATATTTAAAGGTTTCCTCATCTAAGTCCAAGGGTTCCATCAGCTGCTTACTCTTATCCATCCGACCCTTCTGTCTAATCTCTGTTGGACTTTTGCACGACGATTTATGCACTGACGCTTGCTGGGGCTTATTTTGCTTCTTCTCTCTTGATGCGGAGGCAGTGGATTTAGGCCTTGGTGACTTATGCACTGTGGTAGGTACGGGTTGCATTGCAGTCATTCTCTCCCTGAATATTTCTTTTTGCCACTTAGGTAAGTCCGCCTCCCACCCAAATCCTTACTGTAAAAACTTCTCTAGAGTCTCCTTCCAATCCCATTTAGACACACATCAATTGTCTTAGTGCACACTAAAGTACAAAATCTCAAGGCAATTTATCTCGAAGAAAAGTGTTCGAATGTGGAGCAGGATGCTATATTTATAGTCCATTTTGAATTCAAATTCATCCATTCCCTCCAGATCTCTGTCATTAATTCTCTTTTGGCAGCAGTTTTCCAAAGATATGCTTATTAAATGCTCTCCCGCCGCCCCCTTTAACGGAAAAATCGCCATCCAATCATCTACAATGTTTCCAACAGTCACGTTTTGGCTAGGCTGCGTGGGACCCACTATGCTAGCGCAACTCCCCTTTGTGCCTTTCTCCTAATCGTCGCACATCCCCTTCGCTTCACCAAACTGTCCTTCTAGAAACGTAGTTTATAGTCTCGTACTTCCTTGCAACTACTCGAAGTACTAAGATTGTCATGCCTCCATGTAGTCATTGCGCAAGGGTGAGATCACCCCTATATAGCTTCAACCGACTCCCATTGATTTTTCCTGGAAACATCTCCTTGTTCATCTTCGCGAGTTGAACTACACCTCCATTCGTAATTTCCTTGATGATGTATGGCCCCAACCAATGCATCTGAAATTTTCCTAGAAACTTCGTAAACTTGCTATCATACAGTAGCACTAAATCTCCAAATTTAAAGGTGCGTTGCTTAATGCGGTGATCTTGCCATGCCTTTTTGCAAGCCTTCTGCACTTGCTGATGAAAACCTGCTAGAAAGTGATATTCTTCTAACTCAATTATTTGCGCGAGGCATTCTTCCATGGTATCTCGATCTTCCATCTCTGTGACGACAAAAATCCTCAAACTGGGCATGATGTACTCCATTGGCATCACTGCCTCTTATCCATAAACCAGCCTAAATGGTGTCTATCCAGTCAATTTCTTACATGTGGTTCTATATGCCCAAGAAAAACTGGTATGCGCACATCCCAATCAGTCTTATTTGCATTACAAATCTTTGTCAAATAACTTTCCAAGGTCATATTAAAGGCTTCCACTGTACCATTTGCTTGAGGATGATACAACATGCTTTTCTGATGATACATCTGGAATTCTTCAAGAAGAGCAACAATTGTTTCATTCAGGAAGTGCAGACCCCTATCGCTCATCAAAATATTAGGAAAAGAAAACTAAGATAAAATGTATTCAAATAGGAACTTCACAACTGTAGCCGCACTACAATCCGTCACGGGCTGCGCCTTAGACCATGTGGTCAAGTATTCGGTTGTCGTAATGATGTATCATGCTCTTGTGTTCTTTTCTAGTGGATGAATTGGTCCCACAAAGTATATGGTCCATTTATCAAATGTCTGTCATGAAACTTGTGGGTTCTGTTGTGCTCTACAACAACCCCCCATTTCATATCATCTTTACTTATAAATATTAAGGTATGAAATGGGTCCCTTGAAAATTTAATTGGTATCAATATTTTTATTGTTCAAAAGAGGTCCGATAATCAAAAGAATTCATTTCATAAAACCCTTTTTGAAAAGACCCTAAAAAGAAATAAGACAAATCTTTGTCATTGCGATAAAGTGATCGCAAGATCGCATATCGCGATGACATAAGAAATATAAATAAGCGGCACATTGATTACCCCCAATGCGATATCGCAATCGGCGATCGGCAACATTTCATACACAACTTAAAAAACACACATAACATAAGCCCCGACGCGACACGATATCGGCGATCAGATATCGGCGATAGTTCATATGCAGTCAAGGCAGTTTAAGTCATTTACTCTGATCCGATGCGATTGCGCAATCGGCAGTCGGGAACATCCCATGCACATTAATAAGGCGCTTAGGTCTTACCCCCGATGCGATGCGATATCGGCGATCGGGAAATCACTCTAAATGCACCTTGTCATATTTCTTCGCGCTAATCCGATGCGACGTCGCAATCGGCATTCAGAGGATTCTATGCTTATGATTATATAATGCCCATTCTCCCCATGCGATGCGATATCGCTATCGGCGATCGGAATTTCAAAAGGTATAGCTTGAAGATCTAAAGTGTTATTGATTTCCGATCAATAAAGCGCGGATTTCGAAAAATCCGTTAAAAGGAGGGATAAGGTGATGTATTCATATTTAAAGTTTTGCGCCTTCGATTAACGATCACCTGCGCTCAACCGCCAAAATATCTATTGCACGCTTAAGGGAGTCATTCAACCGGATAATGGTGTAATAAGCATTTAAGGAGTAGCAGGCCTTAAACGACCATTTAATATATCTGCAATATCTGCCCATTGATTGGATCCGCAGCCATTTTTGAGAATTAATCTCTCAGCACACTTCAATTGATATATCTTTCCCACCATGAGTCCTCATCATTATATTTCTATGTTACGGTTTTTCTTGCCTTTGTGCAGGATTCATCTTCTAACAGAAGCCTGAGCATGATGGGAAATAAATCTAAGAAGACCGCGGGTTCCGTTGCTTCATCAGTTGCAGGACAAGCTGCCACAGATAAAAAGAAGGGCTTAATATCGGATACTACATGCACGGGCCTTACTAGAGCTACATGGCAAGGCACATATAATTTGATTGAAGCCGAACAACCAGAGAAGGCAGTGACAGAAGCTACCGCGGATCCTACTCGCAAGTCTGAGTCCACTCTCAAAGACTTAGCCGACTCTTTCCTTCACAGGATAACAGCCAGAGAACAGATTCTCCCCTACACAGACGTCGTGCGATGGGCAATTGAGGAAATTCCAATCCTCGACAGAACTCTTTGCACCAGAGATGGGAGGATTTTTGGATCGTTCAAGCCAGAACATATAAGGAAAATGTATCATTTGCCTGAGCCAGAGAAAGTCTATAACAAGACGTTCCTGGAGAAATTTGCAGCTAATAATGAAGTAGAATCCGAACCCATCCGGGATTGGGGCAGAATCCAGCCAAACACAAGCACGAGTCTTCCGGTAAGTACTCAGTCGATTCTTTGGCTTCTCCCTATTGTTATGCAGGGATAATGATGTGTAGGCTATGGGGATTACATGACTCTGCTAATTTTACCATAGAGATGGTTCCTCTAATGGAAGCAGCAATAAACAACATAATTATGGATTGGGCTACTATTCTCTCTGATAAGTTAGCCGTAGCTGTTCGTGATTTTAGAAAAGGTTCTGTTGTTAGTGAAAGGAAAATTCCCCCGTTTTATTACAGTGCATACATTTTAGATACGTTATGTTTTAATTCTGAGTTTCCCGTCCTTGGTTGGAGGTGGACTGCCCAAGACCCCTCACCCATTCATATATACCACCAGAAATTGTGGAAATCCTCTTACAAGGACCATTTGTATCAAATCTGCAATGGCTTTATGGTTCCCATTCATTATTCTATTTTTGATAAGCCCATTCCCAGGATCTCCTACCTAGCTTCCTTTGATTTGCCGGCGGTAACAAGTTGGTTTGGAGAAGAAAGATTTACCTACATTAGAGTTTTTGGTAGCCAAGCCAATCCGCATGTTCTTCCTTTGTATATTCCAGATAAACTGCTAGCAAGAGAGGTCTCCTATCAAATTATGGCAGAGAGTACTACACAGACTCTCAAGAAAGAAAAGAAGAGGGGCTGGCCCTCTTTTCCCTTGAGAATTGGTGTATATACTCTGCATGATCTCAAACACGCAGAAAAGGAAGCCACAAAGATGCAGTCTTTAACCCTGGCCACTATCCCAAATAGGCTATATGATCCAAGAAAACACGCCTATGCTGCATTAGAACAGGCCAAATTAACCAAATTTGACCATCAAGAAGATTGGTTTGACGACCTATTTGTTTCAAATGAAACAATAGGTCAAGCTAGAGAACTTGCTAGATTAAAATATAATGATCAAGGGGTAACTGAGTTCAATAAACTTAGGGAGCAGAGGTTGCAAACTCTGCCTCTAGATTTACTGGCAACAACCCCAGCGACGTGTTCAAGCGAGTCTGGTCGGCAACAGTCAAGCCAGCCTCCTGTTATAACGAAAAATCAAAAGAAACAACAGGAGGAAAATCAGAAGAAGCAACAGGCAGAAATGCAGAAAAAAGAACAAGTGGAAAGGCAAAAGAAAGAGGTAGAGGAACAACATAAGAGGGAACAAGAAGAGAAACAGAAAAAAGAACTAGCAGATAGGCAGAAAAGGGAACAAGAAGAACAACAGAAGAGAGAACAAGAAGAACAGCAGAAGAAAGAGCAGGAAAAAGAGCAGCAGAAGCAAACCACCGATGTCAATGTAGACACTACCATAGACCCCAAACTATTTCAAGAATGGCAGCAATTTCATTCCATCATCAGTGGATTGGAATGTTCAAAAGATGGGGACACTTCTAAGACAAATGATACGCAGGACATCACTTCTCCTCAGGTTCTAAGTGGAACCAGCGGCCCACCCATTTCCCAAGATGTTGAGGTAATTCCTAAAGACCCTTCCGATCAAATTGTCCTCCAAGTGGAAGATATTCCTCCCTTGGATGTTTTCTACAGCCCAAGGCATAGAGCAGTTGTGAAGCGATCAAGGAAAAGATGAAGGATTGATCAACCTTCTATCTTACCAGAGCAAACAGTTACAGGTAATGTAGTATGGAAGGAGGAATTGGACCCCTCCGATGACCTAACAAAGCTGTCACAGTATGCAGGTGCCTATTCTGTAGCAACTATCGACAAGGCATCGGAGGTAAGTCTTCTATTGAAGACTAAGGACCAAGATATTTTTGCATTATAGGCAGAGGTGACCGAGGCAAAACAGAGGGCAGCGCAAGCAGAGGAGCAGTTGCTGGTACAACAACAAATGAATGATCAATTAACCCAACAATTGCAAGAAGAAAGGCAGAGGATCGACCATAGCGTGATCCAGAAACAAAAGGAGTTATCGGAGGCATTGGCACAGTTGAGGACAACAAATGAGCTAATGATAAAAACGAAGGACGAGCAAATAGCTCAATTATCGTCACGGCTCGAAGTCATAAAAGGCACCCAAAAGGTGGAGGATTTCAGAGCAGAGGCATCACAAATAAACAATGCTTTAATATCACAGATCAGACTCCTGTGTAATCAACTCACTGAGGCAGAACCATTATGCGAGCTAACCACATCCATTAATCAGCAGGTAGATAAGGCCAGGAATGAGTTGGACCAGGCCGATGAGCTCATAAGTGGATATCTTGACTGGCAAGATTCTGATGTGGGAAAAGCAGCGAAGTTGCCTAGAATCCAAGAAACTTATAAGGACAAACTCTTTACAGAATGGCACACTCAAATGATGAAAGCAGAAAGGGTGGCTTCAAGATGCAAATCCACTGCAAGCAATATGATTGATCTAGTCAACAACACCCTCTACCTGGCAAATATGATCTCCCAGTGTACACCTGGAAGAATAACAACAACAAATGTGATCGAGCAGACAAGTTATCCTGACTTAGAGGAGAAGGGGAGATTAATCGCTGGGGTTAATACTTTGACTTTCGATGCATATTGGCTCTTTCTGATCAAGCCACACACAAAAAGGTTTGCCCTCAAGTGTTTAACTGATGCACTCGGGTGTATAATTCCCGATATTCAAGATGCCACATATGCTGCTCAGCTCAGTTCGCGCCTTAACAAACCACCTGAAGTAGAGCCATTGCTGGCGATAAGTCAGCTCAGGTTTAAAGGCAAAGAGCCTACTTGATGAATCATTGCCGCCGAATGCCAGATCGCTCCAGAAAAAAGGATCAATATTTATTGATACCAATTATGTAGGATTTCAGTTTATTAGATATTTAGATTAGCTTAGTATTTATAGACCCTTTCATTGTTTTGGAAAGGGTCGTAAAATTTTGTAATAGACTTAAAGACTGAAGTTTGCACTATTGTGCTTCAGCCTATATTCTTTTATGAAACTCGACCAATCGTTCTCAATTTGACAAGGAAGTTTCTTTATGCAATTGCGCATTACTGTCTTTTGTTGGGGATGTTTTCTGAGTTGAAGGAAGAACTGTGACATAGCGATTGATATATAGGAGTGTTAATCAGCATATATGGTACTATTATCTGTATATGTATTCATTCCTTTTGTATGAATTGTTGTGTAATTATTCTTGCTATTGTTGAATACATGTATGTGCTGTAACAACAAATCTCTATCTCATTCCACTATTGGATGTATTGAGATATGCCTTTTTTTTAATCATGCATGTAACAATGATATAAATAATGAAGTGTAGTAATTTCGCTGTTATCGCTTTGCGTAACTATTTATGCACAACAGTCTTGAATGATTTAATATCTATGTTTTAGAGATGGAGTCATCTATATGCCTGTCTTAAAAGCACAGACCATCAAACGCTACGCTTTAGAAAATCGACAAGTTCCCGGGATAGATCATAGTTATTATATTTTATTGATAGTTTTAGTTATTCGTTTATCGCCAGCATATTCTATAAGCCATTCATCCATCCCGTCTACCTATAATTTTTGGGAAACTGGTCCCATTATCCCCAGTCGGAACCACTATTCCAAACGGAAAAGGAGCTGTATCAAGGTCCGGACCGGGTGGTTTCCCCTATGTTGTTGCAGCAATTTTCGAGGCATCAACAGGTTCATAGGAAATTCATACCTTTGTGACGACCTCCCCATCCTCTAACAAACATCGTACACCCTGCAATATTCCTTGGAGTCCTTGTGCACAGTTGGCCACCATAGACCAACTTGTAGGATCTTCTGCGTAGTCACTCTTCCAACATAATTTCCTTTGGAAATCCTCCATGTGCTTCAACGAGGATACTTTGTCTTTCATAATCTGATACATACCTGCACATAAATTCATTCGATCCCATTTTATACAAATTCCCTGCAATGACAGAAAAATCCACAGCTCTGACCACCAATTCTTTCTTCTGCTGGATCATATACCCTTTAGGAGCTGTACCCATAGACAAAAATTGGATTATGTTAGCAAAATGTTCATCTACAATGCGCACAAAAAAGAGCTGCGCATCAGGAAATCCTTCATCAAGACTTGTAGGTTCATCGCCATACTGAATCCACGAAAGGTGATTCGGTCCAACATTCAATCTCCCTGGCTTTACAACCACTTCAAAGTCATATTCCTGAAATAGCAGTAACCACCTACAAATTCCCCCCCCCAACATAGGCTTGTTGACCAGGTACTTCAGAGTTCAATGGTCTATGTACATTTTGAAGTGAGCACCAAACAAATAGTGCTTGAACTTCTGGAGTGCATACACCATCGCCAATTGTTCGTGTTCCATGGTTGAATAATTATTTTCTACCTTAGACAATTTTCTGCTCGCAAATGCAATCAGATGATCGATATCACCCGCGCCTGGTTAGGTTAACACTTCTCCTAATGCTATCCAGGACACATCTACATGCACATGGAATGCCTTCTTCCAGTTGGGGAACACTAGAATAGGTGATGTAACCATTTTTTCCTTCAACACATCTAATATTTTTTAGAAATCATCATCCCAGCAAAATGTCGCATCCTTCTTTAATAATTTTTCCATGGGCGTAGTGATCTGCGCATATGCCTTGATGAAGTTCCTATAGTATCCTGTATGTCCCAATGTTACACGCAACTGTTTTACATTCCTTGGAGGCTCCAAATTGATAATCATGACAATCTTAGCAGGGTCCATCATCATTCTATTGTAGCTAAACCTAGCACCTTGTGGCACAAGTGCTTTGGGAGATAAATAAAGCTTCCTAGAGGCAGCCTCTGGGTTGATTGTAAACCAATGCCTAGGACATCTTAAATAGAGGAGTGCTTAAGAGATTATTTGTGAGGGGTTTTCAACACTCCAATTGTCACGTAAAAAAGGTAAAGGAGGGGCTTGGTTCAATAAGCCTTCATGAGGTAGATTCAGGCCAACTCATGGATCCAAATGCTGGGGGTATATTGGGGCAATCTCAAAGAGAAATGACTTCTTCTTTTGGTGGTTGACACACAAAAATGAGACAGCTTAAAACTGAAATTGTAGTAATGGTGGAGAGAAGGAGAGGAAGGAGGGAAATAGATGTATAGGGCTGTAACAAACAGAATCCTAGGCAACAATGTTCCAACAGAAAGTGGAATTTGATGGATAGGGCTGTAAACAACACATAATCCTAAACCATGGTTTTCTGGTGAAATGATAGAAATAGAGGAGTGCAAAATAAGGTTTCAGATCAAACATGACATGGGTATCATTCTCTGCCAAAAGCTAACGTAGATATGGACTAATACAGGTCCTACAGGTTAATCAAATGCACAAGTAAATCTGTAATTTTACAGGTACTGCAATGCTAGTGAATAACACATATAGGTCTGTGATAAGCACATGTACTGTCTTCTATGAGCAGCTAAGATAAATCCATAGATTGAAGAGGAACCAACTACATTCATTATACTATTTCAAAGGAAGAAAAACATAGATGAAATGAGATTACTGAAAGCAACATGCTGCACATTAATCATGCTTGGAATCAATAGGGAAATGCCATTTATCTCAAAGGGTCCAAATAACTATTCCATACATTCAACACGATATCAGTGAAGCCCCCACGACTAAACAAATTAGAACCAAATGGCATCACAAAACTCAAACCCTGTGGTTGAGAAATTCCGTAACCTCTCTTATGAATTTCATCCCCCTATTTATAAGAAGAGGGGGAGATCTTAAGTTACAATCAAAATATCTCTAAGCTAGAGCTCTAGTTGTTTGCTAGACTAGCCGTGTTGGCCCTTGTAAGGCTCTGCTAACTAAAGATTACAATCAGGATCAAATCCCATCTTGGAAATAGAAAACTAAAGAAAGTAAAAAAGAAACAGGAGGAAGAATGGAGGAAGGAGTCCTTTTTTGTCCCTATGAAAACTTCAGATTAGGCCCTGTCTCTGTCACCGTGTGCTTCCCATGCTACTTGGCATGTTTACTATCTATTTTCCTTCAAATGATTTCATTGCTGACTTTGGAGGCGTGTTGTAGAATAGTTTTCTCATGAATGCGCCCACGCCTGGTTTGAATGCGTCATCCCCCATGATTTACTGTCAAAGTTGCTTTCGAGACCGACTCTATCATTTCGGCCTTAAACGTCCTGATGAACGCAATCGGTGCCATAATATCTTGGGGTTGCATATTACAGTGTAACAGAGAATACTCTTAGGTGTGGTCTTTTAACACTTCACTAATACGAAAACAAGTGAGTTTCGACTGCCCTTTAGCCCCCATGCTTTCAACCCCTTTCTGTTTATTCATATTACCTGACCGTGGGCTGTGATCGAGCACTTAGCCCTTTGGGCGCTAAGGATCTCAACTACTGTTTGGGTTGGAATTTTCCTTTATAAGTTGAATCATCTTTCATTTTCCGCACCTATCGTTATTTCGAATGTGAAATCTTTATGAAATAGACTGCAATAACTTATCGCATTCGGGGGATTTCTCCTTATCGCAATCAAAACCGAGGAGGAGTATAGACGGAGGAATAAGATTTTACTTGGTGTGATCAATGATTACCAATACCCTGGGGTGATGCCATCACTGCCACATGTCACCCTGCGAGTGGTGACATGTGTCACCCATAAATGGCCCCATTTCACCCTTGAAAAACACTGAAACTAAGTGACACGTGTCATCTTCCACGTCAGAATCTGTACTACCACATGTCCTCCATGCTGCCACTTGTCATCCATATTGCCATGTCATTGATGACATCATCTTCCATGTCAGCTTTGGGGGCCGATCATATGCCGCCACGTGGCCCCCTAGAGGAGAGAGAAAAATGCTGCCGGACCTTGTTTTTGCATGCATTTCCTTTGTAAATAAATTTCGGCCCTCCCCGTTGATGTAACACTAAATTTCAAGATCGACGGTTTATAATGTTTTGGAGTGGTGACCCCTGCTGATCACCGATAACCAATAACCCAAATTTGCCTATCACCGATCACCGTATCGCCATACTGCCAAGTGGAGGAGAGAGAAGGGGGCAACCGGACCTTGGATTTTTCATGCTTTTCCTTTGTAAACGATTTTTTGGCTTCCCTGGTGATGTACCACTATATAGAAAATCGAAAATAATGCAAGGTTTTTGGAGTGTGTGGGACTACGATGTTGCAGGATCATGGGATTGCGATATTGCAGGATGCGGTATGCGGTACCGCAGGACTACAGGACTACGGGACTGGAGGACTGTGTTACTGCGGGACTTGCAGGAAGCAGGATTGCGATTTTTCCTCGGACCTCCGATTGTGAGTTTCCTTCCTCCTTTGGTGTTTTCTCTTTGTTTTCCAGCTTTCCCAAGGGTAACTTCAACATGCTCTAACTTCTTCTCCAAGAGTCCATTTTTGGACTTCCATATACCATTAGAAAGCTCTTTTCGAGAAATAGGTAATGGAGAGGGTTTGATTAAGATCTGATATATTTTGTGGCTCAAAAATTAGCATCAAACTTCATTGATATTTGGAATTTGAAGCAACTGATCACTGATAAAGCAGTGAGTGACAACATTGGCTCCTATTGGGGACAATGCCTTGCTGGAAAGGTGCTGAGAACCTGCAAACTAGTATCCTTCACCATTGGTCATGGAGTCAGTAATAAATGAATTTTTATAATCAACAAAATCTCCATGGAAATTTCCTCAATCTAAAATGCAGAAATAAAAAATTTAACAACTGAAATTAAATGCTCCGCTGGTGAGCTTATTTATGTACATTCCTACTTATGCAGATAGCTTAATTTAGCTAAGTATGTTCAACCCTCCAATGGATCTAGGTGAACATTAGAGTACTGGACCATATGCCTTCATACTGTTGAAAAAGAAAGATACAAATAAGCATGCACCATGAAAAATCAGCAAATGAAGAACCTGATACATGCTGCTGAAACAACCTCTATTGTCTGCTTAAGAATAGGCCCATGTACTCAGCCACAGGGTCATGGAATAGGCAAGGAAAGTTTACAACTACCTTAATTTCATAAGAACTTTGCTGACCAATATCCTCTTGGCCAGGGCATCCACAAACACTTTCCAGCTCCTCAACTTCAGCCTTTTCAGGGAAAACGTCTTGTTGATCTTTCACTGCCCATTTTTCAATGCGCCAACCCTCTTGGAAATCTGCAACAAACTCTTCAATGTCTGAACTGTAAGAGTCATATATTGGAGGGTCTATTGAGAATTCTTGGTAGGCATCTTGCTGCAGCAGGAAAAAACAAACTCTCCATGGTCTTTTACTTTGGGGTCTTCTTGAAAAACTTGCTGTTGGGAGATTTCTACCCAATTGTTGGCAAATATTTCCTTCTAAACCTCCGTGACCATCTCTTCCTCCTATGATAATATGAATCATAAATAGGAGGATATCCTTGATCATATTCTCCATGTGAAATATATGCATCATGGACTAGAGCCTCTTTACTGACCTCCTGATGGACTTCCTCTCCTTGCACAACTTCCCATGACTGGAAGCCTTGTGGCTCTGCATCACTTGACTCTCTGGTAGAGTCGTATTCATCAGAGGAAGGAGAAACATCCAATTCTTCTAAATCAAACCCCTGAGGGTTTGTTGACAGCTCAATGATGTTTCCTTCCTCTTTTTCTTGCTCATTGGTTGATGCCTCTTGATGTGAGTAGATGTTTTCTTGGAGTGGAGCTCCACAAACATCTCCAGCCAGGTCTACGACCTTAGGAATGTCTTCATCATTAAAATGTGTGCAAAAATCTTCAAATAGAGCATTCGGTGGATAATTTTTTTTGAAATATTGATAAAATGTTGTATGAAAAATTTTCAAGGAAGATATGCTACCACGAGCTATCGTTTTAAACCAAACTCTAGCATCCTCATCTAAAGACCACTTGAACAACTTCAATTGCACATCTTCAAGAAAATACCTTGTTGCTTCATGCATTCGTGAAAATATTTGAGGTGCTAGTCAGGTCTTCTCTCCGTGTTCCCACTGAATCTGGGAAAATATGTATTCAACTCATGACATGCAGGGACATGATTGGGATAACGAGTAATAGAAGAGAAATCTAGTGGGGCAAATTGGTTGGCCAGGAATGCAGGAAGGACCATCTCGAAAACCTCCCTATATGAGTGATGTTAGCTTCAAAAGTAGGGGTAGGTTTTCGGCTGCTGTAGCATCATAGTGAGTATGTGGCTTCTTGAAAGCTAGGATGATCAAATAGAGAAATGGACAGTGGAGTCACCAGGATGTTTACCATAAAATTGATAGTGGAGTCGCCAAGGTGAGAGATCTTCAACCCACACTTCCCTAGCTCACCTAACAGAGGAAATGTAAAATTTTTCCGTACCTAGGGAAAAATATTCTAATCCATTCCTTGGAAATGATGCCAGAAAGATGTTGTAGCTAAATCTAGCATCCTATGGCACAAGTGCTTCTAGAGACAGAGAAAGCTTCCTAGAGATAACCTCTGGGTTGATTGTAGACCAATGCCTAGGACATCTTAAATACATGAGTTCTTAAGGGATTATCAGTGAGGGGTTTGCAACACTCCAATTATCACATAAAAAGGGTAAAGGAGGGGCTTGGTTCAATAAACCTTCATGATGTAGATTCAGGCCAACTCATGGATCCAAATGATGGGGGTATATTGGGGTAATCTCAAAGAGAAATGACTTCTTCTTCTGGTGGCTGACACACGAAAATGAGACAGCTTAAAACTGAAGTTGTAGTAATGGTGGAGAGAAGGAGAGGAAGGAGGGAAATAGAAGTAGAGGGTTGTAAAAAATAGAATCCTAGGCAGCAATGTTCTAGCAGAAAGTGGAATTCGATGGATAGGGCTGTAAACAACATAGAATCCTAAACCATGGTTTTCCAGTGAAATGATAGAAATAGAGGAGTGCAAAAGAAGGTTTTAGATCAAACATGACATGGGTATCATTCTCTGCCAAAAGCTAATGTAGATCTGGACTAATACAGGTCCTACAGGTTAATCAAATGCACAAGTAAATTTGTAATTTTATAGGTATTGCAATGCTAGTGAATAACACATATAGGTCTGTGATAAGCACATGTATTGTCTTCTATGAGCAGATAAATCCATAGATTGAAGAGGAACCAACTGCATTCATTATACTATTTCAAAGGAAGAGAAACACATACGAAATGAGATTACCGAGAGGAACATGCTGCACATTAATCATACTTGGAATGAACAAGGAAACACCATTTATCTCAAAGGGTCCAAATAACCATTCCATACATTCAACACGATATCAGTGAAGCCCCCATGAATAAACATATTAGAACCAAATGGCATCACAAAACTTAGACCCTGCGGGTGAGAAATTATGAAACATCTCTTATGAATTTCATCCCCCTATTTATAAGAAGAGGGGGAGAGATTGAGTTACAATCAAAATATATCTAAGCCAGAGCTCCAGCTATCTACTAGACTAACTATCTTGACCCTTATAAGGACCTTCTACCTAAATATTACAATCAAGATCAAATCCCTTCTTGTAAATAGAAAACTACAGAAAGTAAAAAGGAAACAAGAGGAAGAATGGAGGAAGGAGTCCTTTGTTGTCCCTGTGAAAAATTCAGATCAGGCCCTCTCTCTGTCACAATGTGCCTCCCATGTTGCTTGGCCTATTTACTATCTATTCTCCTTTAAATGCTTTCGGTGCCGACTCTGGAGGTGTGTTGTAGAATAGTTTTATCATGAATGTGCCCACACCTGGTTTGAATGTGCCATCCCCCATGATTTACTATCAAAGCTGCTGTCAGGACCGACTCTGTCATTTTAGCCTTAAACATCCTGCTGAACGCAATCAGTTCCCTGAACTGCCTGGGGTTGCGTATTATAGTGTAACAAATAGACTCTCGAGCGTGGTATTTTAACATTGCACTAATACAAAAACATGCGAGTTTCGACTGCCCTTTAGCCCCCATGTTTTTAGCCCCTTTCTGTTTATTCATATCACATGACCGTGGGCTGTGATCGAGCGCTTAGCTGATCTAAAATTTTGGGAAAAATTGTTAATTCTATGTAATATCCCTCTTCAGTATTAAAAATGTGTTTAGGATCATCTCAAATCAACCAAAATGTGAAAGATTATGTGTCAAGTATTGAGTGTATTTTATGAGCAATTCGTGAGGTTAATTAGTTGTTTAAAAACACATATACAACAAGTAAATTGTAGAGAAGTAAAACATAGAAAAATCATAACCACAAAGCTGATAAAGGAGTTCACCCCTCCCAGGCTACATCTCCTTGGACTTGCTTCAATGGCTAGGCCCTCTTTGGATTAATGGTCAATTCTTTGATTACATGCACCTGCAGTGCTCCAATGTCTTTTCAACCAGCTCCATTTGATTCAGAAGACCCAAAAACCCAAAAAATGACCTTCCAAGCTCTACAATTGAACTTCAACTGATCTGGGCTTGACCTCCTCTCCTGGTGGCCCTAAGCTTCCTTAAAATTCAACGTAGAAAAATCATGTACATTAGTGCCTTTCTACCTCTGCAACCTATTCCATTGTGTTCATAGAATCTAAATCATCTAGTAATGACTCTTTCTGAGCCAAAATTGGTCGAAAACTGTCAAAGTTATGGCCTCTTCAGTTTCTCCTAGGAAATCTCCACTAAATTTGGAAAAGCTCCAGTTAACTCCACCAAATTTGGAGTAAATTCCAAATTTATTGGACCCGCCAAAAGATTCACCAATTTAATCTGCAGTTTAATTAGTGGTAAGCATGTTTAATTAATGCTAAACTGTAGTTAGCGCGTTAATGGTGCACGATTAGCATAAGCACTTAATTAGTGGATAAACATGTTTTAATGCCACTAAAATCCATTTAATCCGTGTGGCTAATAATTAAATGTTAGCAGTTAAGGGTTTTGGTCACATGCAGAGTGAATGCTAGCGGTTACCTCCCCCAAACTGCCAACTATTTAAGCTTCAAATATTAATTGCACCCCATACTTGTTAAGAAGCATGTTGTGGTATGATGGTAAGCTGTGGGGCTTGCGCAGGTGAGGTCGCGAGTTCAACTTTGCCGGCCTCCGCTAAAATTTTAAATGACCTATGGGAGGGCACGTGGTAGCCTCCGTCTTGCCACGTGTCACCCTCTCATTGGTCCACCCAATGTGCTGTTGACCATTCCAATGATGACAAGTGTCAAAATTTGGTTAAGCCACCTATGGGAATATTCCAAGTAATATTCTCTCGAATATTCTTTTTGCTGACTGGGTTGTACGGATGCCTAGTTAGCATCCCAATCACCAAATTTTGCGTGTTTTACAAAATAGACATCAGGCTCTAACTTTCTCATACAAACTTTGTTTTGAGTGAAACGAGTTGCGTTGGGATCGTATCGTCGAGACAGACACAGTCGTTCATGTTTTGAGTGATTCTGAGCACTTTTATCTTTGAGCAAAATTTTGCCCCTAATTTAGATTATGATCACTCCTTCCAACTGATAGGCTTTTGGACCCACAAAAGCTGGTTATTTGATGATATTTGAATATTCTTCTCCTTCCCAAGTTCTATCAATTGATTCTACTTGGAAAAATCTCCATGAAAACCACTTGGGTTCACTGACATGCCTTGCCTTGCAAATGGCTTGGCACTCCAACCAATGTTCTCCTTTTACTGCTGATCCAATCCAACACTTGCAGGCTTCTTGCTGATTAAGCACCTTGCTATACCAAAGTGATCCCTCGGTGCTTAGGAAGCTAACATATGGTATTCCCATTGAGAATCATGTTCCTTTTTTGCAACACATGCTTTCGATGCGAGCTTCTCCTTGGAAACCACTTTTCCAAGTTAAACCCATCTGAGTGAACTACAAAAATGAGTTCCAATATCAGTAATAACAAGAAAAGAAATTACCATTATTTTACCTCCATGGTTCCAAATTCCACATCTGAAGAATGCATTCGCCATCTCTTTTGCTTCTTAGCATCAACACATTAGATCACATTGTAGACCATTTGATATTTTACAAGGGCTGCAATTTTTTTTGGCATTTTTGTCTACTTTCGCTTCTTGATTCCATCATCCTCTAGTATTAACATGCTGCTCATGTCATGATATGAGAATGAAGGCTAATCATAAGCCTCTTTCTCAAGCGTGGACCTTCCAAAATCCGGTGACATCTTGTCACAAGAAACACCATTAACCTTGAAAAACCACTCATGCAAGAATATAACTTGACGACCTCTTCCTTTTTCTTCTTCAAAGAAACAAATGTTACATCATGTGAACATCGCCATGTACTCTTACATCTTGTTGTTTAGTTGATGGTTTACTAAACACAAGTTGACAAAAAATGCTTCTTCAAAGCCACTGACTTTCAAGTCAAGCAAAAGCATGTACAACAACTTGACGATTTACAATAAGAATTCCACATTCTCATGAAACAATTCGTCACATCTCCCTTTCATCTTTGAAAACAAAATCAACTCTTCCAAGTCGATATAACATACATGTAACAATCAATTGACCACACAAGGCGACACTCATGCATGCGCAAATGATCAACATTCTCAAGTTGACAACATACATGTTAACAATCAATCAACCACACAAGTCAATCACTCATGCATGTTCAAGCACAATGAAACTATTAAAAATTCCACTGTTCACACACACAAACTCTCATGCATGTATGACAATTATCAACTCTCTCACAAGTACAATCACAAGTACAATAATCCCATTGGTATGTACAAGTACTTAAAGAGATGAAATGACCAAATTTGCTACAATAAAGTGAGTCAACATACTCCACTTTCAAACACCTTCCTGGCATAAACATGCAAGTTCAACAATGCAACATGCATGCAATTTTGTAGTTGCAAATTGCCATATTTTTTGCATCTAAGTGAGTCAACATAACTCTAATTTTCTAACATCTTGCTTCATGCAATATGCAACATACTTTCAGGAGAAAAGAAATGCATCAATAGGGAAAAATTTGCATCAATTGCTAAAAGAAATGCAAGGCCTTAATTGGTTAAGAAATCTAACCATCTCTTTCTGTACCATCTCAATGGCGCTTCTTTCAGCTGCACTTCATCATGTGTATCATCCTGACCCACATCAATTATGGAATCCTCTTTTCCATTCTTGCCAAAATCTCTCTCCACCTTCTTCAAATGTCGTGGATGACTTGTTGGATGCAAAGTCCAACACTTGTATACAAGATGAACCTACTTATGGCAATGAGTGCAAATGATTGCATCTTCTTTTCAACATGGTTTCCATTATCCAATGGACCTTTGGCTTTCTGTCTCTTTTGTTTTGAAAGTTTGCAGTGTATAGCTATCCTATTCTAACACCTCGAAACAATATGGTTATTCAAACCACAAAAGGAACATGTAAATCTTCTCCAAATCTTATGTGAAGATTTACCATGTTTATCATAATCAAAAGAAACTTGATTAAAGGAAGATTTATACCTTGTACATTCACCTTTGTCGCCTTCTTGAGGAGGTGAATTTGATGAGGTAGTGGCTCTCTTTGGAATACCAACAATGGTTTCAATGACCTTAGAGCTTTCAACATCTGTTTGTTTGCCATTTCCACTAGTTGCATGCTTATGAGCATATTCTTGCAAAGTGGGTAGATTTTTTTTGCATTCCTCATGAACACAAACTTCACAAGCTTGAGGTAATGAACATGTAATGAAAGTCCTTCTTGGAACACCTTCATGTGCCTCCTTGGCTTTGGATAATTATCCATCATGTTGTCCACAACCAAGACCCAAATACCTAGGCCTTTCCTCAACAACAATTGGCTCAAATATGCCTTGTGCATGTTTGTGGAACCCTTTACCTTCATAGCCCATCCCATCTTCATCAATAATTTTGACCCTATTCCTCTAGTGTGTCTTTCAAAAGCACCAAAACATTCATTTTGAGAGGAAATTGAAGATAAACTTGAATTTCATACCTCATTTTCATGCACATACTTGGCTAGGGTTTCCTTGGCATCATGGAGTTGAATCTCCATCTCATGCATCTTTTGAAGAAGCTCTTGATTCTCCTCCTTCATGGTCATCAACTCCTCTTGAAGTATATTGTTCTCCTTCCTATATTAATTCATCTCTTGCACCATATCTCTCATGATGATAAAATTTTGTAACATCTCTTCATCAAAGAGTCTTTCTAAGGAAGATGGATTAGAAGCATCACTTGTTGAAGCTACCATCACATAAACTTGCACACAGTTAAATTCTCCTTGCACAAACACAAAACCAATAGATAATTTTCTAGCTAACCTTGGAAAACCATACTAGGGTTAAAATGAGCTAACAAAGCTCTGATACCAACTTGATCTAAAATGTTTGGAAAACTTTTTATTGCTATGCAAGCTCCCTCATCAGTATTAAAAAAGTGTTTAGGATCATCTCAAATTAACCAAAATGTGAAGGATTATGTGTCAAGTATTGAGTGTATTTTATGAGCAATTCATGAGGTTAATTAGATTTTTAAAAACACATATACAACAAGTAAATTGCAGATAAGTAATACACAACAAACTCATAAACACAAAGCTGATAAAGGAGTTCATCCCTCCTGGGCTACATCTCCTTGGACTTGCTTAAATGGCTAGGCCCTCTTTGGATTAATGGTCAATTCTCTGATTACATGCACATGTAGTGCTCCAATGGCTTTGCAACCTGCTTGATTTCATTCAGAAGACCCAAAAACCCCAAAAATGACCTTCCAAGCTTTGCAATTAGACTTCAGCTAATCTAGGCTTGACCTTCTCTCCTGGTGGCACTAGGATTCCTTAAATTTCAACGCAGAAAAATCACATACATAAGTTTCTTTCTGCCTTTGCAACCCATTCCATTGTTTCTAGAGCATCCAAATAATCTAGGAATGACTCTTTCTGAGCCAAAATTGGCCGAAAACTGCCAAAGTTATGACCTCTTCAGTTTCTCCTAGGAAATCTCCACTAAATCTGGAAAAACTCCAGTTAACTTTGCAAAATTTGGAGTAAATTCGGAATTTATCAGACCCGCCAAAATATCTTCCAACTTATTCCGTAGTTTAATTAGTGGTAAACATGTTTAATTAATGCTAAACTGCTGTTAGCACATTAATGGCACACGGTTAGCATAAGCACTTAATTAGTGGATAAACATGTTTTAATTACCACTAAACTCCATTTAATCTGCGCTGTTGACAATTAAATGTTAGCAGTTAAGGGTTTTGGTCACATGCAGAGTGAATTCTAGTGGTTACCTCCCCCAAACCGCCAACTGTTTAAGCTTCAAATAGTAATTGCATCCCATACTTGTTAAGAAGCATGTACATGGTATGGCGGTAAGATGTGGGGCTTGTGCGGGCGAGGTCATGGGTTCAGCTCCACCAACCTCCACTAAACTTTTAAATGACCTTTGAGAGGGCACGTGGTAGCCTCCGGGCTTGCCACATGTTACCCTCTCATTGGTCTACCCAATGTGATGTTGACCATTCCAATGCTGACAAGTGTCAAAATCCAGTTAAGACACCTGTGGGAATATTCCAAGGAATATTCTCAAGAATATTCTTTTTGTTGACTGGGCTATACGGATGCCTAGTCATCATCTCAGTCACCAAATTTTGTCTATTTGACAATACAGATAGTAGGCTCTAAATTTCTCATACGAACTCCATTTTGAGTGAAACAAGTTGCATTGGGATCATATCGCCGAGATGGATGCGGTCCTTCAGGTTTTGAGCGATTCTGAGCACTTTGATTTTTGAGAATTTTTTTGTCCCTAATCTAAAATTTGATCATTAGCCCTGTGGGCACTAAGTCTCTCAACTGCTATTTGGCAGGGCTTTTCCTTTATAACTTGAATCGCCTTTGATTTTCCCCTTACAACGCATCGACTGATATCGCGGACATGAAATATTTATGAAATAGACCACAATAACTTATCACATCCAAGGGATTTCTCCTTATCGCAATCACAACCGGGGAGGAGTATCGACGGAGGAATAAGATTTTACTTCGTGCGATCACCGATCTCTGATACCTTGGGGTGACATCATCACTGCCACATGTCACCCTGCGAGTGGTGACATGTGTCACCAGGAAATGGCGCCATTTCACCCCTGAAAATGTTGAAATTGAGTGACACATGTCATCTGCCACATCAGAATCCATACTGCCACATGTCCTCCGTGATACCACTTGTCATCCGTACTGCCATGTCATTAATGAGGTCAACTGCCATGTCAGCTCTAAGGACCAATAATATGCCGCTACCTGGCCCCCTGGAGGAGAGAGAAAAAGGCCTGCCCGACCCTGTTTTCGCATGCATTTCCTTTGTAAATAAATTTTGGCCCTCCTCGGTGATGTAACACTAAATTGAAAGATTGACAGTTTACAATGTTTTGGAGCAGTGACCCCCACCAATCACCGATAATCCAAAGCCGACGATCGCCGATCGTCATATCGCCATGTGGAGGAGAGAGAAGGGAATAGCCTAGCCTTGGTTTTTTCATGCTTTTCCTTTGTAAATGATTTTTCAGCCTCCCGGATGATGTATTGCTATATCGCAAATCGGTGATAACACAAGGTTTTTGCAGTGTGCGGGACTGTGGTGTTGCAGGATGCGGGGTCGCGGGACTGCAGTATAGCGATATTGTAGGATGTAGTATGTGAGACCGCGGGAATGCGGGATCGCGAGACTGTTGGACTGCGGCACTACAGGATTGCAGAACTGTGGGACTATGGGATTGCAGTACTGTGGGACCTGCAGGATGCGGGATTGCAATTTTCCCCCGAACCTCCGATTGCAATTTGCCTTGCTCCTTTGGTGTTTTCTCTTTGTTTTCCTGCTTTCCCAAGGGTAACTTCAACATGCTCTAACTTATGCTTGAGGAGTCCATTTTTGAACTTCCATATACCATTGGAAATCTCTTTTCGAGCACTAGGAAATAGAGAGGGTATGATTAAGATCTGATAGATTATGTGGCTCAAAAATTAGCATCAAACTTCACTTCTATTTGGCATTTGAAGCAAATTATGACTAATAAAGAAGTGAGTGACAACACAGTTCTTGCTTACAAAAAATGTGGTCCAAAAGTATCCCATATGGTACGCAAAGGATGCACTTCTTCAGATTAAGGGATATTTGATAATTCCTACAAGTATCTAGCATTAGGCGAAGCCTGGAAACATGCTTCTTCACTAACCCAAACACTGTCCAATCATCAAAGTAAACCTCCAAAAACTTATGAATAAATTCTTTAAAGGCTGTGACTACCACCCTAGAAAAGATCGTAGGGGCATTCTTAAGTCCAAAGGGCATAATTGTATACTGAAAACAACCCCATTTTGTGGTGAAGGTAGTCTTACTTCGATCTTCTGGCACGATCTTGATTTGGTGATACCTAGAGAACCCATCTGTAAATGAGTAGGCTTCTTGACCACCAACATTCTCCAATACTTCATCTGTGAACATTGTAGGGAATGAGTCATGTACACAAGCATCGTTCAACTTCCTTAGATCTATGAAGATTCAGATTTCGCCCTTCATCTTCTTCTCCTGAACCACCATAGGACTAACCTAGTCTGATTCTTCTACAGGTTCAATAATTTTCTATAATGCTTCATCAATAGATTTGAATCCATCCTCAAAACTCAATGTCAATAAAAATCTTTCCTTCAGAATGTCCCACTCTGTGGTTCCGTGTTGCAACTCGGTTTCTAGATACCAATTCATTGGGATAGTATCCAAAGTGTGGTAGAATATGTGTACCCATTCAGGATGTGGTTCCTCTCCCCATGCTTTCATCCAACAAGCCAGATGCTCGCGTGGGTCATCCTTCCCTATATATTTTTCAGTCATGTGGGTATTGGCATATCCGAACCATAGCTTCATCATCCTATGATATTCCTTCCAGTTTTCAAAGCTGTTCTTATGTGTACCCCACCATCTAGCAGGCATAGATCTCAGCGTGATGTCTAGTGCCTAGAACCGATGTTCCTCCGTTACATCCCTTTCAAATTTATCCAGAAACAAATTTACATCTTCTAAGCCATCATAATATAGTAAATTGTGTACCTCAGTAGATATACACCAGAGTGACTTAGTAAGCCTATTGAATCGCAGGTTCGATACTTCATGCAATCTATTCTGCCAATGCTTGAGCTCCTCATCTCAATCCGAGTTGCAGGAGTTGTCCTTTTCCCAGCTAATTCGCCCATCCGCCACAGGGTTGATCTAGTCCTTATCCCACATAGTAAGCTTATAGATCTATTCAATAGCATCCTCTGTAGGAATTTACAGGGTAAGTTCCTCAGATAGAACACCAAAGGACACCGCTCACAACCAGATCGCAGATCAATACACCATTATTTTTGACGTGGTTAAAACCCTCAAAGAGGGAAACAGTCCACGGCCTGAGCCAACGTGGCCACTTCAGGCAATTTATTAATAAAAGAATGAAAATTTACATAAGCTTCTCTCATAGACGGATTACCCTACAAATGACCCTCCATGCGCTTTAAATAGAAATCATGGACCAATCGGGTGTCAAGCCACAGATCAAGTGTCGATAATACCGAGGAGAGAATGAACCGTCAGATCACTACATATCGTGACCGTCGGATTGTAAGTTACAAAATGTACAAGGTAAAGAAACACACTTTACCTAACTCTATACCTAACTCTATACTAGACCAAGTTGTACTTAACTATTTCCTATGTGTCGGAATATCCTAACATCCCCCCCTAAGAACAACTTGGGATAGGATTGAAGGATTTACAAATATGACACAATAGGAGAAGGAAGGAGGCACTAGAGCCTATCCCCCCTTAGTGACAACTTCTTGAACTCCAACCATAAATCGAAGTTTAGTGAACTTCGCCTCTGTGAGAGCCTTTGTAAAGATGTCTGCAACTTGATCATCTGTTGAACAATATTGCACTTCAAGAACATGGTCATGAATGAGCTTTCTGATGAAGTGCATGTGCAGTTCAATGTGTTTGTTGCGCTGTTGTTGGAATGGATCTTTGCATAACTGAATGACACTTTGATTATCACACCAAAGTGTAGTCAGATGCTGCTGCTGAAAGCCAAACTCTGACAGGACCTGACAAAGCCACAAGGCTTTCTTACTAGCTTCTACGACACCACGATATTCTGCTTCTACTGAAGAAAGAGAAATGGCACCTTGTTTCTTGCAAGCCCATGTAATAGGTCCTAAACCAAGAGTGAACACATAACCTGCAGTAGACTTCCGATCATCAAGGTCACCAGCTCAATCGGAATCAGTGAAACCAACCAATAGAGGAGATGCTTCAGCACTGTAATGAATCCAAAACTGAACTGTACCTCGAACATAACGAAGTATTCTTTTAGCTGCTTTCCAATGACTTTCACGTGGGTTTTGCATAAACCGAGCAACAAGGCCAACAACAAAGGAAAGGTCAGGACGAGTATGGGTTAAATACAAAAGTTTTCCTACAAGTTGACGGTATAAGGTAGCATCAACTTCAGGAGAAGTACAAGTCACTGAAAGTTTGACTCCAGACTAAAAGGGAGAAGGGGTTGGCTTACAGTCTTCCATGTGAAAGTGGCATTGAATATCACAGGCATACTTGGACTGAGAAAGGGAAATACCTTCCTTGGATTGCAAGACTTGAAGATCGAGAAAATAATGTAAGTGTCCTAAGTTTGTCATTTCAAATTTCTTTTTAAGGCTGAACTTCACATGGTTTATAAGGTTGGGATCACTACCGGTAAGGATAAGATCATCAACATAAAGAACAAGAATGATAAGAGACTTGCCCACTTTCTTGGTGTAGACAGTATTGTCAGGATGACACCTAGAAAAGCCAGATTCTAAAAGAAAGCTATCTATTTTGGCATACCAAGCTCGAGGAGCTTACTTGAGACCATAAAGGGATTTCTTAAGCCGACATACAAGGCTGGAGTCTGTTTTTATGAATCCAATGGGTTGTTCCATGTAGATTTCTTCATGCAAGTCCCCATGTAAGAAGGCAGATTTAACATCCATCTGATGGACTTCCCATTTGAACGAGGCAGCAAGGGAAAGAACAAGGCGGATAGAGTTCATTTTGGCAACAGGGAAGAAGGTTTCAGTGTAGTCAATGCCTTCAACCTGTGAAAAACCTTTAGCAACAAGACGAGCTTTATGTTTATCAACTTTCCCATCTGGTCCATACTTTGTTCTGTAAACCCATTTGCATCTAACAAGTTTTCATCCCTTTGGTAGAGGAACAAGATCCCATGTATCATTTGCCAATAATGAATGATATTCTTCATTCATAGCTGCTTCCCAATCTGGATGGCCTGAGGCTTCTGGAAAGGTGTCAGGATCATAATTTACTGGAGCTTGAGCCAGTAAGGAAGAGGCTCTGTCAAACTGAGAACGTGTGTGTCACTGATCTGTAGGATCACCGGCAAGATCACCGGCTGCATCTCAAGTAGCACGAACCCATTTTGGAAGCTGAGGAGCTGAAGGAGGATCCTAAGATGGTGGGGGAGGATTGTCATCCTCACTTTCATCATCTGAAGAAGAAATGTTTTCAAAAGTAGAAGAGATAGGGAGAGGTGGCACATCCGCCGGACTAGGCTCGTAGGACGATATATTTTCATCAAATTTTACATATCTTCTAATGATAACATTTTTGGACTTAAATGGAATAAGTCTATAGCCTTTGAAATCTTCAGAATATCCAACAAAAGTACATTTTTCACTCTTAGGTTCTAAAGCTTTATGCTTTTCATCTGGAATATGGGCCCACGCTTCACTTCCAAAAACACGAAAGTGACTTACATCTGTTTTGATTGAGCTCCATGCTTCTTCTGGAGTGATATTCTTTAAAGCCTTAGTAGGAGTGCGATTTATTATGTAATTTTCACAGTTAATTGCTTCTGCCCAAAAACTAAGACCAAGTCCTTTAGATTGTAGCATACAATTAGCCATTTCTTTTAAGGTGCGATTCTTCCTTTCAGCTACACCATTTTGTTGTGGAGTATATGGAACAATATGTTGCATTTGAATTCCATTCTCAGTGCAAAAGTTGATGAATGTGGTTTTAACATATTCTTCGCCATTATCAGATCTTAGCTGAAGAATTTGATGTCCAAATTGTTTTTCAACAAAGGCCTTGAAGGCCAAAAATGTGTTAAATACTTCACTCTTGAGTTTTAAGAAGTATACCCAAGTGCGTCTGGAGAAATCATCAATGAAAGTTAAGAAATACTTGCAGCCAGAGAATGAAACAACTGGAAGTGGACCACATAAATCACTATGCACAAGCTGTAAAGGGGCTGAGGTGTGCAAAGAGGCACATTTTTCAAAACTGTCCCGATGATGTTTTCCGAGTACACATCCAGAACAAACACCATCTCTGCAAGATACCATAGGAAGACCTGTCACCATATTTTCTTTACATAGATGCTGAAGGGAGCGATAGTTTAAGTGACCAAATCGCTCATGCCAAAGTTTGCTCACTTCATCGTTATGAGCAACAAATACTGAGGGAAGATTTGATGACCCAAAGTTGTGAAACTTATACAACCTTGTAGAATCATCAACAATGCCAGTAGCTAAAATCTGTTTAGGATCTCTTAGGTCCTTGATTACAACATCATGAGGTGAAAATTCAACGATTTTACCTTCACCTGAATGAGTTATCTGATATACAGATAAAAGGTTGCAGGATAAGGTTGGAACACATAATACATCATTAAATTGACCATTGTCTAGATGAACAGTTCCAGTCCCTACAACACTAAGACATCTATCATCACCGACATATATATTTTTGGTGTTACAATCATTTAAAGAAGAAAACATGACTTTGTTTTTGGCCATGTGATAAGAAGCTCCAGAATCAATGAGCCACTCATGAGAATGAGAAGAAGAAGATACATTTAGTGCATAGCTAGACCGAGATGCTTGACAACCACATGCAGAAAGTGCTATTCCTGAAGATGAAGTTGAAGTTGAAGATTGCTCCAAATGGATGTTATGTTTCTTCATCACTGCTTCCAAGGCTTCCATCTTCTTAAAGCATTTGGATTCTAAGTGGCCATCTCGATTACAAAAGTTGCAATGTCTATCAGTCTTCTTCCATTTGTTTTTATTTTTCTTATCATTTTGTTGAAATGATTATTCATTTTGAGGCTGAGATTGCTTAGGACCCTTGTTTGGTTTAGGACCATTATTTTTAGGATATGACTTCTTAGGATTCTTTGAATTTGGTTGCTGCTGGGTGGCTAATGCTTTCTTGGAAGAGTTTCCAAGATTAAGAAGACCGAGGTGTAAGAGTTTTTCTTGTTCTCTTATTAAAGAATCACAAAAAGAGTCAAAGGAAGGGGACTTGTAGTCTGTTCCTTGAGAAATGAAGGCTTCTCTTGTAGAATGGAAGGTGGAAACAAACACAGAGTAGGCTGGTCCCAACTTAGTAAGAATGGAATAGATAAGGTTACTATCTTCTTTCTTAACCTTAACACCTTCCAAGAGATATCTAAGGGTCTTGAACTTGGACAAGAAATATTCAATGCAAGAAAAATTATTAGGGTCCAATGTAAGCAACTCATTTTCAAGTTGATGGGCTCTAAGTTCATTTTTAATCCCAAAAACTTTATTGATTTGTTTCATTGCTTCATCAGGAGTATCAAGTTCTGCAATATGGAATCTAAGATATGGAGAAATAGACATCCCTATCAATCCATGTGCTTGATCTTGCCTATTTTCCCATTTAACAGCCTTATCTTCATCGTTCGGTTTCTTTTCTTGGCCTGAGGCTATTCTGTAGAGACCTTTACTTCTAAGTAAATCCTCAATGTAGGACAACCATTGGAAGTAGTTGGTGCTGTCAAGGGTAACTTGGTATTGACTTTCCATTTCAACGGAAACTGAAGCTAAAGATGTTGAAACTAAGTGTTCTAATGGATAGATCTCGAAAAATTAGGCTGGTTTAAAAAAAACGGCTCTGAAAACGGCTTCCGGATGAAGAAGTTATGGCGTTTTGAAAAAAAGTTGATGAAGTCGCCGATGAAGTGCGGGAATGTGCGGAAATGAAAAAAATCCGCGAAAAAAATCCGCCCCCAAAAAATGGAGACTTGAACCCAAGACCTCTACTCTCTTAAAATAGCTTTGAACCAATTGAGCTATACAAAAAATTTGAGAGAGAGAGAGAGAGAGAGAGAGAGAGACCTCTACTCTCTTAAAATAGCTTTGAACCAATTGAGCTATACAAAAAATTTGAGAGAGAGAGAGAGAGAGGGGGTTGATGTTTTGGGTTGCGTGCTTGCTTTGAGAAGGATCTTTTTACCTACAAAACAAAAAACACAAAACCCAACACGGACATACAAAAAAAAATGAACCTTACGCTTCGAAGTTAGCTTTAGCCAAAAAACTAAATATTTTCAAAAATGAACCTTGCGGTTCAAAGTTAGCTTTAGCCGGAAACTAAATATTTTCCTCAATGTTTCTGATTTTCCGAGATCACACTAAGGCGCAACAGAAAAGAGCATACGCATGAGAAAAATCCTTCGTTTCTGTTTCTGATTTGCCCAGATCGCACAGAGTCGCAGGGCAAAGAGCATACGCAGAAATGAAAGGTATAGATCTGGTAAAAAAAGCTAAATAAACCGAAACCGAAATAAACAGAGAGAAAATAACTCTAAACTGCAAATAAACACTGTATACCTCTAGATCTTAAAAATGACGCAGCTAGGGCTACCCGAAACCTTTTCGCGTGAAACGAAAGGGGTTCCTCACTGGAACAGATGCTCCCAACACAACCAAGCAGTCCTCTCGGCCCGAAAGCAGTCAGAAACAATAGATCTAGGAAACGACAGTCAGATGAAGTTCTACCGGCTTCAGATTTGGATCACCAATGGACGCGGCCCTCAAATAGCTCTGATACCATGTAGGAATTTACAGGGTAAGTTCCTCAGACAGAACACCAAAGGACACCGCTCACAACTAGATCACAGATCAATACACCAGTATTTTTGACGTGGTTAAAACCCTCAAAGAGGGAAACAGTCCACGGCCTGAGCCAACGTGGCCACTTCAGGCAATTTATTAATAAAAGAATGAAAATTTACATAAGCTTCTCTCATAGACAGATTACCCTACAAATGACCCTCCATGCACTTTAAATAGAAATCATGGACCAATCAGGTGTCAAGCCACGGATCAAGTGTCAGTAATACTGAGGAGAGAATGGACCGTCGGATCACTACATATCGTGACCGTCGGATTGTAAGTTACAAAATGTACAAGGTAAAGAAACACACTTTACCTAACTCTATACCTAACTCTATACTAGACCAAGTTGTACTTAACTATTTCTTATGTGTCGGAATATCCTAACATCCTCCTCACAGTAATCTCGGACTAGTTCAGTATACGCGTGCCCTCGGCTGGATCCAATGGGAAAATGACCCTCAATTCCTTATTCTCAAACGTCATGCTGCACTTCTTCAGGTTGATCACCACATTAATATCAAATTCCCAATCAATTCCAAGCAACGTCGGGTATGGATTACTTTCATCCACTATCTCGATTACTTCAAAATCAACTATAACATTCACCCCTTCAATATCTACAGTCACTCCATGTAACCGCCCCATCGGAATAATCTTCTGGTGGTTCACCATTCGCAGATGAATTGGGGACCACTGTAGAGCTGACTTTCTCATTCTTTCCCAGGTTTTATTAGGCAAAACATTCACATCCGATCCTAAGTCTAGGATCACCTAGTCCATTTCGAATTCTACGATCTATGCAGTCAATATCATATCTCGACCAACCCTTTTCTTACCCTTGTCTACTTTGTGCATTGTGCACTATTCAGGTAGTGGCTTACCCTTGCCAGCGCAATTGTCTATTAATTCTTGCACGCCCTCTACTACTTTCTGGTCCCTCGGGAGCTTCATGTAGGTCTGTAAGAAATATGTTAAGAATGAAGGATCTGTTTCCTGTGCAACAATAGATTCTTCAGGCTTCTCCATTCGTGCACCCTGATTTTTTGATGTGGAAGCTCCTGAATTTGCGAAGCTCCTTTTTGCCTCCATAAAAGTCTCCTTTTCCTTATGCAAATCAAATCCATAATCTTTGTCAGCATCCTTGCGCACCCATATATTTTCTTCTGGTTTTTTTCCTACGGATTTATCTTCTTCGGTAGTTATATCGCTTCGCGTAACTATATTAACATTGGGCCCGTCTTCGCGCGGTTCTGATCTCATCATCTGGATGTTCTGAGTAGGCTGCTAGGTCTTCTTCTCTTGCATATTTGTGATAAGCATGGGAAAATCCTCTGTGACGTGATAAAAATGTCAGCAATATTGACAAGTGGGTTGTGTCGGGTTTTGACAATCCTGTACAAAGTGGCCTGGTTCCCCACAATTGTAACAAATGATCTGCTCGTGACCTCTTCCAGTTCCTCCCCCTCATCCTCTTCCTCGTCCCTGGAATCCTTGACACGTTGCAGGCATGCCTTGATCCTTTTGAGGCAGTGTCTCAGCCTGTGCTCTATATGTCAAAGTTCTATCCATAATTAACTTGTAGCTTTTGCAATTGCGCTCATCATGGCTTGCAGACTTACAAAAATTGCAAAAAATTGTTGGGGAGTCTGTACAAACTTTTTTAACAAGTGGAAATTGTCTGTCGTATGTTTTCCTGTGATCTAGAAAATAGCGCACCATGGTACCACACCGATACTCGATTCAACGTTATTTTCGGGCTCTAGGGGGACAAGACCTCCCCCAATTAGATAGTTCTGATACACCGGGAAATGATCCTTGTCGTGACCATGGCCTTTTCACTTTAAGAACCATACTTTTGCGCGGGTCCCACTTTGGACCTATTTTCTCTTTTTGAGATCATGCAACTCCATATGCAGGCTAGCCAACTGCGATTGAATCTGCTGCACTCCCAGATTCGTATCCTGAATAGGCGAAGCCTCCAACTTCATAGCAATTTCTAGTGCTTTCGCCTACGTTCCAAGATTCTGTTGTGACAATGGTAATCTCAAGTGAGGTAACAATGAAGCAATATACCAATCCTTATGTTTCTCATCTAAGATCTGTAGATTAGCCTGTTGTAGCAGAAATTTTAGTCTTTGGTTAAAACCCCATGCTAATTCATTTACCCTCTGCTTGATTTCTTTGACCTCCATTACAAACTGGGTTTGCGACTTAGGCTTCTTGAATTCATTATTCAACGCATCTTTTATATCTTTCAATGTCGCAGCTAGATGAGTCATACTATACTTAATGTACCAACTCAAAGCTCTATCTTGAAATGTTGTGACCAGTTGCGCTTTCTTCAGATTGACTTCCAAACAGTATCTGCTACAAACCAAAATTGTTCAGGGCCTTCTGTCCCTAGACCCTTGAATATAGGTATCTTCATAGTATTCACCATGCTGAATAGCGGAGGTGGAGGTGGAGGTGTAGGTGTGTCAGGTGGAGGTGGTGGCAGAGGTGGAGTGGATGGATGTGGTATTCCAAAAATACACTGATTTACCGTTTGTGGCACACCTTGAGGCGTCTTTAGACTATTACTTTCTTCGTTTCTATTAGATGGTCCTAACAAAGGACTGTACTCTGCACTTGAATCTAGATCTTTTCTGAATGGTTTCCCACTTCGCGTAGCTCCCGTCAAGTCTCATCTAAACATTAATTTAATGACATAACCTGGTTCTCGCACAATAGCATTTTAATCCAAGTTTTCAGAGACTTCAAATACTTACCTCTTGGTCCTTTTAAAAACCAGCGTTCAACTTCACTATAACTAACAGACATGTCAATCGAAAACTAAGTAATAAATCCACCCAAAATACTATCGATCCAATAATTAGCAACCTTCGCGATCATGTTTTCTGATCCTTCCAAGCGCCTCACTAACTCTGGAGTCCACACAATAGGATTATCCAACTTCCAAGTACGTTGACCATCCACTAATTTGGCCAATCATTCGTACAAATCACACAGAAAATAGATGAAGAAAATTTCGTGTTCTTCTGTATACAGGTATCTACTACTCTTTTTTTGACAATCACGGATTCTTGTTTTCTTGAGCTACAAACTCGTGCAACTTCTGATCTATCCACTATTCAATCTCCTTCTTATTCAATATCCACTTATGCCACATCACACATTCCTCAGATAGATACTGTCCTGGCAACAAAACCATTTGTTGGCTTGAGGGGTCTTGCACCCAGGTTCAGAGTTAGTTGTGCTAACCAACAAAACCCTACACTACTGGTCCTTTCGGTAACAACCCGTGTAGTGCAGGCTATAGTCTCACTCAAGGAAGTATTGGGGGATTCCAGAACAAGGTTTCTGCATCCAAAGGACTATGTGATGTGTTTTTGTTAAACTTAGGGCATTATCCCGACCTTCATGAACCCTAACCCTTAAAACCAGAAAATTACAACAACTAAGAGTTAGTAGATCTAAACCTTTCACCGATTGTGATAAACATACATAACACCATATACATTATCATATCTACTTATTTGTGCATCTATTAAGTATCAATAATATAGTAAAGTCAGAGATAATAAATAACACATAGATAACCAATAATGCTTCAAAACCAATGTTTATTATGCTTAGATCTTCAATTATAGACTTTTCAAACCCTGCACACAGAGCTGTAGGGGCCCACGCACTCAACTGCGGACTTACCAAGGTCTCCACGCACACATCTTCAACAACCTTCCCCTTCGCCCAAGTACAAAATAGACAAAATAGACCCAAAACTTGCTCTTCTATGCTCTTTGTTCTATATCCTATGAATCTTTTATGATGACTTTTTATATGATTCTTCATTACAATACCATAGTCTGTGAACCATGGGTGGGTCACAAAACAGCTTGAATCTTAAAAAACTAAGGGGATTTAACCTTCCTGAATCCCCTTTGACCCGTATCGACCTGTGCTACTCGCGCTCCGCTCCTCAAAATGCGAATACTTTACAATATTAACAAAATTTTACAAAATTTGACCCCAGGGGACCTCATCACAACACGACTCCACTATCTATATTTTTTATTTTTAATTCTGGCTCCTAAGAGGCCCCATACTTGTGCAAACCCCTGTCAACAAAAATCCTTATCCAGTTCACAAAAGGCTGCAATTCGTTGTTCCAAATCTCCTCCTCGAGTTTTGGTATATCCTCCCAAGAGTGGTCCACCCCTTAGTGCAGCCTCCCTAGAGGACAAAGAATAAGTTGGGGAGATAAAAAATAATCCCTAAGGAAACACTACCCATAGTGTGAATAGTCACTCATTCCTTTGTCAGTTAACTGTCTTACCATTGGTAATACCTCAAGCTCCTCCAAGAATTCAAGCACCCTTGATCCAAATGGCTGTCCTAGGCTCCCTTAAACTTGCCTCAGTCTCCACAAGAAATGCCACATGAATACCTCAAACTCCTGCCCAAGTATAATGAGGAATCCGATGTAACAACACAAAGACATAGAAATTTTTTGTTGCTTTGCAGAGAATCAAATGGTTGAGCATCAGAACGTAGTGTTGAGGCTTTTCATCCAATCTTTGGATGGGGAGGTAAGGAAATGGTTCAAATCCTCGCCAAATGCTTCCATCAACACTTGGGAAGAAATGGAGAATTCCTTTTTGCAGAGATGGGGTGAGAAGAAAGACCATGGGTACATCCTCACTGAGTTCAATGCTATCAATAATAAATTTGGTGAGGATGCCTTAGATTTTATTAAAAGATTTAACAAGCTGTGCAATAATATGCTTGCTAAAATCAAACCTCCATTGGCCGCTACTCGAGTGGTCTTTGTTGTGGCTTTTGATTCATATTTCGGTTTTACTCTTAAAGAAATGAGGTCTCCAACCTTAGATTAGATCCAACGCGATGCCCTTGAAGTAGAGGCAAACTTTTCCTCCACAGGGAAGTTGAGAAGCAGAACCAAATTTAGAGAGAAGAAAAAGGGAAAAGATGAGGTAGCTTCCTCAAGTGGAAGAAAATTTCAAAATCAAAAGATAGAAGAAATGGATAATTTGATAAATAACTTGTCCAACAAACTGACAAAAAAGGAGTTGGATAACAAAAGCCTTCAAAGGCAGAACTTCTCAGATGCAAATCAGGGTTATAATCCCTAATACAGAAGGCCTCCCCTACAATTAATGCAAAGGGAGAGGAAAGAGAAACAAGACAATATTCATCCTCCATTGTATACAGAGGATGATTCGGAGAAACTATCACCAGAACCAAGCAATTTTCAGGGGAACCTATACTCCTATTTCTCAGAAAAGGGACAAGAACTCACGACATATGAAGAGGAGGGGGAGCTTCATGCCACACTGAATGATGAGGAAATAGATGGCTACTGCAAGCAATTCACTGACTTCACACAGGCTCAACTGCACAATAATTATGATCTCCTATCATCTATGTTAGGCCCCTATACTATTAGTGGAACCCCTTATTGTTATTAGTACAATCCCCTTATTATATTGTTGTACCCATTTAGTCCCCATATTGTTATTATTGTGCCCCATAGAAGCCCACTATTGTTATTATCGTGCCCTTACATTATTATTGTTATGTCAGCTCTGATTATATTATGACCCCTTAGACTCCTATATATAGAAAGGAGATATTGTCATTTGTATCATCTAAGAATTGTTCATTTGTGTAATGTAAAGGAGGTTTCCCCTCGAAGAGGCTTATTTCTAAGGTGTTCATCTATCTTTTCTATCTTTTTGTGAGTTGGTTTCATAACATTTGGTATCAGAGCTGTGGATTCTAGGGTTTCGCTGCTCCAAATAGGTCATTGTGGAATTTTCACTATAACTATTTTTCTACGAAATTGCAAAAGCTACAAGAAAAACCCATTTGAGACGAAATCGTTCTGAACTTCGGGTTCCAATTTCAGAGCTTGTCTCACTACATTTGTGGAGATATGATCTGAGGAAGTTCAGATTTTTGCAGACTCCCGAATTACATTCTAAACAGGCGACCTGGAGAAAATCATCATAACTGTCTCTCTGAGTATCAGATTGAAATTTCGTAAGAAGTTACAGAAAGAGGATGAATTTTGGTTTCCTGTATATATTTTTCAAATCCAAAGGTCAAAACAGTGACACGTGGCACTTCATACAAGTTCGCTCTTATGAAAAGGTATATAATTAGGTAATCTTGGGAGATTGTGCATAACTCTTTCTTGGAAAATCCAATTTTGATCAGACTAGTGGCATTGGAAAGAGGAGACAGAAGGCTATTGCAGGTCGCAATTTCAGAACTAGAAGAGTCGAAAGTATAGAGTTACAGTCATTTCAAGATAGAGCTCCTGAAATCAAGAAAAGGCGATATCAGGTAGTTTGATGGAAAGGATCTAGTAAATTGGATACTACAGATGGAGCAATATTTTGATCTACATGGTGTACCACTGTTACAAAAGGTATGTATTGCATCTTCATATTTAGAACCAGATCAATTTTTATGGTATAAAGGGATTTGTTCTCGTAAACAACTTGTTATGTGGTCAATTTTCACCGGAGGAAATGATAGCACATTATGAGGATACAAAGAGCAACACCTTCTTTAGAGCAACACCACAACAATTGGAAGAAAAAAGAACAAAAGGGCTTTCTTAGAAAGTGGAAAGCAAAATTATGGCAACAAGGAAGTCTACCCCTCAGAACTATAAAGATGGAAGTGTTGTTTCTCCTAGCCTTCCACAACCTACAAGGGTTACACCACAACAACTGGAAGAAAAAAGAGAAAAAGGGCCTTGTTACAATTGTGATAACAAATGCACTAAAGGTCATAAGTGTGCTGAGAAGAAATTATTTTACATAGATTATGAAGAGGAGGAAGAAAAGGATCAAGAAACATCAAAAGAAGAGGATATACACCAGGAACCAACCCCAGAGAAAGAAGAAATGAATCCAACCATATCTTGTAAAGCATTGGCAAGAATTACCACTCCTCAAACTCTCAAGATAGAAGGACATATCAAGAAGAAAAAGGTTCAAGAAGTGAAATATCACATCAAGAAAGAAGAAATGAATCCAAACATATATTGTAATGCATTGGTCGGAATTACCACTCCTCAAACTATCAAGATAGAAGGACATATCAAGAAGAAAAATGTTTAAGAAGTGAAATATCACATCGAGCATTAAGAAATGAATCTGACCATATCTTGTAAAGCATTGGAAGAAATTACCACTCCTCAAACTCTCAAGATAGAAGGACATATAAAGAAGAAAAAGGTTCAAGCAGTGAAAGATCACATCGAGCATAAACAACAAGTTCTCCAACTTTTGAAGGATAACGCCACCTTGGTGCAGAATCAAATGAAACAACAGGTAGATCAACATCACAGTGAAATAAGTTTTGATGTAGGTGATTTGGTATTTTTACGGCTACATCTCAAGCAAACTATTTATGAGAAGGAAATGTTGGTAATACTACATGCACTTAAGAAATGGTGACCTTACCCAATGGGAAGACACTTCAAGGTAAAAATGGATCATGATGGTCTTAAATACCTTTTAGAACAATAATTATCTTTAGAAGAACAGAAAAAATGGGTCACAAATATGTTGGATTATGACTATGACATCATCTACAGAAAAGGGAAATTTTTTTTGTTGCAGATGCACTCTCAAGAAAGGATGAGGATGTGGAAGCATTGTTTTGTGCTATTTCTATTATCTAACTAGATTGGATAAGAAAAGCAAGGGATGAATGGAGGAAGGACAAAGAAGTGTGGCCACTCATTCAAAAGTTGAAGAATATCCCAATTCAAACAATATTGCCAGAACTTGAAGAGGAAGGAAACATCCTATTGGAATCTGGAGCAGTCATAGAAACAAGAACCCGATAGCTACGAAATTGATCAATTTCAGAGTATCTCATCAAGTGGAAGAACTTACCTACTGAAGATTCCACATGGGAGGATAATAATTTTATACAGGAGAATCAAGAACTACTCAAGTGTTGAGGACAACACTTTTTGAAGGAGATGGACATGTTAGGCCCCTATACTATTAGTGTAACCACTTATTGCTATTAGTACAACCCCCTTATTATATTGTTGTACCCATGTAGTCCCCATATTGTTATTATTGTGCCCCATAGAAGCCCACTATTGTTATTATTGTGCCCTTATATTATTTGTTATGTCGGCTCTGATTATGTTATGACCCCTTAGACTCCTTTATATAGAAAGGAGATCTTGTAATTTGTATCATATAAGAATTTTTCATTTGTGTAATGTAAAGGAGGTTGCCCCCTCGAAGTGGCTTATTTATAAGGCATTCATCTATCTTTTCTATCTTTTTGTGAGTTGGTTTCATAACAATCTAGAAAGAGATTGAGAGCACAAGATCAGAACGAAGGTAATTCCTCCCAGGAGCCCCCTAAGTCTGCTGATAAGGGGAAGGGACCTGTAGACCCAATTATCTCAAAGAAGAAAGAGTCCTCCGATCAGAATAACCATTAGCCTGAAGTCATTAAAGGAGGTAAGTCACCTCCCTCCATTAAACATGTTCATGAAAAAGAAAAAGAGTCTGTAGAAACTAGCACTGGAGAAAAAGGTCATACACTCTTTAACCTCCATAAAGAGCTTGAAAAAGTCAAGATCCCAGTCCCATTATCTGAGCTCTTGCAATAACCCACTTACTGATCTAGGTGAATATTGGTGGCCACCCGCCAAGTCCACTTGGACCCCCAACATAGTTTCTTTCAGATTTTCAGTTTCCTTCATTGTAACACAGTTCAGAGGCATGTAGCCACCACATCTCTTCTTAGAGATAAGATACCATCGCCCTAACTATTTATTTCCATTTTCTGTTTGTAAGCATATCTCAGTATTTTACATTAATGAAATGAAGTATTATTTCCGCTGCATCTTTGTTTTTACGGTTATCTCTGTAATGTGTTGAATTCCTATTTAAATATGGATCAGTGGTATCAGAGGCGGTCTGATTTTTCTCCATTTTTCTTTGCATGTCCCCAACGAGGTTAGGATATAAGGAGTTAGGGCTTGAACTGGTCGAACCTTTGCAAGACCAGCCTCGCAAAACCTGACGACCTCCCATGGCAGATGAAAATAAAGATGAGGGGGCAAGAGATCCTATAAAAATCTTGCTTGAAGAAGCCATCGAGCGACAAAGGAACGCGATGATGGACAACTTTGCCTAGATCCTTCAGCGGCTACCCAGGGGTGATGCATCAGCTTCCCACAACTACTTTGGAAACGCCACACCATTTAAGGTGCAAGTTATTTTGAAATCCCCATATTCGAGGGTCAGATAGACATAGAGGCCATCGATAAATGGTTAAATCTGCTAGAGGGTTATTTTTCTGTTCATGATTTTTCTAGTTGGGAAAAGATTATTTTCGCTCTTCTCAAAGCAGCCCCCCACGTCAAGGACTGGTGGGAAACCTACTACGAGCAGAAGGATGAAAGTACCGGCTCACTATTTTCAGCCGCACCCACTTGGAATTCATTCCAGGATGTCATCAAGGAGTAGTACTACCCTGTCAGAAGCTATGAGGATCAATACATAAAGTGGACCATGCTGCGGCAAGGAAGGGACCAAGACGTGCCAGAGTTTACAAAGATTTTCCATACCCTTCGCACAAAGTTGGGTATCAAGGATTCAGAGCAGCTTTTGATACTCAAATACCGTGGCTTCCTGCACAAGTACATCCAGGGAGAAATAAAATTCCTAAACATCTCCTCGCTTGGCACGACATACTGATATGCCATCAAGGTCGAGCAAAATTTTAAACAGAAGAAGCGAGACTTTGGATGTGTGAATCCGAAGCAAGGGAAAGGTGCCCCCAAACCACAGAACAAAGGACAAAGCCAAGGTGGGGTGGCCCAAGACAACCCACAAAAGCTGCAAGCAAAGAACAGTGCCGCGAAGCTGAAAAAGGACATGGGAAAATGGTGTGAGTTCCATAAGAGTTCCATGCACAACACAAGTGAGTGTCGGGCCAAGCAGTCACTAGTGGCTGAGTTAAAGGTTTCAGAATTAGATGCATGTTCTGACTCTGAGTCAGAACCCAACAAGGGGAATGACAAAGGGAAGCAGATGATCGATGCGAAGCCCAATGCCACCATTGCCACCATGAAGATCCAGAAGGAGGAACCCGAACATCTAGAGGAGGAGGAGCGTCTCTTCCACTCCCAGATGTGGGTAAAGAGGTCCTCGCTATAGTTCATTGTCGACACCGGGAGCCAAAAGAACCTCATTTCGGCAGAGGTCATGAAGCGGCTGCGCTTACTGACCACAACACATCCACAAACGCACACCATCGGGTGGCTTCACCAAGGACGGGATCTTCGTGTGAGCCAACAGTGTCGCCTTCGTTACAACATCAAGCTCTTCATGGATGAGGTATTGTGTGACATTGCTCCCCTTGAAGTTTGTGATGTATTATTAGGACAACCATAGTTGTGGAAGTGACATGCTAGGTATGAATCAAGGCCTCGTGCTGTTATTATTACTTTGGGAAATAAGTTGTACAGGATATCGGAGGTAGCACCACCTACCGCCATCTCTTTGGTTACTGCAAAACAATGCAATAAGCTCATTTCCAAAACTGGGAAATTTGTTTTCCTGATGATATGTCCTCAAGGAAAGAAGAATATGGTGGCCATGACCTCCAAACAGGACCCCTCTGCACAAAAACTATAGATGGACAAGGTCATGGAGGAGTACGAGGACATCTTCACCTCCCCTGTAGGGGTTCGTCTACATTGTCAGGTCAAGCACTCCATCGATCTGACCCCAGGTGCTCCGCTGCCCAATGGTCCAATCTATCGGCGCTCCATTCTGGAGAATGATGAAATCAAGAGGTATATTTAGGAGCTGCTATAGAAAGGTCACATCCATCTGAGTTCATCACCCTGTGGGAGCCCGATCATGTTGGTACAGAAGAAGGATAGGAATTGGAGACTCCGTATTGACTATCGGGCACTGAACAAGATCACTGTCCGTAATAGGTACCTAATTCCATGGATTGATGACCTCCTGGACCAATTGAAGGGGGGAAATATTTCAGCAAGATCGATTTGAAGTCAGGATATCACCAGGTACCAATTGAACCCTCCGATGTGTGGAAGACTACCTTCAAATCCAAGGAGGGTCTTTTCGAATGGTTGGTTATGCCTTTCGGATTGACGAATGCTCCTGAAACCTTCATGAGGCTAATGGATGACATCTTGCGGCTGTTCACCAACTCATTTGTAGTGGTATACTTGGATGACATCTTGATCTTCAACCAGAGTTGGGAAGAGCACCTTCACCACATCCGACAGGTTCTCCAAACACTGCGGCAACAAAAGTTATGTGCCAATTTGGAGAAATGCACTTTTGGCATGACCCAGGTTCAGTATCTGGGATACATTATTGATGAACAAGGGATGCATGTGGATCCAGCCAAGATCCAAGTCATTTTGGATTGGCCCTCTCCAACCACTCTAATGGAACTCTGCAACTTTCTAGGTCTTGCCAACTTCTACCGCAGGTTTGTGTTGGGATTTTCTCATATCACTTGGCCCTTGAGTCAAGTCACCAAGGGAGGAGCGAAAGAAAAATTCTTTTGGTCTGAATCTCAACAGAAGGCATTCAAAGAGTTGAAAGATCGCCTCTGCTCAACACCAGTGCTCGCATTGCTAGACTTGCAACAACCATTTGAGGTTGAGACAGATGCCTCTGACCATGCTATTGGGGTAGTCCTTACTCAACATGGGCATCCAATGGCATATCATAGTGAGACACTTTCAGACATAGTCCAGAAGTATCCCTCTTATGACAAAGAGATGTATTCCATTGTGTAGGCCTGCCGACAATGGAAACATTACATTATGGGGAAGGAAATAGTCATCGACACAGACCATCGACCCCTGCAGTTCATATAGACCCAAGGGAAATTGCAGAATGATCGCCATCAGAAGTGGTCCACATACCTGCAACAGTTCCATTTGAATGTCAAGTATAAGAAGGGCAAAACCAATAATGTTGCAGATTGCCTCAGTCGACCACCGATCATGTCATTAACCACTGTGCTCGACTCTTGTGGGCACGAGACTTCTGATTGGCCACTTCTCTACAAAAGCGACCCAGAATTCGGAAACACATACCAGACACTCTTGGAGGGTTGACATGTTCCAGATTTTCACCTCCAGGATACGCTGTTATGCCACCTGGGTCACCTTTGTGTTCGTTCAAGCGAGCTTGCCAAGATGATTTTTGAAGCACACTACAGTCGGGCTGTTGGGCATTTTGGGGTCGAGAAAATGGTGGTAGTACTACAAAAGCATTTCTATTGTCTGAATCTTCGACAGGATGTTGGGAAGTACATCAGATCATGCATTGCCTGCCAAACCGAAAGTCAAGAAGCAAGTCCTCTATACCCTGCTGCCTACCCCTCGTCGACCTTGGGAATCCATCTCCATGGATTGCATGTTAAGACTTCCTTCCACTAAGCATGGAAATGATTGTTTTTTTGTGGTCGTCAACAGGTTCTTGAAGATGGCCATTATGGCGGCCCGCAAGAAGAATATCACAGCAGAAGCCACTGCTAAAATCTTCTTTGAACGAGTGTGGGCACAATTTGGGATTCCATAGTCTATCATCTCAGATAGAGACAGCAGGTTCCTTAGTACATTTTGGTCCAGTCTCTGGTCGATGCTGGACACCAAACTCACTAAGTCCATAGCCTTCCATCCTCAAACTGATAGCCAGACAGAGGTTTTCAACATGATGATTGTACATATTCTGCGCATGTACAACTCAAAGCATCCCCACACATGGGACGAGAGCCTCCCCTATGTTCAGCACAGCTGCAACCGGGCTCTCCACAGCTCGATTGGCCACAACCCTTTTCAGGTGGGCTTGGGATTCCAGCCACTATGCCCCATTGATGTGGCCATGCCATTTACAGCTACTCACGTAGATTCGGCTCATGTATAGTCCAAAACAGATAAGGCAAATAGCTTCATTGAGCACATCCAACATATTCGCCAGCAAGTCCATGACATTCTAGAGAAATCAAATGCTAAGTACAAGTAACGACATGATCAACATCGGGTGCCACACAAGTTTCAGGTGGGCGACAAAGTCTGGTTGCATTTGCAATAGGAACACCTTACCAGAGCCTATCGGAAACTCAGACCACTCCGATATGGTCCTTACACCATTACCAAGGCTGTGGGAGACAATGCATTTGAACTCAGCATTCCCCCATTCCTTGGCCTGCACCCAGTGTTCAATGTGGATCGCCTTCGGCCATACTTTCCAGCCCTACTAGACACATCCGACATTGCAGAACAACTCACGCCCACAGAGTTAAATCCAGATTGCATGGAACAAACTGCAACTAATCGGATCATGGACACACAGATTAAGCACACTCACCAACAGAACATCCAACTATATCGAGTTGTCAAAGCAGGCCAACTCCTTCACCAGGGCAAGTGGCTCACCAGTGACCAAGTTTAGCAGAAGTTTCCTCATCTCATGGAGGAACTCAACACAATGGGGACATTTGCTTCCTAAGGGGGGAGGAATGATCCAGGTGGATATTGGTGGCCACCTGCCAAGTCCACTTCGACCCCCACCATGGTTTCTTTCAGGTTTTCAGTTTCCTTCATTGTAACACAGTTCAGAGGCATGTAGCCACCACATCTCTTCTTAGAGATAAGCTACCATCGCCGTAGCTGTTTATTTCCATTTTCTGTTTGTAAGCATATCTCATTATTTTACATTAATGAAATGAAGTATTATTTCTACTGCATATTTGTGTTGATGGTTATCTCTGTAATGTGTTGTGTTCTTGTTTAAATCCGGATCACTTACAATGCCCAAGTATCTCAATTTTTGTTTCCTTACATTTCAGTTTAGCCCCTTGACAGTCTAAATTTGCAGGAAGAAAGGCCTATGGTAGTCTTTGGACCTCACGTTGAGGAGCAAGACCCTTCCACCCCACCTTTCTATGTCACTCTGGTAGTACATGACTTCCTGAAGCACAATTTCATGTTCGAATTCATAGCTTCTCATAATTTAATGCCATTATCCGTAATGGAGCAACTGGGTCTAGAGATAACCAGGCCCTATAAGGATCTTTATTCCTTTGAATCTAAGAGGGTCAGGTGCTTGGGGATGATCAAGGACATGGTGGTTAATTTGGGCCAAATTCTAGCAAAAAGTGTGGTAATGGATATTGTTATCACCTGGATTGAACCTCAGGCTGAAGGAAGGCAATGCCAGGGTAACCACAAACCATGCTTAGCAAAGTAGCTAGCCCTACTAGGCCGGGAGAGGGCTCTCTCCATAAGGATATCAACCAATATGACTAGATCAGGAAAATGATTTTAGGCTAGGTATAATAACATGAACTTTTGATTGGGTTTTGAAGGGTTTTGTCGGATTAGGAGGAGTTGGACAGTTTAGGTCTAGGGAACTAGGTCGGAATTGCAGGGTGTTCAATGGGGCAAGGTAGGCATAGGCTTTAGCACTCAAGGGGCTTGATGGGAGATGGTTTAGACTGGTGAGAAGCTAATAAGGGCATGTGAAAACCATGGATCCTTCCTAGACTGCATAAAACATGAAATGATGAATGGTTTCCCAAGGCAGAGCACTTATATAATGAATTCTACCTATCAACTTGAAAACATTCAACTAGAAGCAATGAAATGATTAATGGAATACATAAAACACTTTAAAATATGATCACATAAGAAGAAAATATACTAAAACTCATACCACATGGATCCCATAAAAATTACTGCAATTCCTATTAATCTCCTGCCAAACTGCTTACAAAAGGTTTACAATCAAGGTTTGAGCATCCAGCTGAGTCCAATCATCTACAAAGAGAAAAAAGAAGAAGACATAGACAATTATTCAACTTCCTCCCATCCTCAAGGGTCGAATCCATAATATGAGGAGCTAATTTAACTGATACTGAACAAGACACATGAATATAGGCATCTCAACAACTTGCCTCTAAAAGTGAAAAACTGATTCATTTGATTTGAAACTAACTCCTAAAGCAATGAATCTACCCTCTATTACTATTTATCTATCATAATTACATGCCAAGTCATCATTTACAATGGTGAAACAACCTCCATGAGAGAGAATCCATGATCACAATGAAAAAATTGGAAAAATGGCCATCTTGAGAAAAACTGCCTAAAGCGTAGCGCCACTGGCCAGAAGCGCAACACCACCTTTAGTTCCCTTTTGGAGGCCTTCCTAGAAGCCAAATTGATCCCATGATAGTGCATTGGAAAGGTCTTCAAGTCTAATTTCCAAAACACCTGGAATTTCTGCATTTGAATCTCATTTGGCCTCCCAAACATGATTCTCCCAAGACTACTTCTGTGTGACCAAAAAGTGGTAGAAAGGTCATTTTTAGGGTGTTTTTTGACCTTTTGGTGGACCAGTTCTGCCCCCAAAAATTTGAAACTTTCTTGGGTGTTTGTCCTCATCACTCTGAATCCAAAAATGCAAACCATTTATTCATTGGGTTCCCCTAGGAAAAGCGCAATGCTGGTGGTGCTACGCTTCTAGGTAGTTTTTCTGTGTAATAAATTTCAAAATTTGCAATTGACAAAATTTGCTCCAAGTTTTCCCAAAATTAGTGAGAAGCACCATCATCAAGTGCTCTGATGATCCAAGGAAGCTTCAACCAGCATCCTAAGTCTATCCTCCTCCTTTTTGCCTTTCAAGGGCCACCTTAGGCTAGCTTTCATCTTTCTAACCCTCTTATTGCAAATCTTGTTTCGGTTCTTGTAATGATAGGCCATGTGTCTGAGCTTCTCATTGTCTCTATTGGCCTTCCATAGCAGCTTCTCAAGGTGCAGGTTGACTCTCTCAAGTCAAGTCTCCCTATCATCTTCAATCTCCTGCTCAATAGGAGTCAAAGTGACTAGTGTCTCTTTGCCACTTTGTCATTTTACCTTGAGAATTTCCAGCTCCATGAGGACTTGTTTGTCACTCAACTGCTTGTTTTCTTGCTCCAAATATGTGATAACATATTTGGCCCTCTCCAAATTGTCCACCAAAGCTTGTACTTGAGCTTCCCTTTCTTGTATGATGATGTCTTTGATGGTTTCTTCGTCTTGAGCCTCTAAGTCAATGATTTCCACTCCATGATGGGTATACCGTTGCTCCGGCTCATCATGCTCAGTGAAGTCAAAGTCCCTTTCCTCCTCATCATCAAGACTCTACTCTAGCATATTTTCCTTCCCTTTGTGCCGCTGCTACACCTGTACCTGCTGTGTCGATGAAGAAGGAAAAGCCACTTTTACATCCTGTGGAGCTAACATTTTCCTATGGGCTGATGAAGAAGGCAAGGCCCCTTCCACATCCCATGGAGAAAACACTTGCATATTGTCTGCAAATAGTCTCCTTGTGCCCCTTTGACATGTCATGTAAATAGTAACCTCAGTAGTTCTTGTCTCCTTGGCCTCCTAATCTGTTTTCACTTGGCTAGAAGGTCCTCCTACTTCTTGAGACACTGGTGGAGGAATTTGAGGACCCTTGAAAATGTCATGACAAATAAAGGTTTCCCAAGAGATGTTGAAGAGACTAAGATGATGAAGCACAATGATCTTGATTAGGGAGTAATGATAAATACTAGTCATCTGCTAAGGGTATGGCTTTCTCTGGACAATATGAACCATCTTCTCAATATTCTTGAACAAGAAGTAAAGGAGGTTTAACATCCTCACCCTGGTAAAATGCATGAGGAGCCCGATGTGATAGGTGTACAACCTAGAGAACTTGCACTCACAAGTGAAATACTTCATGATGATTTTTATCACAGGGACATACTTGTTTTCAATAAATCTAAAAGGAAAAAGTCTCTTCACCTCATTTCTATGTTGGGGTTTGATATAAGGCTCATAATAGTGAATGCTACCCTAGCAAGAGTCACCCTGTTGTCCTGAAGATGGGCTACAAAAATTCTAGTGAGCTCTGGGTGGTATTGAATTCTCTCTACCTATTCACAGAATTCATAGCAACCAAGGTATCTGAAACATGTGACAACCAACTGAGAGGCCTACAATTCCCTAAGTTTTGATGGCTCTTCTCTGATAATCCTGCCTCCCTTGTGTGGTTTTCTCGGTTTCCTGGCTCTATCTGCTGAAGTGTCACTGCCTGTGTTCTCCTCCTCATAGTCTTGGTCTTCTTGGTCCATGTTTGCAAGGTTGAGGTGTATGAAGGGAATGAGTGAAAGTGTTTTTAGGAATGAGGGGATGGGAGATGAGCTTGTGACTAGGAAATGAATGGAGGAGTAGGAAATGAGGGGGAGGGCTTGTTTGCTTGAGAATTTGCTCTTGGGGAAGAGGGATAAAGGGAATGGGAATGATATGGAATAGGGGTAAAGGGAAAAAGGGATAAGGTGATAGGGGAATAGGGATAGGGGAATTTAGAGCTGTAGGGATAGGTGATAGGATGAACAATGAGGATTTAGGGTTTTAGGCATCATTAGGGAGATTTTAGGGTTTCATATTAAACATGGAAAATGATGCTTATAGATTTGATTTGCAAACCAAAACTGAAGTGAGGGATGTCAACTTACTTGCAAAGATGGAAGGAGAGAGAAATTTGGAGTTTCCTTGAGAGTTTGAGGGTTTTTTAGCTCTCCTGCACAAAGTGCAGTGCCACTGCACAGAAGCGCAGTGCCACCCTAGAAGCGCAGCGCCAGTGTAAATTTACACTGTGAAATTCTGCCAGAAGCATAGCACTGGGCTCAAAGCATAGTGCCAGTCTCCAGAAGCATAGCACCGACCTGCCTTACTCAGAAGCACAATGCCACTCTGCCAAAGCGCAACGCCACTACTCCACAACTCCAGAAGTGCAGCGCCGGTCTCCAGAAGCGCAGTGCCAAGCTTCTTTCACCCAAAACTCACTCAAGCTTGCCTCTTCTTCTCACTTTTTTGACTCCTTGCTTGGAAAATGAGGATAATGAATTTGAAAATGAAATGTGAGAGCTTAAATAGGAGTAGATTTTTATTTTTCATTTGAAAAACCCACTTTCTAATGTTTCTTGTCCTTCTTGAAAACTCTGTTTTAATGCCCTTTTCTTCTTTGTGTCTTTGCAAGTGGATAAATGCTCAACTTGAACTGATTTTTTGCAGTGTTTCTTTGTCTTGCAGCAAGGAGAGATGCTCTGGTGCAGTTGGGAACATTTATTACATATAGTGACTTAAAATTACATAAGAAATACAAATAAACTCAAAATACTCTGTTTTTCACCTCAAAAACATGTTTTTGAGGTGAAAATTACATTAGGATAAAAGATAATTATTCAGTGGCTATGACCTACAAGCCATCATGCTTGACTTATTCATCATCCTCATACCCTTGCTTACCTTTATTTACACAGAAAATCAGGCATCTTGACCTTGGTGATGAAACCCTAAGACCTAATGAAACATGCCCTATGACCTAATGGAATGATGTAAAATTTTTAGTATGGGACCCCTAAAATGAAAATGCAAAGTGAGAATTTTGATCCCTAGTGGAAGTGTGCAGATACTGATACTAACAGATATTGTAGTTGCTGACATCCCAAAAAGGTTTGGTATGATTTTGTCTAGGTCTTGGGGATATAATATTGGAGGGTCCATCAAGCTGGATCTAACTTATGCTACCATTCCTATATTTGGTGGAGAGGAAAGGAGATTGTACAAGGAATCTAGTTTCCTCAAAACAGTGACTAGAGATGATTGTTCAGACAATGCTCATGTGTATACAACATAAAGAGACATCTCCTGCTTCATGCTAGAAGAAGACGAATTCATCCTAGAAGAAACACATATACAACTTGCAGTCCAATTGGACCGGAAATTGAAAGGATGTAGAAAGGTATGGAAGTTGTATTTTGATGGGGAAATTCAAAAGAAGTAAATGGGGTAGGAGTGTTGCTGATATCTCCAGAAGATAACTTAATTACTATATCCTTCAAGTTGGAGTTTGAGGCCACCAACAATGTGGCAGAATATGAGGCACTACTATTGGGCCTGCAAGCGACAAAGAATCTAAATATTGACTGCCTGACCGTATTTGGAGATTCTGAACTGGTAGTCAAGAAGATCAAGGACCAATGCCAAACCAAACACCCCTGGATGAGGGCATACAAAAATGAGGTTTGGGACTTGATTGGAAACTTCTTCTCAGTTTTCAATATAAAATTCCTACCAAGAGATGGAAATCGAATGGATGATTCTTTAGCCATTGTTGCCAGCAACTTCAAGCCACCACAAAATCCTCTGCTTAGGTACGAAATTGAAGTCAGATATAGACCCTTAGTGCCGGACAATGTGAAACACTAGCAAGTATTTGAGGATGATGAGCGGATCAAGTGTTTCATGGAGGTCATTAGGGAATTCTCAAACTCCATGATTGATCGAGAAGAGGAAGAAATAATAGAAGAGAAGCTGACTACATGGGAGGAAAGCCTCACATGACATAAAGTTCTGCAGTTGAATGGAAATGCCATTCCATGAGGTTTAGTTCCTTTGGAAAGGATATTCAAACCAAATGACATGGATTCTAATCCCGCTAAACAAGGAGATGAGGAACATGTAGAGAACTACAACATAGGCTCAGAGGATGAACCTCGGTTGATCAAGTTATCAACCAAGATCCCCCAACATTATAAATAAAGGTACTTAAATATCCTGAAATCTATACAAATGTTTTTTCATGCTCTTATGATCACTTGAAAACCTTTGATGTAAATACTATGCAACATAAGATTACCCTATAGAATGATATGAAGCCCTGTAAGCAAAAACTCAGATAGATCAATCCACTTCTCCTCCCATCCATTAAGAACGAAGTGAAGAAGCTGATTCAAGTTAAGATCATTGTACCCCTAAGGTACTCAGAATGGGATGCAAATCTAGTTCCTGTTAGGAAGAAGAATGGGGAAATGAGACTGTGCATAGAATTTAGGAACCTGAACAAAGATTCTTTGAAGGACAACTACCCATTGCCTAAAATGGACCACATTTTACATAAGGTAGTTGGCTATGCTAGGATGTTAATGATGGATGGGTTTTCAGGATACAACCAAGTGGAATTGCAACCTCAAGATCAAAAGAAAACTACATTCATGACTCCCTGGGGGGCTTTCATGTATGCAAGGATGCCATTCAACTTAATAAATGTAGGAGAAACATTCTAGAGGGAAAAGGAATAACGTTTGTGGGGGAGAAAGACACGTTTGTGGTGGTATACCTGGATGACATCTCTATTTTCTCCAAAACAGATGAAGAACACATTGAGCACCTGAAGCTTACCTTTGAAAAGCGCAAAAATTATGGGCTGTTGGTCAGGTAAATCCCCTCCGCGGACAGAGGCGATCCCACTAGCCTATAACAGAACTAGCCACAAACAAACCACGCTGCTACACAAGTTCCTAGTTATGCATCAAAGGTGAATCAAGAAGACTAACCTGGAGTCCAACGCTATGATTGAAGCAGAGTTGATATCCTCGCTCCCTTGCTCCAACAGATCACAAACGAACACCTGCACATGCAAAGGAAGAGATAGATACCAACATAAAAACTACCAAGGCACAACTATATTTCAGTCAGAAAGGAAATAAATCAACACATCACCATGATAGATAATGAGATTGGAACTATAATAGCAGTCGCTCATCAATTAATAAACAGGAAAAGTTACAACCATTGTTCTGACGTCGACCCTTCTCCTGGCTGGGCGAATAACTATATGTGTCTTGCCATGCATCTCCTCTCCGGTAGCATAACCTCTCTAGCACTCACTAGCATTCCTACAAGAACTCAAGAACTCAACATCTAACACTCCATGACCAATAATCATCACTACTATCACTCAATCACTAAATCACTAGTATTAACACTCTAACACTAGCTTGTCCAATGCATAATGACAAGCTTATATAGATGAAGAAGGGAGGAGGATGTGATGAACCGGGACACCTTTCGCGGATTAGCATTATCCTCAAAAGCCATAAAGATGGATAAAGCTCGACAAAAGACTGATTTTTTATCCTCAGAAAAGCTCCATGTAATGAAGGAAACAACAGTCGGACGTGCGTTAAGGAAAAAAGCACGACTAAATTTGGTTGGCGCGACTGTTGCTCTAAGACAAAGCGCCAATGGTCGCGCCCTCTTTTGAGGATCTCCATCATTGGCGCAGGTAGGATACTGTGGACTTGCGCCAATGGAAAAAGAGCACTTTTTAGGGATGATCTGCAGAAGGTGTCTTCAGGGAACATGGAGTACATACTCAGGGGAACATAATGCAAGTGTTTTTAGCCTTTGTCACTTTTTATAACTCTCGGGATGGGTCCTCCAAGGTACGGCAAGAGGAGTAACAGGGATGGTGACAAATTACTGTGTAACACATGCCCCCTAAAGCATGAAGTCAGAGAGGTGGAGAGGGGTGAAATGCTTTACAAGAACACACATAAGAACACATAAGAGCACATATAGTTACTGCCGCCGAGGAGCTGTATTAAGAGACATGACTGATAGTTCAATTACATGATGTACGTGGTATGGTCGCAGCCATCCATAAGAGAGTATATAAATAATCTGGATCCATAGTATGGACGCAGCCATCTGGTTAGGATCAATGAACTGACTCAGGTATGGTCGCAGCCATCCAGTGAATGAGTCAAGTACCAAGAATCACGCCTGGATTACGACAGACACAATCCAGGGTCTTGCACACCATCTCGACCCGAACAAGAGTACAAGTCCAAGCATGTGAATATATGAGCTGAAGTCGAACATGCATGAACATCGTCTGATTACCAGTCAATAATGGAAACTGTTAACGGACGCGAGAGGTACCATCAATAATGACAATGGCCCTCAAGGTACTATAGGTACAATCTACGGCGTGTGAATCAATGGTCTGAAGTCGAACACCCGTAGAATCATTTGATCGGAGGCCAATGATGAAAACCTCACGTCGAACACGAAGAACCTGCCATTGAGGCATGCAGGCTCCAAGGCGCCGGAAAGGAGTCTCTAGATCAATTCCCTGGATAATGAGTTGAAGTCGACAGGGAGTGACCTTGATCGAAGGTGGGCCATAATGTTTTCCACATCATCGACACGAGACAGAGAGATGAAGTTGTGAATCAAGATTGTGCGAACTATCAGAGGGAGGTTGTTTTGCAGAGGTCAACTTCTCTTGAACATATCGGTGGCACATTAACGGAATTGGCAGTATTTGACATCAATGTATCAAAGGTCATGATGACGAGGCAATGAGTGAATGAGAGGTCAAATAGGGTACCCAAGTCCATGGAAGCAAGTGAAAGATATGAGATGAAATATCCCCACCCCGGACACGAAAGCAAAAAGTGCCATGTTCAAGAGCGACATACTGCCGTTACGGTAATAATTATGGTTCAAAAATTTTCTTTTCTCCCCGCCATTTCTGGCGAGTACCCCAGTTATTTTTAACAATCTTGATGGGGATAGCATATGCTTGTGTTGTGACAAAATCCGATGTCATTAAGTTTTAACGAGTCTGACAAAGGAAAAACTCGGCGCCTTTTCATGTTTAGAGAGTTTGAAAAGACAGCAGAAAAGGAAACTCCAGGGATGTCCTTTTTCGTAAAGTTGTGTCTCTCGGGCCCGAAAAAGTATAAAATAATACCCGAAAGAACCGCCCGATCATTACGATCGAGGAGTACTTTTCATGATTAGTGACTTCAACCTGAAAAAGTAAAAAAGCGGTCAAAACCACGTCGTTTCGTAACCACTAACGGGTTTGAAACAACAAAAACCCGGTAATCTTTTTATGTTTTAACGGTCGACAAAAAGAACTTAAAACGACCGCCCCTTATCACCATTTAACGAGTCAAGAGGAGCGACTCGGCAATCTTTTCCTCTTTAAATGGTCAGAAAAGAGCTGAAAGCGGACCTCCATTTTTATTTTCTTTAACGAGTCAAAAAGGGAAAAATACTCGGCAATCTTTTCATATTTTACGAGTCAGAAAAGAGCGTAAAGGCGACTCGTCCTGAAGGAACGAGTGGTATAAGGGATAGCAACTGGTTCTGGTAATGGTGGAACTCACTTGAAACACGTAAAGGTTAAGAGGATGGCTAATAAAACCACTCATCGCTGCGGTTCCTCAGGAAAGGAGAAACAACCAAGTGAAAGCATATGATCGGCCAAAAAGATGGTGGCGATGGAATGAAACAACCAAGGCTCATCTAGCAAGATTTAGCAGATAAAAGGCAATCATGGGATGTAAATGGGTTCATTTTTACACAAGCTTGAACCATAGAGAACTTTGCTTGTTAAAATTTTTTGTTGCATGCCCCCAGCATGATCATACAAATCGAGGTACATGCCCCCCAAGTTTCATGGCATTCACGGAGTGGATGGAATGAAGGTTTACTTGGAAAGACTCGATTTTGAAGGAGGATGCATGCCCCCCGGGCTTCAGTCACGCGCCCGGGTGAGCTGCCGTCATCAGAATGACGGGGTGTGTGCTGGGGCATTTCTTGTGGAAATAAGACCATTTAGGAATGGCAGATGACTATATGTGAAGTGTGAACCGGGGAATGAAAGTTGGTCTACGACTTTGATTGTTCTTCCTTCATGCGGAAAACACATCACTCTGAAGAGTGAGGACACAATAGCACGTATGCGATAAATATAGTCTCGTCCAAGGAGTAAATTGTAATCTAACGGACCTTGGACTACCATGAGACCCATTTGGATAGTCTTCCCTTCTAACGTGATAGGTACATTGGGAAGAATTCCTAAAGGTCGAGTGATTTCTCGATGGAAACCTATAAGGTTTCTCATCTCAGGCAGAAGCAGTGGGGAACCAAGTGCTTCCCAAGCTGTTGAAGAAAGGATACTCACAGGAGATCCCTCATCAATATTTGTACCAGCCATAACCATGCGGTAGACTTGGAATATAATTCGAAATGGTATGGAGGCTGGTAACCGAGGATTAACTAGTTGATCCCAATTGAAGGAAACAACTAGGTTGCTTGGAGGTGGGACTGGATAGATAGCCGGATATGATTCTAATGGACTTTCTTCCTGGTGTGAAGGAATGAGAGGGATGCTCACTTGATCATTAACGTCTGTGTCAATGAATAGAATTTGGACGGTGGGTTCTTCATTCTTGGTAGTGATAACATCATCTGAGGAGGTAACTTCTGAAGGCGAAACCGGGTCACTTGTAATCCAGACCGTTTGACTGTTGTCTGGTTTGGATTCAGATGTAGGATCATCTAGGGTTGGAAATTCTGAAAGCAAAACCGGGTCACTTGTAAGCCGGACCTTTTGACTTTTGTCTGGTTTGGATTCAGGTGTAAGATCATCTAGGGTTGGAAATTCTGAAAGCAAAACCGGGTCACTTGTAAGCCAGACCTTTTGACTTTTGTCTGGTTTGGATTCAGGTGTAAGAGCATCTAAGGATGGAACTTCTGTAGGCAAAACCGGGTCACTTGTAAGCTGGACCTTTTGAAAGACCGGGTCACTTGTAAGCTGGAACTGTGGACTTTCGTTTGGTTTGGACTCAGATGGTTCATCTTTGATGATCAAGTGGTGCGTAGATGATGAACATAAATCACTCGTTCTGACCAGGGACTGGTCTGGAGCAGGCGGAGCACAGGTAGGTTCAGGAAGAGAAAGCTGGACCAAAGAGGAATCATGTTTGATCACTTGGTTAGTGGAGAGACGCTCTGCAGTTGTAAAAAGACGCTGATATCCAGCGGGTAGTTGGGGTAAGGGATCCGATAGACTTTCCAAAAGACGGGAAGCTTCATTCATAAGTGGACAAAGGCGAAGGAGATGATTACCTTCACAAAGTCGACAAGGGAAACGAACCTTCCCTTTTCTGTTACCAACTAGTAAGGTATCATCGATTTGCGACAGTAAGGGGTGAGTCGGGTCATGGGACCATATGTCTAGGATCCTGGGAATGCCAGGACAACCAGAAAGAAAATGGTCCCCTTTGCATAATCGACAAGGAGACCGAAGCTTCCGCGGAGGAGCAGAAGGTGGTTCCACTTCTGATAGATTTGTGGTAGATACGACCTTTCCCTTAGGTGACTTCTTCTTTTTGGTCTTCTTCTTCTTCTTCTTAGCAACCTGGTTAGTGAAATCCAAGGTTTCACCAGGAAAAGTAGAAGATGAGGACGCAGCAATAGGCGAAGAAGGGAAGGGGTCCACCTTAGAATCAACATGGTGTTGTTCGGGTGGAGGAGGTGGTGGTGGGACAGGAGTCATCACTCTTGAGACCACCGAGTTTGAAAACAACCATATGGGTAAACCAATGGTCAACCCAGGCAAAGACAATGTTGCGATATATTGAACGCCAACATTTCCAACAGAAGGAAATGGGCGAGGGTTCCCATCAGGAGGAACACCTTGGCCGGTGGGCACCGGAAAGGCTGCCATTGAACGAGAAATAACCCTACTCAAGCTAACGCAAACAAAATCTAATTGGGTAGATGTTATCGTGGCCAATAATTTTTAAGACACTGAACTTAACCTTTTCATTTTTTAAGAGTCGAGAAAAGGATAAAAGATGACTCTAGTCTCCTTCGAATATTTAATGAGCACGAAGTGACAAGACGCTCACAGGCACCTTTTCGTTTAGGGAGTCCGAAAAGGATCAAAAGTGACTGCTCTGGAATTCTAGGTAGAGGGTGTGCCAAACTTTTCGCAAAACCACAGAATACTTTTTAGGGTACGGGTGGTCGATCTTCGTGAATGCTGTGTTAACTGCATTGCGAATCATAGGGCGGATGACACGGCTTCCTATGGATAAAGGCTTTATTCCTATAGGGGTCTCCCAATATATACTCGACGGTACGTGGGAGCACAGTCTGTATTGGCAGCTGTCGTTTCACCGTGGAGGAATCACCCAACCACTCGACGATAAACTACCAGGTTTAAAGACGCCGGAACACGTCTCTAACCTAGACCTCTAGAGTGTTTGCGTTATGTTCCAATGCGTTGTTATGTTCATTGAGTTCATTTTAAAGTTTATCTTTGATTATGTTTCAGTTTTTTGGTCCTACCATATGTGATGTCTCAAAAATTTCTTACATGCAAACTATATGCCAAAATTAAATCATTTGATTCGATGAATTCTATCTATAGGAGGGTTGAGATCTTTTTCACAAACGGAACGATCATTTCAACAAACAACAAAGATCCTAATGCAGCTAATAACAAGAAACGAAATTTTGTCTTTTTCTTTTTAATAGCAACAAATAACAATAATTGCTAACTACTATGATGCAAGAGATTTTTTTTTTTTCTTTCCTTTAAGATAACATGATGCATGTAAACAAATTCTAAGAGATATACACAATCCAAGTTCAGTCAATGAAATAGAACCAATTCTGAAACACTAAAATGAACCATTCAAGCAAGGAAAAACACAAAGACTAGTGAACTCCAACGAGGCTAGAACTGAAGTATTCAGAGTATAGAAGATCAAGCTTTAACAAAGCACTGGAAAGGTGCAGAACACAACCAACAAGTTGACTAGATAATCAAGAGATCGAAACTTCCCACAGAAGGCTAGACATGCAAAGTCACTAGATATCCTAGGGCTGAGACGAAAATCAATAGAAATGAGCAAACAGCTGAGGGATACAGGTTAAGACCAGTCAAGCAGAGGTTCAACACAGTTCCAGAGGCTGAAAGAGATATATAAAGAGACTGAATGAGCTTTCCACCCACACACAGGCAAAATTTACAGAGCTGGCGCGACTGTCAGCCTGCAACTTGCGCTACCACAGGATTGGCGCGAGTTGCTTTTGAGCAACATGCGCCAACTGGCGCGACTGTCAGAGAAATAACCGCGCCAATTAAGCTTGCCAACTAGAAAAATAAATGATACGACCTCAGGTCGGGTTGACAGTGCTCAAATGGGTCAAACAGTAAAGAATAAACTCAAAACTGACTCAAGAAGCTCATTCACTCAAGCAAGCAGAAGAAAATCAACATGCAAGACAAAAATCAAATAGTTATCTCCCCAGCGGAGTCGCCAATTTGTTGGTCAGGTAAATCCCCTCTGCGGACAGAGGCGATCCCACTAGCCTATAACAGAACTAGCCACAAACAAACCACGCTGCTACGCAAGTTCCTAGTTATGCATCAAAGGTGAATCAAGAAGACTAACCTGGAGTCCAACGCTATGATTGAAGCAGAGTTGATATCCTCGCTCCCTTGCTCCAACAGATCACAAACGAACACCTGCACATGCAAAGGAAGAGACAGATACCAACATAAAAACTACCAAGGCACAACTATATTTCAGTCAGAAAGGAAATAAATCAACACATCACCATGATAGATAATGAGATTGGAACTATAATAGCAGTCGCTCATCAATTAATAAACAGGAAAAGTTACAACCATTGTTCTGACGTCGACCCTTCTCCTGGCTGGGCGAATAACTATATGTGTCTTGCCATGCATCTCCTCTCCGGCAGCATAACCTCTCTAGCACTCACTAGCATTCCTCCAAGAACTCAAGAACTCAACATCTAACACTCCATGACCAATAATCATCACTACTATCACTCAATCACTAAATCACTAGTACTAACACTCTAACACTAGCTTGTCCAATGCATAATGACAAGCTTATATAGATGAAGAAGGGAGGAGGATGTGATGAACCAGGACACCTTTCGCGGATTAGCATTATCCTCAAAAGCCATAAAGATGGATAAAGCTCGACAAAAGACTGATTTTTTATCCTCAGAAAAGCTCCATGTAATGAAGGAAACAACAGTTGGATGTGCGTTAAGGCAAAAAGCATGACTAAATTTGGTTGGCGCGACTGTTGCTCTAAGACAGAGCGCCAATGGTCGTGCCCTCTTTTGAGGATCTCCATCATTGGCGCGGGTAGGATACTGTGGACTTGCGCCAATGGAAAAAGAGCACTTTTTAGGGATGATCTGCAGAAGGTGTCTTCAGGGAACATGGAGTACATACTCAGGGGAACATAATGCAAGTGTTTTTAGCCTTTGTCACTTTTTATAACTCCCGGGATGGGTCCTCCAAGGTACGACAAGAGGAGTAACAGGGATGGTGACAAATTACTGTGTAACATGGGCTATCCCTGAATCCCAAGAAATCTCAGTTCGCTTTGAGCGAAGGCAAGCTGTTGGGGCACATTGTAACACAGGAAGGGGTCAGGATCGATCCTAAGTGTGTGGAGGCTTCAATCATATTTCCCTGCCAAAGAATAAGAAGGAGGTCCAAATATTCTTAGAGAGGATTAATTTATCAAGAAGGTTTGTGCCTAACTACGTAGAAATGGTAAAATGCATTGTAACTGAAATGTTGAGAAACGAGAATGAGGTAACGTGTAGCCTAGATTCCCAAGAATCCTTCTCTAGAACGAAAAGATCTTTTGCAGAGGCTCTAGTGCTAGTAAGCCCAGACTATTCGATGCCATTTTACATCTTTTCATTTGCCTCCCCACATACTATAACTGTTGTATTACTTTAGAAAAACAAGGTAGACCATGAGCAACCCATAGCTTTCTCCATCTAGGTATTACGGGATGATGAACTAAAATATAATATATTGGAAAAGAAATCATATGCTCTAGTCAAAGCTCTGAAGGTTTTTAGAGTCTATGTGTTACATTCGAGCATCGTGGCTTATGTCCCAACAACAATAGTGAAGGACATCCTAGTAAAAGGAGACAACGAGGGTAAAAGGGGTAAGTGGATTGCAAGAATCCAGGAGTATGACATGGAGGTAAGACCCACAAAGGTCATTAAAGGAAAAGGGCTAGCTAAAATCCTATCAGAGTCAAATTGTCAGGCATTAGGGATAAATATATTAATAGAAGAGGGTGAAGAGGGGACACAACCCATGATCTAGACTGCAGTCCAAAAGATTCATATCAAATATGAAACTTCAGCCTGGTATCAAAATATCATCCACTATTTACTATTTCTGAGATGCCCAACAAAGGTGGAAAAATCCAAGTACAGAGAATTGAGGGCTCAAGCCCAGAAGTTTGTTATATCTAATGGGAAACTGTACTAGAAAGACTCAGTGGGAGTGTTACTGCTATGTTTGGTTGAAACAGAAATGCAAAGAGTGATGGATGAGTTCCATAGTGGCGTTTGTGGGGGGCACTACAGCTGGAAGACCATTGTGCATAAGATACTTAAAGTAGGGTTCTATTGGCCCATGCTATTTGGAGATGTCCATTCTTATGTTAGGGCCTGTCAGTAGTGTCAAGTATTTGCTAAAAAGTAAAAATTGGCTCCACTCCCTTTGATCCCTGTTATTATAGAAGAACCCTTCATACAATGGGGACTAGATTTCATCAGGGAAATACATCCTCCTTCCAATGGCCAACACAAGTGGATCCTCATTGCCACACACTACTTCACCAAATGGGTAGAAGTAGTGCCAGTCAAGAATGCAACTGACACTGTGGTTATGAAATTTTTGGAGGAGAATATCTTGGCTAGGTTTGGTTTCCCTGTGAAGATTGTGATGGATAATGCCCAAGATTTTAAGTCTGCAAATTTTAACACATTCTGTTAGAAATATAACATCGTATCTGACCATTCCACCACTTACTATCCTCAAGGAAATGGGTTGGCTGAGTATTCCAACAAAACAGTGGTGAGAATCCTCAAGAAGACAATTGCAAAAAGTCAGAGGAATTGGGACTCTTAGCTGAAATTCACACTATGGGAAAACCAGGTCACTCCAAAAATATCCACAGGTAAATCCCCTTTTTGAGATGGTTTATGGAAACGCTGTTGTATTCCATATTCAACTTGATAGGTCAGTGGCTAAGATGCTACAAGATGCAGAAGACGAACCCAACTCTCTCACTAGAAGGATACATTAATTGGTGGATCTTTAGGAGACCCGAGAACAGGTAACTCACAGGTTGGACAACTACCAACAAAAAATGAAGTCCCTATTTGATAGGAAGGCCAAATAAAAACCTCTTCATCTAGGAGATCTAGTTCTAAGGTGGGATGCAAGAAGAGAAGACAAAGGCAAGCACAAAAAATTTGACCCCTTATGGTTTGGGCCCTTCAAGGTTGTTGAGACAAAGGGAAACACCACTTTCTTACTAGAGAACTTAGAGGCTGAAAAGCTTGAGCTATCTGTAAATGGGCAGTTCCTCAAATTATACTTCCAACACTAAAAGGTCCATCCCTCACCCATTGTACATACCGGTGAGACATTGTAAAAAATTAGTTATACTTTCAGTCCTTTACATTTCTGTTTTTTCTTTTATATACTTGAATGAAATAACTCCATGCCCAATGGATAGAAGGCCACTAGTCTACAAGTTATCAACACCTTGCTAGCAAGGCACTATCCCCAGGTGAAGCCAATGTTGTCACTCTCTGCAAAATTTGTTTTCAGCTATTAAAAGGGTGCAATTGAACAAAAGTTTCCAGCCATATTTAAAGCCATATAATTAGTCAAATATTAATTGGACCTGCTCCAATGGATGATGCTCAGAATTAACTTCCAATGACATAAATAACTCCTCAAATGGACCCTGGAATTAGAAGTTATGGTAGATCAAAGTTTCCTTTGAAAAATGGAAGCCAAGGAGAAAATGTCTTAAGGAAGAATCCCACAAATAAGAGATCGAATGTTCTAATGCGCGACGCATGATATGATAGAACCAAATCGCCGATATGCGATTAGTGATTGTCAATATTGGTGATCAGAAGCATAGTGAATAATTCATATCGTAGGTTCCAGTGATCCCGCATATCGATGATCGTAAGCATCAAAGGACCAACAACAGAGAAAGGTGTATCAATGATCATCGATCGTCGATATCACAAATTGGAAATCAGAGGTTCTGAATATTTGCAAATGACCATTATAAAGAAAATTCTGGGAAAAGGGTCAACAGTGTAGAATTTCTGGGGGACCTAAAAGAAAATTTACAAAGGAAATCAGTGAAAAAATTAGGGGCAGGTGGGCCTTTTCTCTCTCCTCCAGGGGGGCCATGTGGCAAAATGCTATTGGATATGATAATAACATGAGGATGTTGACGTCACCATTGATGTGGCTGTATGGAGGACACGTGGCATGCTGATCTGGCATATTTAGGGGTCTTATGGGGGCATATCTGGGTGAGACATGTCACCCCTCAAGAAGTGACATGTAGCAGTGATGAAATCACCAATTGGTGATCAAAGATCGAGAGTAGCAACATATTGTGCATCAAAAGGCTTTCGCTGATAGCAAACCTCCAACTGGGGTGATCCGATATAGGGGTTGGCCAGTAGTCACATAAAGGGCCAAATAACCAAGAACTAAGCATGAAGGGTGATTGGCGATCACAAGTTTTTGGAGGTCACACCATTGGCGTGGCTTGGAAATCACTGATGTGCCAATTACGATATTCTAGGTGGGCCCAATGGGTGATTGATGCTCATAATGTTGCAGAGGTTGTTCAATGTAAAGGTCGAGGATTCCGTCGATATGTGGGATTTCATTTAAAATAGGAAGGAGTCTCCTAGACATGCGTCCAAAGGTCCTAGCACCTTAGGACTAAGCACCCTGTCATAACCCCCAGTCATATGATGAAAAAGGGGGAAGGGGTTCAAATAAAAAGAGGCTAAGGTGGATCAGAAAGCGTCGTTCTGTAAGAACTTTTAATATAAAAGTCCTGATGAATTAATGTCGCGATAATGGAATACAAAGCCTTAAAGACGTAGTGGTTCGACAGTTGAGGCATTAAAGGAGGACATGGAGAATTTAGAAATTGGCATGGGCTGACCCTGTAAAGCACCTTGTGACAAGAAATCAGGGTCAACACAGATAGTATAAATGAATGTATGGAAGATTAGAAGGACTTAATGATTCAACATGGATCTCCATGCAAAGGGAAGACGAAGTACTGCCCAGATGACCTCTGTTTTTGCACCTCGACATTAAACTAACAGTCAAATCGCTCCTGGATCTGGAGAATGAGTGATTCAAGTAGGAAAGTCAGAAGCTATAGGAAAAATCCGAGTACCAGAAGGGGAAGATCATGACCAAGCAGTGACTTGATCAATGGTGATCCCAAGGATGGGCATGGAGATATTTTGTTGAAGTTTTCATCTAAGTTGTTGACTTGTTTTGTTATTATGTACTTTGTTGCAATTTAATGAAGAAATTAAATATTTTGTAGTCATTTTTGGGCCACAGATCCATCCCAGGCTGAGACAACTAGTCGATCTGATAGTTGAAGCTTAGCTGAGATATTTTGTTGTAACTACTGTTCAATGCTCCCCTCTCTAGATAAATAGAGGGAAGCAACACTTAACAAAGGTTCATAATTTTTGGAAAGAAACTCCTGAGTGGATCCTTTTCTTGTTTCACAAAGGAAATTGTATGAATATTGATGTATGCACTCTATCAGATAATTTAATAGAAGAATTGTGGTGATTCCGACTCATTGATTTGCAATATGTTTTTCCCTCTTAGTATTTTCATATATGTTGACATTATCCTCAAATTGCATGTAAGTAGCAGCTAGATATATTTCCATTATATGCAGATTCACTTAAGTCAAGTCATTGATAAAGAATGTTTGTATTGACATGGTGATAAGATCTTTAAAAGGTGCTCCATGCATCTCAACATCTCATAAACCTTTCATTACTCTCGTTTTCCTCTAAATCCATAGATATAGAATCCTTAAAGTCTAAGCTATGTTTTGATGGATTTTCTCTCTATTGTATTCTACTATTCCATCTCCATCAACAGTTGATTTACTGCAAGTTTCAATCTTCTTTGGCCACCACTGTTTAGGTATTACTCCCTATGGAATTCTTTACACATGCTACTTCTTACATTGTGCTTTCATGAACAGTTCTGAACCAACCCTATTCAAATTATTTGTGACAAAAAACTATTAGTATTACAAGCCCTTAAGATAAATCTACTAGCACTAAAGATTTCCTAGGCACTGGTCTATAATCAACCCAGAGTCTGTCTCTAGGAGGATTTTCATATCCCCTGAAGCACTGCTACTACATGTGCTAGAATCAGCCACAACAGATCCCAAAACCGGGACTACCACATTGATTTCAAATTATATTCATTTCACTGTTACAACACATATATATACATGCTGAAGCATTCATAAACCCCAATCCATTAACCCTGGATGAGAACATAACTATAGTTCCCTTGACCGGATCTAGAAAATACCATGGGCAAAAAACCATCATGCCCAAAATACCATGGGTAAAAAACCATCATGCCCGGACCCCATGTAGAGGGGGCTACCACTCCCCTACAAACCCCCCGATAGGGGGGGCTTGCGCCCCCCGCTGTGACCCCCCTGCTGTGCTCGGCACAACAAAGGGAGGGATACCGCCCCCTAACCCCTGCTTTGCGTGTGGATCTAGTCATGAAAAGAATATAACACACACCCTACAAGATTCACCTGTCAAACAATCATCACAACCTATAGGCCACTTTTCATCAAATTTTCAAACTTGACCAATATCAACCATAAAATGAAGCATTGAATCTGAGACACTATCACACTACAAATCAACTAAAATTTTGATGCATCAAATCACTGAGTACAAAACCCAACTAGAAACAAAAAACATTAAATTATGTATGCAACTGTACTGAATAAGACTCAAATATATACACAAATTTTGTGTATAAAAATTTCGTACAATTATTAGAATACTGAATACTGGTTCATTAATCACTGAACATACATAGACCATTTCACCAGTTAGAGATTAGTGAACCAATAACAAATTTATGATTCAATTACAGACCATAGATCGTAGACCCAATCAAACTTTTGTATCATTATACTGATCAATTCAACCAAGTCACCTCAATCTTCACTGTACAACATAGATCATCTTGATAGAGACATCATCGACAAACAAAAAAAATTAAACTAGACAACATCAACTATAAACATCAATCATCAGATCAAATCCTAGTTTGTGTATGTGACTTCCATAAGGAATATCAATGTATGTACGCTCTTACAATGCACAACACCCACATATAGATCAACACATACTGAGAATTATTTCACAGAGAGTTTACACAACTCTTAAGAGATGGATTTGCATATGTACGTGACTAAGCCCAAACATGCTCTCTTATAAATCTGAAAATTTTCGCTGCAAACACAATTTCACTTTCTGTAACCTATACTGTCAATACTACAAATTTTTGAATAAATCATTTAGATCACAGTATCATAGTTTCATCAATATTACCTACTCGGACATTTGTAGCAAGTAAATCAATCAAGCATATATGTCAACATATTTCAGATCTTTGTGTCTTATTCTTGCTCTTTGGTGCACACCTATTTTAGATCAAATCATTCATAGGCAACTAAATACTTGCACACCTAACACTTTAATCTCCATCTCCTTATATAGCTTTAGCCTTAGCCAATACCTTAGGCCAATCCATTAGTAATTCCATTCACATTATTTGACAAGATCAAATAACCGTTGCTGCTTCCATTACTATGGGCTAATACCATGGTAATGACCCCTGGTACTGAAATTACCATGGTGCAGATTCTGTATGTGATTTTCTCTCATTGGACTTACGTATGTACGCAACCCTTCTGCATAGGATCCCCGTATACTTTTCCAAACTTCATATTTAACATTCATCTCTCTATGAACTATCATTTCTCTTTTCATATCACCTATAGCATCTATATCAGTCTACATAATCATAATGTTGACATCTTTATCAAGTAGGTTTCTATCAATACATTAGCCATAATGCCAACAATCTCCCCCTTTGGACTTGATGGAAACCAATTTGGTTTTTGGTCACCATATGTAAACACCTGCAAACAAACCTATAAATACCAATACTTCTTACAAATATTCCCCAAGTATTATTCTCCAAACACCAAGCTTCCCTCCCCCTTTGGCTTCAAGGGAAAAGGGTTAAGCAAGTCGGAATGACAACTTCTTTCCCCGTTGGTAGAGAGGGTCACTATAGGTCTGATCTGTTGAATATGAAAACTACATGCTAACCATGCTCCCCCTGAGCATATGCTAAACCTTCTAAAGATATTCAAGACTGTATGACTGAACAATGACCTTTCTTATGACCAATGACTCATTATTACATCAATCACCTAACGCAGCGGGGTTACATATTTGACCCAATCATTACAGCAATTGTGAAAAATAACGGGATTACATAAAAAACATGACTTGATCCCAATAACCCATACATGACTGAGTATTACATTGACTACATCATGGGCCATGACCTTTACATCATGATACATATATTCCATATATAACCAAAATTAGGATCTCAACAATGAGGTCGTAAAATCATAATAGTCATTAGAAACCACCATATACCATATAGGAACTTGCAACATGAATATTTGATAGAAGTAACATAAAAGAAACATGAACATCCTCATCATCATTGTACCAATCATAAATACTGATCATATTAGACACATCCTCTTCATTAAGCATGTCAATAGATAACTTTATAATTTGGAATCCATGCATAATTGATAACGAGTGACAGAACAACAATATATAAATCTCCAACAGTTCAGTAGAAGTATCTAAACATTAGCAAAGATATACAACAAGACATGTTTATGGAAACATAATGCCAACAAGGGACTTTAGGGTTATAATAGTTTCTCCCCTTGAACCAAAATACTACAAAAAACCAATGTCAAAAACAAAAGAACAAACATGAAATGGTGAATCCATATAGGAGCCCCCCCTAAATCTGTGCCATTTTTATCAAAGACTAAGATGTACATGCATCTGTCTAATTTAGAAACCACATACATACGCGAATTTCCTTCACATCATCCACATACATAAAGTAAATTGTAGTAATTTGCAGTCACAACTCCCCCTGAACATGACATACATGTTAGAAAAATTAGCATAGTGATGAAGCAGGAATCATTCCTAATTTCTGTCTAATATATTCAAAGGAATCACATGGAATGTGGCTTTGTAAATATGTTTGCAACTTGTTCCTTTGAAGGAACATACTCTAGTTTGACCTTTTTTTCAAGCACTTGTTCTCTTAGAAAATGATATTTGATTGTAATGTGCTTGGTTTTTGAGTGCATGACAAGATTCTTAGAGATACTTATGGCACTATTATTGTAATAGAGAATAGGTATAGGTTAAGGAAAAGTGACCTGAATGTCCTGAAACGTTTGGATCATCCACAGAAGTTGAGTACAATAATATGCAACAATAACATATTTTTCCTTAGCAGTAGATAAAGCGATGGAGATTTGTTTATTGTTGAACCATGAAATCAAGGCGGGTCTCAAATAAAATGCTCCTCCACTATTACTCTTGCGGTCATCAATATTACTTGCCCAATTTTCATCTGTGTAAGCATGAAGTCTAAAATCTATGTTTTTGGGGTACCATAGACCAAAATATTGTGTTTCTTGTAGGTACTTGAGTATAATCGTCCAACAATTACAACTGCATGCATAATGTCTAGTCTTGTACTTGTAAGGTAGAGCAAGCTGGCAATCATAGATTTGTATTCTGGTTGATTGAATGAAGGAGAATCACCATTTTGACTAATATTGCAACCTGTTACCATTGGTGTACATATTGGCTTGCAATCTTCCATTCCATATTTCTTCAAAATCTGTTTGAGATACTTGGTTTGAGAAAGAAAGATACCATTCTTAGTTTGTTGAACTTGAAGACCAAGAAAGTATGTTAGTTCACCAAGTAGAGACATTTCAAATTATTGCTGCATAACTGAAGCAAATACTTCACTCATAGATTCTACATTGCTTCCAAATATGATGTTATCTACATAAACAAAAGCTATCAAAAGTTTATTTTTATCAATTTTGATATATAGGTTTCTATCTATAGACCATTTTTTGAACCCTTGTTGCTGAAGGTACTTGTAAAGACAATAGTACCATTCATGAGGAGCTTGTTTTAATCCATACAATGCCTTCTTAAGTTTGCACACAATATTTTTATCATTTTTGAGAATGAACCCTTCAGGTTGTTCTATATAGACCTCTTCTTATAGAACCCCATTTAAGAATGCAAATTTAACATCCATTTGATATACCTTAAAGTTACGAAAACTTGAAAATGCAAGAAAGATTGTTATAGATTTAAGTCTAGTTATAGGTGAAAATGTTTCCTCAAAGTCTATCCCTTCCTGTTGAGCATAGCCTTTGCATAAGACTTGCTTTGTTTCAAATTACTTCTCCATTTTCATTCAGTTTGTTTTTGAGCACCCATTTTGTCCCAATAATGTTTTTATCATAAGGCATTGGTACTAATTCCCATGTATGGTTCTTTTCTATTTGATCAAGTTCTTCATGCATTTCCTTAACCCAAAATTCATCTTTGCTTGCTTGATTCACATTTTGAGGTTCAATTATGGATAGTAAGGATAAGTAACTAGAAGTTCCAACAAGAGTTCTTCTATTTCGTATTCATGCTTCCTTTTCACCTATAATTTGAGATTCAAGATTATTTTTATGAATATACCTTGAAGGAGTCTTTTATGATGTATCCATATCTTCATTTCCTTATTCTTATGCTCATCTATTTCCTTCTCCTGCAACATTTTGGCTTGTACTAGGGAGAGGTTCATCATCTGCTGATTCTTCTCTTTGGTACCTATGGATGCTTCAACAATTAAAACATCTATGCATTAAAAAATATTTTGAAGCCTTTTATTATAGCATTTATATCCCGTGTTTCTAGAAGAGTATCCAAGAAGGATTCCTTCATCAGCTCTAGATTCAAAATTTCCAAGCTTATCATCATTTATATTTATGTAACATTTTCTTCCAAAAATTCTAAAGCGTTTGACAGTTTCAAGCTTACCATACCATAGTTCATATGGAGTTTTATCATTGTTTACTCAAACATGAGCTTTGTTAAGAATATTCACACCTATGTGTGGTGCTCCCCCCTAGAAGGTATGTGATGTTCCTAACTCATCAAGCATGACACATGCCATTTGTTGGATTGTTCTATTCATTCTTTCTGCTACTCCATTTTTTTGAGGAGTCTTAACTATAGAAAATTGTCTTTTGATGCCATGATGTTCAAAGAAATTGAAAAACTCATCTGATATAAACTCTTCTCCTCTATCATATATAAGACATTTATTTTCACATCTAACTCATTTTCTACCAGAGCCTTGAATACTTTAAATTTATCAAATGCTTCATCTTTATGTTTTAGTAACCCAATCCAACGCATTCTTGAAAAATCATCAATGAATAATATGAAGTATTTTTCACCATGAGGATATTTCTTTCTCATATGACAACACAAATCATTATGAATAAGTTCAAGTGGCTTACTTGAAGTACCTTCTTTAGCATTAAACTAAACTTTGGTTTGCTTACCAAATTGACATGATTTGCAGATGCTATTTTTAGGTGGAGAGATGTTGGGAAAGTCACAAACTACTCCCATTCTACTTGATTTATATAATTGAGAAAAGCTAAGGTGTCCCAACCTTTTGTTACAAAGCCAACTTTCATTAGATTTGCTTAAGTAACAATGTTCTTGGCCACCTTCCAAGATAGAGATATTTCCTATAGTTCTTGTTCCCTTTATTATGATCTTACTTGTGTTCATATTTCTTACCACATAATTCTTTGATCTAAAAACAACTTCATGCCCTTGGTCACACATTTGACTAACACTTAACAAGTTATGTTTTAATCCATTAAATAAAACATCTCTAGACTTGACCTTTTCCTTTAACATCATGGTTCCTTTCCCTTTGATAGCAACATGTGAGTTATCACCAAAAGTTACATTCTTTTCTTTCTTTATTTCATTAAAATAATTAAAATTATCTTTGTCACCTGTCATATGCTTTGAACATCCGTTATCAATGTACGAAAACTTTTATTGATCTCCTGCATTCGAAGATAGACCACAATTTTCAGAGTATGTAGTTTTCTTTTTCCATACCTTATGGTGTTACTGTCTTCTGCTCATGCTGGTAAGATGGTCCCATTCTTCTTCTGCATTCAATTTCTTTATGACCAAATCTATTGTAAATAGAACATTAAATCTAATATTGAAGAGGTGAGAAAACATTATAAGAATATTTCTTTGCCCAAATCTAATTATTTTATTTTCCTTCTTCTCTAGTCCTATGAGTTTTATAAGCAACACACTGAACAATTTTGTGACCAAAATTATGACAAATGAATCATTGACCATTGAAGTAGGAGTACCTAGAAGTATAATACCTTCTTGAGTAGCTTTCCCTTTGATTATGGTAAGGTTGTTTTTCTTGAGAGGTATTTGATCCTTCATTCTTTTGCTGAGAACTATAATTTTGATGATTGCTTCCTTTTACTGCATTGAGGTAGCTTCCTGTACATCTTTCAGAAGATTTTATAGTTTTTGCTGATTCACCACTTGAATTGTATCCAAGACCCATCTTGATTAGAGGATAGCATTGCACTTTGATGATTTCTTATAAAGTATCAGATCCTTTAGAAAATCTAATATTTAGAGCCTTTCTTTTCTCAAGATCCTTTCTTAGACCCACTATTTCAAGTTCTAAATTTTCACAATGCTTTTGTTTTTCTAGAACTTGTTTCTTCAAAACTTCTTCAACTAATTTAGCTTCTTCTAGATGGATTTTTAGCGGAGTTATTTGTTCAACAAGAGTAATTTCCTTACATATATCTTTTTATTCTAGAGCATCCATAAAAACATCATCAGATTCATCTACACATTTTTCTTCTAATGCCTCATAAGAAATTGACATCTTGATCAGATTCAACATCCTCATTATTATAAAAATATTCACTATCTTCGTGAGTATAAAATTTTTTCTTGTTATCAAACCTTACTTTAACATCCCCTTTTGAAGAATTATGCCCTTTTTCTTTATTTTCTTTATAAGGACATTTAGCAACATAGTGACCAACCCTTCCACAGACAAAACATTTGAAAGGAAGCTTACCTCTAAACTTTCCAGTTCCTACTTGGAATTTCTTCACAAAATTCAATTCTTCTTCGTCTGAAATGTATTCTGTTTCCTTAAGCTCTTCCTTTTACTTCCCTTTGTATGTAGATTTCAATGTTGCTTCTATGATATTTGATGGACCCCCTTTTCTCATTTCATAAGCTGTTAAAATCCCATGGAGTTGTTCAATAGTGAGATTCTTCAAATCCTGCATTTCTTCAATGGAAGAGACTTTGGAATCAAACTTTGGGGTTAGAGATATTAGAATTTTCTCAACAATAATTGAATATTTTACTTCATCACCAATATTTTTCATTGAGTTAACGATCTCATCTACCCTAAGGAAAAATCTTGCAATACTTTCATCATTATGCATTATGCGAGTCTCATATTGAATCTAACGTTTATAGTCTAGCGCTCTTTACCTTAGTGTCACATTCATAGCTCTCGATAATCTCGTCCCATAAATATTTTTCGGTATTCAACTGCATAACCTTCAAAAATTCTGATTCTGCCAAGCTTCCTAAGAGAGAATTGATTGCCTTTGCATTGGTCTCATATTGTTTCTTCCCTGCATCATCTGTGGGAATGGAGGATGGATATTGATATCCTCCTTCAACAATTTCCCATACATAAGCTCCAAGTGACTACAAATATGCTCTCATTATGACTTTCCAAAATACCAAGTTAGTTCCATTAAAAAAAGGTGGCCTGATAGAAGATACTCCCTCTTGACTGCTCATCTTGATGGATCTCCCTTTAAGCGATCAAACTTCTTCTAAGGGACTTTCTCTGATACCAATTGTTGGGAAAAATACTTGGTGGGGGGGGGGGGGGGGGGGGATTGAATCAATATTTTAAACTCAAACTTCCAAATTTTATATTCTAAAAAACATATGCTACTGTTATTAAGGCAACCCGCTTATGTGCGCTACTTCAGAGAAGGAAACCACACATATCCTATTTACTGATTTTTATGTATTCTATCAGATAATTATCTTCAATCAGTGCATCAGTAGATTAATTAATTTTCAATATGCAGTGAATAACATAAATAAATCACAACAAACACACATAGAACACCCTGAGGATTTTAGGTGGAAACCTAATGTGGGAGAAAACCACCGCTATTGCTTTCTCTATCTTCTTTATTACGATATAAATAAAAATATTATATTTCTACTGATGCAGAATATTGTCAGTACACAGGAACCCAATTACAGAAGGTTACAATATTCTCTCATTCTCTAGTAGCTACTAAAAGGAAGATATAACCCCCTGCACTCGTTTACCAACTCTTATTGGAAGGGAGCTCCTACCCCCTTTTTGAAGGCTGTAACCCTCAGCTCGTTGTGGACCACTTTTCAGAATATTTCATATTTTATCCACCTATCAAACAATCATCACACAATCTGTAGGCAACCTTTCATCAAATTTTCAAACTGGACCCATATCAACCATAAATGGAAACAATGAATTTGAGACACTGTCACACTACAAATCGATTGAAATTATGAAGTATCAAATCACTAAGTGGATAACCCAATCAGAAATAACAAACATCAAATTATGTACGCGACTGTAATAAATAAGACTCACATATATATACACACCTCTATATAAAACCTGTGTATAGATCTCAAAATACTGAATACTGAATCATTAATCGCTGTAACATACATATACCATTTCACTAGTTACAAATTACTAAACCAATCATTGATTTCTAAATCAATTACAGACCATAGATCGTACACCTAGTCAAAATTGTGTATCATTAAAACTGATCAATTCAACCAAGTCACCTCAATATTCACTGTCAGAAATAGCTCATCATGATAGAGACATCATTGATAGACAACAACAAATAAACCAGACAACATCAACTGTAAACATCAAATCATCAAATCAAAACCTAGTTTGTGTATGTATCTTCCACAAGGAATATTAGAGTATGTATGCGCTTACCATGCATAACACCTGCGTACAAGTTTGCACATACTGATAATTATTTCACAAAATATATACGCGATCCTTCAGAGATGGGTCCGTGCATGTACACGACTATGCCCAAACATAGATACGTACAGATCTGAAAACTTTCATTGTAAACATAATTTCACTTTTTGCAACTTTTACTATCAATACTACAGATTTCTAAATAAATCATATAGATCACAATATCACCATATTCATCAATATTATCTATTCATACATTTGTAACAAGTAAATCAATCAAGCATATATGTCAACATATTTCAGATATTTGAGTCTTCTCCTTGCTCCATGGTGCACACATTTTTCAGATCAAATCATTCATAGACAACCAAAGACTTGCACACCTAACACTTTGATCTCTCTCTCCTTGCATAGCTTTAGCCTTAGCCAATACCTTAGGAAAATCCCTTAGTGATGTTGTTGGTATTCTTTGATGGGATCAAATAACCATTGCCACTTCCATTACTATGGGATAATACCATGGTAATTACTCCTGGTATTCAAATTACCATGGTGCAGATTCTGTACACGACTTTATCTCATAGGATCTACATATGTATGCAACCCATCTACATAAGATCCACATATACTTTCCCAAAATTAATATTTAACATTCATTTGTCTCTAAACTGTCATTTCTCTGTTCATATCACATGTAGCATCTGTACCGATCTGGATAATCACAATGTTGACATATTTATCAAGTAGGTTGCCATCAAGGACAACACATTAGTCGTAATGGCAACATGATTTATCATTTGTCCATTTGTGTTGGTGCTAATACATTAGAATCTAATTCCACATAAAACAAATTAAAGTCCTTTAAATAATTGGATATAAAAATGCGGTAATGTTTTTTCCTTACCTCATAATTATTTCATGTACCTTGATTTTGGTAATGACTTTAAAAAATGCTATGAAGGGGATTATTTAGGTAAAACCTCATACCTCATGCTTCTTTACGAATTCCCTCAGTAAATCTGGAAAAACCCTTAAAAATATAACAAAGCATAAATTGCAAATTTATTTGATTATTTTCTCGATTTAACCTTTGATAGTAAATCACAGTAAGTCTTGTACATACTTAAGCTATGAAATATTCTCGCATGGTGGATTTCATTTGAAACAAAACCCTAGCCAAAGAAATCAACGAGGTTGAACAAACCCTAAATCTTGAAAAAATATATTGACATATTGTATGCACATTTATTTACTTTATTCTCATTTTGGTTCTTCACAGTAATTACAGTTAAATGTCCTCTAACCTGTAATGAAAACTTTAGAATAGGGTTTATGCCTATGAATTACGCAAGTGAAATCCAAACATTACCTCATTTTAGAAAGAGTTCTTTGTGAAAATAAACAAATTTCGGTGGGAAAATCCCTAAAAACCTAGTGAAGGTGCAGACTTAATAAAAACTAGGGATTAGAGACACTTTTAAATAAATGTTTCTCTTTTTACTTTGGGTGAGGAATAGGAAGTGCTTTAACGAGTGCTTACTCACTCAATGAAATATCATATGCTGATCTCGTTGGGCTGACATTCACATTAGGTGGGAAGATAAATGTGTGTTAACCTCCTTCTTTGGCCCGATTACATTTGTATGTAGAGTGGGGCCTCAAAAAATTAAATTTAAAATAAAACCATTCGTTAATGTTTTAATATAAGTCTTCGTCCAACATGATTCACACATATCTATGAATAATTTTAATGAACTTTTATAAGTTTTACTAATTGATTTTAAATATTCACTGAATACTCATTTAAATAAATGGTTTCGAAACTACTTTGTTAAGGATATATGTATTTTATTATTTAAATATATTTTGAAATTGTTCCTTTAAAATGAAACACGCGAATAAATAATCCCTAACATTATGATATTTGGATGTAGAAAATAAATTGATTAGTAAAAAAAAGACTTTAACCTTCATTTAGTCAAATGTGATTTATACATGTTGTAGAATCCTTACAAATATATTTTTAGTTTTTATGGTTGCATTTGCATTATTCAACAATGGTAAGAAATCTCAATCTATTACTTAACCCTAAAATATGAGGTATGTCTTTTAGTGAGTAAATTTCATTTCCCAATTAAGGAAACAAAATCTTTGCATTTTCAAAGTTACTCATTTAAATATGTAGGTTTCAACTTTATTTTGATTGGTGATTTATCATACTTGGGAATAGTAGGAAGAGAGGCTCATAAGGCTAATAAAAATGATTTATACTTTTTATACATTTTTCAGAGTTTATATTTGAATGAATGATTTCTTGACTTTGTTTTGCACCTAAGACTTAGAAATATGGAAGTAAAGGTGAAAGTTAAAATATGGTGAATAATTCATGATGAGATTAATGGTAATATCATATGAGGTAATCTTCATGAAATCAATATTTCATTGCGAATATACCTACATTCTTTAGGGAAGTCAACCCTCCTAAATATATGGACATTAAAGGATTTACATAAGAGATTATTCATTTGTATATTTAATTTCCCATTTTTGTGGACATTGTTTGCCCATTTTAGAAGTTCTTCGTTAGGAATACAAATGTTAATAACATTTAATGATATGCATTAATTAATGAAGTTAATCTTTTAATTGTTGTGTTTTGAATTCATATGTGATTTATAAAATTAAAATCATAATAAATTATTACATGTGCATATCTATGGCTTGTGACATTTAGAAACTGTCGCTTAGTCATTAACCCCAATTATATTTATATTTTATGGAGTTGAATGAGTTAGGAAAAAACGATCAAAGGCTTGTATGGGTGAGGGTCCACAAAGATAGCCTGATTTTTGAGGAGTGTTAAAATGTACGGGAGGTTGAATAAGACCGTTGAAAATAGGAAAATTCATGCAAGGTACAACTTTTAAGGAGGGTCAAATCAATCACCAACATCTGGCTCCAACTAGGGATGGTGTCTCCCTAGGAGGCACCAAGAATAACAAACCAACTTCCCTCCATTGGACATGGAGTTGATTAATGAGGAACAAGGATATTGAAAGACTAAAACATAAATCAATAGAAGGAAAGTCTTCACATCTTAAAGTTCTAGTTGATCAATAGTGAGAATGAAGCAAAGATAACTCACATGAGGCCCTAATATGTAAAAATTAACAAGTTCAAATGATTATTCACATACATATAAGACATTTATTTGTATACTCAGTGCATCAAAGTAATTTTGAGAATTATTCAGGGCATATGGTCATACATTAGTATGTCTCGTTCTTCACAAGAGCATTCAACACCATATACAAGTCATACATGTTTACAATTAATGATAAGGAAATTTCATAAATCATATAACTAATTAAGATTCATAAGAATGACTTTCATTTCTGAGTAAGATTTTATTGAAACTAGGGAGAATATTTGTTAGGGATTTGGTTCCATTTTTGTTGCATGAATTGAGTTTATAGAATTGCATGTCGCTCCGCTTCTAGCGAGTGTTCATAGCCCTGACGAAGTCATCCACTATCCTAAGGTAAATAAATTTTTGGATTTTTTTTGTTCTTCGTCTTAGAGGTCTTCTTTTAATTTATTTAGAAAATATAACATTCACAGGATGAGAGGATTATGCATCAGACTTAGTACAATACCACTAACCTTGATCCACTGCCAGCGAACATCTGTAGCCCCGACGGAGATGTCAGCATACCCCATCAGAAGTTATTTCAATAGAAGGGGTGGGGGGATTACATACTAGATTTTAATCTAGCACCACTGGTCTTGTTCTGTTAGCGAGAATCCATATCCCTGACATAGATACCAACATGCCCCACCCAAGAAAACATAGGTCCCTATCCCTAGGGTAGTATGGTGATAAGGGAAGGTCTCATGCATGGTTGTGATGTGACTAACTAGTTCCACCAAAGTTTCAATTATATATATGAAAACCAAATCTTATGGTTATAGGTCTAACACTTATGACTTAATGCAATCTTTGATGGTAGTCATGTGTAAGTAGTATGAGAAGAAATATGTGGTGAGGAATGTTCAATATGAAGTTGACATTATTAAAGAAACTGAGATCAGAGCCCTTGAAAGATAGTTACCCCTCAAACATGATTTACAAACCAAGTCTTTAAATAAGTATTAAAAATTTGTTAATATGGTTCATACTAAGGACTCATAGATCTATATTCTATTCTAGCTATGATCATCTAAGTTTTCTTTAAGACATAAATAATTTCATCTTTATTCATTCTGAACCTAAGAAGCATAAGTAAACAAAAGTTTATTTATGTACATGGTTTATATACAATGTGTATCAATGATAATATTTATCAAAGAAGTCAAAAATCCAATGTAACCAAATGGAAATCTTGTCAATGGAAAACTTCTTGACTTTAGGCTTCATTTTGATCAATAATAATAACATATTTAACTGTTGAAAGAAACAGGGGAGAAATTATTTTACCAAGCCTTCGAGGAATATGCTCATGTTTGATTGAAAACAGGAAGAAACCCTTTCAAAATACTCACTCATCCATGTTTCAATAAAATTGTGCAACCCTATATGAAAATCTAAGGGAGAGAATCTTGAAATATCAACAACCTGCTTATGAAAAGGATGTTCACGTGTATTTACCTTATTGTTATCTTGTATTTCCAATGAATTAGTCATGCTGAAGTTTGAAAATAAAAAAAATAATGACGAAATTCAATATATTAAAAACCATAAGGTTCAAAGTATAATCCTTCTGTAGCACAATATGTTCATCATAAACAGGTTGATCATTATGTAATGATGTTAAATCAGTTAAATAATTATGCTTAATATATTCATCTTTATCTAAAGAATCGAAATAACATAATGATGATAAATTTACACTCATAAATTAGTTGTATTTTAATACAAGATGGCAAGGGGAAGCCAATTCTTGATCTTCATACTCGTTATATATGGGTGGTTTTAAAAAATCAACATGAATATCATATATAATGAAATCAGAATTACTAAAAATATCAGTATATGCCATTTCGTTGGAAGAAAAAATATCTTCTACTATTGATGATTTATTGGCATAGTTATAAATACGTAATGCTGATAAGGTTGTGGGTACAATTTTTTCTTCAATATTGCTTGATTTACCATCTTCATGAACACTACCATTTTGAGAATCAAATGAAGATAAATCAGATTTATCATTAATGGTTAAATCATTAGATTTTTCAAGGCTTTCTAGATAGTCAAAGCTAGATGTTATATCTAGTTTATTCAAACATTCATTTGGTAAACCAAGAGAAGGTAAACAAATTTCATTCAAACCATTTGATTTTTCCTACACACTCACAACCTCACCATTAATATGAAACTCATTTTCTTCATAACTATCACAAACAAGTTGTTGAGAAACTTCAAGATTGTGTAACACAATGTTTGTTTGGTTACATATAGAATCAAACATTTCAGATGTAGCCTCTCCTTTACTACTATTAATGTTATAATTATCTTCTACCAAAGATAAATTAGAACCAATAGGAGCTATAGAATCTTGAAATTTCTCAAGACATAAATGTATTGTATGATATTCTGTTAATGAGAGAGAAGTGTCTTGTTCATTAGAATTTAGGATAAAATATAATCTTGAAAGTTTTCAAAGTTAGATTCATTGATGTTGCTTTCTACTTCATATTCATACTCTATTTTAGTTTCTTCATTTTTATCATCATATTCATTTCCAAGGTTATTATGATTAAAATGTTCACAATAGTCAAAATCAAGTGACCCTGTAGGATACATACATTTACGATAGTCATGAATGTCGGGTGTGGAGCTTGATTATCTTCTTGATTTTTCAAAGTTTTTTGTTTTTTGTTTTTGTTTGTTTGTTTGTTTGTTTTTTGGTTTTTTGTTTTTTGCTTTTTGTTTTTTGTTTTGTTTGTTTGTTTGTTTTTGTTTGTTTGTTTGTTTGTTTTGTTTGTTTTGTTTGTTTTTTGTTTGTTTGTTTTGTTTTTGTTTTTTTGTTTGTTTGTTTGTTTTTGTTTGTTTGTTTTTCTTTTTGTTTGTTTGTTTGTTTGTTTTGTTTTTGTTTTTTTGTTTTTGTTTTTGTTTTTTTGTTTCTGTTTTTTGTTTTTGTTTTTTGTTTTTGTTTTTGTTATTGTTTTTGTTTTGTTTTGTTTTGTTTTTTTTTTTTTTTGTTGCATTAGATCCCTGTTCCTAATGGGGCAATAACGACACCGATTTAATCAGTGTCAGGGGTGTCCATGGGGGGACAACGACGACTTTTATGAGCCCCCTTGGAAGGGGTTCGAGGGCAGCACCCCCAGAGCTAAAAATATATGAGCAATTTCCTTGTAAAGCATTGTAATTTCGTAGCCAATCTAGATTATTCATTAAGTGGATGATCTAATAGTAGAAGTTATGTTAATTTAGGGGTTTTTTAGCCCTAGAAAGGACCCCCTCGGTTTATATGAGGGAATTGTATTGTGACTATGGATGATTATTCTGAGCGAGAGAGAGAGAGAGGAGACTACGTGAGAGAAAAGAGGAAATTACAATGAATATGATAGAGGGTGTATCTCTTCATTTTGCTCGATAATATAAAAGGAAGGATTGGCCATTTCTCTGTGGACTTAGCCCAAATTGGGTGAACCACATATATCTATGTCTCTCTTTTTTTATGCATTTCTGTATGTTTTTCACAATATTTTGTGTATTTCGTTGCTCCATCAATTAATTTATAACAACTGGTATTAGAGTCAAAGGTCTATTTGGCTGATAAACTTGCAGGAGAGAAGGATCCTGGTTCGCGTGGGAGTAATGGCGCAAGATGGTAGGTTTAGGGTCGAGAAATTTAATGGCCAAAACTACTAGTTGTGGAAGATGCAGATGGAAGATTATTTGTATCAGAAAGATCTATACCAGAAATATATGTACCTACCATTGAGCAGAAAAACAAAGAAGCTGATGAGTATGATGTATGTAGAATGGTGGATTCTGAACAAAAATGCACTAGGAACAATACGAATGTGTTTGGCAGCATCGTTGGCATTCGACATTTTAAAGGAAATGACAACAGAAGTTTTAATGGCGACATTGGAAAAAATATATGAAAAACCCTCAGCCTCAAATAAGGTATTTCTTATGAAGCATCTATTTAATATGAAGATGTCAGAAGGTGGATATGTTGCCGATCATTTAAATGAATTTAACACGGTTACCAATACATTAAGTTCTGTAGGGGTAAATTTTGACGATGAAGTTATGGATATGTTGTTTCTAAACTCATTGCCAGAAAGTTGGAATGACTTAGTTATGGCTATCAGTAACTCTATCGCTAGATCTAGTACTTTAAAGTTTGATAATGTTGTTGGTGCTATTCTTAGCGAGGAAATGCGATGGAAATGCTCATGTGAGACATCAGGTAATGTTTTAACTACAAAAACTAGGGGAAGAAAAATGGAAAGAGGAAGGAGCCCAAGAAATCACAGTAAGTCAAGAAAAGGCAGATCCAAATCTATATCAAGGATAGTGTGTTGGAAATGTGGGAAGAAAGGACACCTAAAAAAAGACTGCAAATCTCGAAAAGGAAAAGAAGGAGATGGACAAAAAGAGAACAGTCATGAAGTGAATGCGACAGGTGATGTGTTGCATGATGCTTTGATTATTTCATTAGAGAATATTATTAATTCATGGGCCTTATTCCATGCCACACCTGATAGGAAACATTTTCATGACTATGTTCAAGGAGATTTTGGACACGTTCATTTGGGTGAGGATAAACCATATAAAATCGTTGGAATGGGTAAGGTTTTTATAAAGAAACACAATGGAGAAAAATGGCTAATGAAGGAGGTAAGGCATGTTCCAGATTTGAAGAAAAATATAACTCAACAAGACAATTAGGTGGTGAAGGCTATGTAACTACATTCACAGAAAGAACTTGGATTTTCACTAAAGGAGCCTTGGTAATAACAAAAGGAGAAAAGGTTTGTAGGTTTTAACCCTGTACAGAAATTACTTGCATACGAATTCTAAAACACAGAAAATAAACAATGCGAGAGCATAACACATAAAACACATATACACAGAGATTTTCCCCTGGATCCCAAAAACAGGACTATCAGCTTGATTTTTCATTATGTTCCTTTCAATGTTATAATACATATTTATACATGCCAAAGCATCCAATACCATGGACCGAAAACAATCGCATCCAAAAACATGTGTGAAAATTATTCACAAAACCATAGGTGGGTCATCCCAACCTAACATAGGTTCCAAACCCCCTGCGACCCCTCAAACCCCCTGTGAACCCCCCCCTCCCCCCACGCAATCAGTGCAACGAAGGGGTGGCTCCGCCGCCCCTCTAACCCCCCAGTTAACTATGTGTGCTAGTCATGGAAAGAATTTAACACAACCCAACATTCTCCCACTTGTTGTTTTCTTTCCACAAGGGGCCACAAGAGAGCTTAGTCATTTATCCAGCCCTGCAATGCCCATTTTTTCTCTACACCAAGACAACTTCTCAGAGCTCACAGATTTTGTCAATGCATCTACAGTACTCTTCAGAGTGTCCACCTTTACCAGCAACACCTTTTTGTCTTCTATCATATCCCTCACAAAGTGATACTGAAAATGTGCTTTGTCTTTGAATGATATGCAAGGTTCTTTGCCAAGAAAATTGCACTTTGGCTGTCACAGTCTATCGTTATAGCTCCCTGTACTAACCCCATACTTGAACGCAATCTTTGCAACCAAACTGCTTCCTTGCTTGCATGAGTACATGCCATGTATTCTACCTCTGTAGTTGATAGTGCCACTACAGATTGTTTCTTACTCATCCAATTGACTACACCTACAAATAGGTTAAACACATACCCACTTGTAGATCTTCTCTGATCCAGATCTCCAGCCCAGTCTGCATCAACAAAGCCACGAATATCCAACACTCTGTCCAATCCTGGTCTTCCTTCGTAGCACAAAACATAATCACTAGTGCCACGCAAATACCTGAATACCCACTTCACTGCTGTCCAATGCTCCTTTCCTGATTTTGACATAAACCTTCTCAATACTCCCACTGCATGTGCAATGTTTTGTCTAGTACAAACCATTGCATACATCAAGCTACTGACTGCACTTGCATATGGAACACGGGACATGTCCTCTTCCTCTTCTTGTGTCTTGGGACACTGTTCAACAAATAACATTACACCTACAGGAATAGGAACCTTCATTGGTTTACTATCCTGCATATTAAATCTCTGCAATATTGTCTCAACATACTTCCTCTGGTTTAACCAGAGCTTCCTCTTTGCCCGATCTCTTTTAATTACCATGCCCAAGATACAGTTTGCAGCACCAAGATCTTTCATGTCGAATTTGGAGGACAATTGGGTCTTGAAATCCTGGATAATTTCTTTGCCATTTCCAACCAGCAACATATCATCCACATACAAGACCAAATAAATAACACTATCACCAATTAATTTAAAATATGAATAGTGATCTGCTTTGCTTCTAGTGAAGCCAAGTCCCCGTATAAATGTATCAAATTTCTGATACCACATCCTTGGTGACTATTTTAACTCAGTTGCAGCTTGTTCCATGCAATCTAGATTTAACTCTGTGGGTGTGAGATGTTCTGCAGTGTTGTATGTGTTTAGTAATGGTGGAAAGTATGGCTGAAGGGGGTCCACATTGAACACTGGGTGCAGGCCAAGGAATTGGCGAATGCTGAGCTCAAATGCATGGTCTCCCACAACCTCAGTAATTATGTAAGGACCATATTAGAGTGGTCTGAGTTTCCGATAGGATCCGGTAAGGCATTCCTTTTGCAAATGCAACCAAACTTTGTCACCCACCTGAAACTTGTGTGGCACCTGATGTTGATCATGTCGCTGCTTGTACTTGGCATTTGATTTCTCCAGAATGTCATGGACCTGCTACCAAATATGTTGGATGTGCTCAATGAAGTTGTTTTCCTTATCTGTTTCGGACTGGACATGAGCCGCATCTACGTGAGTAGCTGCAAATGGCATGGCCACATCAATGGGACATAGTGGCTGGAATCCCAAGCCCACCTGAAAAGGGTTGTGGCTAATCGAGCTGTGGAGGGCCCAATTGTAGTTGTGTTGAACATAGGGAAGGCTCTCATCTCATGTGCGTGGATGCTTTGAGTTGTACATGCGCAAAATGTGTACGATCCCCCTGTTGACAACCTCTATCTGGCCATCACTTTGAGGATGGAAGGCTGTGGACTTAGTGAGTTTGGTGTCCAGCATCAATGAGAGACTAGACCAAAATGTACTGAGCAACCTGTTATCACAATCTGAGATGGTAGATTGTGGTATCCCTAAGTGTACACGCACTCATTCAAAGAAGATTTTAGCAGTGGCTTCTACTGTGATATTCTTCTTGCAGGCCGCCATAATGGCCATCTTTGAGAACCTGTCAATGACCACAAAAACATAGTCATTTCCATGCTTAGTGGAAGGAAGGCTTGACACGTAATCCATGGAGATGGATTCCCAAGGTCGCCTAGGGGTAGGTAGTGGGGTATAGAGGCCTTGCTTCTTGATGGTTGGTGTTATCACCTAGAATTTCAGTCCATGTATTACAGTCCATGTACATAATGTTTTCCCAAACAAAAAAATTTCATTGTCAAAAATGTGTGTCAAATGGTTATGGTCTTAGGTGTGTTACTTAGGGATCATGTTTTAAAAAGGTATTGATGTGAATCATTACAAAAAACCGTTAGTCATCCTCCATCATAATTCTTTAAGGCATGTCTTATCTTGTTTGCGTCATTGGTCCTTTGCGCAATTTCGCAGCGCAGTCTGATTGGCCAATTTGGCAGCGTAATGATGTTTCCGCCTTTTCGTAGCGGGTGATCTATCAGCCATTTCGTAGCGAATTCTGTCTATTTTTACCTGTTGGCGCTACGAAATCGGGGATTCGGGGTTTCTGCAGCGCGTTTTCTTGAAATGTCAAGTCTGGGGGATGAGTCATTAGGTCCGTCCATATTTTGTCAGTTGATGTCCTCTCCAGGTCATTATGAGTCATCATTCCGCTATGAGGTTCAAAACCACGCACATAAATATCATTCAAAGTGATTTTATGATGTATGGTTGTATCATGATGTTTGTTATTAGTGCGTGAACTGACTTGTTTGTGTGACAAGATTATTGAAGCGAAAAGGAGCCCGAGTTTTCATTTAAAGGAGCTGATTGCAAGCGAGCCTGCATTCCAAAGTTTGAAGTTGCATTCTGAGTTGAAGCTGCTGTTAGTTCTCTGTCCGAAAGTTTTCAAAGTGAAATGGAGAAAAGGGAACATCGATCCGGTAGGTGCCAAAGAACAGAACCAGAGGGGCTTGATATTACATTAAAGGATGAAGGTGTAGCAAGAGCTTTTAAAAACGCTGGTTGCTGGAGGTTTTGTGAGAAGTTGCAAGGAGGGTACGCAGAGGTAACAAAAGCTTTTGCATTGAATTTTACTGGTTTAAACTCTAAGGTGTCAATGCTAGAATTCCCTGTATCCCCAGAAGCCATTTCTAGGGTGACGGAGATTCCTAGAGGTGGGCATGAATGGTTCAAAAATTTTAAATTCGACATGAGCCCTTGTAAGGAATTCTTGAAGGAGCCTTATGTAAATGAAGACCTCACAAAGGCTGTGCCAAGGATTTACGTGAAGGAACATTTTGCCTTGCTCCTCACATGCATCCAAAAATTTTTAACATGCGAAGGGAGGTATAATAAAGTTTATTCATACCATTTAAAACTTTTGTTACATTTCACAGGCAAAGCATCAATTGATATCCCTTTCTACTTATTCAGAAGCCTAAGTAAAATGTGTGATAAAATTCAGCTGAAAAAAGATGACTGTGAAACATCACTGTTCCATCATGGTTTGGTGAAGTTGTTAGTGTTAGATGGTTTGCAGAAGATTGGTAAAGATTGGAACTCCTTTATTTTTATGGCTGGCTTTCAGAGCAAGACGGGCCTTACTCCATTGCCTGTTAGGGAAAGGGAGAAAACAATTGAAGAACCTACTCTTGCTGAGATCAGAAAGGAGGTGAAAGATCTAAAGAAGTCCAAAACCAAGTTGAAGAAACCAGTGAAACCTGTGGTGATCAAGGAGACACCTAAATCATCATCAAAAGAGAAGGTCAAACAAAAGAAGGATGCACCTGCACCAAGTGAAGTTGAAAAGGTATCAAGAGTAAAAACCAGAGGTCAGTTAAGCAAGGAGAAGGGTAAGTCAATTGCTGTTGAAGAAAGTCCTATGTCAAAAGCTAGTTTAACTGATTTACTTGAAGCAATTGAACTTGAACAAGATCAGTCAGTGCAGATTGAGCCAATGGAGTTTGAGCAGGACCAGCCAGTGCAACCAATGCACATTGACTTAACCCAATCTTCACCAGAGAGCCTGAAGAAATCAAAGGCTTCAAAAAGGTTACGGTTTGAGGAGCCTAGTGAAGAGTATGTGTTCAAGCCACGAAGGCCAATTACAAGAAGACAAATGAAAGAGGCCGAGAAAGTGCATAAAGAGGAGGCAGCTGTTAAAATGCCTAGTACAGAGTTTCTTGAGGTTTTGACTAAAACAGTGCATGCAGCCAGGAGTAAAGACAAAAGTAAAAAGGTTATTATTAGCCAAGGAGGGAATGTCATAGCTATTAAGAACCAGGCAGGAAAAACCCAGGAAGAGGTGGCTCAGATAAGGAGTTTTTCTAGAGAACGTGCAATGAGATATGCTAGTTATAGAAGGGCTGTATTAAAAGGTAGCACAAGTCTACTGAAGCAAGCTGGCTCAGGGTCTGATGTATTTTTGTGGATGATACCAGCACTTAAGCAAGAAAAACACGTAAGAAAGCTGAACATGTGTCTGAGATCAGAAAATAAGGCTTTGAAGGAAGAGGTTAGCAGTTTGAAGAAGAAGCTAGGTAAACTAGCTCACTGATTTAAGAAGAAAGGTGCTTTTCAAATTTTGATAAATTTTGGTTCAAGTTCTATCATTTTGAAACTATTTAAGGTCCCTAACACCTGTACAAAATATCTGAAGAAATCATGAGTTTAAGCAGAAAGCACTGCAAGATAAATATGTTTTGTTTTGACAAAAACAATAGTTTCATAGCGCGCTACGAAACTACTGTAGAACGCTGTTTTATAAGAAAACAATGAAATTTGATGATGAGGTCAGCGAATTTTGAAAGGAATGCCTCGAGGACAGGAGGGAGATTATACATGGATATCATAGCAGCTCAAATAGTGACAGGTGTGAGTTTTGAAGAAAAAGTGAAATATTTTGTTTTTTGCTAAAGTTTTCTTAAAGGCACTTTATGACCGAATTACTAGGGTTCTGGTAGGGTTACCGGGATTTTTGGTTAGCACACCTGTTCAGTCCACAAGGCATCCAGATCATGAGGCATATGGTGTTATGCGTTGTTATTGAAGGATTAAAGAGCTTGGAGCGTGGTCTTTAAATGGTGAAGAAGAATGGAAGACAGGGACCGTGAAAATAGGGTGTTCATGTTTACTAATTAATGAGCCATCTACACAGCTAGCACCCGAAGGCCAGCTCGTTCAGTGAATGTTCCTCAACATATCTCAGCCACAACAGAAATTGTACAGCTGTCAAGGATCCAAGAAGAATCATGCATACGAGGAGATAGAGTTGGACTTTCAATGTATTAAGACTCTATGTATTTACAACACAATACCTTATGTATTTAATAAGTTTGTTTAGAAATAGATAAGGTTAATTAATGGTAGATCATCGAGCTCTCCCCTCATGCTTGTTGAGGAGACTCAAGATAGTTTTAGTTTTGGTTTTCCTATATATAGTGAAAACTCTGATGTAAGTAGGGTTGGAGATTTATGAAAAAACAGAGTTTTTATCAGCTCATGTAAAAGACTTTGACAGTAATATAAAGATTACTTTTTCTTCCCAAGATTCATCATGTGTTCAATGCTCAAAATATGTGTGGTTTTGTCATTATCCTTTATATATTTTACAGCTCACTAAATGTGCAATCACTCTGAATTCACCTAGTGCTCAGACTTCCTGTGTATATTTATGAGTTGTGTTTCTTTTTGAGAAATGTTTTGAGTGTTAAACATTATATGCCTTGGCTTCCATGATTGAGTGATTAATAGTTTACTGCAGAAGTGTTTGACTCCATGAGCCCAATGGAAGAAGTGTTATTTTGTTGTTCCAACCAGCTTTATTTTCATGAACTGTATGAAGAGTTAGCCATCTGTTCTTGTAATTGATTCTTATCAAAAATCTGTGAGAGAGCCCTCTCTGACTAAGGAGGCTAAGCCTTAGTCTAAAGCCTGGTTGAAATAGTTACATGAGATCTTGCTAGGTAGCAGCCCTTAGTACTGATTTTGTGATAACATTTTGGTGCGTCTGCCGGGAGCCTGATGATTACTTATTCCCGAAGTTTGAAGATTGAATTTCTGAAGGTAGCAGGAGTTCAAAATGATTTTCGAGGCTGCATTCTACCTTGGTGACTCCATTGTTTTTTAAAGCTTAAAGGTGGCTTCGAGAAGAAGATATACAAGGAGCAATCCTGACCCAAACCCACCTAGTCCTGTGGAGAATCCTAATATCATCTCAAGGAGTAAACAAAGTTTCTCTGATATACCAGGTACTTCAAGTATTTCAAAGTCTTTATTTCCTGAGTTTTCTAGAAGTCCTGAGGATAAACTTGTTGATGATAAAGTTCAAGAGGTTTTATTAAGGTCTGAGAATGAAGAAGAATTGATTGGTATCATTTTGGATCTACAAAAGGGAGGTATTGATACTTCATCTCTAGTATCACAAAAAGATAAAGAGGAGTTTTGGGAAATTGTTTCTTCTAAATTGTTATTAGAGAAAGAGGATTTGAAACAGCTCAAGGAGCTTGACCCTTTTGAAATTTTGCTTAACTCAAAGACTGGTTTACCTCTCCCAAATTGGAGTTCCTTTGTCAGTGGTTTACAAAGCCCCAATAGTCCTTTTCATACTCATAATTTGTCTTCTGCCTCTGCTAGTCCAAACAACCCTCAGACAACATCTCATACTAGTTCTGGTCCTTTTGGTCATACAGTACCTATTGTCACTGTTCCTCCATTAATTATGGCTGTACCTGCTAGATATGCTCCTCTAGCTCTCCCTGCTGTTTTGCATGATCTCCCTAGCAAATATGCTGCTAGGATTCCAACATGGGGAGGAGATGAAGACATTACTGCTGAAGAACATGTGGATAGATTCAATGACTTTGCTGACAGAGAAGAGGTGGATGATGAAGATGTAAAGTTAAGACTATTTGCTCAAACTTTTATTGGAGAAGTCCAAAAATGGTTTAAAGCCTTGGGAGCTGGTAGCATTCATAGTTGGGCTGAGTTTGAAGATAGTTTTCTGAGGAAATGGGGAAATAGAACTAATCCTGTTCAGGCCCTCACTGAGTATAATAATTTAAGAAGAGCTCCAGATGAGACTGTTCAAAATTTTTCTAAGAGGTTTAACAAAATTTATAATTCCATCCCAGTACATTTGAAACCTCCTGGAGCTTTGGCATAGTTAAGGTATGCTGAGTCTTTTGATTCAGATTTTTCTCTTTTACTCAGAGAAAGAGAGTCTGCTAATTTGGCTGAAATGCAAAATGATGCTATCAAAGTAGAGGTGAATATACTTGCTGCTAAAAAGTCCAAGATGGCTAAGGCTAAGATAAAGGAAGAGGAGAGGCCTTCTACCTCTGCTCAAGAAGATAAATTTGAAACCATGATGAAGACTATGGAGAAATTGATGGATCAATTAGCACTTGGGAATACTGCTGCTCCTCAAGCACAACAAGAACCTAGGTTCAGGAATCCTCAATTTAGAAGGCCTCAAAATCAGCAAAGGCCAAGAGAAAATAGAAATGAACAAGCTGATCCTCCTGTGAGACCTCCTTTTCAACAAAATATGGTGGATGAGGAAGAAGAACATGAGGAACCAGAGGAATCTATTCATTGTCTTGGTGAAGAAGATTCAGAGATCTTCTTAACAAAGGAGGAACATGATGAGTCCAGCCAACTAAAAGCCGAGGAGGAACCCTCAGATTTCTTAAAGGGTTATCAACATGCCATATTTGAAATCCAAAAGCAATATAACCTCAGAAACAGAGATGTCCCTATTACAGCAAACAAGGCTCAGCCCAAGAAAAATGTTTCAAAGGCAGTGGAAGACAAAAAGGAAAAGCCAAAGCAAGCTGATGGAAAGAGTGATTCTTCTCTTGAGAAAAAGGATAATCAAACCCCTGCTCCTCCTAAAGAAATTGAAAGGTCTACTTCAGTGTTTAATATAGAAAATGAGATTGCTAAAATCAAAATATCAGTCCCATTTAATGAAATCTTGAAAGTAGACAAGTATAGAAGTAAGATTGTGGAAATGCTTAATTCTCCACCAGGAGGGGCTGATATTTTGAATGTGCAAGAGGATAATCCTATTATTTGTTTAGGTCCAAGATTGGAAGATGAGCAAAATGATGAGTTTTCTCCTTTCTATATAAGCATCAATATACATGAGATGACTCTACATAATGCCATGCTGGATTCAGGGGCATCCCATAACCTCATGCCTAAAGTCATTATGGAAAGGTTAGGATTAGAAGTGACTAGGCCATACAAGGACTTATTTTCTTTTGATTCAAAGAGGGTTCATTATATTGGGCTGATAAAGGATGTGGTTGTGGCACTCACACAAATCCCAGCCAAAACCACTGTCATGGATATTGTTGTTGCAGATGTTCCACCTAAATTTGGAATATTACTCTCAAGGTCATGGGCAGCGAAAATAAAGGGTACCATGCAAATGGATCTGACTTACGCTACCATTCCAGTGTTTGGTGAGCAAAGAAGGTTATATCGTGAGACAAGGATGGCATATATGGTGAGCAGCAAGGACAAACCACAGAATTTCCCTATTTATTCTTGTGATACAGGCCTTGGATCAGCCATTCTCTTCAATGAAGCAGTTGGAAAGGAACCACAAGAAGAACATGCAGAAAATCAGTGTCAAGAAGTGCAGCAAAGTAATGAAGAAGACATCACTGGTTGCTGGTCTTTATACTTTGATGGAGCAGCAGGAAAAGAAGGTGCAGGAGCTGGGATTTGGGTCATGAGTCCAACTGATGAAAGTAAGTTTATGTCATATAAACTTAGTTTTGATTGTACTAATAATATGGCGGAGTATGAGTCTCTGGTATTAGGCTTAGAAACCTTGATAGAATTGAAGGCAAAAAACATTGCTGTTTATGGAGATTCTGAATTAATCATAAAGCAAGTTCAAGGTACTTATCAAACAAAGGATGCAAGGATGAGAGCTTATAGAAACTTGGTGTTGGAATTGTTGGAAAAGTTTCAGTCCTATACTTTCAGTATAAAAACCAGAGATCAGAATTCAATTGCAGATTCCCTTGCTGTTGCAGCTAGTCTTTTTGTTATCCCTAAGCATTCTTCTGATAGTTATGAAGTGAAGGTCCGCCATAGGCCAATCATCCCAGATAATATCTTAAATTGGCAAGTCTTTGAAGATGATCAGCAGGTAAGAAGTTTCCTAGAGTTGAAAGGAGAATTTGAACATAGTCAAATTGATCAGCAGAACATGTTAGTGGAGACAAAAGAAAAGCCTGAGGTATTGCAGCTGCAAAATAATCTAATTCCTAAAGGTCTTATTCCACTTGAGAAACTATTTGATCAGAATGATGTGTTGTAAGCACCAAGGTTGCAAGCCAATGAAGAAGAAATAGAGAGCTGCAATTTAGGTGACTCAGTGGTGCCTAAATTAGTCAAAATTTCAAAATTTTTATCAGCTGATATAAAAGTCAAGTATGTTGAACTGATGAAGAAGTTTATTGATGTTTTTGCATGGAGCTATGTTGATTTGAAGCAGTATGATTCTTCAATCATACAGCATACTATCCCAATTAAGCAAAATGAGAAGACTTTTAAGCAAAAACTAAGAAGAATCAATCCTCTTATAATGCCATTAATTGAAAAGGAAGTAAAGAAGCTTTTTGATGCAAAGATTATTGTTCCAATCAGATTTTCAAATTGGCTTGCTAATTTGGTACCAGTTAGGAAAAAGAATGGAGAGATAAGGATTTGCATAGATTTCAGGAACTTGAACAAGGCTTCATTGAAAGACAATTATTCTCTTCCTAAAATGGATCTTATTTTGCAGAATATTGTTGGTTCTCAAAGAATGTCAATGTTAGATGGCTTCTCAGGGTACAATCAGATCCTTGTTCATCCAGATGATCAGGAGAAGACAGCTTTCACTACACCATGGGGCACATTTATGTATGCAAAGATGCCTTTTGGCCTCATGAATGCAGGGGCGACTTTCCAGAGGGCTATGGACATTGCTTTTGCAGAGGAAAAAGATAAATCAGTGGTGGTATATCTTGATGATATCACAGTCTTTTCAAAGAGGGAGGAAGATCATTTAAAGCACCTTGAAAAGATACTACTGAAGTGTAGGAGGTTTGGTATTTCTTTAAACCCAACCAAAAGTATCTTTGCTTTGACTTCTGGTAAATTGCTTGGGCATATTATTTCTGAAGAAGGAATTAGGATTGATTCTAATAGAGTCAGTGCTATCCAAAAGTTAGATTTGCCAAGGAGCAAGAAAGAGATTCAATCTTTCCTTGGTAAAGTTAATTTTGTTAGAAGGTTCATCCCTAACTTTGCTGAAGTGGTTAAACATATCACAAAAATGCTAAGGAAAGGAGCAGACTTTAAGTGGACAGCTGAGGCAAGGAAGTCATTTGAAGAGATTAAGAAATCACTTACCCAAGCACCAGTCCTCATCAGCCCTGATTTCACCAAGGAATTTCTAATCTTCACATTTGCTTCTGAGGATACAATTGCTGGAGTTTTATTGCAGAAAGGAAGTCAAGGTACTGAACAGCCTATTTCATTCTTTAGTAAGACATTGGCTAATGCTGAATTGAAGTATAACATTTTAGAGAAGCAGGCATATGCATTGGTAAAGGCAATCAAGGATTTTAGAATTTATGTGTTACATTCTCATATTGTTGCATATGTGCCAAGTGCTGTTATTAAAGACATCCTTACACAAGCAGACCCGGATGGAAAAAGAGGAAAATGGATAGCCAAATTGTTAGAATATGACATTGAAATTAGGCCAACCAAGTTGGTGAAGGGTCAAGGTTTGGCAGAGTTGTTAACTCATTCAAATCCGGACAGCAGTGATATCAATTTTAATGCAGAAATATCAGAAATTTTTGAAGAAGAAGAAGAGTTGGTTCAGATCAATGAATTTTTTTTGACATCAGAATGGTATAGGGATGTGTCATTTGTTTTACAACACAACAGAGCTCCTGATAACCTTTCCAAGTCTAAAGCTCGGTTCACCAAGCTGAAATCCCTTAGATACTTTGTATATGAGCAGAATTTATTTTGGAAGGATGTTGGAGGGATTCTATTGAATTGTCTGATTGAAGAAGAGGCTGATAGCGTGATTGATGAATTTCATAAGGGAGATTGTGGAGGCCATCATTATTGGAAGGCCACTGCAAATAAAATATTGAGAGTTGGGTATTTTTGGCCCACTATGTTCAAAGATATTTACAAGAAAATAGCAGCCTGTCATGAATGTCAGATGTTTGAGGGCAAAAGAAAGCTTATGCCTATGCCATTGGTCCCTATCTATGTAGAAGCACCCTTTCAACAGTGGGGGCTAGATTTTATAGGTGAGATACATCCCTCTTCATCAGGACAACATCGGTGGATACTCACAGCCACTGATTATTTTACAAAGTGGATAGAGGCAGTACCAACCAGGCAAGCAAATGATTCAGTAATTATTCCCTTTTTAGAAAACAACATCTTGTCAAGGTTTGGATGTCCACTCAAGCTTATCACAGACAATGCTCAGGCTTTTAAGTCTAAAAGAATGATAAATTTTTGTCATCAGTACCATATTTCCCTTGGTCACTCCACAGCTTATTATCCACAGGGTAATGGTCTAGCTGAAAGTTCAAACAAAAGTCTTGTGAGGATTATCAAAAAGCTGCTGCAAGAAAACAAAAAGACTTGGCACTTAAAGCTGAAATATGCTTTGTGGGCTGATCGCATCTGCACAAAAAGGTCTATTGGAACCTCACCTTATGAGCTTGTGTATGGAGCAGAGGCTATTTTCCCAACATCTCTTGGGGTACCAGTTATGAAGCTAATTCAAGGACTAGAAGAGGAACTAAATGCCATACAGCGGAGGATTAATCAATTGATAGCTTTGCAAGAGAAAAGGAATGAAGTGTTTGAAGACCATCAACAAAATCAAAATCGGGTCAAGAGGGCTTTTGACAAGAAGATTAAAGATGTTACATTTCAGATTAATGACAAAGTCTTGAAGTGGGAAGCTAGAATTGAAGAAAAAGGTAAACATGGCAAATTTGAGAATTTATGGAAGGGGCCATATTTGATTTCTGCCTTCCATGGGAATAACACTTATATTCTGCAAGAAGTCGATGGATCACCATATGCTGGAGGACCTGTTAATGGCAGGTTATTAAAGCATTATAATCAGTGAAAATCTGCCAAGTATCTCATGATCATTGTAAATAACCGTTTTATGAATGTTTCTTGTTGAAAATAAATGACAAGCTGAACAAGAAAACTTTAGCCCGAGGAGAAGGCCCACAAAGTTTGAAAAGGATGCTTGTCAGTGGTGTGTGTTTAATAAAATGGATAAGACACTGGTTCTACGAGTTCTTAGTGTACTACAGGAGCACACTATCCCAAGTGGAGCCACTGTTATCACCTAGAATTTCAGTCCATGTATTACAGTCCATGTACATAATGTTTTCCCAAACAAAAAATTTTCATTGTCAAAAATGTGTGTCAAATGGTTATGGTCTTATGTGTGTTACTTAGGGATCATGTTTTAAAAAGGTATTGATGTGAATCATTACAAAAAACTGTTAGTCATCCTCCATCATAATTCTTTAAGGCATGTCTTGTCTTGTTTGCGTCATTGGTCCTTTGCGCAGTTTCGCAGTGCAGTCTGATTGGCCAATTTGGCAGCGTAATGATGTTTCCGCCTTTTCGTAGCGGGTGATCTATCAGCCATTTCGTAGCGAATTCTATCTATTTATACCTGTTGGCGCTACGGAATCGGGGATTCGGGGTTTCTGCAGCGCGTTTTCTTGAAATGTCAAGTCTGGGGGATGAGTCATTAGGTCCGTCCATATTTTGTCAGTTGATGTCCTCTCTAGGTCATTATGAGTCATCATTCCGCTATGAGGTTCAAAACCACGCACATAAATATCATTCAAAGTGATTTTATGATGTATAGTTGTATCATGATGTTTGTTATTAGTGCGTGAACTGACTTGTTTGTGTGACAAGATTATTGAAGCGAAAAGGAGCCCGAGTTTTCATTTAAAGGAGCTGATTGCAAGCGAGCCTGCATTCCAAAGTTTGAAGTTGCATTCTGAGTTGAAGCTGCTGTAAGTTCTCTGTCCGAAAGTTTTCAAAGTGAAATGGAGAAAAGGGAACATCGATCCGGTAGGTGCCAAAGAACAGAACCAGAGGGGCTTGATATTACATTAAAGGATGAAGGTGTAGCAAGAGCTTTTAAAAACGCTGGTTGCTGGAGGTTTTGTGAGAAGTTGCAAGGAGGGCACGCAGAGGTAACAAAAGATTTTGCATTGAATTTTACTGGTTTAAACTCTAAGGTGTCAATGCTAGAATTCCCTGTATCCCCAGAAGCCATTTCTAGGGTGACGGAGATTCCTAGAGGTGGACATGAATGGTTCAAAAATTTTAAATTCGACATGAGCCCTTGTAAGGAATTCTTGAAGGAGCCTTATGTAAATGAAGACCTCACAAAGGCTGTGCCAAGGAGTTACGTGAAGGAACATTTTGCCTTGCTCCTCGCATGCATCCAAAAATATTTAACATGCGAAGGGAGGTATAATAAAGTTTATTCATACAATTTAAAACTTTTGTTACATTTCACAGGCAAAGCATCAATTGATATCCCTTTCTACTTATTCAGAAGCCTAAGTAAAATGTGTGATAAAATTCAGCTGAAAAAAGATGACTGTGAAACATCACTGTTCCATCATGGTTTGGTGAAGTTGTTAGTGTTAGATGGTTTGCAGAAGATTGGTAAAGATTGGGACTCCTTTATTTTTATGGCTGGCTTTCAGAGCAAGACGGGCCTTACTCCATTGCCTGTTAGGGAAAGGGAGAAAACAATTGAAGAACCTACTCTTGCTGAGATCAGAAAGGAGGTGAAAGATCTAAAGAAGTCCAAAACCAAGTTGAAGAAACCAGTGAAGCCTGTGGTGATCAAGGAGACACCTAAATCATCATCAAAAGAGAAGGTCAAACAGAAGAAGGATGCACCTGCACCAAGTGAAGTTGAAAAGGTATCAAGAGTAAAAACCAGAGGTCAGTTAAGCAAGGAGAAGGGTAAGTCAATTGCTGTTAAAGAAAGTCCTATGTCAAAAGCTAGTTTAACTGATTTACTTGAAGCAATTGAACTTGAACAAGATCAGTCAGTGCAGATTGAGCCAATGGAGTTTGAGCAAGACCAGCCAGTGCAACCAATGCACATTGACTTAACCCAATCTTCACCAGAGAGCCTGAAGAAATCAAAGGCATCAAAAAGGTTACGGTTTGAGGAGCCTAGTGAAGAGTATGTGTTCAAGCCACGAAGGCCAATTACAAGAAGACAAATGAAAGAGGCCGAGAAAGTGCATAAAGAGGAGGCAGCTGTAAAAATGCCTAGTCTAGAGTTTCTTGAGGTTTTGACTAAAACAGTGCATGCAGCCAGGAGTAAAGACAAAAGTAAAAAGGTTATTATTAGCCAAGGAGGGAATGTCATAGCTATTAAGAACCAGGCAGGAAAAACCCAGGAAGAGGTGGCTCAGATAAGGAGTTTTTCTAGAGAACGTGCAATGAGATATGCTAGTTATAGAAGGGCTGTATTAAAAGGCAGCACAAGTCTACTGAAGCAAGCTGGCTCAAGGTCTGATGTATTTTCGTGGATGATACCAGCACTTAAGCAAGAAAAACACGTAAGAAAGCTGAACATGTGTCTGAGATCAGAAAATAAGGCTTTGAAGGAAGAGGTTAGCAGTTTGAAGAAGAAGCTAGGTAAACTAGCTCACTGATTTAAGAAGAAAGGTGCTTTTCAAATTTTGATAAATTTTGGTTCAAGTTCTATCATTTTGAAACTATTTAAGGTCCCTAACACCTGTACAAAATATCTGAAGAAATCATGAGTTTAAGCAGAAAGCGCTGCAAGATAAATATGTTTTGTTTTGACAAAAACAGTAGTTTCGTAGCGCGCTACGAAACTACTGTAGAACGCTGTTTTATAAGAAAACAATGAAATTTGATGATGAGGTCAGCGAATTTTGAAAGGAATGCCTCGAGGACAGGAGGGAGATTATACATGGATATCATAGCAGCTCAAATAGTGACAGGTGTGAGTTTTGAAGAAAAAGTGAAATATTTTGTTTTTTGCTAAAGTTTTCTTAAAGGCACTTTATGACCGAATTACTAGGGTTCTGGTAGGGTTACCGGGATTTTTGGTTAGCACACCTGTTCAGTCCACAAGGCATCCAGATCATGAGGCATATGGTGTTATGCGTTGTTATTGAAGGATTAAAGAGCTTGGAGCGTGGTCTTTAAATGGTGAAGAAGAATGGAAGACAGGGACCGTGAAAATAGGGTGTTCATGTTTACTAATTAATGAGCCATCTACACAGCTAGCACCCGAAGGCCAGCTCGTTCAGTGAATGTTCCTCAACATATCTCAGCCACAACAGAAATTGTACAGCTGTCAAGGATCCAAGAAGAATCATGCATACGAGGAGATAGAGTTGGACTTTCAATGTAATTAGGACTCTATGTATTTACAGCACAATACCTTATGTATTTAATAAGTTTGTTTAGAAATAGATAAGGTTAATTAATGGTAGATCATCGAGCTCTCCCCTCATGCTTGTTGAGGAGACTCAAGATAGTTTTAGTTTTGGTTTTCCTATATATAGTGAAAACTCTGATGTAAGTAGGGTTGGAGATTTATGAAAAAACAGAGTTTTTATCAGCTCATGTAAAAGACTTTGACAGTAATATAAAGATTACTTTTTCTTCCCAAGATTCATCATGTGTTCAATGCTCAGAATATGTGTGGTTTTGTCATTATCCTTTATATATTTTACAGCTCACTAAATGTGCAATCACTCTGAATTCACCTAGTGCTCAGACTTCCTGTGTATATTTATGAGTTGTGTTTCTTTTTGAGAAATGTTTTGAGTGTTAAACATTATATGCCTTGGCTTCCATGATTGAGTGATTAATAGTTTACTGCAGAAGTGTTTGACTCCATGAGCCCAATGGAAGAAGTGTTATTTTGTTGTTCCAACCAGCTTTATTTTCATGAACTGTATGAAGAGTTAGCCATCTGTTCTTGTAATTGATTCTTATCAAAAATCTGTGAGAGAGCCCTCTCTGACTAAGGAGGCTAAGCCTTAGTCTAAAGCCTGGTTGAAATAGTTACATGAGATCTTGCTAGGTAGCAGCCCTTAGTACTGATTTTGTGATAACAGTTGGTTTGGCAATGGCATAGGTAGTGCATGATCTGATGTACTTCCTGACATCCTATCGAAGATTCGGCTAATAGAAATACTTTTGTAGTACTGACACCGCTTTCTTGACCCCGAAATGCCCATCAGCTCGACTATAGTGTGCTTCCCAAATCATCTTGGCACGCTCGCTTAAAGGAACACAAATGTGACCCAGGTGGCATAACAGGGCATCTTGGAGGTGAAAATCTAGAACATACTAACCCTCCAGGAGTGTCTGGTACGTGTGGCCGAATTCTGGGTCGCTTTTGTAGAGAAGTGGCCAATCAAAAGTCTCATGCCCACAAGAGTTGAGCACGGTGGTTAACGCCATGATTAATGGTCGACTGAGGCAATCTGCAACATTATCGGTGCTGCCCTTCTTATACTTGATATTCAAATGGAATTGTTGCAGGTATGTGGACCACTTCTTATGGCAATCATTCTGCAATTTCCCTTGGGTCTATATGAACTGGAGGGGTCAGTGGTCTGTGTGGATGACCATTTCCTTCCCCAAAATGTAATGCTTCCATTGTCAGCGAGCTTGCACAATGGAATACATCTCTTTTTCATAAGTGGGATACCTCCGAACTATGTCTGAAATTGTCTCACTGTGATATGCCACTGGATGCCCATGTTGGTAAGCACTTCCCTAATAGCATAGTCAGAGGCATCTGTCTCGACTGCAAATGGTTATTGCAAGTCTAGTAATGTGAGCACTGGTGCTGAGTAGAGGCGATCTTTCAACTCTGTGAATGCCTTCTGTTGAGATTCAGATCAAAATAATTTTGCTTTTGCTCCTCCCTTGGTGACTTGACTCAAGGGCCAAGTGATATGAGTTAATCCCAACATGAACCTGTGGTAGAAGTTGGCAAGACCTAGAAAGTTGTGAAGCTTTGTCAGAGTGGTTGGAGATGGCCAATCTCGAATGACTTAGATCTTAGATGGATCCACATGCACCCCTTGTTGATCAATAATGTATCCCAGATACTTAACCTGGGTCATGCCAAAAGTGAATTTCTCCAAATTGGCACATAACTTGTGTTGTCATAGTGTTTGGAGAACTTATCGGATGTGGTGGAGGTGCTCTTCCCAACTGTGGCTGAAGATCAGGATGTCATCCAAGTATACCACTACAAATGAGTTGGTGAATGGCCGCTAGATGTCATCCATTAGCCTCATGAAGGTTGCAGGAGTATTTGTCAATCTGAAAGGGATAACCAACCATTAGAAAATGCCCTCCTTCGCTTTGAAGGTAGTCTTCCACACATCGGAGGGTTAGATTGGTACCTAGTGATATCTTGACTTCAAATCAATCTTGCTAAAATATTTTGCCCCCTTCAGTTGGTCCAGGAGGTCATCGATCCGTGGGATCAAGTACCTATTATGGGCAGTGATCTTGCCCAGTGCTCGATAGCCAATACAAAGTCTCGAAGTCCCATCCTTCTTCTATACCAACATGATCGGGCTCCCACAGGGCGACGAACTCAGATGAATGTGACTTTTTTGCAGCCACTCCTAAATCCGCCTCTTGATTTCATCATTCTCTAGAATGGAGTACCAGTAGATAAGTCTACTGGGTAGCGACACACCTGGGGTCAGATTGATGGAGTGCTTGACCTAACAGTGCAGAGGAACGCCTATGGGGGAGGTGAATATGTCCTCATACTCCTCCACGACCTTGTCCATCTGTAGTTTTCGTGCGGAGGGGCCCTGTCTGGAGGTCGTGGCCAACGTCTTCTTCTTTCCTTGAGGGCATATCATCAGTAAAACAAATTTCCTGGTTTTGGAAATGAGTTTACTACATTGTTTTGTAGTAACCGAAGAGATTGCGGTAGGCACTGCTACCTCTGGTATCCTGTACAACTTATTTCCCAAAGTAACAATAATAGCATGGGACCTTGATTCATACACAGCATGTTGCTTCCACAAGTATGGTTGTCCTAATAATACATCACAAACTTCAAGGGGAGAAATTTCACACAATACCTCATTTGTGAAGGGCTTGATGTTGTATGGAAGGTGACACTGTTGGCTCATGTGAGGATCCCATCCTTGGTGAAGCCACTTGATGGTGTACAGTTCTGGATGTGTTGTGGTCGGTAAGCCCAGCCACTTCACGACCTCTTCCGAAATGAGGTTCTTTTGGCTCCCGCTATCGACAATGAACTGTAGCGGGGAGCTCTTTACCCACATCTAGGAGTGGAAGAGACACTCCTCCTCCTATGGATCTTAGGGTTTCTCCTTCTGGATATTCATGGTGGAAATGGTGGCACTGGGCTCCACATCGATATTCTGCTTCCCTTTGTCATTCCCATTATCGGGTTCTGACTTAGAGTAAGAATATGCATCTGATTCTAAAACCTTTAGCTCGACCACCAATGACTGCTTGGCTTGACACTCATGTTGTGAATGGAGCTCTTATGGAACTCACACCACTTTCTGGTGTCCTTTTTCGTATTCATAGTGTTTTTCTTTGCCTGCAGCCTTGGTGAGTTGTCTTGGGCCACCCTGCCTTAGCTTTGTCCTTTGTTATGTGGTTTGGGGGCACCTTTCCCTTGCTTCAGATTTGCAGATCCAAAGTCTCGCTTCTTCTGTTTAAACTTTTGCTCGACCTTGACGACATATCGGTATGTTATTCCAAGCGAGGAGATGTTCAGGAATTATATTTCTTCTTGGATTTACTTGTGTAGGAAGCCGTAGTATTTTAGTACCAAATGTCGCTCTGTATCCTTGTTACCCAACTTTGTGCGAAGGGTATGGAAAATATTAGTAAACTCTGGCATGTCTTGGTCCCTTCCCTGCTGTGGCATGGTCCACTTTATCTATTAATCCTCATAGCTTCTGACAGGGTAGTACTGCTCCTTGATGGCATCCCAGAAAGAATTCCAAGTGGGTGCACTGAAAATAGTTTTCCCACAAATCCTTGACGTGGGTGGTTGCATTGAGAAGAGCAAAAATAATCTTTTCCCAACTGGAAAATTCATGAACAGAGAAATAACACTCTAGCACATTTAACCATTCATTGATGGCATCTTCATCTATCTAACCCTCGAATATGGGGATTTCAAAATTAACTTGTACCTTAAATGGTGTGGTGTTTCCAAAGTAGTTGTTAGCAGCCAATGCATCGCCCTTGGGTAGTCATTGAAGGATCTGGGCAAAGTTGTCCATTATCGTTTTCTTTTGTCACTCAAGGGCTTCTTCGAGAAAGATTTTAATATGACCTATTTCCCCCTAAAATTTCTTTTCATCCACCATGGGAGGTCGTTGGGATTTGCGAGGTTGGTCTTGCAAAGGTTCGACCAGTTCAAGCCCTAATTCCTTATATCCCGACCTCATTGGGGACAAGCCAAGAAAAAAAGAGAAAAAAAGCAGACCGCTCTGATACCATTGATCCGGATTTAAGTGGGAACGCAAAAAATTACAGAGATAACCACAAACACAAAGATGCAGTGGAAATAATACTTCATTTCATTAATATAAAATACTGAAATATGCTTACAAACAAGAATGGAAATTAACCAGTTAGGGCTATGGTATCTTATCTTTGAGAAGAGATGTGGCAGCTACATGCCTATGAATTTCCTTACAATGAGGGTCGAGGGCCTTTTTTTATTGAAAAATAAGAGCAAATCCTAAACAACCAAAACCCTAACCTGAGGAGATGTAACACCAAGAGTTTATGGGCCTCGTTGGGGTGAGTTGGACAACCAACTTCCCAAGGTCATGACTTGGTCATATTATATCCATTTGACGGGCATGATAGCCCATTGGAAAGATCTCTTCGAGGACTACCATGAAAATGATGTTTTTTGGCAGCAAATCGTTAGTGGTAGATTTCCAAAAAAACATCATTTAGGGCCTCAAAACGGCTTCGGAAGCTTGGGAACCAAAAAACTGCTAAAAATAGTAAATTGTGCTACAATTAAGAAAACTGAAAAACTAAAAGAAGTAATGGTGGGCGTCCAAGTGGAATTGGTGGGTGGCCACCAATATTAACTTGGATCAGCTAGCTCAAATGCACTTTTTAAATTGTTGTTTAGTTTAAAATAATGTTTAAATTCCTTAATTGGGGTTTAATTATTGTTTAAACTTGATCGCTTTGCAAAAATTCATTACGTATGATGGGCGGAAGTGACAAAATGTCAAATCAATATCAAGTAACCACCAGACACCTTTCAATGGATATCATTCACTCTGCCTAGATCAACGACAGAGGAAGCTTTTTGGCCCCCCTTAAGTCGTTTCCCATTAACGTGAGAGGGGGGGTACGAAAAGTAGTTTTAATGGCCTCCCTCTTTTACGATGTGGCACTCCTGCAGCGTTTCAGGACCCCAAAGCACAAAACCATAAACCATCGCACCCCCCCCCCCCCCCAAATCCCGCCGACAATTTTCCTTCCTTCCAACTATTGACCTTGTTCATGCATCGTGTCATAGACCCATTATCCCCTCCTCCATATGAAATCTGGCACGCCACTAGTCTATTGTATCTCACCCATTCACCACCTACCATGTCACAAAGCCATTGTGTCCTACGCTCTAAAGTTGTTGCCATCCTCAGTTAATTGTTTAATCTCCCGTTAGACATTAATTCTCACTCCTGTGCAAATTAATTGCCTATGGCTAGATTTAGACAGTAAATTAAGCCTGATTTCACCTATAAATATCCCATGGCTCTACTTTCTACCACTTTTCCTCTTCCATCCATACACCAAAATCTTTATTGACCACTCTGTTTATATTTTCCCCAATCACCTGTCTTTTAGATAAAATAATTTCTGAATTCCCCCCTATAGCAATATGGAGCTCCTAAAGCTAAAACATAGAAGACTATTGAAGAAGGGAATCCATCCACATCATTGCTTGATTTAGATCACCTTCCCCTTGTAGACTTCCTACTCAAAGTCACTTCCTCTGAATGCGAATTCGATTTCCATGAATTGCATTTATGGATAAAGCATAAGTATCTAGACAAAGAAGATCCCATTCATTTATGGGAAACAATTTTGCCCTTGTACTCTTTTCCCAAGGCTCATCACTTCCCTGATTTGATCAATTGGTGTCAATCCAGGTATGATCCTATACAAAGAACAATGATGACTTAGAATGGAAAAATCTTGATCACCACTACTACTCAGAGTATAAACCAAATGTTAATGATACCTTCATCTAACTCCCTCAGCAATTTTTCACCAGCAGATCTCATGGACCTTTACAATAAACCTACCTTCCAACAGAAAACCCTTATCTTTGAACTTTTTCTACCAGATGACGTTGAATTACCAAAGAGAAATCCATGTTATTCATCTTCTATGTTACCTGAAGCCACTATACATATCATCTCCCCACTATTAGGCTTCCTAGGTTATGAAAATGATCAACTTGTTGATGAATCCATCCTTGGATTCTTTTCCATTTTTAGCAAAGAATATCAACAAGCTTTCATGTATAATTATAGCCAGCTCTTGGCTGATAATATACTTGAACAATTTATGAATTTTACCACACAAGGAGTTTTCAAATATAGCTCAGTCATAATCCATTTGATTTTGTTTTAGCATGAAGATTCATTGTATATTCAATTTAATAGGAAAGATGAGCAGAGAGTGAATCAATCAGTGATTCACTGGACAGAGTTAGTAAAAGCAACATTAGCAAAATTTACATTCTCTTAGTTCATAGATTCTTTTGTACATCCAATTCTTCAATTTCTCAATAGCCAGGTAGAGCCCAGAATTTGGGAAGAGATTAGGAAGACATTGCACTTATCATAACAGAACAAGACTGGTAATTGGTATCTGTACTAGAACTACACTGAAATTAGAATATATGGCAGTGAGTTAGCTCCATACAAACTGCCTAAGTATGTGCCAATGAGGATATTCTCACTGGATTACATCAGGTAGATGATAAATATGGATGAAGTCCATTTTGTCTCAGGTAAGAAAAAGTCACAATTCAAACTCAAGGCTAAGGTAGGAACATTTATTTATAATACTAGGTCTGTAGGTAAAGAGGCAGATAGATTATTAAAATGCATGATTATCCAACCAAACTTCCCCTGGTCCTATGATCCTTTTGGGATCATTTTGGCCCTTAGAGTCTAGTTGAAGCAACACATTACAACCATACTCTTAGGCCAGAATTGGAGAAGTTTATGAACTAGGAGCAGTGGTCTTAAGGGACTCTTTTAGAAGCATATTGATCCGGATTTAAACAGGAACGCAATAAAATACAGAGATAACTATAAAGACAAATATGCAGCGGAAATAATACTTCATTTCATTATTGTAAAATACTGAAATATGCTTACAAATAGAAATGGAAATAACCCAGCTAGGGCGATGGTAGCTTATCTCTGAGAAGAGATGTGTTGGCTACATGCCTCTGAACTATTCTCCAAAAACTGCGTTACAATGAGGCTCGAGGGCCTATTTATTGTTGAGAAACAATGGAAAACCCTTCACATTCCAAAACCTAACCCTAGAAGATGAAACGCCAAATTGTGGGCCCCGTTTTTGGGTAAGTTGGTACATCAATTTCTCAGGGTCGCGAATTGGTCGTACTATCTCTGGTTAACATGCATGATAGCCCGTTGGAAAGATCTCTCCGAGGACTACGATAGAAAAGACGATTTTTAGACAGAAAAATTGCTGGCGGTGGATTTCCCAAAAAAACGTCGTTTAGGGCCTCAAAACGGCTCTGGAAGTTTAGCACCCGAAAAACTGCTAAAAATAGTAAACTGTGCTATAATTAAGGAAACAAGAAAAACTGAAAGAGACAGTTGTGGGGGTCCAAATGGGATAGGTGGGTGGCCACCAACCTCCACTTGGATCACATATGAACATGTTATAACCACTCCACAGGTAAATACTACAGTCACTGAGAGTACTCAAAGTAAAAGAGCCATAGAGGAAACTCATTCAGTTACAGAATCAATTAAAGAGTACTATATACTGCAAAAGAAATTGAACACCAGATTGTCACTATCATTAAGGAGCTAGCCACTAGAAATCATTGATCATGGAGATTTAGAAGATGTTCCATCAACAGGGACCACTGATCCCAAACCTCCTTGTACTTCTTCAACTCGTTCTTCAACTAAACCTATGGAGATTATTTGATCAACTGAGACCAGCTCAGTAGAAGATACTAATATCTTCTCAACATTTTTGGAAATCAAACAGAAAAATTAAAGTATTAAACGACAAGTATACAGTTAGTTTTGGAAGAAAACATCCACTTATGAGCAGAGACTTCTTTCTGCCTTTGACAGTGAAAGAGGAAGGATGCAAATGGAATTTTTGCAAGCTCAAATTCCCTTTCCCAAATCTACAACAGATTCCAAGAAGACCATATTTTCATTTGATGTAAACCAGATACATCCTATTGACCAAATGGTTTTACATAGGCAATCAGGTGAAATGTTATTTTCAATAATGACTACAACTCTCATGTCTCTTTCAAAGCTCAGAACTGCCTTGTCAAATGTGGATTCACAGCTTAAGATTGAAAAACTATTGTCTTTAGCTAAAGATAACAAATTAAAGTCTTGAGAAGATATTATTATTAAAACTAGATATGATCCCCAAGACTATAAAGCAATTGAAGAAATACTCCAAAAGATGAATATATAGATAGCAACTTTGAAGAAACAGTTGAAACTGCCTTCAATTAAGGATTCCAAAACCAAAGAGATGCCAAAAATGAACATCACAGGGAGGAGATGTTAAAGCTCATTGTTGAGCAAAACATACAGATCAAGAAAATGGAAGAGAAAATAGAACAATTGCTCAAGGAAAAAGAGGCATCATAGCTTGTTGTGACCTCAGTGATAGCAGTTCCCATAGCAAGTATAGAGCCAAGCTCATCTCCTACTGACATTGCTTCATCTTCAGGAATAGTTGAAACAACAAGGATATCATAGGAGTTACATGCACAAAAACAATAGAATGAAAAGTTATTCCAGAAGTTCCAAGCCCTAGAGTCACAGAAGGTAAAGAATGATACCTTATATGTAGAAGAAGTGAAAAAATCACATAGGTTAGAACAAAGGGTCAAACAATTAGAGAGTAAGACTCTAATGGCAGACAGTTTGGCCCAAGCCAAAGAGGACATCTCGTTAGATATCAATTGCTCCATATCAGAAATATGGCCATCTATTCAAATTATTTTTTAGCAACAAGAATTGATTGCTAGTGCAGGTCAAATATGGATAATCAAAGGGCATCATTGGGCACAAAACCCAAAGAAGCAATAGGGATGATCAAAGTACTAAACTCTAAGACAAGGCAATAATTACAAGAGATAAATATTTCAAATATGAGAGCTACTATTTTGGAGATTAAGAATGTTCTAATGAAGAAGAATCTACTGATTTAGCTGAAAGAAAAATGTGAAGCTTTGAACATTGTAGTCAAAAGGTTTCATTCTAAATTCAGTATTCTGAAAAAGAAAGGTTTACGAAAGTTAGTGACATCAAATGATCGGCTAGTAAAATTGGATGATTACTGTGAAAGATTATATACTATTGTGGAACACAACAATCAATTTGTAGGGATAAAAGGAGATATTACTGACAAAGAGTTTTTAGAAGCTTTGAGCCCTGATCTCACAATCAAATATGAAGTTGGACATCTTTTTCTCACTAAACCCAATTTGAAAGATATACCGAAGTTGATGAGATACTTAGAAGAATGGTAAATTTGGAGATACCAAGTGAGTAGAGGTGGGATCAATTGTGTGAAGAAATTGATTAACTTTCCATTCCAAAAAAAAGACAACACAACAATTTTGAAGGAACAACCATCAATAACTTCCTACCTAATAGGGACACATCATTCGACAGTTTTCTTTTCCTATTTTCTTTCAAGCTATTTCTGTCATCAGTTTAGGATATTTTGTTCACTATCCAAACTAGTATAAATAACTCTCGTCTACGAGTTATTAAAGGTGGTACCTTTACATAAGAAATTTTGTAAAGCATTGATGTATAAGCTTTTTCTAGATCGCTGATAATAAAGCAAAGGATTCTGAATTTGGTATCATACAGTCTCATTTTCTTCTGTAAGTCTTTCATGTGTTTCATTCATTCTGTTAATTCTGCATATGTTTAAGTTTTATAGAGATATCAGTGAGAATAATGTGTTACAATTATTCTTAAAATTCCTCATGAATTTATTATTATAAAGATATTGAGATATTGGACTATTTGTCTGAAAGGCTCCCTCTAAATCATAAAATTGTTAGTATGTTATGTAATTTTAAGCATATTTTATTTAACATTTGAACATTGGTCAAGGGTTTCCCCACTTATTATGATTTATCTTTTTGTCTGGAATGTAAAGCAATCATATCTCCTTACTATTCTTTCTGCACATCTTATCAAATTAAAATTACTGTGTGAAGTTAAATAGCAACCCTCTGGTTATTTATTAGTACTATCTAAAAGAGTTAATACATCATTCTTATAATTTGTTTTATGTATTGGTCCTCCATAAAAACCAAAACCAAAACCCCAACACATATATCTTAGATTCTCTATCATGATCAATTGACCATTATCATCTTAGAGGTACAACAACATCATACTGTGTTTGTCATAGTTATAGTGGTTACTATTTATGGTGTATTAGGGGGTTTGTGTGTTCAAGTTGATCATGTTTTATTTTTTATTACATAATATTTTATAACAAATATAAATTATTGTGCATTTAAGGTCAAAATACTTGAAGGGAGAGATTATATGAAGGATCATAGAGGTTACAAGGATAAATATAATAAAAATTATAATATTAAAAAATATTGACGATGATATGAAGGGACAACTATCTACGTGGATATTTGAAGATTTATGAAGGGGACAACAACATTGCTACTTTACTATTGAACTATGCATTTATTATCATTTTTTAACTACTATTATTTTTATTAACATTTTTTTAAACAATCTTCTTTCCTTTAAACTACTACCATATTACATGATATCAAAATTTTATGTCCATACTCTAATAGGATATGTACATATATGTCTATTAACCAAGAATTCATTATTTAATACATTATGCCACTATACTAGTAAATTCAAAGTGAAGTAGAAAAGCCATAAATGATGTACAAAATACATAAGTTGATTGAAACCATCAAGAGGACATGAAAATATCAATAGCTTCTAAGATATATGGATTGATTTTATGTAGAAGATTTGATTTGTTGCATAAACACTCCCTCAATGTAAGCCAATTATTCATACTCCTAGAATATATGGACTGATTTTTGGTATAGGATTTGATTTGTTGCATAAATGCTCCTCAATGCAAGCCAATTATTCATATCCCTTCATAAGCTTCCACTCCCAACTATTTCTATTACTAATTATTACTTTCTCACCTCTTATTAATTATTGAATCAATAACTATTAATATCATTATTTTACTCATTTATTTGGTATTTACATAACACCTAATATTGAATCAAACTACAAAAAATGTGCCTCCATTATACCCTATATTGTGTTTAACTATTGTGGTTTTCTTCTTATTTCTACGTTTGTTAAATAATACATGCAGTAAAGTTTTTGAGATTATTAGAAATTTTGTTTAAATACATTATCGTGTGACATGTGACATTATATAGACTTGATATATTTTTATTAGCATGTAAAGATGTGAGTGAAATATTCAATACAATTTACAAATTAAGTTGAGGTAGGAAAAAATTTAAATAAATACTAGTATATATCCATCTTAACCATGGATCTAGTAGGCTGAGAGGGATAATCTCTTCAGTGTAAACATGTTTAGATTGCAAATTTTGAAAAAAAAATGCCTCTCATCTCTTGATAGATCTCAATGAATTTGTAGTCGTTATCTCTCTACATATATACAATATTTTTTTTTTATTTAATGGTATATAGAGTACATAACTTGAACTTGTAACTCTAAAAAGTCTTCATTAGAATTGAGGGGAAATTAGAATGGAGGGGAAATTGACAAAAAAAAAATGTAAAATAGTAAGAGTACTTCAAACTTTTTAACAATAAAATCTAATTTTTTCAATTGGTTTATATTATATACACATAGTTGAGATTAAAATATTTTGCATAGCATGTCCATAGAGACATTTTGTCTATGTCTACATTAAAATAATGCTTTTAATTAGTATAGTTTTAAATATAGGTGAATATTTCATAATCTTGCATATTAAAATATTTTATACATACTTATATACAATATTAAAATATTAATATTAAGTATAAAATATTAATATTAATATTATTAGCAAGTATTTTATTTTTGTTTTCTTTATTTTTAATTTTCAATTACTTTTTTCTTTGGACATTGAATATTTAATGATATACAATATTAGTTTTTTTATTTATTTAAATTAGGTAACATAGATCTTCAAAAAATTGATTGAAGTTTTGCTTTGATTTTTTTGAAGTATAGGGTTTAAACATCAAATCACACACTTTTTCTAGTTATAATTACTTTGCCTTTTTAAAGTTGATAAGAAATTATACCAAGCCATGTGATATCAGAATATTTTATTTATGACTGAGAGTTAGTGAAATATTTTTACCACATTAGGTCATAATATTAAGGATAAATTAACAGACCATAGTGAAGTTGTGATTATAGATGTTTTATAATATTTACAAGTAAAACAATTTTTTTTTTTGTAAGCTGAGGCGTTACTCTGATTTTCCATTACCAAAAATTAAAGACAGTACATATATATGCAGGTCTCAACCCGCCCTTAAGGGAAACCGAGTTTCTTGACCATCTGAAGTTTTTAAAAGCCAGCCAAAAAAAGTATATTATCAGTCTATCTATCCAAGCTAAATACACCTCTATTCTTCCTCTAGTCAAACTGTTTTTTCTCAGAATCAGTAACATCTAATATTACAAAAATCAAAATGGAGATTTATATAAAAACCTCCTTGCAGCCGCTCCTTCTTCTACTGGTTCATTGCGCCAGGCTCTGACTCCTTCTCTATCTTGACTCCCATTCCTCCCGTTTGCAGCATCTGCTGAATCTCATCCAGTTTCCTATCCTGCATGAGTAGGGTGATCTGAATATTCTTCAGTTCCTTTTTCAGGGTGGGGATTCCTTGGGACAGTTCGGTCATTTCCATGGCCACCTGTTCCATTGCTTTGGCCAGTAACCATTTCATTCCTCAGTAAACATGTAGCGATTGTTTATAAAGGGACATTCTCCCCCTCGTATGCCCCGGGTCTGGGAGGAACTGCTCCCAATCTTCCATTTCAGGATCTGAAATCTCCTGCATGGCTTCTTCCTCTAAGTGGTCAATTATCCTTCTGATGTTCGGGTTAGTATCGTGGTAATAGGCCTCCTCTACTTCCTGTAGCTTCTTTCTCATATCCTTCTTACCTCCTTTTCTGCCTCTCGCCTCACTAGCTTCTCCCTCGTCTGATCCCCTTCTTCCGCCCTTACTTCCTCGTCCGCCTCGTCCTCCAATCCCTCCTCTTCCTCTTTGGTTTCCCCGACCACGCGTTCCTCTGCCCCTTACTCTTCTACCATACTCCTAATCTTCTTCTTCTTCCTGGTCATCTTCCTCGTCTTCTCGGTTTGTCCTAGTCTGGTTCGCCTCCGACTTACTTTCCTTTCCAGCTTTTGCTCGTCCTGACCCCTCTTCTATAATGTAATTCCGGATATCAAATTCTTCCTCCGACTCATCCGGGATTGTTAGAAAGATCTTCTGCAGATCTTCCTCTGCTGTACTCTTTCCTTTCTCTTCTGGAACTGCCGCTTTGCTTCTCGTCCACCTTCCTTCTCCCCTTTCTTGTTTCTCTGCCATTTTCCTTGCCCTCTTCCGCTTTCTCCGGCTGTCCTTCATCTGCTGCAGTTTACCAATTCTCCCCCTCACTTGGCTTTGGTTCGCTCCTGGTTTCTCTCTTTGCGTCGTTCTATTGCATGCTGATCCTATATTACCCCTACTTTGCCACCTTTTCTTCTTGAAGCTTCGTTGCTTCCTGTCCTCTTCATTACTATCCTTTTCATTTGTTCTTCCAGCTGTCCTCTTCTCCCTATCATGAAGGCTAGCGTTCTCTGTCTCTCTGACAGTTCCACCTCCCCTTCTCGGTACCTTTCCCACCTCTCTCCTTGAGATGCTCACCTTTCCCGTGGTATGATTGATCCCAGCCTTCATGACTTGATCCTCGTATGCTTGATCCTGCATACTCTCTGTCCGAGCATTGATTAACCTGTCCTTTCTCCTCCTCCCCATAACCCGGAGGCATCTAATTGTTTCTTTCCTGTGCGATCGCTTCATTATAGTCTTGATTTAGAATATTATTTAACTCAATCCAGCTAGGATCATCTTGTAATGATGTCCAGCTACCATCCACTGTCCTGTTCGAACCTCCACTTCCCCAATTGGCCAATAGATCAGCTGCGCGGTTCCCCGTTCTCAATACGTGGTTAATTATTGTGTATTCAATCCTACTCAGCAGCCCCTCAATATCCTGGATTATCCCTGCTGTCCTCCAACTGTTCGTTACCTGATCCCATCTCCTACCATCCCTTAATTTCCTTAACATCTCTATCGTAATTTGGGAGTCTCCTTCGATTTCAAGGTTCATGTAACCATTTCTAACTGCTATCCGGAGCCCTTGATGTACTGCCCACAACTCTGCTTCGTTGTTCGTCATTTCCCCTCCCCATTTGGCAAACACCCACCTTGTATTACCTTTGCTATCTCTGAAGATGCCTCCCATACCTGCTTGTCCCGGGTTACCCTTTGAGGCCCCGTCGAAGTTTAATTTGATCCGTTGATCCCCAGGAAGTCTGAAATAGTTGGGGCTCTGCATGCCAGTTCTGATCCTCCTCTCTGTATTGGGGTAGACCATCTTAAATTCCATGTTCAGTTTTGAGACTATTCTCTGCTCCTCTGGATTCAACTTCCAATCTTCTTCCTCCCATACTTCGGACAGAACAGTTTCTTTAATTGACCTGCATATTTCATCCCAAATTCTCGATTCTTGATAGCTTTTATCCCTAAAGACTCTTCTATTTCGCTCTTTCCAAATCGACCATATTACGAATCCTACCGCCAAGTTCCATATTCTTTTCACAACTTTGCTTTGATAATTCCTCTTTCCCCATTGAATCAGAGTATTCCTGATGTTGTCTGGATCCCTTTTTGTCATACCAAAGAGCACCCTAATTTCCTCCCACAAGCTCTGAGCGTATGAACATTTGTTCAATAAGTGCTCCTGAGTTTCTATTTCCTTGCTGCAGAGACTACATCTTGAGGGTCCATTCATTCCTCTTTTCTGAATATTATCCCATGTCAGGATCCTTCCTCTGCTAACCAGCCATGCGAAAAATGTTATTTTTGGCCACCATTTTCCTTCCCAAATCTTTTTCCATTCCATTGGTCCCTCCTCTCTTTCCTCTTTCATTTCCCAATAGTATGCTTCTTTTACCGTGAAAATGCCCTTCATCGCTTTACCCCATCTGAGAATATCCTTACCTGCTCTGATTTTGATCTTCCTCGATTCCATTTCTTTGATATACGCTTGCTCTGCCTCCTGATTTATATTCTCATCCCATTCCACCGGTCTTCTCCAGATTCTCCAAATGTCATTTAATTCTTCTCTTTTCCAATATTCCTTCACAAATTCCATTCCTGCCCTTTTCGCTTTTTCTTGGACTTCATGAAGAATTTGGATCCTATCCAGTTTGTCCCGCTGTTGCCATCCTTCCTCCCAAAATCTTGCTGAGCTTCCCTCTCGGATTTCCCAGAAAGCAAGGTTCTTCACTATATCCTTATTTCTACTTGCTAATTCCCAAATTTGCGATCCTCTTGGAGTTTCCTCTACTCTTAAACACCCTTCAGTTGTACCAGGCATGTCATATTTTTGATTCCATATTTTTTTCCACACATCGGTTCCCCCTGGACCCATCTCCACCATAGCTTCGCCCCTAGAACCTTATTCACAATTTCTGGATCTCTCACTCCCAGGCCTCCTTCCTCTTTCCTCTTGATTACATTCTTCCATGAAACCAGAGTCCATTTCCGCTGTTGCTTGGGACCCCCCCATAAAAACTTCCCCAAGATCTCCCTCATTTTTGCGAAAAATCCTTTGGGGGCGGCCATAATAGACAAGGGGTATATGGGTATAGATAATAAGACCGATTTTAATAGGACTATTCTGCTTGCGATATTCATCGATCTGAAAGACCAACTGGCTAATCTTTTCTTGATTCTCTCCAACATGCTCTGCCAATTCTTTATCCGATTTGGGTTTATATCCAGTTGGATACCCAAATATTTAGTAGGTAACTCTCCCTGTCTAAAACCTAGAATTCGAGTTAAATGGGCTTTGATAGAATCTGGCGTATTGAATATGAATGCACAGGATTTATCTTTGTTAATCTCCATGCCTGATGCACTCATAAAATCCTCTAAGACCTTCTTGAAATTTCTCACCTCCTTGAGCGACGCTTCTCCAAATAGCATCACATCATCAACAAACTGTTGATGTGTAATGATCAGATCGTTCCCCCACAACCTGATTCCTTTGATTTTCTTTTCTCTTACTTCCTTTTTGAGTTTTCTACTTAAGCATTCCACAGCCAAGATGAATAAGAACGGGGAAATTGGGTCCCCCTGCCTAATTCCCCTGGTAGCATTAAACGTACCTGTAGGTATACCATTGACCAAAATTGAGAAATTTGGAGTAGAGATCATGCTGAATATCCATTCAATCCACCTGTTCTCAAAACCAAAAGCTCCCAGAATCGCTCTGAGGTAGTCCCAGTTCAGTCGATCATAGGCCTTGGATAAATCCAACTTCATTAGCATCCCTTTCTGTTTTTTCATCTTTAGGGAATGTATCACCTCCTGAGATACCACTATACCATCCAAGATTTGCCGACCCTCCACAAAGCCAGTCTGCTCAGGCGCAATTAAGTTGGGTAGGAGAGGTTTCAACCTTTTCACTATCAGAGTGGATATAATCTTGTAGATGACATTACACAGGGCAATAGGTCTAAAGCCTTGTGGCTCCTCCGAACTGTTACTTTTGGGAATCAGGGTCAGAAAAGTCGAGTTTATGCCAGGCCATATTCGCTGTTTCATTCGTGATTCTTCAACTGCCTCTAATGTCTCCTTTCCTATAAAATGCCAACTAGCCTGGAAGAATTCCACTGTATACCCGTCCGGTCCTGGAGCCTTATTCTTGCTCATATTCATCACGACCTCTTTTAACTCTTCCATGGTTACTGCCCGCATTAACGCTTTGTTTTGCTCCTCTGTTACTAATCTTGGTATCTCCTTGCATATATTATTTATTGCTTCTCCTTTGTCCCTCTGATTTTCTGTAAGGATCCCTTTATAGTAATCAACTAGAGTCTTTTCTATATCCTCCTGTTCTATTACTCTTTCTCCTTCTGCATTTTTAATAGAAAGGATCCTATTTCTCTGTCTGTTTTGGATCATAGCTTGATGGAAGAATTTTGTATTCCTTTCTCCCTCCCTTAACCATTTTATCCTTGATTTTTGTCTCCACATGATCTCCTCCTGTTTCCTTCTCTCTTCCAGCTGGCTTATTATTCTTCCTTCCTCCATACTCTTCTCTTCGTTCCTTCCCTCCAGGATTATTCTTTGTTGAATTTCTTCCATTTCTCCTTCTAATTTCTGCTTTGCTTCCATAATGTTCCCCAATTCTTCCCTATTCCACTCTTTTATTCTCTTTTTAATCTCCTTGAGCTTCAATTGTATGGTATGCATTTTCCCCTTGCCCCTAATAGTACTCTGATTCCACCAATCCTCCACCTTCTTTATGAATTGGGGGTCTCTAAGCCAGAAAGATTCGAATCTGAAGGGTTTCTTCCCCTTAACCTTCTTGATATCTATCTCTAATCTTATAGGCCAGTGATCAGAACCAAGGCTAGGAAGGATTTTTGCTTCAATAAACACATCGCGATTCAAAATTTGCTCTGATAGCAGAAACCTATCCAATCTAGAAGCGATTTGATTCTGTCCTCCCCTTCTATTATTCCAGGTATGGATTCCATTAGTTGTAGGGATATCTACTAACCTCTGGTTCCTAATCAGGTCATTGAACTCCTCCATGTTCTGATCCTCTTTCCTTATTCCCCCTCTCTTTTCTCCTAGATCCCAGATCATATTGAAGTCCCCTCCTATTATCCAAGGAGTATCCGGGATTAAGCTCCTCATGGTTTGGATATTCTTCAGGAATTCTTTCCGTTCTCTATAAATATGGGGCCCATACACTCCTGAGATAAGGATTCTTTCTCCCATCCCCACTAATCTGAAAAGGCCTGATAGGATTCTAGGAAGACTGAACCAGTTTTCGAAAATTACCTCCTCCGGGTTCCACAGAATAGCCAAACCCCCGGCTGTTGCTACTGCATCCAGGGCCATAACCTCGTATCCTAGTTTCAGTTTCTTTATAGTTTCTGCCAGCTGCTGCCATTCCATTTTCGTTTCCTGTATTATCATGATGCTTGGTTTATCTTTTTGCACCCTTTCTTTCAAATATCTCTGTTTCCCTTTACTATTTAGTCCCCTAATATTCCAGCTTGTAACAATCATTTGAAACTTTTAGGAGTTTGTTGAAATACCTCTGACAGAGGTATCACCCTCCCTGAATTTACTAGAATCTCTCCCACTGCTTGGATTGATTCATTTATCGTTCGTCTTCCTTTTTTTCTTCCACCCTTGCCATTGCCGTCCCCTTCTGAGCTTTGGGATCCCTGGTTTCCCACTTGATCTGATCTATTTTCTATGAATCCTCCCTTCTTTTCCTTATATCTTTGAAAAGTTTCTTTATACAACTGTTTCTCTTTTTCCGGAATGAATCTTTCGTCCAATTTTTTCCATTCATTGAGTAATTTCTTCATTATCTTCTCTTCCTCTGTGCCCACTTCTTTTATATTATCCGTACCTGTCATTGATTGTTCAGCTATATTCTCTTGTCTTTCTCCCTCTTCCCCTTCTGTTTCTTTGCTTGGGCTCATGCTTTTTCTTTTTCCTTCCTTTATGATTTCCATTGGAGTTGTCTCATTGACCTCTTTTTCCTGTTTTTCTCCCTCGTTCTCCTCTTCCTCCTCTTGAAGGATCTTGAACTTATTTTTACTTTCAATTGGTGAGTTTGTTTCCTTTGATTGAGGATTTGTTGTCCCCAGATTTGGCTTCCTCCTCCTCTGTACCTCCCTGAATTCATTTTCTTCACCTCCGGATCCCTCTCCTTTCCTTAGTTCCTCCCTATTAGCCTTCTCTGACTCCACTGTTCGATTTTGTGGGCACTCCCTTGCTAGATGTCCATATACGTGGCATCTCCTGCACCGGAAAGGTATATGCTCGTAATCTATGGGCTGCTGCCATATTTCGTCCTGATATTCAACCTCAATGGATTCCGGTAAAGGGTCTGCAATGTTCATGTAAACGCAGATCCTTGCATAAGAAGTGTATTTTCCTCTTTTCGTCGACTCTGCCACCTTCACAAAAGTTCCAATCGAATTTCCGATCCCTTCCAATATCTCTGGATCCCAAAATTCATCCGGTAACCCAAACAATCTGACCCATATCGGGGCTGCCATTATTTTCTCCTCATCAGGGTTGTATCTGTCTTCCCAATATCGTATAAACAGTCCCGCATTGTTCATGAAGTGTGGTCCCTCCTCAAAAACTCTTTCCTTATCCTCTAGGTTTGCAAAAATGACTGTAAAGAATCCCTTGGCCCCCAGTTTGAGGTCTATATGCCCTCTTGGTCTCCATCTCTGCTGAATCCATCTCGTGAGGTCCTTTTCCGATGGCCAGTATCCTATAAACTTGCAAATTAAAGCGTGGTCTCTCATGTAACAGCGGTAATTCTCCAGTTTATTGTTTGGGATCACATACCTTGGCTTTTTCTGTGCCCTAGGAAGACACCTGTTTATCATCCTTGCTTGCCATTTGTTTCCCAAGACTGGTGTCTCCCTGCTTATTTCCCGCTCCCTCCCTTGCCCGCCTTCATTCCCTGTAGTTCCTAACATCGCATTTCTGTAGGAGGGGATCTCTCCCCTCCCCTGCCTTTCTCCCATTACTTCTCTCAGTCCTTCCCCCCCCTCTATTCTTCTTCTTTCTTTCCTTAAAGCTCCGCTCTTACCCGGCCGCAATCTCTGCGGTCGCCTGCTCTCCTTATTCCGCCGCGGTCTGCTATTGCTCCGCTGAGTTCCTGCTTCCCTGAAACCCTACTTTCAGCCCACGATCGAATCCGCTCCCGCTCCCGAAACCCTCATTCTCTCCACCACTAGGAGGAATAATGTTGTGTAGGTAGCTACAAGTAAAACAAAATTAAACATACATGTTCATCTTTATTTTTTATTATAGCTAACGTTGTTTTTCTATTTAGAAAATATTTTATGTTTATTTTAAGAGGACACATGTCAGCTATATGTTGAGCATGCATAGAATGACAAATTTCCCTTATATTAAATTATGATAGATTATGTTAATTTAAAAATATATATGATTAATTAAAAAGTAAAATTAAACCTTTAAATTATAATATGAATATTTAGAAGTTTATTTTAGTATAATAATTGCTTGTAATTAACAACCCAGTATGATGAAAAATGTGTGATTATGTCCATTTTCAACTTGGAGTTGACACATGTCTGCTTCTTAATAAAAATAAAATATTCTTTAAATAGAAAATAAATATTGGCTATAGTAAAAAATAAAATATCAATAATCTCATCCTAAATAGGGTGGCTTGATTTCTTGTTGATGTTACATTACAATGTGATTAAAACATATTTCACTTTGGTTTCCATATGACATAATATAATTTCATAGCAAATTTAAAAAGAGATAAAGTAATTAAAAGTAAAAAAAAAAAGTGAGTAAAATATTTAAACATTACAATTTAAAAAAATATTTAATAAAAATTTTGAAGATATATGTTAACTATTTTTTTATATCAACTTGACATATACATATATATATAAATAAAATGTTAAAAGAAAATATTTTAATATTGTATATAATAAAATATTCAATGTTGAATGAAAAAAAAAAGAGTGAAAATAAAGTAAAAATATCAAGTACTTCCTAACAAAAGATGTGTAATTTATTCCATGCTTAATATAAAATTAATATTACATTTATATATAGTTATAATAATAATAAAATTCAATTTGAGTCATAAATAAAATATTTTAATACTAAAAATTATGTAATAACAAGTTCAAGGTATTTACTTCATATAACATTCAAAAATATAGTCTAAACACTGAAAAATTACACACACACTGAATTATTACAAAATATTTGGAATCTATCAAGGGATGAGAAGGATGCATTTTTTTCAAAATTTTCACTTTAAAAGAAGTTTTCACTTGAAGAAATTTCCTCCCTCTTAGGACGTGCTAGATCTGCGCTTAAGATGGATCTATATTGGTTATTAATTACAGCCTTGAGGGTTGGCTCAATTGGTTCACTTTGCTTGTTGTCTATGGTTGAGTTGATAGAAAAGATCATGAACCATATAGAAAAAGATAAAATTTGGCTTAATTAAAAAAATAATAAAAAAAAAAATTAAAAGTTAAAATAGAAAAAAAAAAGCTAAAAGTTAAAAGTGATATCGGTGATTAGTGTAAATATGAAAAAAATAAAAGTTAAAATAGAAAAATAAATAAAAGTGAAAAGTTAAAAGTGATATCCGTGATGAGTGTAAGCATGAAAAAAATAAAAGTTCAAATAGAAAAAAATTAATTGTGAAAAGTTAAAAGTGATACCGGTGATGAGTGTAAAAATTTAAATGTTGGTTCAATTAATAATAAAATGTTAAGGTGATAAAAATAATACAAATGGAGTAGGCGAGTTGGTAATCACAATGCGGTGAAGTGCCTTAGAAAGGCAAGGTCATGAGTTCAAATCCCCCGACTAGCCCAGGTCACGAGTTCAAATCCCCCAGACTAGCCCAGGGTCATGAGTTCAAATCCCCCGACTAGCCCAGGTCACGAGTTCAAATCCCCCAGACTAGCCCAGAGCTCTAGAGAGGGGCACGATAATACAAATCAATTTTTTATATTTTGATTTTGTGAATAGGTTTGTTACAATACCATGGGCCAATACCATGGCTTATAAATATTGCATGCCCAAAAATCATAACTTATTTCACAACCAAAATATTTTATAACAATATGAAAAGATTCTTAACCATGGATATTTACCCCCATTTTACAGTGAATATTATTAACTTGTAATTTAATTAGGCTTTGTTACAATAACATGGGCCAATATCATGGATTACCAATGCCACATGCCCAAAAAAAGATAACTTATTTCGCAATCAAAATATTTTAGAACAATATGAAAATATTATTAACCATAGATATTCACTCCCAACTTACAATGGATATTATATACTTTGTTACAATACCATGGGTTATCAATACCACATGCCCAAAAAAACACAACTTATTTCATGATAAAAATATTTTATATCAATATGAAAAGATTCTTAATAGTATGGGATAATCTCATGGCTTATCAATACCACATGCCAAAAAATCATAACTTATTTCAAAATCAAAATATTTTGCAACAATATGACAAGAAGCATGGATATTCATCCCCACTTTACCATGGATATTATTAACTTGTAAATAGAATTTGTTACAATATCATGAACCAATACCATGGCCTATCAATACCACATTCCGAAAAACCATAACTTATTTCACAATAAAAATATTTTATTTTAATTTTAATTTTATAACATTTTTTAATTGAAGCTAAAAGGAAAAATGTTATAATTACTTTTGAGATATACCTAAATCTTCTATCCTCCGGACTACCAATATCATGGCTTACCAATGCCACATGCCCAAAAAAAGATAACTTATTTCACAATCAAAATATTTTAGAACAATATGAAAATATTATTAACCATGGATATTCACTCCCAACTTACAATGGATATTATAGACTTTGTTACAATACCATGGGTTATCAATACCACATGCCCAAAAAAACACAACTTATTTCATGATAAAAATATTTTATATCAATATGACAAGATTCTTAATAGCATGGGATAATCTCATGGCTTATCAATACCACATGCCAAAAAATCATAACTTATTTCAAAATCAAAATATTTTGCAACAATATGACAAGAACCATGGATATTCATCCCCACTTTACCATGGATATTATTCACTTGTAAATAGAATTTGTTACAATATCATGAACCAATACCATGAGCCAATACCATGGCCTATCAATACCACATTGCGAAAAACCATAACTTATTTCACAATAAAAATATTTTATTTTAATTTTAATTTTATAACATTTTTTTAATTGAAGCTAAAAGGAAAAATGTTATAATTACTTTTGAGATATACCTAAATATTCTATCCTCCTGACTACTAAAGATATTTCCATAGAAATTAAATTAAGGTTTTAATAAAATTGAAAATGAGAATACTTTCATTTAAAGATGTGGAATTTATAAAATATAAATAGTATTAGTAAGAAACAACATAGATCCATGTTAACTAAGGATCCAATTGATCACAACAAGCAAAGCAAAGGGGAGAGAGGGGGTGAGAGAGAGAGTTGGAGGGGGGAGAGAGAATGAGGAAAGAACAAAGGAGATATGGGGAGAGAGAGGGAGAGAGGAGAGGAGGGGATATAGAGAGAGGGAGATATTGATAGAGTTGGAGGGAAGATATATATATATATATATATAGAGAGAGAGAGAGAGAGAGAGAGAGAGAGAAGGTGATACAGATGGAGTTGTAGCGGGAGAGAGAGGGAAGGGAGAAGAAAGACATATAGAGAGAAAGGTGGATAGAGAGGTGTGACAAGGGAGAAATGGAGAGAGAGTGAGGGAGAGAAGAGAGAGAGAGGAGAGAAGGGTAAGAGGGAGAGTCACAGAGGAAAAGGGATGGAGGGAGAGAGAGAGAGATGGGAGAGAAAGGGAAGAGAGAGAGGCACAGAGGAAAAGGGAGGGAGGGAGAGAGAGATAGATAGATAGATAGGTATTGAAAGTGAGAATGTATGTTTGGTGGTGTGATAGAGAGAGTGAATAAGAAAGAGACACATAGATACAGATACAATATTATATAGTTTTATATAAGGAGCCTATATCCATCTTAACCCCAGATCTATCAAGCTCCAAGAGGGATCAAATCTCTTGAGGTGCAAACATTTTCTAAAGTTTACACTCAAAAAAGAGGTTTGCAACACCTCAAGAGATTGGATCCCTTTCGCTTGATAGATCCGAGGTTAAGATGGATCTAGGCTAATGTTATTTTAATAATAATGTTCTTAAATTCTTTCATTTTTTAGTGTAATTAATTTGGCAAAACATGTAAACATTTTAAGTAAAATGGTATGATGTAAACATTTTAAGTAAAATGGTATGAGATATTTGATTAAAAAGAAAGAGAATAAAACTAAAATGTTTTGAAAAAAATAAATTATTTATATCTATAAAACACTAATATCATTTATCTTAGAAATTATAAAAATAATAATAAAAATAAGAAACAATAATATAATATAAATTATTTAATATTAAAATATTTAACATAAATATTTACCATAAATGTTAAAATATATCCAATTAATAATATAATGGAACAAATTTAATAAAGTACTTCATTCAGTTTATTTTATTTAAATTAGAAATTAAACATAAATAAAACTGACATTTTTTTTAAGTAAATAATTTATAAAACTATAAATATTTTATATAAATATTATTTTATTTAAAACCAAAAAGATATTACTGAAACAAAAAAATATCACAACCAGTTACTTTATAAAATAGAGTCCCAGATTTACTAAATAACAATAAATACATATTTTTATGCCCACTCTCCTTTATTTCAAACTTTTCCCTAATGGGGTGAGAAACAAAGTGGGCCATTAATTTCTCGTCACTGTGGGCCATTAATTTCCGGTTTTCTTCTTTATATTGTTCTGCTTGTACCTGAAGGCCAACCAATGTAGTAGAGTGAGAACCGAGATTTTGAAGTGGTAACATCGAGCATATAATCTTCTTATAAATTAATAGAAATTAGTTGATTCAGCAAAAAAATAAAAACTAAAATTAACCTGTCATCAAAACCCAAAAATATACTATATGAACAGTATCAAATTAATAATACATGAAACTTAAATAAGATTTATAAAAATAATTTTATTTATTTAAAGTATAAGATTATATGTAAATGAGGTTAGCAAATAAATTTATTTTATATAACTAAATTAGTTTATTGATTTTAGGTTTGAAAATTGAATAGAAATTAAATTAGGGCACAAGAGCAACTAGGAATAATCATATCATATGATAAATTTGAACTTGAATTATTATTTAAAATAATATAATAAACTAAAACTTAAACAACAAGTGTCATTTGAGCTGTCCTGGCAGAACGTTTTGTATATTATAATTTTTCTGTATTATAATTAAATTATTACACGATTTGCTGCAAATTAAACCAACCGTGGAATGATTACAAGAATGTCACGATTGATTACAAGAATGGCATCCAAGGGTTCTGACAGACTACCGTTGGAGTACAAAGAACTTTTTCCTGACACATGCTTTTATTCTCATTTGGTTATAAGAATCTTTCAATCCAACGATGCTGCAACGCTCTATCTGAAATGGTATGTGGACACATGATAAAGACATATATGGGGAGTTTCAAAATCGCAAAATACATGCGGATATCTATTCTATGGAAGCAATTGGGCGAGTGGAGGCCTGTTCTATCTAGAGTCATCAGGGACTCGATCTGAGCTGTAGATTATGTCAATTATATTCGACTCCTTCTCATGTTCTGCCCAGGCTCGCTTCTGCCACCAGAATTTAGCTCTTTTCCTTCTTCACTGTTGTGAATTATGGGGAGTACAAGGCGCTGAACGAGGGAGACCGGTATTTTCTGGCGGTGTTCTTCCGATTCGACCTTGGCGATGCTTTCACTGCACACTGCGAACACTTCACTGCATGTCCAGTTCACCACTGCGAATGGTGTTTCTAATAATTCAAAGATTTGTGAGTGATAGTTAACATCCATTTTCATTTTCCTATTTTCTTGAATATTTTATATTACAGTATTTCTTTTGTTGCCATGGCAGGATGAGGGAAATGATAGTTGAATTCTGAGCATCGATCACCTATTTGATTTTCCTTAGGGCCACTTCTATGCGGTGATGGACTACTAGTTTAATTTTGCTTCTATCTCTCTAATTTGTTCACAGGCAAATTGCGCTAGATATGAAAATGTGCAACATCTGTTCTCTAATTTGTTCAGAGGGAAATTGGGTTAGATATGAAAATGTGCAACATCTGTTCAATTAGTAGTTAAAACTGGAGTACTTCGTCATCTTGATTCTTCTACCTCACTCTTTCTTTGTACTGCGTCGTGTTGCTTCCATGTGTTTTCTATCTTCATGTATGTGTGTTGGTAAGTGTTCATGTTGTGTGTTTTATGTTAAGTATATGATATCTCAGATGGTTGGGAGGGTATATGATATCTCAGATGGGCAAAGGACGGTATCGCATGGCATATATTTGTCAAATATTGTTGGCTACGCAAATTGGTCAGTGTTTGTTAAGGGCTATTTACAAGCGGGATTACTTTTGTCAAATATTCGCCTATCAATGATTTCTTTGGGTTTCCCATAAATCAAACCCTGGTCGTTGTTCTCATCAGATTTGCACCGGTACGGTGAGATTGCATTCTTCGCATGCTCTTGTGTGAATGGCTCTTTTATATTTGAGACTGCTCATGCTCCTGTCTTGATATTTGGAGATGCTTTTGTGTTATTTGCACATGATTTTGCATGAACATTTATTTGTGTTGTATTAATATCTAGTTGAGATGCTGTAGAATTTATCTGATATTTTTCTTTTAAAATTTCTCGTTTAAATTCATTATTATTTTTCTTAGATCGTTGAAGTATAGATTTTTTTAAATTTATCTAATTAATTTTTTTTCAAACTATGTTCATTATTAGAAACTAAATAGTGTTGTTAGTTTAAATTAGAGAGAGTTTATAGATTTTAAAATCTATATCTATGATAGAAAATTTGAAAGAATTTGGGGTTTTTGTTCCTTTTCATTTAAATTGTTGAACCTTTTTAATCCTCTAAATCTTTACATCTATGGAAAGAAAACTAGAGAGCTCCGACTTTCCTTCTTTTTAATTTCAATTTTTGAAAATTGATGAAACATTAAACTTAAAACCTTCCTATAGTCTAAAACGGTTTCATTAACGTGTTCTCAAACGACTTACTGAATTTGATAGTGTTGTCGTGGTAGAGGAGGGTCGTGGCAGAGATGATAAAGACACAATCTCAATGGGCAGATGATATCATCCCTAATTTCAAAATGTGGAGTATTGAATCAAAGAGGACATGAAATAAATATCTGTACGGTCATTTTCTAATGTAAATATACCTTCAATTATTTCTCAAGATATTTAAGTTTCTATACGGACGTTATACAATAGAAATCCCTTGGGCGTCAATTCCATGAATCTATATAGGATGTGTTCATAGAAATTGATAAAAAGAAGCGCACTGTACTGGGTTGGAGCTAACCAGCCATATATTGGGGATTTAATGCTCTCAGAGCAGCACGCCACTTAGCCCGATAACACGGGAGCGGGCAAATATTATTTAATGCCGAATTTGCCCACTCCCGTGTTATCGCGTTAAGTCGCGTGCTGCTCTGAGGGCATTAAATACCCAATATATGGCTGGTTAGCTCTTTCCCACTGTACTGTAGTTCTTGACTCCTTACGATGCAGGTTAAGGTTGTTTCGACTAAGCAAATTGGTTTGATGGCTTGATTTTCTTTTCTCCCTCGTTGACATGTTATCATAGTTGCCATTAACCCTTAATTGAGGTCTGATCTCCATTTTAATGACATCTTATCGCAGCTTCCATTAACCATTAATGGAGGCTTGCTGTTCATTTTAGGTTGAGTTATTAAAAAATACCAGACATGCCTTTTAAAATAGCAGCCTAAACTTGTACATTACCGAGCTAAACCTACTTACTCTCTATCTTTATCTTTGACTGCCCAACCACACTGCTCAGCTTATATAGCATTGCTGTCTCTTTTTCATTAATTGAAATGCCACAGTCATTCTCAGATTCAACAATAGTTCCGACATGAGAAGTTCCAGAAGAAATTTAGTTATACGACTTGTCTGCACTTCTGGAAGGATTCTAACATAAGTTTACAGGGGCATTGTTCATAGAGGTACAGCCAGAGGTTCATGTAGGTGGTTGTTATGGCACTTGCCCTCTCATGAACCACCAGTATAGAGGTAACATCGAGAGTACTATTAAATGTACCCTTATATGTGTAAGTTTGATTTGGAAATTTTTTTTATGGTTAATCCAAGGAGATAACTTCAAGGAATTTACCTGTCTGCCAAACAGGGCCTAACCCCAAGGGTTTGGAGAGGGCCTAACCCCAAAGGTTTGGAGAAGATTTGACGAGTGACCTCCTTATGTACTTATTGCTATTCTATAAAAAAATTAACATTTACTTGTATTTGTGTAAACATATTATCTGGAATATTTACCTTTATAAACATAGAAGCGTTATGTGGAAGAAAGAGAGAGATGGGGAAGGGGGCCATGGAGAGAGGGGAAAGGGTGTGAGAGAGAGCCATCCAGCAGAGGGAGAGAGAAAGAGAGAGATGGAGAGTGGGGATGGAATATTTACCTTTATACACATAGAATTGTTATGTGGAAGAAAGAGAGAGAGATGGGGCAAGTGAGCAAGGGAGATGGGCAAGGGTGTGAGGGATGGTAGGGAGAGGGATAGACTAGGAGAGAGAGAGAGAAAGAGAGAGAGGGAGAGTGGGGGAGGGAGTGAGTGAGGGAAGGACAGGAGGTAGGGGAGGGAGAGTGACAGAGGAAGAGGGCGACGGGAGGACATGAGGGATAGGGAGTGATTGAGTGAGGGAGTGAAAGAGAGGCATAGGGGTTAAGTGAGTGGGGGAGCGATGGAGGGGGAAGGGAAACAAGGGGGAGAGCGAGAGGAAGAGAGAGATGGAGAGGCGGAAAGAAAGAGAAAGAGAAAGAGAGAAGCGTATATAGTGAGAGAGTATGAAAGAGGATGATAAGGCGATGCAAGGGGAAAGGGAAAAAGGGAGAAAGGGAGAGGGAAAGAGGGAAAGGGAGTGACAAAGGTGGAGAGCTTATGAGGGAGAATCAAAGGGAGTGAGGAAGGGAGAGGGATAGAGAAAGGGTGCAAGATAGAGAGGGGGAGAGAAAAGGTGAGAGAGGGAGAGGGAAAGGGAGAGGGAGAGGAGGAGAGATGGGGGATAAAGCAAGAGAGTGAGAGGGGAAAAGGGGGTGATGTTGGGGGAAAGGGAATAAGGAAGCAATTGATAGAGAGAAAAGGAGATAGAGAGAGAGGGAATGAGAGAGGGCATGACGGGGTGAGGGAGGTGGAAAGGGAGTGATGAAGAGGGAGTGAGGGAGGCATGGGGAGAGGGGGGGGGATAGATGGAGAAGGAGAGAGAGAGAGAGGGATTGAGGCAGTGACACATGGGTTATGGGCATGAGGGAGTGAGGGAGAAGCAGGGACTAGTGGAGGGAGAGAGAAGGAGAAGTGAGAGGGATTGGGAGAGTGGGCACGAGAGAGAGGAAGAGGGAGAGGAAGAGGAAGTGCGGGAGAGAGAGGGGGGGAGGGAGATAGAGGGAGAGGATGAGAGAGGAAGTGATCAAGGTGGAGGGTTTACGAGGGAGAAGCAAGAGTGAGGGAGGCAGAGGGAGTAAGGAGAGGGAGAGTGAGAGAGGGATAAAGAGAGGATGCAAGACAGAGAAGGGGAGAGGGAAGGGGAGAGAGGGAGAGGGATAGGGAATGAAAAAAAGAGAGAGGAGAGGGAGAGAGGGGAAAATGGGGTGATGTTGGGGAAAAGGGCATAAGGAAGTGAGGGAAAGAAACAGAAGAAGGGAGAGAAAGAGTGAAGGAGAGAGAGAGAGAGAGGGAATGAGAGAGGGTGTGAGGGGGATGGAAAGGGAGTAAGGAGATGGAGAGGGAGTGAGGAGAGGGAGAGGGAGTGAGGAAGATATGGGGAGACGGGGGGTAAAGGAGAGGGAGAGAGAGAGGGTGTGAAGCAATGACACTTGGGGTAGTGGCATGAGGGGGTGAGGGATAAGCAAGGAGAGAGAGGGATAAGGCATATGGATTAGGAGAGTGGGCACAAGAGAGAGGGAGAGGGAGAGTGAGAGATAGTGAGGGAGAGTGAGAGAGGGTTTGATAGAGAGAGGTGGGGGGAGAGAAGGAGAGGATGACAGAGGCAGTGAGGGAGGTGGAGAGGTTGTGAGGGAGAAGTAGAGGGAGTGAGGGAGGGAGAGGGAGTAAGGAGAGGGAGAGGAAGAGAGGGATAGAGAGAGGGTCCAAGAGAGAGAGGGTGAAAGAGAGAGAGGGAAAGAGGGAAGGGGGGATATGGAGAGGGAGAGGGAGTGAAAGAGAGAGAAAGAGAGAGGAGAGAGGGGGATAGAGTGAGACAGTGGAAAGGGGGTGTTGTTATGGCAAAGGGCATAAGGAAGTGTGTGAGAGAAAGGGACGAAGGGATAGAGTGAGTTATAGGGGGACTGGGGGAATCAGAGAGGACAATAGGGTGAAGGAGTAAGGGAGGTGGAGAGAGAATGAGTGAGTGGGAGAGGGAATGAGGGAGGTAGAGGGAGTGACAAAGGGTGGCATAGTGGGGGATGGATAGAGAGAGGGAAATGGGAAGGGAGAGGGGGAGAGAGGAAAAGGGAGAGAGAGGGAAAGGGGGGGAGAGAGAAATATATATACTAAGAGAGAAAGGGAGGGGCCTCGATGGTGATGAAAGGGGAAGGGCGTGAGGGATAGAAGGAGAGGAAGGAATTAGGGGAGGGAGAGAAAGACAATTTCAGAGAAAGAGTGGGAGAGGGGGGAAGGGAGTGAGGGAGGTAGAGAGGGATAGAGGGAGAGGGAGAGGGAGTGAGTAGAGGGAGACGGAGAGAGGGATAGAGGTAGGGAGAAAGGGAGATAGAGAGGAATAGAGGGAGAGAGAAAAGGTGCAAGGGAGAGAGATAACAAAGAGAGGGAGAGGGAGAGGAATAGAGGGAGAGAGATAACAGAGAGAGGGAGAGGGAGAGGAAGAGAGATAGAGAGATAGGGACAAAGAGGGATCGATAGAGAGAGAGTGATAGAGTGGGAGAGTGAGAGAGAGGGAAAGGGAAAGGGGGTAATGCATGGGGGAAGGGCACGAGAGAGAGAGAGAGAGAGAGAGAGAGAGAGGGATGTAGGGAGAGAGAAAGGGAGTGAGGGAGGCATAGGTAATGAGGAGAGGGAGAGTGATTGAGGGAAGGAGACAAAGTAGACGAGGAAGGTGCAGAGAAAGAGGAAGTGAGAGGGACGCAAGGTGAGGGAGAAGGAGAGGGGGGGAGAGAGAGTGGGAGAGAGATAGGGATAAATTTAGAGAGAAAGAGAGCATGTAAGGGGGAAATAGAAGTAGAAAGAGATAAGGAAGAGAGTGAGAGGGAGGGAGGAGAGGAGGTATATAGAGCAGGAGGAGAAGGAGTCAGAGAGGGGGCGAGGGAGTGAGGGAGGGGAGAGGGAGAGAGAAAGTGAGTGGGGACGGGGAGAGGGAAAGATGGAGTGAGGGACAGAGAGAGGGAGAGGGAGATGGAAATATTGGGAGCAATAGAGAGATAGTGGGAAATAGAAAGAGAGTGAGAGAGGGGGAGAGGGAAAAATGCATTGAGAAGGAGTTTGAGGGAGTTATGGATAGGTAAGAAGTAGGAGAGAGAGATGGAGAGGCAAAGAGAGAGAGAGAGAGAGAGAGAGAAGAAGTGGGGAAAGGAGAGGAAGATGGGAATAGGAAAGGGGGACAAGGAGAGAGGGAGGGAAAAAGTGGAAAAGAGAGAGAGAGCGAGAGAGAGAGAGGGAGAGGGAAGGAGTGAGGGAGAGGGAAAGCAGGTGAGAAAGCGAGGGAAGGTGCGTTGAGCAAGTGGAAGAGTGATGGAGGGGGTGAGGTCATGAGGTAGAGAGAGGGAGAAACATAAAGGATGGAAAGAAAGATGGGGAGAGTGGGATAAGGGGAGATAGTGAGAGGGATAGAGTGAGAAAGCAAGAGAGGGTGTGAGGAGGTGATGCAAGTGGAAAGAGTTTGTAATAAACTTGTAAAGTCTCTACATTTTGTGGTCGCGGAGTGCGAAGGTATCAAGAGTCATAAAGGGTTGTCCACCCTTATTTTTTAAAGTGTCAAGTTGGCTGTAAAGATCTACCTATGGTCCGCGAACCATGGGATTATATAAAAAGGAGGTAAGTAAGTAAGCTCTAGGGAGTTAATAGTTAAGAGCGAAGAGTGAATAGCAAATAAGAATGGAGAAGTCTAAGTGTTCTCAGATCTTAGCATAGGTAGAGGCTCTGCAGCTGAGTGTGCAGAGGCCTAGGGTAGAATTCCGCAGCTGAGTGCACGGAACCCTGCAGCTATGTGTGCATGGTGGATAGAGACTTTATTAAACTGGAAGATATCAATAAAGAGAAGAATTTTGTATTTACTCTATATTTAGTCTATGTTAATGCATCTAATTATACCACATTATGATATAGATTTATATTACAATGTTTATTTGATGCGCAAATGTATGTGATTATATCTGTTAATTGAATGTAAGTAAGAATATTAGTTTACGCGACGATAACTGTAATTGATTGGTAAATTAGGTAACACACTTAAGATAACTTGGGAACCTATACAATACATCGTCATAAGAGTGAAAAAGTACTTGAACCACCGGTTAGGGTTGCGTAAAGGTCAATCATACACATTTAGGGAGGTATTGAAGGGTGCGATAGAGGGTAGATCAATAAGCCCTAAGGCTTAGCAATCTGCGCGAAGGTAGGAGTAGCAGGTATAAATCGACATCACGACCATCTCAAGGTGCGGAAACTTGATTCCATCATCCTCCATACTGCTTCAGGTGAGACTTCAATCTTCGTCCACGGGCTGATGCCGAAAAGGCTAGTAGTGTATGGATTTGTTTGGCTGACTAACGTTGAACCTGTGTCAGGGTCCATAAAGCCAACATAGAGTGTGAGGGAGTATGAGATGTACCATGGGAAAAAGGGAGGTAAAAAGGGAATAAGGAGAGGGAGAGGGTGTGAGTGAAGGATAGGGAGTGACGAAGGGTGGGATAGAGAGAGAAAGGGAGTAAAAGAGAGAGGGAGAGAGGGGGGGGGGGGGGGGGGGGGGGGGGGGGATAAAGTGGAAGAGAAAGAGAGTGAGGGAAAGGGAGAGAGTGGGAGAGGGGGAAAGAGAGATAAGGAGAGAATTCAAGAGAGGGAGTGAGGAGATTAATGGAGAAGAAGAGAGATGGTGAGGCATTGGTATATGTCTTGAGAGAGTAAGGGAGGTGGAGAGGGATTGAGGTTAGGGGCAGAGAGAAAGAGAGAGAGAGAAAACAAGAGAGGGGGGAAAATTTAATGGAAGAGGAAGAGTGTGAGGGAAGGAGAGAAAGAGGGAGAGGGGGAGAGAGATATAGGGTGAAGGAGAAAGAGAGTGTATGATGTGATGATGTAGGGGGAAGGGGTGTGAGGGATTGAGGGATACATAGTAAAGCCGGGAGTTTGAGATGAACAAATTCCTCATGGTTTAGTTGGAGATATCTAAAGGAATCCATGCTTGTATAGGCATAGTGATCCAACAATATTCGGTAAACCTTGGTTGTATTGATGAGGGCTTCAGGCCTAGGAATCCCTTAGTGGGATATATGGTAAAACCTAAGGAAGCCTTGGTTGTTTTTTTTCTGAGTCCCACATTCATACTTAGAATATGGCACAGGGGGTAGTTGGCTGAAATAAATTTTCAGTTCACCCAACCTATTGTCAGGTGGTTCATGGAAGTCCTTGGCTTGGTTGCCTTATGCATTCATTAATAAGAGCTCCCTCTCCTTTAGTATTTCATTTGTAAATATACTTGTTCATATGTGGTCTTATGATCATTATATTATTGTTATTTCTGATGGTTATATGATAGTTATAACTATGGTTTATGAGAAAATTTGGTTATAGCTCTCATCATGATTTGATTAGTACATGAGATGTGAATGAATATGTGACTTAATAGATGATAATGAAACTATTGTGATAAGGCACCAATCATTCTTTACGAATATCAGATATGTATGAGACCTATATACTTAGATTTGTTGCTATGAATTGTAGATTTGATATTTGTGATATGTTTGATGAAATTTTTGTCATGGCTAGGAGGGGTCCGGTAAAGTCCTTGTACCAATGCTTTCATTAGTAGATTTAATTCATGGTTATTTAACATTCCTAGAATTTTCCTAAAGTTCTAGGGAGTGACCTAAGTCCTTGCCCTGAAAATGTGGCACAGAATTTGGGGTTGTTGGCACAAAACTGCCTAAAAAAGGCCACAATCATTGACATTCCTTTGTGTGGGAGTGATTGAAGGGCCTCATTTGCATGCATGGCCTATCATGGTTGTGGTTAGGGGTCTATCTCATCAAAATGACAAGTTTTCACACGGGTTAGGCAAATCGAAGGGTTGGTTGTCTCCAAAAGGGTCTGTAGTTCCTTAATAAGGTTAGATTGGGTTTATTTTGTCGATTGCACTTCATTATCTGTACATGGGGAGTTAAATCAAATCATGGTAGCATCTCATCACATTTTCACTTCAATGAACTGATTAGCTTGGGTAAATGTGGCGAGAGGGTGTTACAGAGTGGTATCAGAGCATGGTTCACCCATTGAACTGGATTGGCGGAATGTGTTGGTCATGCATACATGTTGATTACGTATGTGTTATTCATGTTTGTAGTTTATGTTCTTGGTGTGTATGCATGGTGGATATTATGGTTGTAGTTCTGTCACTGTGTGAAAGATGATGGTGTTGTTGTTGGATGTGATCGTCATGAGTGTATGTCGACTATGCACGTGTTATTCATATCAGTGTCTATATGTAATTATGCATACATTGACATGGTTATAGGTCTCATGCATGAGATCATGGTGTGTGGTTGGTGTGGTCATTCATCGATAACTCGATAATGGTAGAAATGATGATTATATTATGATATGATTATATTTATACATGTATTACGCTAATCTAGTTGATCTTGCAGATGAGATATCCTCCCCTAAGCTATACTGAGGTATTTTGATTATGTTATGTTTTAGTTTAAGCTGGCATGGTGTATTGCAAGAAGAAGATCAAAGATGATTAGCAAGATAGTAGACTACATTTCACGAGACTCTCCCTATGGATCAAATGAGTAGCATGGTGGTGGGAACTCTTCTGACTTAACAAACACATTGAGAAGTTTTGAGGAAGAAATAAGAAGTTGCAAAGAAGATAATGACATAATCATTCAAGCATAAGATAAACAAGAAGAGATTAATGAAATAATCCTTTAGAGCTTGCCATAATTGCAGAGATAGGGACCACTCAATATCAACCATGGGTAGGAAGATACGACTAATGTGGCATATGCCAGTATATCTCATGGTGGGCATAGGTCGGATAGGGATGACACAATCATAGATGAAAGGATCTTGGATACACCAAATAGGAGAGGTCATGGATCCAGGTTCTATTCTGGTTTTGGTTCTGACAAGTACTATGACCATCATTGTTATCATCCTTACAGGAGGAGTGACATGGGATATTTTTTAGATGATTTCAAGAAATCCAAGCCGCCTACCTTTGATGGAAATTTGAAGAGTTCAAAGGATACAGAAGGATGGCTACATGTGTTGAAGAAGTTCTTTGAGTTGCATGATTACATAGAGAAAATGAACACCAAAATTGTTATCTTTAGCCTTAAAGGGAAAGCAGACATTTGGTGGGAAGATGTAAAGTGGGTTAGAGACATCGAGACAGAGGAGTTGAGTTGGCATGAATCAAAGAGAATTTTCAGGAAGAAATATTTGTGAGAGAGGTACTATGACAACAAATCCAAGGAATTCTATGAGCTAAAGATGGGGTCGATGATGGATGAAGAGTACTATATGATGGATGAAGAGTTGTTGAGGTATGTACTGTATCTTAAGGATGATAAGTTTAAATTTCAAAGATTTGTCAGTGGATTACCATTATAATTTAAAGATCACATTGGGTGTGATGATCCTTGATCACTTGAAGAACTCATTGGGAAGTTGAAGCACCGTTATTATCAATCAAAGAATGAGACAAAATCTTAGGAAGATTGGAAAGGGAAAGACAAAGATAAGGGTAAATGGCAACCAAAAATAACATGACCTCATAATGCAGGAGAGAAAGAAAATTTTGCACCTGACAAGAAGTTTAATGGGTCACAACATGGATGGTAGCCAAATAAAGGAGATGGTAAAGGAAAAATGCAGTGTTGGATATGTGGTAAGGAACATCTCAAGAGATATTCTACATAGAATTAGAGTGGTAGGCCTCTTACAGTGCAAAGGAAGCACATAAAATTGGGGATGTTAGCCAAAGAATTGCACAGATCTATGCAGCATTGGATAATAGGATGGCAAATCACCATGCATCTATTATCAAGATGGATGGTAAGATTTGTGATCAAGTTGTTTCCATTTTGATTGGCACTAGATCTAATTATAGTTATGTTAGTCCTGATCTAGTAGATAAGTGTTCTTTGAATAAAGAAGTGCATGAAGAATCTTGGTTAGTGCAGTTGGATACAGGTACAAATAAGAGAGTTCATCATTGGGTAAGAGCTTATGCATTCGATTTGATTGGTATTCCTACCTCAACACATTTTAATATACTTCCATTGGAATCATACAATATGTTGTTGGGTATGTACTAGTTGTATATTCATAGGACCAAGGTGGATTGTTATGACAAAGATATTAAATGCTTGGATGAGATTGGAGAATAAGGAATCTTACAAGGTAAGAAGAAGGAACCATAAGTTAGAATGGTGACAGGTACGTAGGCAAAGCTCAGACGTAGAAAATGGTGTACTTTTTTGTAGTGCATACTTTTGGTGATAAAGGTAAGGATTTTGAGGATGAAAAGTTATGAAGAGGTACCTGATCTTGCAGCGGTTCCAAGATGTGTTTCCAACATGGATTTCATAGTTGTCACCTCATAGAGGAGTGTACTTCTCTATTGAGTTAGTAATAGGTGCAACACCAGTATCAAACACACCAAATAGGATGAGCACACCAGAGTTAGTAGTGTTGAAGTTTTAGTTGAAGGAAATTCTTGACAAGGGATACATTAGGCCAAGTGTATCACCTTGGGGTGCATCAGTGTTCTTTATGAAGAATAAGGATCGTACTCTCAGGTTATGCATTGATTACAGGCAATTGAACAAAGTGACCATCAAGAAAAGGTATATATTCTTGAGGATAGATGACTTGTTTGACTAATTATAGGGAGAAATAGTATTCTCGAAGATTAACTTGAATCCAGATATCATCAGTTATGCATTAAATAAGAGGACATCTACAATATTTCTTTTCGAACCAAGTATGGACATTATGAGTTTGTTGTAGTTCCATTTGGTCTAACTAATGCTCTAGATATCTTTATGTGCTTGATGAATAATGTGTTGAACCCTTATATGGACAAGTTTTCTATTGTGTTCATTAATGGCATGTTGATATATTCTAAAAATGAGGAAGAGCATCCTGAGCACTTAGCAGTAGTATTGAGATTGTTGAGAGAGCATCATTTGAATGATAAACTCAGTAAATGCAGTTTATTTTAGACATCAGGTACACTACTTGGGGCATGTGGTTTCCAAGGAAGGTATAGGAGTAGATTTGGAGAAGATAAGAGATTTCATGTAGTGGACAGTTCTTAGAAATGTGGATTAGGTAAGATAATTTATGGGGCTAGCAGGTTATTGTAGGACGTTCAACAGGAAATTCTCTCAGATTTCATATCCTATTATGTCACTGCAAAGGAAAGGTAATAAATTTGAATAGAGAAAGGAATGTACAACAAGTTTTGAGCAGTTAAAGTAACTGTTGACAAATGGTCTAGTGCTAAAGTTTGTAGACCCACAAAAAGAGTTGGTGTTGTGTACAGATGCTTGCAAGAGAGGACTTGATGGATTCATGATGTGGGAAGGATAGGTAGTATGTTACTAGTCACATAAACTAAATGATCATGAGAAACATTTTCCGACACATGATCTTGAGTTGGAAAAAATCATCCATGCATTGAATATGTGGAGACACTATCATATTGGTAGGAGGTTTGTACTGATGAGTGATCACAGTGGATTCAAGTATTTATTTTACCAATCGAAATCGAATACCAAACAAGCTATATGGATGGTCACAATTAGTGATTTTGACTTTGAGATAAGGCATATGAAGGGGAAAGAGAGTAGGATTTTAGATTCTCTCAGTAGGAGGATACAATTAAATCATATATTAGCTATGATCTCTTATGGGCCCGATTGAAAATATCACAATATAAAGGAAGGACAAGAGGATGATAGGTACATGTAGATTATTCACAGATTATAGTAGGATACATGTGGTAAGGATGTGGACTATCATCTTACAATGGATGGTTTGGTCATATTTAGGGACAATATCTATGTGCCAAATTATAGTGAGCTCAAGAAGACTATCTTGCAATAATTTCATGCAAAACCATATTCAGGTCACTCTGGATACCATGAGACATTGACATTAGTGAATAATTTTTATCATTGGTGGAATTTCAAGAAGGAAGTGGTAGATTTTTTGGCTAGATGCGTATACTTTCAGCAGGTGAAAAAAGTGTAAGAATCTAGGAGGGTTGCTTCAACTAATTCTGATTCCAAAGTGGAAATGGGAGATCATTTCCATAGTTTTCATCATAGGTTTGTCGAGGACATATAGACAACATGATTCCATCATGGTTGTGGTTGAAAAGTTGGCGAAGGTAGTGCACCTCATTCCAGTGAATTCAACTAGTCACGTAGCACAAGTCTTCATCAAAGATGTAGTGAGGCTCAACATTGTTCTAAGTAAGATTTTGTTAGACAATGATGCTAAGTTCACTTCTAGATTCTAGAAGGAGTTGTTTGCATGTTTGGGCACAGAGTTGGCCTTCAGCACAACTTATCATCTACAGAAAGATGGAAAAATAGAGAGGGTCAACAAGATATTGGAGCGCATGTTGAGGATGCATTTGATCCATCAATAGAGGATATGGAAGGAGTACCTTACATTGGTTGAGTTTGATTACAATGATTCATATCAAGAGTCACTCAGGATGAGTCTGTTCGAGGCACTATATGGGCGAATTGGTAATACTCCCATTATTTGGAGTGATCTAAAGAACAAGGTGTGGATAGGAATGGAAATGTTGGTATAGATGGAACAAGAAATGTAGGCAATCAGGAAGAATTAGAAGGCAGCGCAAGACAAAAAAAAATTAGTTATGCATATTTGAACATGATGTTTATGGAGTTTCATGTTGGGGATCAAGTGTACTTGCACATCAAGCCCAAGAAGAGCTCCTTGAGGATTGGATCAAGTGCCAAGCTGGAAACTTGGTTTTGTGGACCTTTGAAGAGTATTGAAAGGATCAGACTAGTATCCTATCAAATTGCACTACCTCTGACATTGAAACTCCATGATGTTTTCCATGTTTCATTTCTTAAGAAGTATTTTAAATATGTTGATCATGTGATTGACTGGTCTAAGTTGTAGGTGGAGCCAGAAGGAGAATTCCAACTGTAACCTCAATATATTTTGCAAAGAAAGATGCGCATGCTATGGAACCGAGAAATCATGCAGGTTAAAGTGCAATGGAAGAACTTTAGGCTAGATGAAGCTACATGGGAGATGGCTGATCAGATGTGGACTATGTATCCTTCTTTATTCGTTGGCTGAGTGAATATTTTTGGAATATGTTTTGGTGTGATTTTTTCATATATGTATATATGCATATGGATGTAAGTAACACCATGAGATGTGTTATAAATATCAAATAAGCAGTATGGGTGTCAAGTTATTATGTTTTCATAATGGGTTTCTTTTTCAAGGAGATGGTAATTGTAAATACTACATTGAGCAAAGTTATAAAGCTCCATGGGCAGTGTGTTTTTCATTTCAACGGTCTTGTTGGTGGTAGGTGTCATTGAACACTAAGGACAGTGTCCCCCCAAGGGGGAGGGTTCTGTAACAACCCTGGTCAAAATTCCTTGTAATAAAGATAAAAAATGAAAAATAATAATCAAGGTCATATGACACATATTCCAAGCTAAATGTTGGGAAAAACATCCTAGTGTTGGTGTTCATTTGGTTTATTATAGATAAGGAAATTGGCAAAGGTAGTGGAAAATGTTTTGAAAAGGAAAAGTGGCATTAATTGGAATTTTATTTATGAAAATAAAGGAAATAGGAGAAAAGGAAGGTGAAAGTTTACAGGTTGTGTGTGAGGAGGAAAATGAAGGAAAATAAAATGAGGCCTCATTGATAAAAAGGCTTATGAGGATCAGTTCATAACCTTTTGACAGTTTAGTTTTGGAGCTCTCTCTCTATCATCTCTCTCTCATACTCTTAGACACTTATATATTTCTTGGAGCACTATAGAATTGGAGGAAATAAGGCAAAGGAATGACAAGAAAGAAAGAGGAAGAAAAATATCAAGCAAGGAAGAGTAGGATCAAGTGGTTACATTGGTGTCGAGTTGTATGTATGATTTCCTTGCTAGATATGGCATGGATGGTACATGCATGTGTGTTTTTGGTTCTCTTTCTATCATTGGCATGTGTTTTTCTAGGTGTGACCATGTTCTTCAACCTTGCCTTGCCATGTCTAGATAGTGATGGTGTGATGGGGTTCTATATTTTTGGTTGAGATGGATTGTTGGATGTATTCGAAGTGGAGTGGGGTAGTCTCAGGATTGATCACAAGTCCTAGGAATCTCAGGGTTGGATATATAATAAAGCCTGATTATGAATACCCTTGATTGGGCATAGATTCCTTTGACTAGTAATGACAGGATATATGGTAAATCCTAGAGGAGAATGACCATGTAGGCCTAGGAATCCCTTGACCAGTAATGGTAGGATACATGGTAAAGATTAGAGGTTGAGACAAATAAATTCCTCACAGTTTAGGTGGAAAGAACTAGAGGCACCCATGCTTCTATAGGCCTAGTGATCTAGTGGGATTGTGGTAAGGCCTAGTTGTATTGATGCAGGTTTCAGGCTTAGGAATTGCTTGGTGGGATATATGGTAAAGCCTAAGGAAGTTCTGATTTGTCTTGTTTTGAGTCCCACATTCATGATTGGAATATGTCATGGGGATGATTGACTAAAAGAAATATTTGGTTAAGCTAATATATGGTCGGGTGGTTTGTGGAAGTCCCTAGCTTGGTTGGCTTATGCAATCATTAAGAAGATCTCCTTCTCCTTTGGTATTTCATGTTTAAATTTAATTTTTCATATGTGGTCTTGTGGTTGTTATACTATTGTTATTTATGTTGGTTATAAGTATGGTTTATGATAAAATTTGGTTATAGATCTCATCATAATTTGATTATTAAATGATATGTGCCTAAATATATGACCTAACAGATGATAATGAAACTATTGTGACAAGGCATCAATCCTTATTTATGAATATCAGATAAGTATGAGACCCCTATACTCGGATCTGTTTTTATGTACTATAATTTCATATTTGTGATATGTTTGACAAAATTTCTATCATGGCATGTAGGGGTTCGGTCAAGTCCTTATACCAATGTTTACATTAGTAGCTTTAATTCATGGTTATTTAATATTCCTAGAAGTTTCTTGAAGTTCTTGGTAGTGGCCTAAGTCCTGGCCCTAAAAATGTGGCACAAAATCTGGGGTCGTTGGCATAAAACTGCCTAAAAAAGGCCACAATCATTGGCATTCCTTGCTATGGGAGTGACTAGAGGGACTCATTCACATGCATGGCCTGTCATGGGTGCGGTTAGGGGTCTATCTCATCGGAAAGACAAGTTGTCTCAGGGGTTAGGTGCCTGGAAGGGTTGCTTGTCTCTTGAGGGGTCTGTTGTTCTTGAGTAAGGTCAGATTGGGTTTGTTTTGTCGATTCCACTTCCTTAACTATACATGGGAAGTGAATCACATCATAGTAGCCTCTCAACACATGTTTACCCCAGTGGACCAGTTAGCTTGGGTAAATGTTGGAGGAGGGTGTTATAATGTTTGTGGATGAGAATGGATGACAAAATTCTAATGCCCCACCAAGAAGATAAAATCCCTTATGAAGAGGAGTCAACAAAGAATACTTTTCATCAACAGTCAGACCCTCATTTATTATTCGGAAGTGGGAGAAGAAGCAAATTTTATCCCTTTTATATTGATGTCAAAGGGGGAGAGAAGCTTATTAGAGAAGTTTTGATGGACCATGCATAGGAGAGAAATCCAATGGTGGCTCATGAAAGGAGAAGTATGGGAGCATCATGAGGATTGGCCATCAATATGGAGAAGTGGTGAGATGTTGCCATCAATTTCAAAGGGGGACATTGCTAGACAGTTGGAATTGTATGAATAGTTGGAAAGTGTGTTGGCATTAATTTCAACAACAAGGGAGAGATGTGTTGGACAATTGGCATAATCTAGATGGCTAATGGCATCCAATGTGTTGGCATTGATGTCAACATTGAATTCAACCAATATTAGCATTGGTGGCTAAGTGGCAACAAGAAGTGGGGCATTGATGATAATCAAAATAACTTTAATGAGCATGATGTGTCAATCTCAGGGGTGGTCCCATAGTTGTTGCAATATTATGTAGAGAAACATCATAGTAGTAGTTTTAGTGGATAATCCATAAAACTATGACTATGATGGTTGGGAGATCCAAGTTAAGATTTATTGACAAGTCAAATTTTGTCATAGCTGTAGCACTTGGATGCCTAGAAGCCTATACGTCTGGAAGGTTGGAACTCCAGAAGGCACGAAAGTTGGAAGCTCAGAAGAAATTTTAGTTGAGAGTCAGGCATGAGTGGGACTAACAGGTTAGAGGTTCTAGCTCTAAAAGGGTGACTGATGGGTTCATTTCGAAGTGATGTGTTTATAATGGGAAGCCCAAAACCTTAGCAAAGTAGGAGCATAATTAGGAATTAGCAGTAGTGCACAGATGTGGTCCAAGCCTGGAAGCCCCAAGGTATAAGAAATTATTTTTTTAAAGAGTTACAGGCAAGCGGGAAGCCATGCTACACCTCAGTAGCAACATAAGTAGGACTGGCATCTGGAAAATAAGTGAAATATTCGGGGTTCTTTAACAAGTAAAGAAGATAGGGGATGACATATTTGTTGGCATTTGATGTTTCGTCAAAATTTGAAAGGCATCCTCGGGACTTTTTTTGTGGTTTCCTATGTTAGTGGTAACCAAGGGCCTTAGGGCTATTAATAAAACGATAGGATTTGGGGCAAGCATTTAAAGGGTTTTGGGCCAAATTCAAAAGAAAGGCGCCAAAGGAAGGTGCTAAGGATAAGTGGGCTAGGACAGAACCCTGCAATCACATAAGTATTAAGAAATTATATTAAGAAAAGGATATGGACATTTGGGCATCTAGGCCTCCAACTGGAAAATTGCATATTTTTAATCTTCTGGATGAGTCAACAACTCTTTAGCATTATGGGCTAGGCCTAGTACTTCTATCGTATTTGACATCTACCATAGCTCGGAGAAGAAGGATTGAATGGGTCAACATATTTGGAGAGAAGTCCTCCACGTTTGGTGCTTATTCCATATTCAAGGTCTGCTACAAGTATAAGGGCTTAGAACCTATGGATCTGGATGAGTCGCCAGCTATGGGATAAGTTCTCCATATTTGAAGATATGCTAGTTTGGATATTCACAATGAGTTGATTATGTGGTCATGGATGAGTCAGAAACATAGTAACTATGAACAACAAAGTTGGTGCCATTAGTTTAATGGCATCTGCAAAGTACTATTGGCTAAAGAATAGAAATGACCATGTTTTGCAGAAGTTGCAGTGACTCTAGAAAAACCATGCTTGTTCTTTCCTACATGCTAATGAATATTTAAAATGTCAAATATGGCCCAATTTCAGGAGTTTTGATCATAGTCAAGGAGAACCATTCCTGAAGTACAATTTGTGTTCTGTGAGAAATTAATAAATATGGAGAGCCTTACTATGGTACACAGATAGTCTGAGAATTGAGTGTCAAAGTGGAGAAAAATCTTAGGAGCACAATATTAGTGTTTAATGTGGTTGCAGTGGCCTTGCACGTTGATGAAATAGCAGGATGGAGAGCCATGGAGAAGTATACATGGTCAGTGTGAATGGAAGATCGATGGATGACATAGAAAACATCAATCACTATGTTTCAATGAAACAAAAAGCCTAGGATTGTAGTTGAGTAATTCGGGGGAAAACAACATTGTTGCTAGTGAGCTAAGTGGAGATCTCTGTGGTGGTGTGTGCTTCTGAGAAGAGGCAAAGTGTGCTTGTGCTGTGAGGAAAAGGCTGAGAGTGTGTACACTAAAGAAGAGGGTCAAGAGCAAAAAGCCTTGTGAGAGAGTATGTGCTACTAAACATCAAATGACTGAATATGAGTGTATGTTGTTGAGTATGAATGAAGGTTGTAGAGGAGAAATAAGTTGATATCAAGTAGAGTGGTTTCCATGTGAAAAGAACATTAGGTCCTTTTTTAGTGTTGGTTGGAGCCTACATACTGGAAGTTGGTGCTTCCATCTATAATGGGTGTTTGAGTAAGGCTTGGGAGTAGGTGCATCTTGCAAGTTGGTGCTTGCATAAATTCAAGGAGCTGAAATTTGTTTCTTTCAACATATCCATGAATTAAGTGCTTCATATGGTGATTCTAGTATGTTGATTAGGTGTCTACAAAAGGAGGGAGTTGGTGCTTCCTGCTAGTAGGTGCCAACAAACAATCAAAGTGGATTTGGTGCTTCCTGTGAGTGGTGACTCATAAACAAATTGATGTAATAAATTATGTGCCCATATTTACATCAATAAAAAACAATATTTGGTGTTTTTTCTCCCTTAAGGGCTTCCACATTAAACCTTTGTGTCCAATGTGTATGATGCCCATGGTGTGTTTTTATGTGTTGATTTTATATTTTTTCCACATGATATACTATTGATGGTTATATGAATGGTTTCCAAGTTTGAATTAAAAGATAAATTGGCATAAAAGTATGAATTAGCTTTAATATCGATTCACCCCTCTCTCAGTACTAAACATTGTTTCTAACTCCAAAATCATATATTCTATAGTGGGGCATATTGTTGGTTAGATGGGAAGTTTTCATCACATTGTGGGTTTGATTTTGGCTTGGATTTATTCCAAACATTTTTTGGGTTTTTCTACATATGGGAGAAGAATGTGTGACTGTAATTCCAGATGAATCATTGAGGTCATAATTTCAATTTCCTTTCAGCAGCAATTAGTAGAACTTCTAGGCAACGCACAGATTTTGTGGGAGCCATTTCCAATATTTTGATCAATGAGATCTCACCTAGCCTTTACCTAGATTGCATAACAGGCCTAGGTTCTATCATAGCTTGGCATTTATGTACTCATGTTTTTGTATTAATAAAATGGCTCAGTTGTTTGGCTCAATTTATTTTGTATTTTGATGTGCATGTTTGGATTTTGTTTATTCTTGTTGCTTCCTTGTACATGTCTTTATTATTTGTTGTAAATTTAAAATTTATAAATTACACCAAGACATTGATTTTAGTGTTCTTAACGTACATCTTAGTTTGGAATAGCTTGGTCACCTCCTTCTCTTCCTAATGATGTAGGCTACTTAAATTCAACTCCTTCTAGGCTAAGGTGTATACAATATTCATGTCCATTTTAGAGTCTATTTCAACTTTATTAATCAAATATGTGGCAATAATATTCTGTCTTTGTGTCCTTCTTTTAGTTCTTTGGATTTAGCTCAAGACACAATTTCCCAAATATCTTCTATGTGGCCATCACTATTGCAGTGGTTGTTAGGATCATTGCATTAATGTGCAATGATTCATGTATTATTGTCCTTTCTTTCTTTCCACTTCTTCTTCCCTTGGAATATTCCTCATAATATGTATGTTTCAAAACACTTAACTATCCCTTCTTTTGGCTTATGGTTTCCAGATACTATTCCTCTATGCAAGCCTCATCCACCATTATTATCTTAAACAACATGACTTGGTTTTGTAGATGCTTGTGTAGACTCTCTAGATAGTTGAGGAGTACATTTGGGCTCTTTGGAGAGTTTCCTATGATTATGGCCATGTTCTTTAACTCGATGGTGTACTCCTATAGACTCCACCCCTACCTCTGGTTAGAGCACTACTATTAGATCCATTAATCCTCTACACACTCAATAGGTTATAATTCAAATGTTATGATGGTTCAATGCCCTCCCACTTAGCTACTAGGGGATCACCCTTTATCCTCATTGTCACCATATGGATTTCCCACTAGGTTTGTGTATTACCCTCTAAAATAAATCTTGTAAATGATATTTATTATTCCTCATATATGAGGTGAACACTAAACTAAACTTCTAATTGTCACAACCAGTTATTTAATTTTGATGCATTGATCTCATCTTGATACAACTTAATGTTTACCTTCACTTCCATCTTGAACAAGTCCTGTGAATGGTTTATGGCACTTGAAATTGTCTTCTCCTTTTTGGGTTATTTCCTTGGCTTCCTCTTTGGGTATTCCAAATGCTTGAATTTTCTCTTTAATATAACTTATGAGTTGGAACTTCCATCTTCTTTGATTCCAAACATGTTTATTGGAGCTTCCATAAGGAGGTTAATATTGTAGTTGCTATCCAAGACCTATGTTTCTAGCCTTAAGAATCTCTCCTCTACTAGATCTCAATGGTCATTATGGACAAATTCATCAGCCACAGTTATGGTTATGCTATTATATACTTACAATTAATCCTATAACCCATAAAAATTCCCATAAAATCCCCTAAAATCATGTTTTCCATTCATGATAGGTCAACTTGTCGAAGGCATAAATTTTGCATACAAATTTTGATTTACATGATTCTTGCACCATTGTAAAAGTATCCTAGTGTAGAATAGTTTCACAATGTCCTATTATTAAGTGGGAAAGTTTTACCACCAAAAAACATCATCTAAGTCCTAAAAATTTCCTTGCAAGGTATAAGACCCTAATTCTTTAAATTGGGTCCCATTGATAAAACTATTATAATCTAATTCCTTGAATTTTTTCTCTTTGAGATAATTGAGATAAACGAAAACCAACATAATGATTCAATTTAGAATAGTGATTATGGTTGCATCATGGGGATTAAAGGGTGTAATGTGTTTGATATTAGAGTTCTTAGGGACCAAAGTTTATTAATCAATTTTTAGGTTAGGTATATTATTGTGTGTGACCTAGTTATATTGGTTAGAGGTTATGGTGTATAAGAGGGTTTGTCTGTTCACATTCATTGTGTGTTAGGGGTGATTACGTTAGAGGTTATAGGGATTGCAAATTATTGGTCATTCAAGGTCAAAATGCTTGAAGGGAGTCATTATATCAAGGATCGTAGAGGTTAATAGGATCAATATAATAATAATAATAATAATAATAATAATAATAAATTAACCATGATATGAGAGATAGCTATTTATGGGTTGTGGATGGGATAACAACACCCCTACCTCACTAATCAATTGTGCCTCTATTATCACCTTTTTTTTATTGACCAAGACTTCATTTGGTTGGTAGCAAAGTTTCTCCTCAATGCACGCTAGTTCTTCATTCTCTTCCACTCCCAACTAGGTTTTTATTAGCAATTATTATTTTATCACATCTTATTCCTTATTAAATCTTACCTATTATTTATTTTGTTAGTATTATTATTTTGAAAAATTATTTTGGATTTACAAGGCATCCTATAAATGTGCTTTATTTTTGTGGTTTTACTTTTATTTCATAGTTGGTTAAATAATACATATAGTAAAATTTTAATTTTCCTGAGGCTTTCCAGCTATGTATATGGGGAGGTGTGTATGTGTAAAAGTTTGTAAAGTTTAACATTTAACATAAAAAATAACAAAAAACAAATTAATATAATGTTGGCTCAAGTAGAAAGCAAAAACATATAACATGTATAATGTTATACATAAATAATATAAAATATTATTTATTTATCAATATAGAAAATGTGTAGTGGTAAATGTTTCTAAATATAAACATTTAACATTTAACATTTATATGTCGGTTTAGTTAAAAATAAAATAAAATAAAAATAAAAATTAATTAATTAATTAAAATTGTTATAAAGTTCAGTATGATGGAGATGTTGTAGTGTCCGTAAATGAGTGTAAAAATTTAAATGTTGGTTGAATTAATAACAAAAGGTTAAAAGTAATAAAAATAACAAAAATTCATTTTTTTTATATTGTAATTTTATTTTGTTGGGCAGCTTAGTCCCTCCAACTCAAGTTAGAAATTATGCTCTAAGAAAAATGCATAAATAATTGTAACTTACATTTGTCAATGCTATATTAGTAATGGTTGATAGAAAATTCATCCTATACTCTTTCTTAACTAATAAATTGATATGTGAAGTGGATAACTATATTGCTTCCTTAAGCATAAGAACTTGCATAAATTTTGGGGTGTAGTAAGGACTAGAAAGTCTACATATTTACAGTTTAACTCCTACATAAGTGCAAAGGAAAGCATAAATAATGGTTGGAAGTAACTCCTAGTAAGCATATTTATTTAGGAAATTCATCCTATACTCTTTCTTTTAAAGGAATTATTAACTTGATATGTGAAGTGGATACGTACATTGCTTTCTTAAGCATAAGAACTTGCATAAATTTTGGGTTGTAGTAACGACTAGCCAGTCAACATATTTACAGTTTAACTCCTGCCCAAGTACAAAGGAAAGCATAAATGATGGTTGGGAGTAACTCCTAGTAAGTATATTTATTTACATCTCACTTGTATCCTTTTTTTATGCAAATACTTTGTTTAAACTATGGTGGGAAGTAATTGATGGTAAATATGTAAGGCAATTATCACACAAAAATATATTCTGGAAAGGCTGCAATAAGACCTTAAGTTATGGTCCAATCAAATGTTTGAAAATGATTTCTTTTTAAATAATATTGAAATATAAATGTTTATTTTTTAAAGTTAAACATTATAATTAGCAAGGACTAATAACAATTTCATACGATTGTCTAAATTTAATTAATAAGCACATAAAAACTGAATACTTATAATAAAATTACAATATAATAATATTCTTAACCATAGATATTGACTCCTACTTTACCATGGATATTATTAACTTGTAAATAGGATTCGTTACAGTACCATATGCCAATATCATGGCTTAAATCATATCATTGATTACATGGATTGACAATTCTTGATCATGTGGATGGAGAGAGAGAGGAGTGGGGACATACAACGAGATAGGGATGGAGATAGTCACATAGATGGAGGGAAGAGAGAAAAAGAGATTGATGGAGGAGATTGAGAGAGAGGGAGGTATGAGAGAAGGGAGAGAGAGGTATGAAGAGAGAGAGGAGGGGAGGGAGAGGAGGAGAGAGGAAATGATATAGAGACATATTTGGCATAGGACAGAAAGGGAGGGGATAACAAAGACATAGAGAGATAAAGGTAGAGAGACATAGAGTGACAAGGGAGAGATGGAGAGAGAGTGAGGGATAGAGGAGAGGAGAGGAGAATGAGAGAAGTATAGGAGAGAGTGATACATAAAGATGGAGGGGGAGAGAAAGAAAGAGAGAGGCATGGAGATAGTGACAATTTTTGACAGTAAAGAGAGGGGGGGAGAGAGAGAATGACAAAGGAGAGAGACAGAGGGAGGTGGTAGAGAAAGGGAGAGAATTGAAGGAAGAGAGAGAGAAGGAGATAGGACAAGAGAGAGATGGATTTGGAGGTAGAGAGAGAGGTAAAAACAAAGATAAAGATATAGAAGTGCAGAGAGAAAGGAAGTGACAAGGAATATATGGAAAGAGAATGAGTGAGAGAGGAAAGAGAGAAGGAGAGGAGGGAAGAGAGAGGGAGCGAGACACATAGATAAAGAGGAGAGAGAATGGGAGACAAAGAAGGAGATAGGGGGATTTAGCGATAGATTTGGAGGGTTGAGAGAGAGAGAGAGAGTCATGGGGGGAGAGATAGAGGGAGGTGGGAGAGAAAGGGAGAGAGGGGAAGGAAAATAGAGAGGACTTGAGAGTGAGAATGAGAGAGCGAAGGAGAGAAATGGAGGGAAGAAAAAATACATAAAGAGAGAAAGATGGAGACAAAGAAGGTAACAAGGGAGAGATGGAGAGAGAGGGGGAGAATAGAAGAGAAGAGAGAGAGAGAGAGAGAGGGAGAGAGAGAGCAGGGAAAATTTTAAGAACCCCCCCCAAATTTATAAATATAATAATTGGGCGAATCTCCATGGTATATAGGAAAAATGGAAGGCGATTTTATCAATAATATAATATGTATATATAATTTTCTGGCGAATCTCTCACCAGGCATGGCGAATATTTTACTCAATTATAAAATCTTGTAAGAACTTGGCAAGTCTTTCACTAAATAATAAAACTTTGTAAAGTCCTAGTGAATTTTAGCATTGTGAACTCTTAGAGAATTTTTTGAAGAAGTATAAAACCATATATGATAAGAGCCACATGGTGGCAATATCACTATCTTTTTTCACATTTCCACGACATGGAACTTGTCTATAAAATTATAAAAAAACCAACCAGGAACAGGAACAACTCAAATGCTTTGTGAGAGCTAGTCTAGAAAAAAGCAACAAATAACATGTCGGCAGAATTGTTCATCGGTGAGCCGCTATTTCGTGGGCAATCTGTAAAGGAGCAGTTGGATATCATATTTCCAAATCCGGGAAAGCCTTTCCCATCCCTCAGAAGATTTGTTAAAAATGTTGGGTGTCTAGAAGGTGTGGATTTACTGAAACAAATGTTACAAGTGGATGGAAACAAAAGAATAACAGCTAATGAAGCTTTGCAACATCCATACTTTCAGTCCTACAGGACTATAAACAGCTGCCATAAAGATTAAAAATGGAAATCAGCTACAAATCTCTTGATGACAACACTATCAAGATAGAGGCCGATGCTCTCTTAAAGACAGAGCTGCTGGAAATGGAAGCAGGTGCTATGAAGCTGACACTAGTAAAAGATGGGACAGCACAGCTTCCCATAGTGCATCCCACTCTGGGACAATCAGTTTTTTGATGTTTTGCAGATTGGGTTACAGTCTTGCAACTTGTTTTGGATTTGTCACCAACCTGATGTTTTGCTTCTAATTTATTTTCATCTGGTGATAAACAAAGTGTCAATCTTTTCTTAGGATAAAATAGTATTCTTTACAGATATATTAACTTGGCTTAAAAGTCCAGGACAATATGAACAGGACAGCTTCCAGGTTTTTTTGAAGATTTCTCATTTCTCCTATCAATTTACTGCCGGAGGGTTTTCTGTGATTTCTTGCACTTTTGAAATTTAATCAAATTTCTACTTGAAATAAAAGTTCAGAAGAGACTATATCACTAATGCTAAACACACATAATTGAGAAGCCGATATGAAGCATTGTTTTTTTGGGTGTGTTACAACTTTGGTGACCATGCAGCTCAGTCATTGCATGTTCAGTTTGTAACTCCACCTTGAAAGAGTGAAATGTGTGGTGTAGGATAAGAAGCTCTCTGTTAAGGCACAATTGTTTTTCCCCAAAATTCTAATATCTAGATTCTATCCTGTTCATGTCTGTGTCAGGTGATGTTTCTTTTCATGTGCATGTGTTTAGTCAGATATAAAATACTCAAGTTCTCACCAGCCTGGGCTACAGTGGCCATTCTGATGATCTATTTCATACTCATTGCATTTTTCTAATAAAATGACATTATATTCATTTAAATTATGTGATTGAAATAGGGATACAAGAGCTTATTTGTATTTGAAGGTCTATAAGGCAGAGTATAAGCTCACACCAATCCTTGTTATTCTCTGCAAGAGAAAATCAGTTTCTATTTCACTCCTCAATAACACTGACTAAATCTCAGTTTGAAAATCTGTTAAATTAAGAAGACTAAATCCCAGTTTGAAAATCAGTTAAATTTAGATGAAATTACTCATTCAAAATCATTTGGATGAGGAAATTGTCAAATAATTGTAAGTTGTCGTCTTAGAGAACATGAAGGGAGCACATTCGTCATATTCTACCAACTGCAACATACCTACCTTCAATGCACTCTCTGTAAGGACCATAACGGGAGAAAATGTGGACCCATGTACAAATTTTTAATGCCTCAGGGTTTGTTTCGTCTTGTGACTACTAGGTTCGTTAGTCCTTCACATAACTCTCGAACAAAATGAATCCAAGAGTGGAATATAGACTCTTTACACGCAATTTATTTTCTAGAAAGTCTATACAGAGAAATGAAAGTTGCAAGTATAAGAATTATGCTTCAAATATGAATTTTCTTGTGTAGTGAGCTATACCAAGGGTATTCTTTTGCAAAGTTTTATAACAGAAAAATTTGTCAAGAGGAATTTATTAAGGAAATCTCTTGTTAGAAATGAAATCCAGTTGAGTTGAGATAAAGTCCATAGTTACAAAGAAGTATTGTTGTGGAAAACAATTCCACTATGACATTCCTGTACATTTTAATACAATATAAAAGGAAATTGATGTGATTTCCAAGCTACTTGAATCCATTGAACACAGAGAGAATCAGTTGAGAACTGATGAATGAACATGGAAATCGATGTAATTCCTAAGCTACTTGAATCCATTTTGAACACAGAGAGAATCAATTGAGAACTGATGAATGAACATGAGCTGAAGCAAAAGGACACTATCATTAAGCTAGTCGACCCTGAAATTGAAGAAAATGATCATGTCAAACAAATCTACTAGCAGTGTACTAATAACGGTAAAATCGACTTGCAAGAAGAAAGTAACTTAAATACCACATTTGTTGGAAAATGAAATCAATCAAAAAATGTTCTAACCAGAGATGAAGTTGATTCAAATGAAAGAAGTTCAAATCAGGGTGAGGTGAACCCAATAAATGAGATGTCGATAATCCCAGGAAAAATCAACTAGCAACAATGAAGGAAATCGATTGAAAATAATTAGTTAATTCCATTGTTAAGATTTCAACTTGGATATCATTTGTTGCCCAGGTACATTCTCTTGGAGAAATCGACCTGCATGTTTTTTTTCTAGTTTAGACTAACCTAAGTACCCACGGGGGATTTGAACCGATGACCTATCGCAAGGAGTGCCTTAACATCGCACCCATTCACCGTCAATCCAAAGCCCCGTGGGCAATCGACCTGCATGTTAGGATGTAAATAAGTTCCAATTAAACAGAACTTTTTTATTTGAGGGGAATTGAGGTCCAAAAGAGCAGAGTTCTTGGCAGAGGAACAATATAACTGCAAACACCCATTCAATATCTATGACTGTAGATTGAAGTTCTGCAACCTTGGAAGCACTATTGAGTACTTAACCAGAGCTGTAGAATCATTGGTAATTTATTAGATTTGATATGCAATACAATGCTTGATTCGCCTTGATTCCCATTTATTCTGTTTAATTTCTACATACTGATTCCTACTGATACCGTTCCAACTGCTTGAAACAATAACATTTTCAAAAGGTCTCTTTCACTCCCACTTCAATTAGAACAGTACCCCTTTCTCTACTACATTCATGCACATATGCTTACATTTCCAATTCTGCAGATTGGTTTTCATGAAATTAACCAATACTTGTTTTGCATCTAACGAATTCACATAACTAAACAAAGCACTGAAAATATCACCAAAACTGAGTGGCCTCTCTAGTATTACAAGAAGATTTATTCAAAAGAAACAAGAAGTTATTTTAAACTACCCTAGACATCTCATTGTCAGTACAGCATGCAGGACTTTTTCTGCCTGCCAGTTTTTGACTTCCGTGAAGTCTTACATTGAAGATCTAATCAAAAGATCGCTGCAAAACTTTAAAGGGGTGTAAAACCCCTAGCATTCAAATGCTTTGATGGCCAGAGCATGAGCCCAACTCAAAGTTTAATCTGAGATGTAATCTCTACAAATATAGAATGCAAACAAATGCACTAAAAACCAAAGAAACCTAGTTCACTGGCCCTTTCCTTCTCAAATGTCTCAAAGTACTCTCTTTCAATTCCTTAAGTGCATGCATAAATGGTTGGGACATGACAAGACAAATAAATAAAGGGAGAGGAAAATTAGATAAAATGAAACACCCAAACTCAAAAATAAGACCATTACCAAGGCAGGTGGAGGATGATAAACCATTGGGGTCTGCATTTGCTCACAGGGATGGCTTCAAGTAGGGATTTCACCAGCACTAACTTATCCCCCTTGATGATAACCATCTATTACACCATATTGACATCTCCTTTTCAACCTTAGAAACCATCCACACCCATTATATTTTTTTGCAGTCACTGAATTTAAATAAAGACATAGCGCTGCGATTACAATTGAGCTAAGGACAATTCCACTCAAATGTATCTTCTACTCTAGAAACATTAATTATATCTTTTGTTATATTTGAATCAACAATGATTGTCCAACCTGTTCATAGTTTCAGTTCCTCTGTTACACTTCTAGTGAACATCAATTTAACTATTTTAGAAATATTGAAGCGCTGTGTGAACAGTATTTGATTGCATTAATGGCTTCCAATGAGCGTAGAAATTCATTTGGGCTTACATGGGCCTAAGCAGTGGGATTATTCATACAACGACCAGGACACAGCACAGAAAAACAAGTCTGTGGTCTTGACCAGATTAGCAGATTATAACAACTAACAAGAAGATGAAATGTGCGGCGTCTGCTGGGGCCAAAATGGTGAAGGAAGGGACTTCGGCTGGTATCCGTTGGGCCAAACATCAATACCACAAAAATGCCCAGAACTGAAATGGTAGTCAGTGTCCAAAATTAGCAGAAGAAATGAGTGTGGGAAGGGCATATATGTGATCTATTTTGCTTCTGTTGTATTCTAGAGCAGACTTATATTGTATTAATTTTTGGGCTAAAGTTTTGAGTATATTAAATGACTGAACCATGTAGAACCATTGACTTGACTTTACATATATGGTTGTAAGGCCTCCTGGTTTTAGTCATCCATTAAAACAGGGGATATTTGTGCACTAAATGTTCACTCCATGCTTTATTTTTCTGCTGAAAAAATATTTGAATCAACAATAACCTCACAATCATGTTCAAAAGGCCTCTCATTGTCATGCTTATTTGAACTAAGCACTAATCCAGCATTGTAGGCTTCCTATCATTTCCTTGATTTTAGTCTCTACTTCAAAGCAAGATCATTCTAAAGCTACATTTATAAAAAGTGATCTATTATTATTTTTTTGAGTAAAGGTTCGCCTTTTCATTATGCCATCAATCATTCACAACTGATTTGACCTTGCATTATTGATTTTCCCGATGGGAAAACAGACCAATAACACAAGTTTATGAAGGCAAAGTAACCCCAAAGCACAGAAGTTGGGATCTTTCTAATCATGGGCATTACTGCAAGGCAGCCAACCGCCATCAGAGATTGCAACAAATTACTCAATTGTTGTTCTTTCACCTCAACAGGAAGCAGGCCATCCACGTCCTTGTCAACATTAAAAATTGATTCATCAACTGGGCATCCATATTCCCAGTACTTGCGGCCAACTGAATTGTGGTCTCTTTCAATTCCTTAAGTGCCTGCATAAATGGTTGGGACATGACAAGACAAATAAATAAAGGGAGAGGAAAATTAGATAAAATGAAACACCCAAACTCAAAAATAAGACCATTACCAAGGCAGGTGGAGGCTGATAAACCATTGGGGTCTGCATTTGCTCATAGGCTTCTTGCATGTTTCTGTATAATTGCCCTAAGGTTGAATTTTTCTGCATACTTTTCCAGATTGTTGTCACTAACTTGCTAAGCACCAACTGTAACAAAAGTACTTGTAAGTTACTCGTCTATAAAATGTCTGAATTGTGTCTTTTCCCTGAGAAGCTGCAATTGATAATTCCAATATATTAGTACCTGATGTTTGAGGGTAGCTAAGCCTTTCATGTGCATTGGAGATTCAGGAATAACACCATTTGAAGGAGGTATGCCAACAATACCACATAAAATAGTCTGTCACAATAAAAGGAAAATTTATGAATCCACTAGAGATTTTTTATGGAGGTGAAAACAAAGAATGAAGAGTTAGATCAAGATGTCTTCAGGAGAGCAAAAGCTCTTCCAGAATAGGGTAGCCAGTGATAGTTGAACCTAAACATGAACCCTGACAAAAATTACAACATAGTTCTAAATAATATATATTTACTGTGGTAATGGGCCTTGACACAATCTCTGCAATAATGGCCCTGCTTGATACAACATCATTTTTCAAGGGTTTTTTGTGAAGTTTCCTTTAAACTTTTCTATGCAGACTTCTTCCCTTTCTTCTTAGTGATTTCAGTGTAAGTGCTCGGTATACACTCTTTTAAGTGAATCTGTTCCAGCAATGTTCTTTCTGCAGTAACATTCCACCAAGAAAGTTAGCCACTTTATCAGTGGCATTCACACTGGTCACAAATGGCTGAAACATTTTTTTCAACCATTGGAATAGTGGCACTACGAACTTTAGGATCAATTCTATCATCAACTGCTCCAAATTGATCTTGCACATCCTGAATACGTATCGTATAAACAGTGATATACACAACCAATCATTTAAAATGCATACAGTCATTTCCTAGAATAGAGAATCCTTGTTCTGTTAGAGAATCCTAGTCCAAATCTTACAAGAACTAATCAAACTTCTAATTTGAGGACCAATATGATCTGCAATAGTAAAACTTATAATGTACTGCACATCTTCATTGTGCGCCAAAAGCTTTACTAATTCTTTAGCAACAGTTCAATTTGTCTTCTTACCCTCCACAAGTCTTTGACTTTTCACAACATTGTGTCTAGTTGAAGCCATGATTTCTTAACCGCCTCTCCTTGTGGATCTTCTCTTTGATTATGGCGTATTATCTCATTGAAACACTGGAATGCTGGATTGATACGGGCCTCAAGACTCACTTTCAGTCTTGCTCCTGCCAGCATGCGACGAGGGATTAGAACCAAGTTGCAGATTGTCTATAAAAAAACAGGTGTGATGGGCCAGGGAGCTCATGGTATCAACTTTTTGATGGAAGGTGCTACCTTGGAGACATATCTTTTACTAGTTTTATTCAGACCAATGGACAGCTTATATGATGTTGTTTTTTTATAAACTTCAGGTGAAATATATGTAATGTATATTTTTTTATTTTCAATATGAAAAAGTAGATGATTTTCTTCTAAGGCAAAAAAATATCAGTTTTCTTAGAAGAAAAATGAAAAAACAAAACACACGTTATTCACAGGGACACCTAGCATTCACTGAAGGCAAACCATCAATGAATTGACAGAAAATTCTCAAGCCTCTTCTACAGGAAGTTGGTAGAATATGGAGAAATCTCCAATGGGAATTCGATCAGCAATTTCAAACCTAAAACTGCTTCTCAAAACATAAGAAATTATTTCACAAATTTGAAACTTACCGACTCATCACTTGCATAAAGCGCATAACATTACTGCTCTGCCTCTCATCCAGTGGCTGTGTACACAACCATCGGAATTTAGAGAGTATTCCACAACAAAGGGTAAATAAGATGAAATCCACACAGTCAGATACCTTGAACCCCAATTCCATAAAGTACATATTTCAGTGCAAAGGATGCTTACCCTTCTGCAAGCCTGCACAATATCAGACTCCAAGCCTTGTATATTGCAGCGCACTTCCTGCCATACCCACAATGGTTCCAACAGTGTAAACAGAATAATCAGAATGAAAACAGGGTTGGAAACCCCATGAAAAAAGAAACGAAAGCAGTGGATTATTTAAATTACCTGGCTAAAATACCGTTGAAGTAAACTTTCTTTGACAATTCCACACATGCCATAAAAGTAAAGCAAATTCATCATCACCTGCAAAAACACGATCAGCATGAGGCTAATATCTATCATGAGGCTAATGTCCAGGTGCATCAATATGATAGATACAGAAATTGTGAAAGAATAACGAAGCAGCCTCAGGGAAGAAGAACAACCCTTGAAAGCATGACATGTCTGTTCAAGAAACAAATAGATGTCGGACCAGTTAGTAACGACAAATAATTTAGTATACAAATTACACGGTTAATCACAAGGTTCTGTCAATCAATTGATTTCATTAATTTACAAAACTTCAAAATTCTTATTCCATCAATGTAATGTATTGCTGTGGAAGAAAAAGAAGATCTTACAATAACCACAGAAATGGCATCAGCCCATCAACATATTTCCACTCATTGCTTGCCAGATTAGCAAAAACTTGTTGGTGTGAAATACTGCTTTAAAGAAGTAAGTTCAATAATTTCACTCATTAGCCCAGAATGCACATTGCATGTCTGAATGCATTAACAGTATCGTTGAAGAGAAAAGGAAACACCAAGAGGGCGGCAATCAATAAAAGCAAATGATTTCATAAATGGAAAAAAATGCAAGAGACACTTGCGAAAATGAGGTGTCATCAAGAGTTTGCTACACCAGGATGCTATCAGGGCAAACTACAAAGTGATTTTGAGCATGCTGATTGAACAAATACAATATAGTCTAAGATTCACTCCATGTCCACCATGATAGGAAATTTGAGGAATTAATCAAACCTGAAATCGGCATAGAGATGGTGGGCATGGAAATGTATCGAGATCGTAAGTTGATCACCAATATACAAATGATGATCCCTGTTTACAGAGTCATTTTTTCGAATGCAACAGAACATATGGAAATTTCATCATTGCTTCAGATTATCTCAAATAATAGAATAGAAGCTACCATGACAAATGCCCACAGTGGGCTCAATAACTTATACAGGGCTACCAGCAAAGCACAACCATCATGCAAATTGCGCAAACATTGCCTTTGCGTGAAATGACTGACGTAATCAATCTGCAAGACGCTAAGAATCATGTCAATAAGATACAGAGATGAAACTCACAGTTCAAGGCAACATCCGAATAAGTAACAAGGGCAGGCTTCTCCTGGTCTCCGCATACAAAAACAGAGATTGGCCCATGGCTAGTCTGCACAACATGCTCCTGCATTCAAAGTCACACCATTACAATAATGTAAGCCAAGACACATTTGCAGGCAAAACGGTTCAAAAGTTAAAAGAAACCCCCAAGTGGCAATGCTGGTCTGACACACAACAAAGCCAAACCCATAAAAGGCATTCACAGACAAAATTTAGGACACCCAGCACAATGTCTCGCAATTTTCCTCAATGCCTGTACATAATCTCTACAGAACCGAATATGAAGGTGAATGCAAACTGAGATCCAATTAGCAGGGCATTTTTATCTCAATGAAAAACCTGCACAGTGCATTTACCTGCCCACCCCAAGGAATCATTTCGACATCCACAGAAACAGAGCCGCTGGAGCCATATACACCAAAACAGCGGGCTGAATCCGTTACACCAAAACAGCGGGCTGAATCCGTCAAAACAGGGAGCCGCCCTCCATTTGAAAACAAATTAAGCTCCGCCCTCCATTTCAAAACAAATCTAACATCCCAGGACCAAATCGACCCTCACAAACCACTCCCGGGACCAAATCGACCCTCACAAACCACTCCCAAACCAGAAAACCCAAACTGTAAATCAAAAATGGCGATTTTGCTCTCCCAAACCAGGAGCAAATATCAAAATGGGGGCGATTTTGATCAAATACGATTCCGCAAATATCAAAATGGGGCGATTTTGATCAAATTCGATTCGGTTAGTTTATCCGCCCTGGGCTAAAATAAAAAAATAAATTAATTTTTAAATAAAATATGGGCTAATTATATAAAAAAAAAATTATTATTTTATTTAAAAATTCGCCCCATTAAAATATAAAAAGCCTTAAATTTCGCCTTTGGGCTATTATTCGCCCCTAAAATTAACCTTGAGAGAGAGAAAAGTGATAGATGGACAGGAAGAGGGAGGGAGAGAGAGAGATAGATATGGAGAGATATTTTGGCTGTTTGGGTGGTGATATAGATAAACAAAGAAGGAGAGATGGAGGGAAATAGGATATATATGGAGAGGCGAGTGAGGGAATACAAGAGAGTCTAAGAGAGCAAGGGACGGGGAGATAAATAGACATGGCTAGATAGAGAGAGAGAGTGTGTGTTTTTTGGGGTTATGAGGTAAAGAGAAAAAGGAGGAGGGATGGAGGGAGACATAACTGGCCTAGGTCCATTTCAACCATGGATCTATCAAGCGGTGAGAGGGATCAAATATCTCAAGGTGAAAACATTTCCTCAAGCTTTGCACTGAAAAAAAGAGGTTTACACCTCGAGAGATTTGGTCCCTCTTGACAATTGATAGATCCATGATGAAGATTAATCTAGGTTGGTATTAATAAAAATTTTGTTTAAATAAATTATCGTTATTTTTTATATATGTTTGTTTACATATCAAGATCTACTATAATGATTTATTGAGTGAAATATTAAACACAATTTACAAATTAAGTAAAGATATGAAGAAATTTAAATAAATATAATGGATTATGATAATTTTTTAAAAGAACATAATTAATTAAAATAGTTGTGACATCCCTCGGTGATGTAAATATTTAATTTTTTACTTTACTATTGTAAACAGAGTAATTTTCTAAGTAGAGGAAGACATGGATGCTGGAGTAATTTGAAATCTTAATTAGTTATTGGTTTTATTTCTTAAAATAAAAACACATGGTCTTGATGAGAGGTCCTAGCATTTACAGATGGGGCCTCAGTAAGTCTCTATTATTGGATAGCTAAGAGTTAGAAGCAATAATATCTTTTTGATTCTTGTCTCTTATTTTTGAAAGGAAGGAAAGGGAGAGGAAGGAGAAAAGAGGAAGGAAATATGCTATTTGAAAGAGAATTCCTTGAGTTGGATCAGAACTAGTGGGAAAGAATTCAATAGACATATTTTCCTTATGGAACGAAAGAAAAAATTCTAGGTTGGACTTGGAGGTCCTGATGCTAGTGAATTAGAACTGCTATCTAAGTCACTACTCTAGAATATGAGGACCTGAGGGGGAGAAGATTAGATGTAATAGCCAATTTCTCATTGGAAGGGTGGCATGGCCTTACCTATAAATTTTTGGTCATCGAAAAGAAGATAAGTGTTTAACTCATTAAGGGCTTGGATTTCCTATTTTGTTGTTTTTTTTTTTAAGAAAAAAAGAACCACTGTGAATATTCGGGCTAAGAGAAACTATTAAATGTTTTCATATATATATATATGTTAGGACATAGGGACTGAAAGATGTTGTTTTTATGATGTATATGAATTACAAAATTCGAAATTGAAAACCATTGTTGCTAGATTATTTTGAAGGCTGCAACTAGCATTTACTTTTCATGATTAATTAAGATTGCAAATAAAATAAATTGCAAAACAATGTACTATTCATTAACTTGTAGAAATAGAAATGGGATGGTAAATAGAAAGTTGTCATAAAAAAATGTAACAAAAAACAGTAGTGGTTGACACAGTATAGTGGAAGTTAAGTATTTATATAATAAGTTATAGTAAAATAATGCTTATTTTTCGGGTATGCCAATTGGGAAGCTAATAAGCAATTTCTAAGATAAGTTAAATACAAATCTGTAATACAAAGGGATACAAGGGTTACCAGGAATGGTTTTCCCATATTTCTCGAAGACTAAGTCAAAGAGGATTATACTTTTAACTGTGTAAATAAATTTAATATGAACTAAGGGCAGTGGCATCATCCAGATTTATTATTCACAACAAGCCTTATTGGCACAACCTAAAGAAACGGTTCTAAGGGATGTTCGATAGGGTTTAGAGTCTTGATTTCACTTATATTGAAACAACAGAAAGAGTTTACATCGACGATGGGCATCAAAAAGAAAAACAACCAAGTTAAATATAATAAACTATTAATCCGATATCCATCACTTTCAGACATTACATCTATAAAAGCATACACATGAGATCAACTACATATAAATTAACAACGGCCGAATTCAATAAATATACAGTCAAAACAAAGAAAAGATATAATTTATGTAGCTTAAATGTTCATGACAACGACGTGCAGAATCCTCTGTCGAAGAAAAAAAGCAACAACTGTGATATTAATCACTTTTTAATCTTTATCAAGGTGGTTCCCTTAATCAAGTTCTCATCTTATCAAACCAATGGAAATAAGAGGGACCGAAACCCTATGATACAGTTACAAAACCCTTAATGGTTCACAAAATGATACTAATCGAACATCAAAATCCCAGCTCGTATCTCACGACAAATTTCCCTATGACAATGAGAATGCTATGGGAGGCTAAGAGAGCTGTGAAATAAAATACCAATCAAACCTGGTATATGGCAGAGAAAAACACCAGTAGAAAGTGTCGTTTTGTTGTTACCCAAATACATCGAAAGAAGAAGGGTTTGGGCGTAACCTAACTTGCTATCAAGACAGGATGTCATTAGTCAAGATTCCATAAGGGTAGGTTAAAAATGGACGTGCACTGCAATGTTCCATAACAATTACCTGTTAGGAACCTTCCACGTCGTGCTATGCACGAATTTATGAAAATAAATAAAAGAAATTAAGGGTCAGTAATGGAGAAAATGTGTAAATTAAACTCAGCCCTAAACGGGATTGTCCAAATGAAAAACTGTAATTTATTTTTAGCAAGAAACCAGTTTTGGGTATGGCCTTTTCTGTTTGTGGGAACAAGAATACAGGGTTGGCAAAGATACCTACATAATTGGAGTGAAGAGAGTTAGGGGAAAAACATTCTGTAAATGAGCTAAAACTATACCACATTAAGATTAAAAACATGGTAGAGTAGTGAAGATACATGGAGGGGGAAAGTAGTTTATCAATGGAAACAACCCTTCCACGAGGGACATGGCTACAAAGCTCTCGAAACCCTAACGCAATCGGTAGAATGAATTCTCACCTTAGGACCCAGGATTGGATGTCGTTACCTTCATAAATTATAGTCATCAGATCTACTTTGTCTAATCACACAACAAAGGAGTACCCAGGTGTCCAGGCTGGAAGGTCCTTCCAGAGTTCCATATGGGGGTGTTAAAACTAATTAAGTAATGATTTAATTCATATCAGTGACATATCAAATTTTAATTAAATGGGATGATGACATTGCTCAGGACTCGTATGCTTGGAAGACTAATATTCATAAACCATTGTGTGACAATAATGTCCACATTAACTCCTATACTCTTAATTAACATATGTAAGAATAATACGCCGACTTTTTCCATGACCAAACTTTGGAAAACCCAAAATATTGCCTAATACTTGTAAGAAAAATTAATCCAAGGTTTCAGACCACCACTACATGCAATTATTGAGGATTTGAGTAATGTTTTTGTATTCAAGATTCAAATCCTCATGCCTTCAAAATTAAAAAAAAAAAGAATATATATGTGTAATGTTACCAAGGTGGAGAAAATATATATATATATATAGAGAGAGCAAAGATTTATGAAATGTTTAACTCTTTAGCAAAAAAAATTATAGTGGTTAAAAAGTTATAGATTTGGGGACTAGCAAACATTACAAGTTGTATTAGAGCCTTTAGTTACTATATTGAGGCCTGCATGGTTTATGTAAAATAACAAAGTGATTATGTTGCACAAAGAGGAATTTGGTTCAATATGAGATGTGGAACAGGGACTACCCCGTTACCAGGGGCAGCTGAAATATTTGGATCAACACGTGTACTAGAACATAACCCAAAAATGTGGGTGCAATTGGGCAAGGGAGCCCAAAACATAAATTCTATGTTGCTACAAACAATGCAACAATTACGATTAGAGAACATGAACTTAAGGGTTGATAATGAAAGGTTATGGTTAGAACAAGAAAAGATTATGAAAACTCTTTCAGATAGGCATAATCAAAGAAATTCGAACCCCATTCAGGATGAAGGAAACAGATAGGAGTCTCATAGAAAGTAGGAAGACCATCCAAAGTCTGAAGGAGGTCGAGCTAGCAATGAAGAAGAGTCTATTATTTTCTCTGGTGGAAAGGGAGCTAAAAGACAAAAAACCAAACTTTAATGGGAGTTCAAAAAGATCAAGCCCCCTATTTATGATGGATAATTTGAGGAAGCGGTAGAAGCTTGGTTAATTAACATGAATAAATATTTTCAAATTTACGAATACAATGATAATTTGAAAGCAAGGCTAGAAATATACCAACTGCAAGCCAAATCCACCATGTGGTGGGAAGAAATTAAAACGGTTCAAGGGACCGAGGAGTAGGAGGTGAATTGGGGAAATTTAAGAAACATGTCAAGAAAAAGTATTTGATTGAGTGATTCTATGATGAGAAGGAAAAAGGGTTCAATGACTTGAAACTGGGCCTACAACATATGGATGAATTCATAACCAAGTTTACTTGTCTTGTAGCTGTGAAGAAAATACCAAGGTACTGTTACTTTATCAGCAAGTTATTTTTCTTTATGGAAGAAGGGTTGGAATTAACAATGGATGAGGCGATTCGAAAGGCTTGAATATGTTATCATCAGATGAGGCAGAAAGGTGAAAATACCAAAAGTTGCACAAATTAGAAGGGGTTTTTTTTTCCAACCAGTAAGAACAAAAGAACTATTAATACAAGGAACCCAAGTCGAAAGGTTCCAAATGGATCCTCAGCCAGGAGTCAGCAGAAATTTAGACCGCATAGTGAAGGGAAGCAAAATGAAGCATCTAGTAAGCTAGAGCCCATTCAAACGCATAAGCCTCCATTGCAATGTCGGGGTTGTGGGGAACCCCACTACTATAAAATTTTCCCCCACCATGTAAGACTTGAACTAGCCATGAACATGCAAGAGACTTTCACTCTTGCTGACATGGAAAGGAACATACAAATTATTAATGCAACCTTAAAGGATCACTAGGTGACGTATCAACCATCAATGGTGGAACTTGAAGGTAAAATATTTAACCATCTTATTTCCATTTTGATAGACCCTGGCACAAACCTAAGTTACATCAGCCCAAATAGTTGATTTATGTCATATGAAAAGTATTAAATTAAGAAATCCTTGGCTAGTTCCATTAGCAACAGAAGCTAAAAGAGGAGTCACTGCCAAGGTAGAGAATTGCGTAATTGGTTTAGCTGGACAACAAGTCAAGACAAATTTAAAGATGCTTCCAATAGGCTCCTATGATGTGCTAATAGGAATGGACTAGCTAGAGCAACACTGGACCTTAGTAAATTGAAAATATAAGACAATTAATTTCCTTTCAGATGATGGTATTAGAATAAAATTCTAGGGTGTTAGAATGGAAGTCAAGTTACGCTTCATTACAAAACATCAATTAGGAAAATGAATTCGTAAGCACTGCCAAATTTATGTTGTTCAGGTGGGTTACACTAACTCTAAGGATAAGATATCTACATTGCAGAAGATACCAGTACTTTAAGTGTTTAAATATGTATTTTCGAAGGAGATCCCAGGGCTGCCACCCAAGAGAAACATTGATTTTACCGTAGAATTGGTTCCTAGATCCACTCAAGATTCTAAAGCCCCTTATAATATGAGTGTTCTTGAGTTGACAAAGTTAAATATGAAGCTCCACGAGATGTTGGCCAAAGGTTACATTCATCCCAATGTGTCCCCTTGGGAAGCCCACATTTTGTTTGTAAGAAAGAAAGATGACACTCTACGTCTGTGTATATACTATAGGCAATTGAGAAAATTGATAATAAAAAATAAATACCCTGAATTGATGACTTGTTTGATCAGTTAAAGGATGTTGTTGTGTTGTCAAAAATTGATCATCGATCTGAATATCACCAGATATGGATTAAAGATGAAGACATACATAAAACATCAGTTCAAACATGTTATGGACATTATGATTTTGTTGTCCTACCATTCGAGCTCGCCAATGCTCCAACAACATTTATGAGTATTATGAACAAGATTTTTCACCCTTTCTTAGACAAGTTTGTTCTTATTTTTATATATGATATCCTGGTTTATTCTAGAAGCATCGAGGAGCATAAAGGACACCTTCGGTTAGTATTGCAAACTCCAAGAGAAAATCAACTTTATGCTAAATTTAGAAAATGTGATTTCTTTAAGGATCAAATTTAGTACCTAGGGCACATTATCTCCTCTGAAGGTATAACAGTGGATCCAGAGAAAATTATAACCATTATGGAGTGGCATGTTCCAACAAGTGTAGCATATATATGCTCCTTTATGGGCATGGCCTGATATTATCGTTGCTTATAAAGGGGTTTTCTAAATTTTCTTACCCAATCACCTCCTTGCAGAAAAAAGGGAAACGTTTGAGGTGGTCGAAGGACTTCCAAGAGAGTTTTGAAAAATTGAAAGATTTACTTACCACCGCACCTATGTTGAAAGTTGTAGATCCATAAAAATAATTTAGAGTCTCTACAGATGCCTACCAAGAAGGTCTGGGGAGTTTTAATGCAATAAGATAAATTGATTGCTTACAAATCTCGTAATTTAAAAGAACACAAGCAATGTACTCTACTTTGGATTTGGAGTTAACAACTGTAGCCCACAGCTTGAAGGTGTGGCGACATTATATGTTGGGGAAAATATTTCTGCTAATGACGGATCACAACAGTTTCATGAGCTTCTTTAAGAAGCCCAATTTGAATGCATGCCAAGCGAGGTGGACTACATTTTTGAGAGGTTTGATATTGAAATCAAACATCTTAAGGGGAAGGAAAACCATGTAGTGCATGCATTAAGTAAAATATTGCATCATAGATATGGTATTTCATATACTCGAGTGGAGTTTAATTTTTCTGAGTAGTTTAAAGAAGCTTCTCTGAAAGACCTAGAATATGAATACCTTTAGCAAAAAAATAAACTTGCATGAAATTATGGAAAAACATTAGTATGGTATTAATCATGAAAAATTGTTCATGTTTAGAGGAAGGACGTATACATCCCTAACCAACTATCAATAAAAAAATTTATATTAGAAAAATTCCACAGAAGTCCTTATACCACTCATATGGGATATCATAAACTATTTTATGCAATGAAAAGAAATTATTATTGGCACGGTATGAGGAAATATATTACAAAATATTTAGCGAAGTGTCTAGAATGTTAGTAGGCTAAAGTTGAGAATCAACATCCTACTAGTTTGTTGCATCCTTTAACCATTCCTAAATGGAAGTGGGACACAATTACCTTGGATTTCATAACTGGGATACCCAAATCGAAGAGACAAAATGACTCTATCATGGTAGTGGTGGATAAATTCAGAAAAAGTATCTCATTTCGTTCTTGTTAAGTCCATACCATACGGCACAAGTGGCGGGATATTTATGAAAGAAATATTCAGGCTCGATGGAATTCCTAGAGTTATAGTTTTTTATTGGGATGTACCTTCACCTTTTGGAGGGCGCTCTTCACAAGTTTGGGTAATGAAATTCAATTTAGTACCACCTATCACCCACAGACAAATGGGAAGTCTAAGCGATTCAATCAAGTTTCTAAAGATATGCTACATATGTACATAATTCATCATCCAAGCAATCAGGAAGAATATCTTCACCTAGTGGAATTTTCTTATAATAATGGTTCCCATGAATCAGTAAAAATGAGTCGCTTTGAGGTACTTTATGGAAGGAAATGTCAAATACCTGCAAAATGGAATAGTCCTAAGAATAAATAGATGTTAGGACCTGATATGTTAAAAGATATGGAAGCAATCAGGAAGAATATCTTCACCTAGTGGAATTTTCTTATAATAATGGTTCCCATGAATCAGTAAAAATGAGTCGCTTTGAGGTACTTTATGGAAGGAAATGTCAAATACCTGCAAAATGGAATAGTCCTAAGAATAAATAGATGTTAGGACCTGATATGTTAAAAGATATGGAAAAAATAGTGAAAAAAGTTCGATAAAATCTAAAAGTTTCTCAAGATAGAGAAAAAGCTTATGCGGATAAGAAAAGAACCTACAAAGAATTCTTGGTCAATGATCATGTTTATGTGCAAGTTAAGCCAAAAAGGCATACTCTTAGGTGGGGAAAGTGTGCAAAGATAACAACCCAATTTTGTGGACCCTTTCAAATGTTAGAAAGGGTAGAACTAGTAGCATACCAACTTGCACTAACTAGCCACATTCAGTTTCATAATGTTTTCCACATCTCTCTTTTAAAGAAGTATATATATGATTCTAGGAACATTATAAATTGGTAGGATATACAAGTAAAGCGTATTGAAAATGGTAAATATGAACCTCTTCATATATACATGTATGTCAGAATAATGACTAAATTGTGATTGTGGTAGGTCGAACCAGACAAAATGTTCCCAGTAAAACATCTACGTATACTCGACTAGAGAGAAATAATGTTGCAGAAGCAAGCTATAATCCAGGTAAAGTGCAGTGGCAACACTTTAGCCCAAAGCAAGCCACTTGGGAAGACAAAGAATTAATGCATGAGGCATATCCTAAGTTGTCCCAACGGTGTTCAGAAAGATAAACATCGTGGATGGTGGTACGCTCAAGGGGGGAGAGATGTGACGTCCCTAGGTGTTGTAAATATTTATTTAGTTACTTTATTGTTTTAAACTTGGTATTTACTAAGTAGTGGAAGATACAGATTCTGAAATAATTTTAAATGGTAATTAGCTATTGATTTTATTTCCTTTTAAAAAGATCACATGGTCTCTATGAGAAGTCCTAGAATTTACCGATGGAGTCTCAACAATTCTCTCTTACCGGATAGTTAACAACTAGAAGCAGTTATCTCTTTTTGGTTGTTCTCTCTTGTTTCCAAAAGGAAGGAAAGGGAGAGGAAGGAGGAAATAGGAAGGAAGGACGCTTCCTCGAAGTGAATTTCTTGAGTTGCATCAAAACTAGTGGGAAAGAATTTAACAGATAGATTTTCCTTGTTGAAGGAATGCAAAAATTGTAGGTTTCACTTGGAAGTCTTGATGCCAGTGAATTAGAACAACTATCTAAGTTACTTCTCTAGAACCTAAGGTGCTCGAGAGGAGAAGATTGGATGTACTATCCAATTTCTCACTAGAAGGGTGGCATGGCCTCACTTGTAAATTTTTGGTCATCGAGTAATAGATAAGTGTTTAACTACTTAAGGGCTTGGGTTGCATATTCTATTGTTTCTTTTGTTTAAAAAAAAAGGAAACCACTATGAATATTCGAGCTGAGAGCCAGTGTTAAATGTTTTCATATATATATGTTATGTCACAAGGATTGAAAGTTATTGTTTGCATGATGTATATAAATTATAGAATTGGAAATTGAAGTCCATTGTTTCTAGATTGTTTTGAATACTCGAACTAACATTTACTTTTCACGATTAATTAAAATTGCAAATAAAACTTGTTGCAAACCAATGTACTATTCATTAACTTGTACAAATAGAAATGGGTTGGTAAACATAAATTTGTAATAAAAGTATGTAACAAAAAACAGTAGTGGCTGATGCAGAACTGGGGAAGTTAAGTATTTATATAATAAGTTAGAGTAAAATAATGCTTACTTTCTGGGTAGGCCAATTTCGAGGATGATAAGAATTTCCTAATAGAAGTTAAACACAAATATGTAAGTATAAATATGCAATCCCATAAGGGTTACAAGGGATGGTTTTCTAATATTTCCAAGAGACTAAGTCGAAGAGGATTATTCTTTTAACTGTGTAAAGAAATTTAATCTCAACTAAGGGTAGCAACATCATCTAGATTTATTCTTCATGCCCAACCTTATTATCACAACCTGAAGAAATGGTTTTGAGGGATATCCGCTAGGGTTTAGATTCATGGTTTCGCTTATATTAAAACAACAGGAAGAGTCTGCATCCACGATTAACATCAAAAGGAAAACTAAGCAAGGTAAAGGTAATAAACTAGTAATTTAGCATCCATCAATTTCAGATAGTTCATACATAAAAGCTTACGGAGGAGCTCAACTACATACTAATTAACAAGAGTCGAATTCAATAAATTTAGATTCGAAATGAAGAAAATATATTATGCATCTTAAATGTTTGCAACAATGAGGTACCAAGTCTTCTTTCCAAGAAAAATAAATAACAACTATGATATTGATCAATGTTTAATATTTAGCAAGGCCATGCCCTCAAACAAGTTCTCAACTTAATAAACTATACACAATAAAAGGGGTTGAAACCCTACAAAACAATTACAAATCCCTTAACAGTTCACAAAATCATATTGATAGAACATCGAAACCCCAACTCATATATCACGACGAATTTCCCTACAATAATCAGAATCCTCTGAGAGGCTAAGACAACCTTGAAAGAAAACACCATTCAAACCTGGTATGTGGCATAGAAAATGACCAATAGTAAGTGTTGTGCCAATATTACCCCAATACATCCAAACAAGAAGGGTTTGGGCATAACCTAACTTGTTGTCAATAGTCAAAATTACCCCGAGGGTATCTTAAGAATGGACGTGCGCTACAATGTTCTAGAGTAATTACCTATAAGGAACCTTCTTCGTCGCTCTATGCCTAAACTTCTACAAATAAATAAAAGAAATTAAGGGTCAATAATGGAGAAAATGTACATATTGACCTTAGGGCTAACCAAGACTGTTATTTATTTTACCTAGAAACCAATTATGGGTGTCGTCTCTTCTGTGCCTAGGAACAAGAATCCATGGTTGGCAGAGATACATGCACAATCGAAGTAGAGAGAGTTAGGGAAAAATTGTAAACGAGCTAGAACTGGGAGACATTAAGATTAACAACATGGTAGTGTAGTTAAGGTACTTGGAGGGAGAAAGGAGTTCAGCTATGGAAAAACCTCTTTCACAAGGGCCATGGTTGCAGAGCTCTCTAAACCCTAACACAACAGGGAAAATGATTTCTCATCTCAGGACTCAAGATGGGATACTCTTACCTCAAGTTACTTTCACAAATTCTAGTTATTGGATCTACTCCATCTGATCATGCAACAAAGGAATGCCCAGGTGTACAGGCTGGAAGGTCCTTCCAAAATTGCGTATGCATGTGTTAAAACTCATTAAGGAATGATTTCATTTGTACCATTGACATATCAAATTTCAATTAAAATGGATGATGACCTTGCTTAGGACTGGAATTCTTGGAAGACTAATATTAATAAACCACTATGTGACAATAAGGTCCACATTAACCGATGTAACGATATGCAAGTATTGAGGATTATTGAGGATTATAGTAACCTTGTTGTATTCAAGATTTAAATGCTCATGCCTTCATGAAAAAAAGGAATTTATATGTGTAATGTTTGAAAGTGGTGAAACTATATAGCAAAGATTTATGAAATGTTTAAGTCCTTAGTAAAAAAACTACAACAGTTAAAAGTTGTAGATTTAGGGATTAACTATCATCACCATAGTAAGAAGCACAAATCAAGTTTAAATTATAATGTGAATATTTATAAGTTTATTTTATTAATAAACCACTATGTGACAATAAGGTCCACATTAACCGATGTAACAACATGCAAGTATTGAGGATTATTGAGGATTAGAGTAACCTTGTTGTATTCAAGATTTAAATGCTCATGCCTTCATGAAAAAAAGGAATTTATATGTGTAATGTTTGAAGGTGGTGAAACTATATAGCAAAGATTTATGAAATGTTTAAGTCCTTAGTAAACAAAATTACAACAGTTAAAAGTTGTACATTTAGGGATTAACTATGGTCACCAGAGTAAGAAGCACAAGTCAAGTTTAAATTATAATGTGAATATTTATAAGTTTATTTTATTATAATAATTATTAATTATCTTATGAATATTTATAAGATTATTTTATTATAATAATTAATAATTATTATTTTAATAATATTGTTGTAAAACTCTTTAATTCTTGAAAATAACTCATTTGATGAAGTATGTTAATGTGTTAAGAAAAATGTTATAAGATCTTCGATTGGATTTCTCAATTAATTTCTCAAATTGCCAATTCAATTAATTATAAAAGATTTAAAGATAGTAAAATCAATTGTCTTGAAAACACTATTATCATTTATCATATTATAAATAAAAAACAATGATGTCCAAAAAAAAATTTAATATTAAATTATTTAAAATAAATATAAAAATATATATCATATTAATAATATATTTAAATATATTTTTAAAAAAATATTATATTAAATTTCATTTAATTTAAATTAAAAAATAAATATAAATAAAAATAACTTAAATTTATTTTTATTTAAAGAAATGAATTATAAAAAATATTATTCAGAAACAACAAAGATATTTTTTCAAATAAAAAATATCACAACCTATTACTTTATAAAATAACATCATTGATCAAATGACATGCTTGGTTTATATATTATGCTTACTTTCCTTTATTTCAAATTTGACGTATCATCTAAACCCAAAAAAATACTATATAGATGGTATCAAATTAGTAATATATTAAATTAGAAATAAAGTGGGTGAAGGTAATTTTAGTTATTTAAGTTTAAAATTTATGATTTTTTTCCATATTTGATAGATTTATGATTATGATTAAGATGAATGTAATTTTGTATTAATAAAAATTGCGTTTAAATAAATTATAATTAGTTTTGATATTATTTTAATAACATATCAAGATTTATTGTAATGATTTATTGAGTGATATATTCAACCCAATTTATGAATCGAGTTAAAATAGGAAGATATTTAAATAGATGTAATAGATTGTGGTAATTTTTTAAAATAACATAATTAATAAAAATAGTAAAAAACACAAACGAACTTTAAATTATAATATAAATATTTATAAATTAATTATTATTTTAATAATATTGTTGTAAAATTCTTTTAATTCTGGAGAGTAGCTTATTTGATAAAGTATGTAAATGTGTTAATGGAAATAGAGATCTTCCATTGGATCGGTCAATTAATTGCCCAAATGCCCAATTTAATTAATTACGGACCAAAAAAAGTTTAAAATGTTAAAAATTAAAAAAAATCAATTTTGTTTTTAAAAACTATTACCATTAATTATAGTGTAAAAATAAAAATAATAATATAAAATATATAATTGAAACAATTTTTTTTGTAAGCTGGGGCGAGACTCTCTGATTTACATGTCCATTATGTACCTCTCTACGGGGGAGGGGTAGCCCTACATGTCCATTATGTACCTCTCTACGGGGAGGGGTAGCCCAAGATGACTTCCGGTTCGGTGAGACTTCATTTCCACGACCCTTGCCGCTTGAGCTATGTAATAACCTCGGTAACTTGTAATTTCCGGTAATTGCTGTGGTAAAAACATTATGGTGACAACTTGTTTATTAAAAGACATTATTATTTTGTTAAAAGAAAATATAATGAACTATTTTGCACATGTGTTGAATGAAATGCTGGCAGCCTCCAAAAGGAGGCTTTTCTATTAAAAGAAATTAATCAGTTATGGAACTGAAAAGAAAGACAACTGCCTCTCACCCTGAAGAGGGTTTGGAAGGGAAAACCTCTGGGCTGTTTGGGAACAGGCAGAGGAGAGATTCCAAAAAGAGAGTTGCAGAGTGAAAGAAGGGGGTTAAGTCTGGTTGTGATCAGATGACCCAGCACCGTGGTGCATAAGTCTTGTTGAGGGCTGCAGGCCTGCAAGACAGCTCGGGGGGAGAATCCAGTGCAGTGGATCTCAAGGTTGGGAGGTTAAGAGCAAAAACTCTACAGGTGACTACTGAAAGTAAGAACTTCAGTGACAGAATACCAGGTACGCTTCTAACACTAGTTAGGGAAAGCTCAGGTATTGAAAGTACTCAGTTGTATCTTTTCTTTTAAAAGTTGTTGTGGTAGGATAAATAGAATAAGATTACTGTTTACTAGAAGAGATGGGATGGGAAATGTGACAGTGTCACCTGGGTGGAATACATTCACCAAGCTTACACAGTTAATCTGTGTATAGATAGTAATAGCGAGGAACTGCCTAAAGATAGTAAGCTACAGTACCTAGTAACAGTAGAAAGACTGATTGCTGAGATAACCAAGCCCATGATAGTACTCAGTGCTACAGAATAAAGACCTGAGTAGATAAGAGAAGCCGAGTTGGCTATTTAACCATAGTTTGACTCTATAAACTGATAAAGAATTCAATATAAATATCGACCTGAAGATATAAACACATTCTGTATGCATTCACTCAACAGAATAAATAAGAGTATGCTGAAGGACGAGATTATGAGAAAGGGGTTGATGCATGTTTAAATCCCGACTTACAAATGCTGTGCGAAAATGAAACAATACATGGAATTACCAACTTTAAACTTACGCTATCCTTCCAAGAACGTCTGTATAGTAAACATTAACAGATAACAGTGACGGAAAGCAAAGTGTTCTTTTTACATGAATAATGATATACAGCAAACCCTAGCTTCAGGGGGTGGAAACGATATCTACCTTAGGCTACAAATCGAGCTATGAAACATCATACCGAAATAAGAATAAACCTGAATTAGATAACAAGTATTGATACAGGCGAGTGACCACCGTAAAACTGTAGGCAGCACGTGGGCAAGTCTGTATGCAAAAGGATAGTCAATACATTCACGAGACGAATGCAAGACTACCCTCGTCGCTGCACAATATTATACAAGAACGAGAGCTGTGTCGTGGAAATCATTCGGTGAAGAAACTCATCGTTTCCATAACATTGAAACCCTGAAGTAAAAGATTGCCATAACTGTAATGCGATTGAACAATAGAAAACGACAGCATAGTATACTGAAGATCAATTTGAACTTAAAAACTCTTTGGCATAGAAATGTTATATTCTCAGATATTAACAGAATTAGAATTAGCGACGGAGAATGCATTAAATCACAAAGGTAAACGGAGTAACCCTGGTACATAACCATTGCGGTATCTATGTATGCTACCAAACAAAACAGAAGTAATAGCTGCAAACTCTGTATATTAACTGTGCATATATAAACCAGAACCAAGGATGAATGTCCATTAACCGGTGACGGCACTTGCATATACAAATAAGGGAGAAAAGAAAACATTATGAAGCGCAGATGGTAAACCATTGACCATATAGAAATCCAGGCCGAGCCAAAACAATAACAATCCGAATAAGACAAATATTGCAGTGATTTAATTAACTATGCAAACTTTACATAATTGCCGAAAGCTCAAAGGACTTTTCTAGACCAGGTAATGCTAAACAAAACAGAGTCCTTAGCCAAGTTCAATAGAGAATAGAAACTAAGGCACCGAGGCCATAACCTAGGCGCAGCTGGACAGGCCGCCCAAGTAAGGCCGCCAAGCATAAATTGCATAAGGGTTTGGTCCGGTATTTAACCTGAGACAACAGGTAGAGGACAGGCCGTCTCAGCTGTAAAACAAACCCTCAAAATGCAATCAAATTCAGTCAACAGAAAACGTAATGAAAACCGACTTACCTGGAACTGACATAGTAGCTAAACCCTCCGGCATTTGGTGCGAGCGAGCTATGGCCAGCATCAGAACCCTTCGAAAACTGTCAAGCCAACCCTGAGAAATGGTTAGAGTATATATAGCATAAACGGGAAATAATGAATCATAAACCAGCTATGAGAATGGTGTAGAGGAGCGCAGCCAAACCTGAGTGAGGCAGAGGAGCGATGAACCAGAAGAGTGCAAAGAGCCCGAGAACTTGCAGATCGAACCATCGAAGGAGCTCGGTTCTGAGAAGTGAGCAAATGAACCAAAGTCAAATCCAACTAAACTTTTATATGCAGGGTCAAACCCTAAGTGAGGAGGAACCGTCCGATTAAGGTAAGTAATCTCCATCGTTGATTTAGGCGGGAGGCCGAGCGTGAACCCCGGAGCTAGTCAACTCTCTCAGATCACATGGCCAGCACGTGAAGAAGGGCCACATGGCTACGGAGGTTGGTGAGCTGGCGTACTCACTCTGCCATTTGGCAGCAGACATTCAAACGGATATAACAATCAACATACATATGTCATGTCACATAATTAATCGATGGTCAATGCAATAAGGGTTAAGTAGATACGTGGTGTTATATATGTATAACCAAAGGTTCTAGTATCTAAAATCTTAAGACAGCCACATTATGTGTTAGGCTATATGTGTTTAGGGTAGTAGGTGAGTAACGTTGGATAAAAGTTGGTGATATTGAATTCCAACTGTAAAGGTATATATATATAATAAAAAATTATTTACTGTATTCTTTGGGTTTTAGAAAAAGATCGTGACAATGTGGTATCAGAGCAGAGGTTCCAAAACTGTGGCCTCTGGAACAGCAATGGAAACAGAAAGAGAAATTATCTTACACATATATATAGTACAATGCAATTAATTATCTTTCTTGTGTACAACCACGAGAATATCGAGACACTCACCCGCTGACAGTTATATAGTGAGATGGAGGAAATGCCGGGAGCTGGCGGCATCCCACCAGAAAATGCAGGACTGTGGGTTCAGCTTGGTGCTGAGACACGCAGTACCAATCAGGCGATACTACAAACAGTTCAGGAACTGAAGGGTGAGTTGGCACGCTTGCGAGAGGACAATGCACGATTAACCATGGAACAAGAAAGAATACTAAAAAGCCTGTCAGATAAACAAAATCCACCCTTACCCAGCCCTAGTGCAGAACAGCAAAGGGGCACTGAGGAGCGGAATTATGCTCCTGAGCTTTCAGAAGAGCAAGAAGACCATTCTGACAATGTGCAAGAGCAGCAGACTTCCAAGAGACAGAAAACATAATTACAGGGAGAATTTCGAAAAATCAAACCCCCACTTTTCGATGGAGAGCAGGAGGAAGCAGCAGAAGCCTGGCTGATTAATATTAATAAATATTTTCAACTGTATGAATATGATCAAAATCTGAAGGCACGGTTGGCTATTTTCCAGTTGCAGGGCAAAGCCACCTTGTGGTGGGAAGAGATTAAAATTGTGAAGGGAGTAAGTGAGCAAAGCATAACCTAGGAAAAGTTTCAGAAATATTTTAAGGAGAGGTATTTAACTGAGCGCTTTTATGATGAGAAGGCGCGAGAATTTCACGATTTACGACTAGGACAGCAATCCATGGACGAATTCATAAATCGTTTTACTTCTCTACTGCGTTATGTGCCCTACATAAAAGAGGAGAAGGCCAAGGTGCAGAGGTTTGTGAGTAGTTTACCAGCTTATATAAGGGAACGAATTGAGTTTGACAACCCCCGAACTATGGATGAGGCAATTCGGAAGGCTAGAATTTGCTACCAGCAGAACAAACAAAAGGGAGAAATTCCAAGCAGGAAATGGAATGAAAGAAAAGGTAGCAGAAATGATGGAAACAACAAAGGCAGCCGCGGAAATGGTGGTAAAGGAGCTGGAAAAGGGCAGTTTAACAGAAGCACAAACAAGGGTACTTTCCGGCCTAAGCCAAACGAGAGCAGGATTAGTGAACTCCCTGCTAAATCGGAGGTTGAAGGAACCAGACCTCCAGTTCAATGCTGGGTATGTGAAGGACCGCACTATGCTAGGAACTGTCCACAGCGTAAAAGAACTGATCAAATATCTCAAGTCCATGAAGCTTCAACTGTAGGGGATGTGGCGCGCAGCGTACCAAGGATCAATGCAGCATTAGAGGACCGACAGGCAGAATATCAACCTTCCATGGTGGAGTTCGAAGGTAAGATTTCAAACCTTGCTGTAGCTGTACTTATTGATCCAGGAGCTACTTTAAGTTATGTTAGTCCAAAAGTAGTGGAACACTGTAAGTTACCATCAGAAAAGTTCAAAAACCCATGGCTAGTCCAGTTAGCTACGGGAGCCAAAAGGCGGGTTCTAGCGAAAGTTAATAACTGTTCTTTCAGTATAGCTGGACAGCCTGTAACAGCAGACCTGAATGTACTTCCATTGGGCTCCTATGACATTCTTATTGGCATGGATTGGCTGGAAAAACACTGGTCATTGGTGAACTACAAAACCAAGGCCATATACTACAAAGATGATTTGGGACAGCAGCAGGAATTACAGGGAATTAAACATCCTGTTCAGATCCGGCCTATCACTGCAACTCAGTTAGCCAAATGTATAAGGAAGAAATGCTAGATTTACGCCATACAGGTTGGTTATGCGAATCAGAAAGATAAGATGTCTGCATTAAACGACATACCAGTGGTGCAGGAATTTACAGATGTCTTTCCTGAAGAGATACCGGGTCTGCCTCCAAGAAGAGACATAGATTTCACTATAGAGTTAATACCAGGGGCAGCCCCAGTATCGAGGGCACCATACCGGATGAGCATACCAGAGTTAACGGAATTGAAGATGCAGCTCCAGGAACTGCTGGATAAACAGTACATTCGACCCAGTGTGTCACCCTGGGGAGCTCCAGTATTGTTCGTGAAGAAGAAGGATGGGACCCTTCGCATGTGCATAGATTACCGACAGCTGAATAAGCTCACGGTCAAAAACAAGTACCCTCTACCCAGAATAGATGAACTTTTTGATCAGGTGAAAGGAGCAAAGGTGTTCTCCAAAATTGATCTGCGATCTGGTTATCATCAGATCAGGATCAAGGATGAGGACATTGCCAAAACTGCTTTCCGAACACGCTATGGGCACTACGAATTTGTAGTGCTACCTTTTGGTTTAACCAATGCACCTGCTACTTTTATGTGCATGATGAATAGCGTGTTTCACCAGTTTTTGGACAAGTTTGTACTAATATTCATCGATGACATATTGATATATTCTCGTTCCCAGCAGGAACATGAGGAGCACCTTAGATTGGTGTTGCAAACTCTTCGAGAGCATCAGCTATATGCTAAATTTAGCAAATGCGATTTCTTTAAAGAGGAAATTCAGTATTTGGGTCATGTGATTACAAATGAGGGAATTGCGGTTGACCCCGAGAAGATAAAATCTATTATGGAATGGCCTATACCCAAGGATGTTGCGGACATCAGGTCCTTCATGGGGTTAGCTGGCTATTACAGGAGATTTGTGGAAGGCTTTTCAAGAATAGCCTACCCTATTACCTCATTGCAAAAGAAAGGAAGGGCATTCAAGTGGACAGCAGAGTGTCAGCAGAGTTTTGACCGCTTGAAACACCTACTCACCACCGCACCCATTTTGAGAATCGCGGATCCTAATAAGGATTACGTGGTGTGCACCGATGCAAGCAAAGAGGGCGTGGGAGGAGTATTAATGCAGGAAGGAAAGGTAATAGCATATGAATCAAGGAAATTAAAAGAACATGAGCAGAGATACTCTGCTTACGATTTAGAATTAACTGCTGTAATTCATGCACTTAAGATGTGGCGACATTACCTTCTCGGAAAGAAATTTCTGCTGTTAACCGATCATCATAGTTTGACGCATTATTTCAGTCAACCCACTTTGAACGCGAGACAAGGCCGTTGGGCAGATTTTCTAAGTGGGTTTGACTTTGAAATAAAGCATTTAAAGGGCAAAGAAAATCGGGTGGCAGATGCCTTAAGTCGAAAAGTTCATTGCTTATGTGAACTTTCAGCCAGCCGGTGGCGGAGTTCGCTGGTTGAACAAATAAAAACAGCAGCAAACGACGACTCAGAATATCAGCATTTGAAACAGCAGGTACAGCAATCTGATCATGGAAAGTTACAGCAAGGGTACACATTGGATAATACTGGATTGCTGTATTTCAATAAGAAAATGTATGTACCTGACTCCGGTGACCTTAAGAAACTGATTCTAGATGAATTCCACATCAGCCATTATGCCGGTCATCCAGGGTACCAAAAGATGGTTACGGCACTCAAGAAAGAGTATTACTGGCCAGGGATGAAGAGGCAAGTGGTGGAATATTTGGCAAAGTGTTTGGAATGCCAGCAAATTAAGGCTGAACATCAACACCCAGCGGGGCTGTTACAGCCTTTGCCTATTCCGGAATGGAAATGGGAAACCATTTCCATGGATTTTATAACCGGGTTACCACGGACAAAGAAGGTTAATGATTCTATTATGGTCGTGGTTGATAAACTAAGTAAAGCAGCACACTTTATACCCGTGCAGTCTACTTACAAGGCGGTACAAATTGCGCATCTCTTTATGCAGAATGTGTTCCGCTTGCATGGAATGCCAAAGGTAATCATATCGGACCGTGATGTGAAGTTCACTTCCACTTTTTGGAAAACATTGTTTGCCGAGTTGGGCACCCAGCTGAATTTTAGTACAGCTTACCACCCACAAACCGATGGTCAAACGGAGCGAGTTAATCAGGTATTGGAAGATATGTTGAGGGCAAATGTGATGCTCAAGCCTAGTCAGTGGGAGGAGTATTTGCATCTGGTTGAATTTGCCTATAATAATGGGTATCATAACTCCACCCAGTTAAGTCCCTTTGAGGTCTTGTATGGGCGGAAGTGCCGCACACCCTCAAGTTGGAGTGGGCTAGAGGATAAACTGAGTTTGGGTCCGGAAATGTTAAAAGACATGGAAGATATGGTGAAGAGAGTGCGAGCAAATTTAAAGGCTGCACAAGACAGACAGAAAAGTTTCGCAGACAGGAAAAGAAGATTTGCAGAATACAAAGTGGGTGACCATGTGTTTGTAAGGATTCAAACCAGAAGGAGCACACTGCAGTGGAGCGGGTGCGCCAAACTGGCTCCCCGATACTTTGGACCGTTTCAGATTCTAGCTAGAGTGGGGCCGGTGGCCTACCAACTTGCTTTACCCAGTCACATTAAGATTCACAATGTGTTTCATGTTTCTGTCCTAAAGAAATATGTGTATGATCCTAGACATGTTATTCAATGGCAAGATGTACGGGTAAGATTTGATCCGATTGGTTTGATTATACAACTATACTTAATAGGGAATTGATTAAGTGCTGGTTGTTTGCAGGTCGAACCGGAAGGCGGGGTCCTAGTCGAACCACAGAGCATTCTCGACCGGAGAGAAGTGCGGCTGTGGAAACGGTCTATTACCCAAATTAAGGTGTTGTGGCAGCATTATGGCCCTGAGGAGGCTACGTGGGAGGACGAGGAACTTTTCAGAAAAGCCTACCCAAATTTATTTAATGAGAATGGACATCGGGACGATGTCCAATCCCAGGGGGGAAGATGTAATAACCTCGGTAACTTGTAATTTCCGGTAATTGCTGTGGTAAAAACATTATGGTGACAACTTGTTTATTAAAAGACATTATTATTTTGTTAAAAGAAAATATAATGAACTATTTTGCACATGTGTTGAATGAAATGCTGGCAGCCTCCAAAAGGAGGCTTTTCTATTAAAAGAAATTAATAAGTTATGGAACTGAAAAGAAAGACAACTGCCTCTCACCCTGAAGAGGGTTTGGAAGGGAAAACCTCTGGGCTGTTTGGGAACAGGCAGAGGAGAGATTCCAAAAAGAGAGTTGCAGAGTGAAAGAAGGGGGTTAAGTTTGGTTATGATCAGATGACCCAGCACCGTGGTGCATAAGTCTTGTTGAGGGCTGCAGGCCTGCAAGACGGCTCGGGGGGAGAATCCAGTGCAGTGGATCTCAAGGTTGGGAGGTTAAGAGCAAAAACTCTACAGGTGACTACTGAAAGTAAGAACTTCAGTGACAGAATACCAGGTACGCTTCTAACACTAGTTAGGGAAAGCTCAGGTATTGAAAGTACTCAGTTGTATCTTTTCTTTTAAAAGTTGTTGTGGTAGGATAAATAGAATAAGATTACTGTTTACTAGAAGAGATGGGATGGGAAATGTGACAGTGTCACCTGGGTGGAATACATTCACCAAGCTTACACAGTTAATCTGTGTATAGATAGTAATAGCGAGGAACTGCCTAAAGATAGTAAGCTACAGTACCTAGTAACAGTAGAAAGACTGATTGCTGAGATAACCAAGCCCATGATAGTACTCAGTGCTACAGAATAAAGACCTGAGTAGATAAGAGAAGCCGAGTTGGCTATTTAACCATAGTTTGACTCTGTAAACTGATAAAGAATTCAATATAAATATCGACCTGAAGATATAAACACATTTTGTATGCATTCACTCAACAGAATAAATAAGAGTATGCTGAAGGACGAGATTATGAGAAAGGGGTTGATGCATGTTTAAATCCCGACTTACAAATGCTGTGCGAAAATGAAACAATACATGGAATTACCAACTTTAAACTTACGCTATCCTTCCAAGAACGTCTGTATAGTAAACATTAACAGATAACAGTGACGGAAAGCAAAGTGTTCTTTTTACATGAATAATGATATACAGCAAACCCTAGCTTCAGGGGGTGGAAACGATATCTACCTTAGGCTACAAATCGAGCTATGAAACACCATACCGAAATAAGAATAAACCTGAATTAGATAACAAGTATTGATACAGGCGAGTGACCGCCGTAAAACTGTAGGCAGCACGTGGGCAAGTCTGTACGCAAAAGGATAGTCAATACATTCACGAGACGAATGCAAGACTACCCTCGTCGCTGCACAATATTATACAAGAACAAGAGTTGTGTCGTGGAAATCATTCGGTGAAGAAACTCATCGTTTCCATAACATTGAAACCCTGAAGTAAAAGATTGTCATAACTGTAATGCGATTGAACAATAGAAAACGGCAGCATAGTATACTGAAGATCAATTTGAACTTAAAAACTCTTTGGCATAGAAATGTTATATTCTCAGATATTAACAGAATTAGAATTAGCGACGGAGAATGCATTAAATCACAAAGGTAAACGGAGTAACCCTGGTACATAACCATTGCGGTATCTATGTATGCTACCAAACAAAACAGAAGTAATAGCTGCAAACCCGGTATATTAACTGTGCATATATAAACCAGAACCAAGGATGAATGTCCATTAACCGGTGACGGCACTTACATATACAGATAAGGGAGAAAAGAAAACATTATGAACGCAGATGGTAAACCATTGACCATATAGAAATCCAGGCCGAGCCAAAACAGTAACAGTCCGAACAAGACAAATATTGCAGTGATTTATATAACAATGCAAACTTTACATAACTGCCGAAAGCAGAGGACTTTTCTAGACCAGGTAATGCTAAGAGAAGCAGAGTCCTTAGCCAAGTCCAATAGAAAATAGAAACTAAGGCCCCGAGGCCATAACCTAGGCGCAGCTGGACAAGCCGCCAAAGTAAGGCCGCCAAGCATAAATTGCATAAGGGTTTGGTCCGGTATTTAACCTGAGACAACAGGTAAAGGACAGGCCATCTCAGCTGTAAAGCAAACCCTCAAATGCAATCAAATACAGTTAACAGAAAACGTAATGAAAACCGACTTACCTGGAACTGACATAGTAGCTAAACCCTCCGGCATTTGGTGCGAGCGAGCTATGGCCAGCATCAGAACCCTTCGAAAACTGTCAAGCCAACCCTGAGAAATGATTAGAGTATATATAGCATAAACGGGAAATAATGAATCATAAACCAGCTGTGAGAATGGTGTAGAGGAGTGCAGCCAAACCTGAGTGAGGCAGAGGAGCGATGAACCAGAAGAGTGCAAAGAGCCCGAGAACTTGCAGATCGAACCATCGAAGGAGCTCGGTTCTGAGAAGTGAGCAAATGAACCAAAGTCAAATCCAACTAAACTTTTATATGCAGGGTCAAACCCTAAGTGAGGAGGAACCGTCCGATTAAGGTAAGTAATCTCCATCGTTGATTTAGGCGGGAGGCCGAGCGTGAACCCCGGAGCTAGTCAACTCTCTCAGATCACATGGCCAGCACGTGAAGAAGGGCCACATGGCTACGGAGGTTGGTGAGCTGGCGTACTCACTCTGCCATTTGGCAGCAGACATTCAAACGGATATAACAATCAACATACATATGTCATGTCACATAATTAATCGATGGTCAATGCAATAAGGGTTAAGTAGATACGTGGTGTTATATATGTATAACCAAAGGTTCTAGTATCTAAAATCTTAAGACAGCCACATTATGTGTTAGGCTATATGTGTTTAGGGTAGTAGGTGAGTAACGTTGGATAAAAGTTGGTGATATTGAGTTCCAACTGTAAAGGTATATATATATAAAAAAAAAATATTTACTGTATTCTTTGGGTTTTAGAAAAAGATCGTGACAAGCTACCCCATATGGACATAATTGAAACAAATTTAAGAAAACACTTCGTTAAATATTTTATTTGATTTAAATTAAAAAATAAATATAAATAAAATTCATCTTAAATTATTTTTTATTTAAATAAATGGATTATAAAAATATTATTTAAAACAACAAAGAAAAAATTAATAAACCTATTACTTTATAAAAATACTTTATAAAATAGCATCCTTGGATTAAAAAAAAACAGTAATAGCATCTTTGGTTAAAAAAACAAAAAGCACTAAGAAAACCTAAATAATCAGTTATTTAGGTTTACTCTCCTTGATTTCAAACTTAACTTATTATCAACACTTAAAATATACATTTAGTAATATACTAAAAATAAAGTTGGTCAAATTAATATTAATTATTTAAGTTTAAAAATTATATATAAATAAAGTTAATAATAAATTTATTTTATTTAATTAAAAATCTAAAAAAATTATGTTTTAAAATTAAATACAAATTATGATATGGTACAAGTGAAACCCAGAAATAACCATATTATATAATAAATTTGAATTAGAGTTATTATTTATATAATATAATAAACTTAAACTTACCCAGGAAGTGTTAATGTTATTTAACCAATAGTAGCTGTAGTGGGTGAAAAATTTATATATGATAATTAAATCATTGCAAAATTTGCTGCAAATTAAACGAGCCGTTGGTTGATTACAAGAACGGCACTGTTGATTACATTAACAGGCATCCAATGTTTCCGACAGAAAACCGTTGGAGGACTCAGAGCTTTTTCCTGACACATGTTTTTATTGTCATTCGATTATCATAATTAAAGCATTAGAAGACTAGCTGCAAATTAAACCAGCCGTTGGATGATTACAAGAATGGCAGCTTAATTGCGAGGACAACATCCAAAACCGTGGGATGATTACAAGAACAGTATCCAATGTTTCGGACAGATAACCGTTGGAGGACAAAGAACTTTTTTCCTGACAGATACTTTTATTGTCATTGGATTAACTATCGAATCCATCTCTTCTGCCCCAAGCTCCATGAATGCACTGGAATTGGTTTGGATGTGAAAAATTGCAGCATCTGTTAAAAACTTCAATTACCAGGTAAACATCTTGATTCTTCTGGCTTCCTCTTTCTTTGTAGTGCCTTGTATTGTTTAGATGTGTTTTTTTTCGACGTGCGTTGGTCACTGTTAATGTGCAGAGGAGGTATGTCATGGCATTGGCAACTTCTTGGTCACTATCTTCAGTTCTTGACTACACAAATTGATCAGTTTTTGTCCAACTAAATACTATTGTTCAGCGCTGGTTACAAGAGGGAGTACATTTGTGAACTATTCGCCTCTCAACGATTTCTTTGGCTCTTCCATAAAACAAACCCTGGTCGTTGCTCTGATCAGAGAGCATTCTTCTCATGCTCTTGCGCAAATGGCTCTCTTGTCTTGATATGTGCACATGGTTTTGTGTTATTTGCGCATGATTTGAAGTTAACATTTACGTGTGTATTAATATTTAGTTTGGATGCTTTAGAATTTGATTGATATTTTTATTTTAAAACTTGCGGTTTAAACTCATTATTATTTATCTTAGTTTCGAGTTCAAACTCTGGAAAATTTATCTCTTATATATTTTTCTAAATAGTGCATATTTCAGTGCTAGTTACTTTAAATTCTAGAAAGGCTTTAAAATCTATATCTATGATAGAAAAATTGAAAGTATTTAGGTTTTTCTTCCTTATAATTTAAATTCTTGAAAATATCTATCTATTATAGAAATCTTGAAAGCATGTATAAGTAGGCTTTTCTTCCTTTTTGGTGTAAATTCTCGAAAAAAATTCTTGCCTTAACTTTTTTACTTCTACCGGTAGAAAACGAGAGACCACAGATTTTCGTCCTTTTTAATTTTAATTCTTAAACCCACGTGTATATTCAAACGGCTTTACGAGCTTTATTGATTTTGAAAAATGCCCAATGAAGGAGCTTTATTGAATAAGAGGAGGTTTCTTTAGCGAGATGATAAGTTCACAATCTCAACAGCTCTCGTGAACAATATGATGCAGGATTTCAAAATATGGTCTATTGCATCAAATAGGGCTTCAGATATGGCCATTTTCTGATGTAAATATATCTTAGTTCTCCAACTATTTAGGTTAGACATAGGGTTTTTATACCATAGAAATCGTAAATAGCACCCTTAGTCGTCAATTCATAGATATAGGTTGTCCTTCCATTCTAAATATTAAGATTTGATTATCCAGAAATTTGTCATAGAAATCCTAAATACCACCCTTAGTAGTAAATTCATAGATATAGGTTTTCCTTCCATTCTAGATATTAAGAGCTGATTATCCAGAAATTTGTCAAAAGGAATGTGCTGCATTGTAGTTCTTGACTCCTTACAATGCTCCGATTATCCAGAAATTTATCGAAAGGAAAGCGCTGCATTGTAGTTCTTGACTCCTTAGGATGAAGGTTAAGGTGGTTTGGATTAATTAGACTTGTTTTGGTGCCTTGACTGGCTTTTCTCCCTTCTCAACATGTTATTGCAGTTGTCATTAACCTTTAGTGGAGGTCTAATGACATCTTATCACAGCTACCATTAAGCTTTAATGGATGTCCGATATCCATTTTAAGTTGAATTCTTGCTAAACCTACTAGGCTTTTACCTATATCTTCGACTGCCCAACTCTTCGTATATACCTTTGCTGGCCCACTGACACTGTGAATCTTATGAAATTTTTCATTATTATTAAGCTTTAAGGGAGGTCCGATATCCATTTTAAGTTGAATTCTTGGAAAATATGAGACACGTCTTTTGAAATAGCAGCCTAAACTTGTATATTACCCGGCTAAACCTAACAGGCTTTTACCTTTATCTTCGCCTGCCCAACTCGTCGTATATAGCTTTGCCTGCCCTCTTACGAAATTTTTCATTATTTGAAATGCTACAGTCGTTCTCATATCCAGCCATAAATTCGTCTTGAGAAATTTTCAGAAGAAATTTAGTTATACAACAGCTTGTTTGAAGTTATGGAAGGATTGCGAACATAAGTTTACCGGGGCATCGTTCAATACAGGGACAGCCAGAAGTTCATGTAGGTAGTTGTTATGGAAAGATTCCTAAGCCCGGTCATGAACCGCCATAGTAGAAGGAAGATCGAATCACTATTAAATGCATCATTATTTAAAATGTTATATTTATATATGTATATATGATTGATTTTTTATGCAATGCATAATCGTCGACAATACGTAATGTACATGCATTTTTTATTTCAATTTATTATTTTGAAAGTTGTTATTTATCACCAATTGTATTTATATTAATATGTTATTTTATGTAATTATTATTATTATAAATAAATTGTAATGTTTATTTGTATTTGTGTGAACATATTATTTCTACGGTTTACTTTTGTACAAGTAGAAATATGATGAGGAAGAGAGATAGAGAAGTAGTGAGATAGGGGGAGAGGGAGTGTAAGAAAGGGAGGGTGAGAGAGCGAGGGAGAGGGAGGAAGTATGGGAGGGAGAGAGAGATAGGTAGCGTGTGAGGGCCAGAGGGAACGAGGGATAGAGAGGAATCAAGAGAGGGACATAGTAAGAGATAAAGAGGGCGGTGAGTGGGTGGGTAATGTAGGGCTAAGGTTACAAGGGAGCGATGGAGAGGGAGGGAGCAAGGGAAAGGGAGAGAAAAAGAGGGAGCGAGGAGATAATGGGGCAAAGAGAGCGAGGGAGAGGGAGTGTAAGGCCTCCGAGAGATGAACGATGGGTGCAAGGCGGGCGCGAAGTAAACGACGAGGGCATGTGTGAGAACGCACCTGCACTTGGGCGAGCCGACGTTGGAGGCAAGCTAAACGTGGGCGTTCGTGTTAATAATTGGAAGGTCGGCCGAGGATGGATTTGTGACCTCACTAGCATATATATTGAATGGACTGTGATTCATTTCAAACCATCGAACATATCTTCGCACTATTCATACGCACAAGGGGTAAAACAACGCAGGGGTAAAGAAGATTGCGCATATCTCATGCGCAGTACTTCTAAGGTGCAGTTTTGACTTTAAGTGCGGTTTGGGTAAGGCAAGCGTGCCGAGGTGGGAGTTATGTGCAGATAATTGTGTGCAGGATTTGACAAGGTGAAATAGGTGGCTCGGGTGAGCATTCCACTTTGTGCAAAGGTGCACATAATTTGTAAAAGGCTGGTTTATGAAATTATTCTAAGTATTGGCTTGGAGATTGCCAAGCATACTTGTGTTGTAATATTGAAGAAGCTATTATAATATATTGTTGGGCAGACTTTCTGGGAGTTGCCCCTCCCTTTGTACTTGCTTATTGTTGATGTTCTCGGTTTATTGTTCATGGTTAATAATTGAGAATGGTCTTCACTGAAGTATAAAGGATAGTGCTTATTTCAGTTGCAAAAACATAAGCTAAGTATGTTCATGTTGAAGTAGGCGTAGTCCACGGGTGTTAGTATTGTTAAAGAGAAAGCGCTCGGTGGTGCCGCACCTCGCTACAAGCGGTTGGAAGATCACCGCAAGTGTAGGAGCGTGACAGTTGGTATCAGAGCTCAGTCGGAGCTGGTGAGCAGGGTTGCTCATGGCGGGTGAAGCTAATGCAGATAAGGTTATGGAGAAATCATGGATGAACATTCTGGGTTTCATCGACTTGATGGTTCATGACAAGACCATTCAAGCTTTGGTAGACACAGGTGCTACACATAATTTTATGACAACATGGTTAGCAAAAGAAGCTGGACTGATGATCTCCCCATCAGATATGGAGGTCAAGGCAGTAAACCCTAGAGCTAAGGTGGCAAGTTTGGTACATGATATACCTGTGTAGATGAAAGGCTGGAAGGGTCAGTTAGACTTCACAGTAATGGAGATGAACGACTTCGATGTGATACTTGGACAAGATTTCTTGAAGGGCAACAAGGCTATTGTTGTCCCCTTTTGTGATGAAGATGTTGCAGGCATGACTACGATGGAGGATGAACTTGAGGCTGATCAAGTTGAACCAGGATCGTGCAGTTTGTCAACATGGATGGATGAGGTCACTCACATGGAGGAGCCTCATGATGATGAAGTAAGTAATGATACTTGTGTTTCATTTGGGCATTTGGGAGTTGGACCATGTGTAGTGAAGGACAAAGTCATTTTGCCAAGGCAAGGGGACATCTTACCATGGATGACTATGATGGAACCTTGTATGGAAGAGCAAGGATTGTCAACTATTGCAGGGCTTGTTGGGGCTACTTGTGACTTTGTGATGAAAGGTGCAAGGACCCGGGACAAGGGTGGAACTTGATGATCGTTGTGGAGGATTGGGTCATGCTTTAGCCACATGAAGGATTGGCTAAGTGCCCGGCATGACTCATGGACAGATTGAGGAGGGCACACACTTGTGATGTTTTGGGTGGACTTGTCATGGCCGAGACCAAGAGTAAGTCTTGATGGACACTTTGGTGGAGGAGCTATGATGAAGGGACTCATGACATGATGATGAGATGGTTGGGTGACCGAGTTCACTAAACCGAAGATCGAAGACTTGGATGAGATGGCCAGATGTTGTGATGTGTCTACTTGGTTGGACTACATGGGCAGCTTAGTCATGGACATCAGGTTGGAGACTTGAAGACATGAAGCATGGCAGACCTATGCAAGGACATTGTGTGGAAGCACTTGAAGAGATGTCAAGGGAGATCCAAAGAGGAGTGCTAAGGAAGGAATGTTATGCAGGAGGACTTGCTAGTGTGACATGGGAACTTGAGGATGGCACATTGCAAATGATGAAGAGGACTTCATGGACCTGAATGGGGCACATCGAGATGGGAACTTGAGGATGGCACATTGCAGATGATGAAGAGGACTTCATGGACCTGAATGGGGCACATCGAGAGTTGGTAAGATTGAAGACTTGGATGGACTTGTGAGCAGCTATGGAGCATTCCTACTACATGGGAATGGGTTATGGAGCTCATGAGGACATGAGATTGTTGTGACTTTTAGGGACTTCATGTATGGTGGACTTAGAGGATCTAATGCATTGAGGAGCTGAGGTCAGGTGACTTTGATGCAGTATGGGATGCATACTTTCAAAGTACATGTATGGGCATGGCCTGGAAGAGTGACTTGATGTAGAGGATTGGTATGAGGCACTCTAAAGTGATGGAGTTACAACGATGATGATGATGATGCCTTGGTGATACACTTGAGCATGGGTTGAGCCGAGACTCAACTACTTTCTACACATGGGAGCTAATTTGATTAAGGATCATGGGCAGCACATGGATAGATGAGATAAGTGCATACTTGTTTCTATGAAGACTTGAAGATGGCACATTGCAGATGATGAAGAGAGCTTCATGGACCTGAATGGGGCACATCAAGAGTCGGTTTGAGGAGATGTTCCCTTCACTTGGAGGAGACAGACATATGGGCAACATGTTGCAGATGAAATGGATGGAATTTCCATGGACCTGAGCATGGATTATGGAGATACATACGGGTAAAAGCATGTTAATGTGTATCACTTTTACCCTTTTTGTGGCAAAGAAGTTTTATAAAAATAAATGGAGTTGGAAAGTTTACTCTTAAATTTACAAAATCATCAAAAATTAGGTGGTGGTAAGAGAAGACAAAACATGTCAATTTAAATTCAGTTTCATGTCATATTTTTTTCTAAAATTTAATATATATTTTTATCTAATTTATTCATTTTCTTTAAAAGATATCATTAATATTTTACACAAATTTTTAAGTAGTGACAAAACTGCGACCCCCATTTCTGTATTGATTTATGTTTTTCAATTCCAATTAGTTTAAGAGATGTGTTGTAAACATTCTAAAGATTGCTAAACAAATTTAAAAATAAAAAGTAAGCATATTTTTTAATTATTATTAAAATACTAGTCAAAATGATCATCTTTTCGTATATATAAAACCGCGACCCAAGAAACTACCCTTTCAAGTTTATAAAATCAATTTTTTTAAATAGAAATTTGAAAATAACATATAACAAAATGTTAAAATTATTTGTTGAAAATTTTTAAAATACATTTTAAATTTTTTATAATAAAATTTTTAATTAGGATTATAATAACATATTTTATATTATTCAAAATATAATACATAAAATTATTTGTTTAGAAATTCTAATTCTATTTTTATATATTTTTAAAGAGTTTTAGCATTTCATTTAACTTTACATAAAGTTATTTATATTTTGTGAGTGATTAACCATACTTTTTACCAATATTTATTATCGGTTGACTAATTTGCAAATTTAGTATTTACTTTTTATAACATTATTTATATTTTATAAACCCATTAAATAGGTTCACCATAGCTTTTACTAAAATTTATTGTGAGTTAGCTTTGTTACAAATTTAGCATTTATTTTTTATAATTAACAAGTATGAAACTCAACTCATTTAATTGATATTTTTATATTATTTTTTTTATCTTTTTTCATTTGAGTACTTTTTTGCTTTTGCCATATAATGAGACACATTAGCATGCTTTTACCCATACTTTAGTATGGTGAGCTTGGTGGCAACGGTCACTAGGCCGAGACATAGTGGAGAAAGAGTCTCTACATATGTTGTAAGGATGTTAGCCTTATGTAGAAAGGTCGACATCGTGGATGAATGATGATCTTGGTAGAGAGCTACCAAGATGATATGTTGTCGAGGACGACAACGATTTCAGGTGGAGGAAAATGTAAGGCCTCCAAGAGATGAACGACGGGCGCAAGGCGGGCGTGAAGTAAACGATGACGGCATGTGTGAGAACGCACCCGCACTTGGGCGAGCTGACGTTGGAGGCAAGCTAAACGTGGGCGTTCGTGTTAATAATTGGAAGGTCGGCCGAGGATGGATTTGCGACCTCACTAGCATATATATTGAATGGACTGCGATTCATTTCAAACCATCGAACATATCTTCGCACTATACATATGCACAAGGGGTAAAACAGCGCAGGGGTAAAGAAGACTGTGCATATCTCATGCGCAGTACTTCTAAGGTGCAGTTTTGACTTTAAGTGCGGTTTGGGTAAGGCAAGTGTGCCGAGGTGGGAGTTATGTGCAGATAATTGTGTGCAGGATTTGACAAGGTGAAATAGGTGGCTCGGGTGAGCATTCCACTTTGTGCAAAGGTGCACATAATTTGTAAAAGGTTGGTTTATGAAATTATTCTAAGTTTTGGCTTGGAGATTGCCAAGCATACTTGTGTTGTAATATTGAAGAAGCTATTATAATATATTGTTGGGCAGACTTTCTGGGAGCTGCCCCTCCCTTTGTACTTGCTTATTGTTGATGTTCTCGGTTTATTGTTCATGGTTAATAATTGATAATGGTCTTCACTGAAGTATAAAGGATAATGCTTATTTCAGTTGCAAAAACATAAGCTAAGTATGTTCATGTTGAAGTAGGCGTAGTCCACGGGTGTTAGTATTGTTAAAAAGAAAGCGCTCGGTGGTGCCGCACCTCGCTACAAGCGGTTGGAAGATCACCGCAGGTGTAGGGGTGTGACAGGGAGGGAGCAAAGAAAGGAGCAAGTGAGGGGGAGAGGGAATGACAGAGAGAAAGGTAGTAGGAGCGTGAGAGAGGGAGTGAGGGAGAGAAAGGGAGCGAGGGAGACATAGGGAGCAGGAGAGGGAGAGAGACAGAGGAAGCCAGAGTGATGCAAGGGGAAGGGAACGAGGGAGAGGGAGGAATTAAAGAGGGATCAGAGAGGGAGAGGGAGTGGAGGAGTGAGAGGGAGAGCGGGTGCGGGAGAGAGGAAAAAGGAGTGAGGGAGGCAGAGAGAGTAAGGATAGGGAGAGGGAGTGAGGGAGGGAGAGGGTGTGGGGTAGGAAGAGGGAGTGAGGGACGGAGAGGGTGTGGGGTAGGAAGAGGGAGTGAGGGAGGGAGGGGGTGTGGGGTAGGAAGAGGGAGTGGGGTAGCGATGGAGGGAGGAAGGTAGAGATGGAGAGGTAATGATGAAGGGAGAGGGACCGAAAGAGGGGGAGCAAGAGAGGAGGGGGATGTAGGGAGGGAGAGAGAGAGAGAGGGGGGGTTTAAGAGAGGGAGAGGAGTGATAGTGAGAGAGGGAGTGAGCGAGACAAAGGAAGTAAGAGAGACAGAGAGAGAGGGAGTAGGATAGCAAGAGAGCAAGAGGGGGAGTGATGGGGGTGATGTCGAGGCTAGGGAAATGAGGGTGTGAGGTAGCAGAGGATAGGGAGAGAGGAACAGGGAGAGGGGGTGAGGGAGGAGTGAGGGAGTGAGGGAGGGATAAGGAGAGGGGGAGAGGTAGTGAGGAAGGTTGAGGGAGCTGAAGAAGTAAAGAAAGAGAGGGTAAGGGAGGGAGAAAGAGAGAGAGACAGAGAGAGACAGAGGGAGAAGGGAGAAGAGAGAGGGGGGAGTGAGGGAAGACAGAGGGGGAGGGAGAGGGAGAGAGATTGAGAAAGAGAGGGAGAGAGTGAGAGATGAAGAGAAGGGGTGAGGGGGTGATGTAGGAGGAAAGGGAGTGAGGGAGAGAAAGGGAGCAAGGGAAGCAGGGGAAGTGAGTAAGGAAGAGAAAGGGAGCAAGAGTGCCAAAGTGTGAGAGAGAAAGAGAGGGGGTGAGGGGGTGACACATGGGGTAATTGAATGAGGGAGTGACGAAGAGGAAGGGAGAAGGGGAGGAAGAGAGAGAGAGAGTGAGGTTGATAGGTAGTAGGAGAGAGAGCGACATATAGAGGGAGCATGGGAGGTGGAGAGGGAGAGAGGGAGGGAGAGAGAGTGGGGAGAGGGAAAGGGAGTGGATCTATATATACACACATACACATAGAGAGAGGGGGCAATGAGAGAGGGATAGGGGCAGAGGGGTTTAGGCATCATATTGTGCTTGTCATAGTTATAGTGGTTACTAGTTATGGTGTATTAGGGGGTTTGTGTGTTGATCGTGTTTTATTGGTTATTACATAATATGTTATAAGGAATATAAATTATTGTGCATTTAAGGTCAAAATACTTGAAGGGGGTGATTATATCAAGGATCATAAAGGTTACAAGGATAAATATAATAAAAATTATAATAATAAAAAATATTGACGATGATATGAAGTGACAACTATCTATGGGGATATTTGAAGATTTGTGAAGGGGATAGCAACACTACTACTTTACTATTCAACTATGCCTTTACTATCATTTTTTTACTACGATTATTTTTAGTACTATCTTGTTTTAAGTAATCTTCTTTCCTTTAAACTACTACCATATTACATGACATCAAAATTTTATGTCCATACAATAATAGGATACGTACATATAACCAAGACTCCATTATTTAATACATTATGCCAATATACTAGTAAATTCCAAGTGAAGTAGAAAAACCATAAATGATGTATAAAAAACATAAGTTGGTTGAAACCATCAAGAGGAAATGAAACTATCAATAAATCCTAGGATATATGGATTGATTTTAGGTATAGAATTTGATTTGTTGCATAAACTCTCCTCAATGCAAGCCAACTATTCTTCCTCCTAGAATATATGGATTGATTTTAGGTATATGATTTGATTTGTTGTATAAATGCTCCTCAATGCAAGCCAATTATTCATGATCCCTTCATGCTCTTCCACTCCCAACTATTTCTATTGATAATTGTTATTTTATCACATTTTATTATTATTTTTTTATAAGTAAGAGACGAACCTTCTATTAATCTGGACAAATTACATAATTTACAAAGAGCCCCAGACAGCAGGGGCGACAAAACCATGAACTGAAGCAATCAACAGCCTTACTGGTCAAGACAGGGTACTTACTGCATTCCACAAACTGACCCGCCTGCAAAAATATAGGAGGTCACTTAACAAAACGAGTTCGAAACCCTCAGGCAACCAGCAAGAACCAAACTACGCCTATGAATAAATAATCCCAACCCATCAGCCAGCAAGAAATAAGCCCTAATCCATCCCAGCCATTGAAAACAGAGTCCTGATCCAATGACCAACATGGATATCGAGTAGACAAGAAGCAAGGAGGTTAACCACATAATGAGAGCGGTTTTCTCTCACCTCTCCTTGCCACGTGTTACCCCCTGAATGGAATCGCATGCATCTGCCCCAAAACCTTATACCACCCATGCCCCACACAATATACCACTTGTGGTTTTTGGGTTTTGTGTTCCGGTATCGCAGTAAGTTAGGGGCCCACAGTGGGACCCATAGTGGAGCCCATTATCCCCAGCACTCGGACCCGAAATCAACTCTAGAATGGGTCCACAAGGCCAAATCAGGTCCGTGACCCTGAGAAAAATAGCCCAACCAATCCCAGTCATCGAAACCAATGTCCCAATCTAATGGCAAGTGAGGATATCACACTACCTAGAAGCTCGGGTGTTAATCACGTGATGAGAGCGGTTTCCCTCGCTTCGCATTGCCACGTGGTGTCCTCTGAGTGGAATTGCACACATTTTCCAAAATATCAAATACCATCTGAGTCCCACGCGATAAACCATTTATGGTTTTGAGTCAATGGTTTCGCGGAGAAAACAACCCGCTCATTGGCCAAACACGGAACGTCCAGCCCATTCCACCAGTCTTTCTGAGCCTTCTGTCTATAGTCGCCAACAGAAAACCGCTGAGCCAAAATCACACAGACAACCCGATCTGTGTCTGTGTCCATCTCGTGACCTTCGTCATTCATCCGAAAGTAAACATAATTGTGGAAAGTTGCCATGGACATAGATGAATTATGTTATACCATTCTCATCCCTATCTCCTAACTCCCTTTGGTCAGTTCTGTTCAACCATAGATCCCAATCATTGGTTGCCAGGCATAGACACTCTTCTCTCAGTTTACCTACAGGTACCTATTCCCAAGCATGCCGAGAATCCCTGTTCTTATTGACCACCCCTTCATTGGCCAACCGATCTGCAAGCATGTTTGCCTTCCGTCTGACATGAACAAATCTTATCGTTTTAAGAGTTTGCAGATGAGAGTGTATGCGATGAAAAATCTGCATAAGCTTCCAGTGCTTCGACACTTTATCCAGCGAAGTTCCATTGTGAATCCTCTTGGCTGCTCTGATGGTCAGTTCTAAATCTGCTTCAATTATAACATTTTGTAGATTAGCTTCCACCATGATCTCCAAGCATTGTTCCAAGGCCAGAAGTTCAACCATGTTATTGGTGCCCTTTTCCAAGTGGCCATGGAAGATAAATTTTATATGCCCCTGTTGATCTCGCATAGCGCCCCAAAGCCCGCTTCCCCTGGATTACCCTTAGAAGCTCCATCAATTTTTACTTTGAGGAAGCCCTACGGAGGGGGCTGCCAACTGCTAGCCCTTGAGCTTATTGTTCTTACTTCCTTACGAGTTCCTTGAGGAATTATGGATTGTAGACCCAAATTGAGAAGAATGATCTCCTCGTGAGGCAGAGGAGGGTTAGTGGGAATTGACCTTAAAAGGCTTTTGACTATTTCCTTGAGTTGGTTCATGATCTGATTGATTATGTGTTGTGGCTCGCTGGCTTTGTTTCTGAAGATTCTCATGTTGCGTTCTTTCCAAACATTCCAAATGACAAAGCCTAGAACTAGCATCCAAGATTTGTTGATGATTTCATTCTCTGAGAAGTTATTCCTCTAGTTTTTCAAAGTATTGGAGATATTGAGATTGTCCCTGTCAGTTTTTCAGAAATTTGAGGCCACCCAGTTCCATACCCTGGCAGAAAAAGGGTAGAGGTTGAGCAGGTGCTCAATCGTTTCCTCATGTGAGCCGCAGAGGTGACATTTGGAAGGTCCTATGAAGCCTTTCTTAAGGAGGTTTTCCCAAGTTAGTATCTTTCTTTGGTACACTAACCAGATAAATAGCTTTATTTTCATCCAGTGAGAGGTTTGCCAAAGCTTCTTCCAGACTATATCAGTATTGACAAAGTTAAAACCTGTTATTGCCTTTTTTGCCTCTTTGAGGTTAAAGTTTCCTTCATTATTCTTCCCCCATCTTAATTGGTCAGGTGAGGATGAGACCAAAATCCGTCTCTGCTCTAAGTCCATGGTGAGAGCATCTACCATATCCTTCAAAGGACTTTCATTACTGTAATTTAGATCCTTCCATTTCCTCCATTTTCCATTATTACTTCCCTGGTCCCAGAAATCTTGTACCAAGAAGAGATCTTTGTTGTCTATGTCTCTCTTGAGAGCTGCCCAGTCATTCCTATTTAAGATGGGTTCCTGTTGCCAACTATCCTCCCAGAAACGAGCCCGGTCCCCTGCTCGGATTTCCCAGAAGTAGTGTTGTTGAACAGTGCTTTTGTTCTCCCAAGCAAGGTTCCAACTATGTGACCCCCTAATTTGTCCTGACATTCTAATGTGATCCTTTTCCTGCCAGTACTTGGCATACTTTTGTTTCCAAATCTTGGCCCATGGGGCATTTGGCTCCTTAATCCATCGCCACCACAATTTAGCTCCTGAAGCTTTGCTTAGAGTCTCCGGATCATGCAACCCCAAGCCACCATGGCTTTTAGGCTTGCAGAGCTTGTCCCAAGCAACTAAAGGCCACTTTTTATTTTCTTCCCCTCTGCCCCACAGAAAGTCCCTTTGAATGTTCCTTATCTGCTGCTTGATACCTTGAGGAGCAGGGATGGCTGCAAACATGAAGATGGGAATGGCCTGCAATACTGCCTGAGTGAGCACAAGTCGCCCTGCTAAGTTTAGAGCTCTGTATGTCCATTTACTGATTTTTTCCTGAAGTTTATTCAAAATAGGTTCCCATATTTTCTTGCTTAGAGGGTTATCAGTAAGAGGAATGCCAAGATATTTGGAAGGCAGTTGTTCCCTTTGAAAACCAAGAATCCTGGTAATGTTTCTCTGTATAGCAATATTAGTGTTAAAGAAAAAAACTTTGGACTTGCTTTGGCTTACCTCTGTACCTGTGGCCATAGCAAAGTCATCCAAGATTTCTTTGATTGCCCTTGCCTCTCTAACTGTGGGTATGCCCTGGAACATAGTATCATCCACAAATTGTTGATGAGTGTTAGCCTCTCCATCCGGGGTGAGTCTGATCCCTGAATTCGACCTTCATCATTTTCCATTTTTATTACCCTACCTAGCCCTTCCATCATGAGGACAAAGAGGAAAGGTGAGAGCGGATCTCCTTGCCTGAGCCCTCTGGAAGGTGTGAAAGTTTTTGAAGGAGCTCCATTGAGCAGAATGGAAAAGCTGGTCGTGGTGACTAGTGCCATAACCCATCTTATCCAGTTTTGGTCAAATCCATAGGCTTTAAGAATAGCTCTTATATAAGACCAGCTGAGTTTATCATAGGCTTTTGCAAGGTCCAACTGAATTATCATCCCTGCTTGCTTGTTGCTTTTGAGTGAGTGTACCACCTCATATGCTTGGATGATGTTGTTGAGAATTTGTCTGCCCTCCACATAGCCTGTTTTCTCTTCCGAGATGAGGGTAGGTAGCAGGGGCTTGAGTCTATTGGCTATCACTTTGGAGATGATTTTATACACCACATTACATAAGGCTATGGGCCTGAATCCATCCAGAGTCATAGCATTTTCCTTTTTGGGGATTAAAGCTATGAAGGAAGCATTAAGTGCTTTCAAAACCTTTTTATTTCTTCTTGAGTCTTCCACAACCTCAAGGATATCCTGTTTGACTGTATTCTAGTAGGCTTTGAAGAAATCAACATTGAAACCATCCAGTCCTGGTGCTTTTCCACTTTGCATTTCCTTGATCACCTCACTGACCTCCTCTTCCGAGACCGGCTGGTTGAGATTATGGTTGTCCTCTCTAGTGACCAACTTGGGAATGTACTGTGTGAACTAAGCAATGTACCTATATCTATCCTCCATAGGCTCCTTTGCAACGTTCCTTATGAGAGACCAGTTCAATACCCTCAGAATCCTTAATTTTTGTGATTCTATTATGCGCCCTATGGGCCATAGTGGATTTGTGGAAGAACTTGGTATTTCTTTCTCCCTCTTTAATCCATTGAATCCTGGATTTCTATCTCCAGAAATTTTCCTCTTGTAGGCAACGATCCTCCCATTCTCCCTGCAAAGTGTTAGTTAGTTTTTTCCTTTCCTCATTGAAGCCCTCTAAGATATTGATCTGATTGACTTCCTCAATTTTTTGCTCAGTTTCAATTCTGGCCTTGATGATATCTCCAAATTCCTCTTTGTTCCAATTCTTGAGTTTGAATTTAATGTATTTCAGTCTTTACTGAAGCATGTACATCTTAGTACCCTGAATGTTCAAATCCTCCTTCTAGCATTTGTCAATGTTGCTGGTAAAATTGGGGTGCTAGAGCTAGGAATTTTCGAATCTGAAAGGCCTATTTCTTGAAGTGCCAATAAAGGTAGCTTCTAGTTGAAATGGCCAATGATCTAAACCTCCAAAGGGTAGAATGGATGCTATGATGGTTGGTCCTGTTAGGAGGAGATCCTCAGAAACAATAAATCTATCAAGTTTTGATGCCACTTGGGATGCCCCTCCCCTTCTGTTGTTCCAAGTGAAGGTTCCATTTATTGTCTCTATATCTACTAGTCCCATGTTCATGATGAAATCCTGGAAAGCTTCAGAATCTCTGCCTAGCTGTCTGGTGCCTCCTTTTTTTTCTGAAAGAGATCTTATCATATTGAAATCACCTGCAACTATCCAAGGAATACTGGGATGTCATGCTCTGAGACCTTCCAGGGAGGCAAGAAGCTTGAGTTTATCTGCTTGCTGTTGAGGTCCATAAACATTTGTTATCATGTAAGTCTCTTTGTCACCTAAAGGACTACACACCAAAGAAAGATAGTTCTTGGACACTTCAGCATCTAGGATTCCAAATTTCTGTGGATCCCACAACGTGAGAATCCCACCTGCAGAGTTATTGGATTTAACTTCTAAATTCCCATACTTGACTACCACTTATTATGAATTTCTCTTATTTTTTCCATTAAGAATTTGGTTTCCTGAATAAATACCATGTCTAGTTTTTCTTCTTTTATTATGTTCCTTAGATTCCTATGTTTCCTTCTACTACCTAAACCTCTAATATTGCAGGTTGTGAGCTTCATTAAGAAATGTTGGTAAAGGAATAGTTGGTAAGATCTTTCATCTTACCTGAGTTAATCAGTAGTTTCCCACATTCATTTAGCAGTTCATTCTGTCTTTTTCTTCCTCTTTTCCTCCATGGGTTCTTTGGCGATTGTGTCTGTGGGTTCTCCATCATTCTGACCCCACTTTTCTCTTGGCTTTCATGGTTTCTTTTGAGACCGGCTCCCTTCAATTGTGCCCTCCATAAATAAAGTTTTTAAACTCAATCATAGTCTTCTTTTGGAAATGATTCCACTCCTTTATTCTTTCCTTGTTCCAGAAAATGTTCTAGATCTAGATTTCCCCTGTCTAGAATCTCCTGTAGTTCTTGTTCCTCCATTCCTGCCTCACTTGGAGTCATCTCCTAGTCCTTGTTGATCTCCATGCCGCTTTGCATTTACTCTGTCTGTTGGTTATTTGCTGGGATGTCCTACATTTCAACTTCCATGTCTTGCTCCTTAAGTGTGTTCTCCATGTCCTGGACTATCTCCATGCTCTCCTCCACTTCCTCTAGGATTTTAAAACTATTGTGTTTTTTCTGTCTGTCTTCACTAGTCTTCTTGTGTGATCGTTTACCCCCTTTCCCTTTGCCCCCAACCTTGGTAAAACCCTCATGATCTCTGTCCGCAGAGGTTTTCCCATTGCCTTCCATATTGATTGTTGGGCAGTCTCTGAATAGGTGGTCGTGTTCATGAAATTTGCGGCATCTGAATGGTATGTGCTCATAGTCCATCATTTGCACCCATTCTTCATCATATACCTCTAAAATTATTGCTTCCAGAAGAGCTCCAGATAGATCCATTTCCACACATATTTGGGTGAAGGAGGTATATTTACCTTTTAGAGTTGCCTTTGATATCTTCAGAAAATGCCCCAGCTTGTTGCCTATGGTTTTCAAGGATTCTGGTTGCTAGTAGTCCAGGGGTAGTGAGTATAGTATGATCCAAACTGGTATTGATGTAAATGTTTCACGTTCCAAAACAAAATTCATCATCCATGGCTGCATGTAGAGTCCTGCCGCAGCATAGAAGTAAGGCCCCCTTCAAATACTCTATCTTTGTCCTCTAGGCTCGTGAACACCACTGTGAAGAAGCCCTTGGAACCCAGATGTAAATGTATTTCTCCCTTTGGCTTCCAATGACTCCTGATCCAGATGTATAATGCCCTCTCCGTTGGCCATAACCCCATGAACTTGCAAATGATCGCATGTTCTTTCATGTGGTCCCTGTGCACTTGAATCGCCGAATCACTCAATATGACCCGGGGGATGATGCTTGATTTGGGTTTGCAGACTCCCGTAGTTTTCATGGGAGGCATTTTCCTACTGCTACCTCCCTTCTCCTTGTCTTTACTTGTTTCCTGTTGCTTTCCTTCCTGATCCTGGATTTCATTTCTTCCCACTATTTCCTTGCCTCTTGCTTCTGAAATCTTTTCCAATGGTTTTTTGAAATACTTTCCTCTTGCTTCCTTGCCTCCCTATGTGACTGCTTGACTGTAGGAGGGAGCGGCGCCCCCCCCTACGCATCCCGCCATGGAACCCTAATGCAAAACTTGGCGCCAATGTCAAAACTCGATCAAGTTGCAAAGCTCAAAACCTCTGAAACCTTCCCTTTTTCACCATTTTATCACATTTTATTCATTATTTAATCATTAACTATTATTTATTTTGTTAATATCATTATTTTTCTCATTTATTTGGTATTTACATAACACCTAATATTGAATCAAACCACACAAAATGTGTCTTCACACTACCTTATGTTGTGTGTTACTATTGTCACGGTGTCCTTCTTATTTCTACATTGGTTAAATAATACATGTATACAATTTACAAATTAAGTTGAGGTAGGAAGAAATTTAAATAAATACCAGTATATATCCATCTTAACCATGGATAAAAATCTCTTTCCGTGCAAGCATGTTTAGATTGCAAATTTGAAAAAAAAAATTGACTCTCATCTCTTGATAGATCTCAATGAATTTTGTAGTGGTTATCTCTCTACATATATACAATGTGTATTTTTTTCATTTTTATTTTTATTTAATGCTATATAGAGTACATAACTTGAATGTGTAACTCTAAAAGGTCTTTGGTGGAATTGAGGGGAAATTAACAAAAGAAAATGTAAAATAGTAAGAGTACTTCAAACTTTTTAACCATAAAATCTAATTCTTTCAATTGATTTATATTATATATACATGATTGAGATTAAAATATTTTTCAGAGCATGTCAATAGAGACATTTTGTGTGTGTGCATTAAAATAATATTTTTAATTAGTATATTTTTAAATATAGGTGAATATTTCTTAATATTGCATATTAAAATATTTTATACATACTTATATACAATACTAGAATATTAATATTAAGTATCGAATATTAATATTAATATTTTTTTTTTTTTTTTTGTTTTTTTCTTTTTTTTTAAGCTTCGGTAGGACCCTCTCATTTTCCAATTTTTTTACAACCTCGCAGGATTCGAACTTGGGTGGGGGGTATGAAAGCCATCCGCCCCAGCCATTACATCATGCACGTCATGTGCCCTTTATTAAGTATTTACCACTGAATATTAATATTAATATTAATATTAATATTATTAGCAAGTATTTGATTTATTTATTTATTTTTTATTTTCAATTACTTTTTTCTTTGGACATTGAATATTTAATTATATACAATATTAATTTTTCTATTTATTTAAATTAGGTAACATAGATCCTCAAAAACTTTATTTAAATCTTCCTTTGATTTTTTTTTTAAGTATAGGGTTTAAACATCAACTCACACGCTTTTTCTAGTTATAATTACCTTGTCTTTCTAAAGTTGATAAGAAATTATATCAAACCATGTGATATCTAAATAATTTGTTTATCACTGAGAGTGAGTGAAATATTTTACCACATTAGGTTGTAATATCAAGAATAAATTGGCAAACCACATAAGGTTGTAATATCAAGAATAAATTGGTAAACCATAGTAAGGTTGTGGTTATAGATGTTTTATAATATTTCCAATTAAAACAAATTAAACATATGTATTCATCTTTGTCTCTTATTATAGCTTAATTTTTTTTCTATTCAGAAAATATTTTATATTTATTTTAAGATGACACATGTCAACTTTATGTTGAGCATGCACATAATGATACATTTCTCATACTGAATTATAATGGATTGTGTTAATTTAAAAAGATATACGATTAATTAAAAAATAGAATTAAACCTTTAAAATATAATATGAATATTTATAAGTTTATTTTAGTATAATAATTTCTTGCATTTTACAACTGAGTATGAGGAAGAAGTGTGATTTTGTCCATGTTCAACTTGGAGTTCACACATGTCTACTTTTTAATAAAAATGAAATATTCTTTAAATAGGAAATAAATATTGGCTATAATAAAAAAAAATATCAATAATCTCATCGTCACTAGCGTTACTTGATTTTTTGTTGATATTACAATACAATGTGATTAAAACATATTTCACTTTGATTTATGTATGACATAATATAATTTCATAGGAAATTTAAAAAGAGATAAAGTAATTAAAAGTAAAAAAAAAAGTGTGAGTAAGATATTTAATTATTACACTTTTAAAAAATATTTAAGTAAACTATTTGAAGATATATGTTAACTATTTTTTGTTTGATATCAACTTGACATATATCTATATATAGAAAAAAAATTAAAAGAAAATATTTTAATAAAAAAAAAAATGAGAGTCAAAATAAAGTAAAAATATCAAGTACTTCCTAAGTAGAGATGTGTAATTTATTCAATTCTTAAGATAAAATTAATATGACATTTATAAATAGTTATAATAATAATAAAATTCAACTTGAGTAGTAAATAAAATATTTTAATACTAAAAATTATGTAATAACAAGTTTAGGATATTTACTCTATATAACATTCAAAAATACAATCTAAACACTAAAAAATTACACACACACATATATACAGAGAGAGAATTATTAGAGAATCTTTGGAATCTATCCACAGATGAGAGGGATGAGTTAAGTAATTAGTATTATATTGTATTAATGGAGAAATGGTTACATGGTTGTAAAGTAACTCATTAAGTTAGGATTAGTTCCTAGGTTGTAAGAGTTTGTTCTCACCTCCCTATTCTTTTGAGATGTGTTTATTGTCTCATCTTTAATTAATTGAATATGAGAGTGTACGCTTGAGTTTGTATAGTCTCCAGGTGAAGCTTGGTCACCTGCAAGCTGCTAGTTAATTCAATTCATGTTTTTCTTTCGAGTTTTCTAACATGGTATCAAAGCTCAGATCTGGTGAGCCTGATTTACCTGCAGAGCCTTATTGCCTACATTAGAGCCCTAGTGGCTACAGAGCCTTCGTGACCAGAGACTTTGTGGCTATAGTGCCCCAGTGGTAACATAGGAGCCTCAGTACTCACATTTTCGTAGTCTATGTGGTCGGCAGTGACGTAGCTTACCCACATGGAGAAATTTATTTTCTCACAAGTCAGCCTATGTTCAGCTGAGCACAAAGTAGTCATCACACCTTTCGACTTGACATAAGCGATGATTATCGTGGACCTCAGGGTCAAACCCACGATGATCGACCTCTCCTTAGAGGGATTTTAAATAATCACTCTTTTTCAGTCTAAAAGAGTGATGGCGTGCTTTTTATGGTTCTGACCTTCATATTAGGCAGTTTGGTGGAATATCTGAGTTGCAGACATAGAGATCATGGTAGATTCATGGAAGATTGACTAGATCAAAGACATAACGGGAAGTTTGATGGCAAATCTGTGATCAATTCAAAGGTTCTGGTATGTTTTGAGATTAGTTTTTTTTGTAGCTTGCAATGGTAAACTTGTTGAGAATCGACTCTAGATCGAGGGATTGGGATTCCGATTAGTCAAAAATGAACAATTTCATAGAATATTATCTCAACGAGTCTAACAAACTCGATGGGACCAATTATACCAATTGGAAATTCAAGCTACAAATGTTGCTTAAGGGATCGAGAACTTGGTCAGTTGTGAATAGCAATGAGAAGAAGCCGACCATGGCAGTAGGCAGCACGACAACACTAATGCAAGATTGGGATAGAAGGGAGAATAAGGCGAAAGTCTTATTGAAGATGTGATTTAAATAAAATATTATCCCACATATTAGAGATTGTAAATCATCTAGTGACATATGGACTACACTCAAGAAACTCTACCAGACACAAAACACCAATAGCATCTTATCGCTCAAAGGCAAGTTGTTTTCCATAAGGATGGAGGAGAATGAATATGTTGTTGGATTCATTACATGGGTCAAGGACCATAAGGACATATTGGGAGACATCGGGGAGAAGGTGTCTGATTCTGATCTTGTCAAAATTACATTGAACAGGATGATGGATGAATACTAGATGTTCATCACAAGCTTGCTTGCAAGGAAGGAAACCCCTGCATTTGAAGAGCTAACCAGAATCCTAATACAGGAAGAAGAGCGGTGGCACAATTTGAGACCACATAGTATCGATCTTGCTCTGATGGCAAAAAGAAACCATAAAAATGGAAACCACCACAGGGACAGAAAGGTGGTGGCATTTTTCCAATGAAGGTCACAGTCATGATCTTCGATTATTTGTATATGGTTATGCTATTTCAGCTATTGAGGAGGATGAGTCTGAAATATGGTTCGTAGATTCAGGCACCTCTTCACAAATGACCGATAACAGGGATTGGTTCGAAATTTTTGAAGAAACTACTTATGGAGCTAACATATATCTAGGTGATGACAGAGGTTATTAGATCAAGGGGTATGATGAAATTCCAGGGATGCTTGATGGTAATATCAGATATATTAAAAATGTGATGTATACCCTGGATCAAGAATAGATTAATCTTTGTTTCAAAGATGGTAGACCATGATCTGCAAGTCGAATTATTCAGATCATATTGTCATAAAGGATAGCAAGAAGGAACCAGTTGCATTAGGAGTGTGTGTGGGAGGCCTGTATAAGTTGAACGTCAAGAGCATGCCACACCAGGCTCTGGCTTCAACAGGATTGAAAGTCGAGAACCTTTGGCATCAAAGATTCGGTCATCTCAACCTACAAGATCTCATGCTGCTGAAAAGAAAAGGTATGGTTGATGGACTACCTGCTTTTCAAACTTTTCATTTAGATTGTGATGGATGTGCATTATGGAAAATGCATGGAGAAGAGTTTCCTTTGAATGTTGATAGGAAGAAAATAGATATTCTGGAGCTTGTGCATATAGATATATGCAGACTAGGTCGCTAGGTGGTGCATATTATTTTTTACTCTTTATTGATGATTGCACTAGATTCTCTTGGGTATATTTTATTAGAAAGAAGAGTCATACATTTCAATTCTTTAAACAATTCAAGAATATGGTGGAAAAGAAAACAAGGAAATTCATTGAGATTCTCCACTCTGATCAAGGGGGAGAATACAAGTTGGTAGAGTTCATGAAATTTTGCAAGAATCATGGGATTATTCAATATTACATAGTACCTCACACTTTGAAGTAGAATGGAGTTATTGAATGATAGAACATAACCCTTGTGGAGTGCGCACAAGGCATGCTTCAAGGTAAGGGTCCATCTAATGGTTTTTGGGCTAAAGCCATCAACACTGGAATATACTTGAAAAATAAGAGTTCAACTAAATGTCTCAACTTTAAAACTCGTTTTGAACCATTTATGGGTATAAGCTTGCAGTGAATCATTTAAAGTTTTTTGCGTTAGAATCATTTCCCATATTCCCAAGGATGATAGGAAGAAGTTAGATCCTAAGGCCACAAAAGACATCTTTGTAGGATACTGCATTGAGTTTAAAGCTTATAAATTGTTTATTCCTTTGACTAATAAAATTTTTGCGAGTCAAGATGTTCTATTTCATGATAAGATTGAGGAAGGAAATAATGAGAATAGCCTTGAAGAGTGGCACGTTCCATTGTTTATGGAAGAAAGCAGTGAGGACATGTAGCAACAACAACAACAATAATAGCAGGAGAAAGAAGAGGAGGCAGGTGATGTAATCAGTAAGTCAAGCCTGCTAAGGTCTGAAGCAGACAGATTTGAGGTGATTCCATTACCGAGAAGATCAGTAGGCAGACTCAACTACTAGCCAAATTGAGAGACTATGCTTTAATGTCAAACATTTTAAATGCTATAGAGCCCACAAACTATAAAGAAGCTAGTCAATCTCATGAGTGGAGGGCCGTAATGAATGAAGAATTTGAATCTATAATCAGAAATAATACTTGGGAACTAGTTAAATTTCCTAAAGGAAAAATACCAATAGTTTGCAAATGGATTTACAAACCTAAATTTAATGCAGAGGGGAGTATAGAAAATATTAGAGCTAGACTGGTAGAAAAGGGTTATTCACATAAAGAGGGAATTGACTATGAAGAAACCTTTTCTCCCATATCCAAACTAAATACTATTAGAATGTTAATTGCCATAGCTACAAAGCATCAGTGGAAGCTACACTAGTTAGATGTTAAGTCCACATTTCTAAATGGTGATTTAAAAGAAGATGTTTATTTGATGCAACCTGAAGGGTTTGCTAAACAAGGGTAGGAGCATTTGGTTTGTAGATTGAAAAAGGCCCTTTATGGTTTAAAACAGGCACCCAGGTCTTGGTAAGAGAAGATTGATTCATATTTCTTACATAATGGTTTTCATAAGAGTAAGAATGACCCAAATATATGTACCATGTATGAGGAACAGGGGAAGATAAATGTGTTTCCTTATATGTGGATGACATGATTATAATGAGTAATGCAGATGCATTAATCAAAGAAATCAAATTGTAGATGTCACAGGTTTTTGAGATGAAAGACCTCATAAGTTTACATTATTGTCTAGGTCTGGAAGTGTGGAGAGACTTTGGGCAGACTTTCCTTACTCAAGGGGAGTATGTCATAGGGCTGCTCAAAAAGTTTAGAATCAAACAATGTAAGACAACATCAGTATTTTTTCAGCGGAACATGAAATTGTGCAGAGACGATGGCTCTAAGGAGGTGGATGCTACTTTGTATAGGCAGCTAGTTGGTAGTCTGATATATTTGACTACAACTAGACCAAACTTAGCATTCTATGTTAGTGTGTTGAGCCAGTTTATGTCTAAACCTCTTGAATTTCATTGGGCTGTAGCAAAACGTGTAATGAGGTATCCTCATGGTACTAGTTATTATGGAATTTTATACATTGATACATTTGATGTTACTTTAGCAAGATTTTTAGACTCTGATTGGGCAGGTAACCTAGATGATCGACGATCTATCACGGGTTATGCATTTAGTATTGGATCTGGGGTCATAGCATGGAGCAGTAAAAAGCAAAGCACTGTGTCTTTATCTTCAGCTGAAGCCGAGTACCAAGCAGTATGCACAGCAACATGTGAAGCTATCTGGTTGAGGAGGCTTCTCCATGATGCAGGAGAAGAGTAGAAAGAAGCAACTGTCACTAATTTTGACAACCAGAGTTCCATTAAGGTTGTGAACAATCCTGTGTTTCATAAGAACACGAAGCACGAAACACATAGATACTGAGTTTCACTTTGTAATGGAAAAAGTGTAGTCAAAAGAAATTTTTAATGAATATTGTAAAAATGTGACAATATGGCTGATATTTTTACAAAGCCTCTTGGGAAAAGTGAAGTTTGAATTCTTTCAGAGCCTCGGCGGACGTTAACCATCATCATCATCATATATATATATATATATATATATATATATATATATATAAGTGAAGAGTTAAAAGTGATATCTGTGATGAGTGTAAACATGAAAAAAATAAAAGTTAGAAGTTAAAATAGAAAAAAAATTAAAAGTGATATCGGTGATGAATGTAGACATTTAAATGCTGGTTCAATTAATAATAAAAAGGTAAAGTAATAAAAATAATAAAAAATCATTTTTTTATATTTTGATTTTGTGAATAGGCTTTGTTATAATACCATCGGCCAATACCATGTCATGCCAATACCATGTCTTATGAATACCGCATGCTCGAAAACCATAAATTATTTCACAATCAAAATATTTTATAACGATATGAAAAGATTCTTAACCATGGATATTTTCCCCCATTTTACCGTGGATATTATTAACTTGTAATTTAATTAGGCTTTGTTACAATACCATGGCTTACCAATGCCACATGCCCAAGAAAGGATAACTTATTTCACAATCAAAATATTTTAGAACAATATGAAAATATTATTAACCATGGATATTCACCCCCACCTTACCATGGATATTATAGACTTTGTTACAATACCATGGGCCAATACCATGGCTTATCAATACCACATGCCCAAAAAACACAACTTACTTCACAATAAAAATATTTTATATCAATATGACAAGATTCTTAATAACATGGGATAATACCATGGGTTATTAATACCACATGCCAAAAAATCATAACTTATTTCACAATCAAAATATTTTTCAATAATGTGACAAGAACTATGGATATTCACCCCGAATTTACCATGGATATTATTAACTTGTATATAGACTTTGTTATAATACAATGGGACAATACCATGGCTTATCAATACCACATGCCTAAAAACCATAACTTATTTCACAATAAAAATATTTTATTTTAATTTAATTTTATAACATTTTTTTAATTGAAGCTAAAAAGAAATATGTTATAATTACTTTTGAGTTATATCTAAATCCTCTATCCCCATGACTACTAAAGATATTTCCATAGAAATTAAATTAAGGTTTTAATAAAATTGAAAATGAGAATACTTTCATATTTAAAGATGTGGAATTTATAAAATATAAATAATATTAGTAAGAACCAACATAGATCCATGTTAACTAAGGATCTAATTGATGACAAAAAGCAAAGCGAAGGGGAGAGAGACGGGGTGAGAGAGCGAGAGAGTTGGAGGGGGAGAGAGAATGAGGAAAGAACAAAGAAGAGATGAAGAGAGAGTGAGGGAGAGAAGAGAGGAGGGAATATAGAGAGAGGGAGACACAACGATGGAGGGGAGAGGGAGGCAGAAATGAAGAGAGAGGACTCAAGAGAGAGAAGGTGGAAGAGAGAGAGGCACAGAGGAAGAGGGATGGAGGGAGAGAGAGAGATATTGAAAGAGAGTGTGTATGTTTGGTGGTGAGATAGAGAAAGCGAATAAGAAGAGACACATAGATACAAATATAAATATTATATAGCTTTATATAACTAGCCTAGATCCATCTTAACCCCCGATCTATGAGGGATAAAATCTCTTGAGGTGCAAGCCCTTTCAGAAGACTCAAGAGAGAGAAGGTGGAAGAGAGAGAGGCACATAGGAAGAGGGATGGAGAGAGAGAGAGAGAGATATTGAAAGAGAGTGTGTATGTTTAGTGGTGAGATAGAGAAAGTGAATAAGAAAGAGACACATAGATACAAATATAAATATTATATAGTTTTATATAACTAGCCTAAATCCATCTTAACCCCCGATCTATGAGGGATCAAATCTCTTGAGGTGCAAGCCTTTTCTAAAGTTTTACACTCAAAAAATAGGTTTGCAGCACTTGAAGGGATTAGATCCCTCTCGGCTTGATAAATCCGGAGTTAAGATAGATCTAAACTGGTGTTATTTTAATAATAATGTTATGAAATTCTTTCATTTTTTTTAGTATAATTCAGTTGGCAAAACACATAAACACTTTAAGTAAAATGTTATGAGAACTTTAATTAAAAAAAAGAAAGGGAAAGTAAAAACTAAAATGTTTTGAAAATAAAAAATGTTTGTATCTTTAAAACACTAATATCATTTATCGTAGAAATTATAAAAATAGTAACACTATTGTAAAAATAAGAAACAATAATATAATACAAATTATTTAATATTAAAATATTAAACATAAACATTAAAATAAATATTTAACATAAATATTAAAATATATCAAATTAATAATATAATAAAACAAATTTAATAAAATACTTCATTAAATTTACTTTATTTAAATTAGAAACTAAATATAAATAAAATTGACATTTTTTTAAAGTAAGTAATTTATAAAAATAAAAATATTTTATTTAAAACCAGAAAGATATTACTGAAATAAAAAATATCACAACCTATTACTTTATAAAACAAGGGGAGCTGCGACGCAGCGAGTCCCTGCGTGAAGTTAAGGCTGTCTATTACGCACTACAAAGTAGGGGAAATATGCCAATGTACTGAGTTTTTAAGAAGCAAGTTGAACCTGTCTACTGCTGCTAAGAAGTTTTATACTGTGCATCCGAAAGTGAAACTTTTAGAGTATTGGAAGGAAGTTTTATACTGTGCATCCGAAAGTGAAACTTTTAGAGTATTGGAAGGAACTTAAGTTTTTAGGAAGCAAAATGTATCACTATATAGTCTGAGCCTGTCTATTACGTACTACAAAGTAGAGGAAAACACATATCAAAGCAAAAGGCAGCTTCTGTATATAGCATCGTTGAAATCAGAGATAGCAAATTGACATTGATTTTTGCTGCATCGAGTTGCTTTCGTAAGAGCAAAAGGTAGGCAAAAGCCTTAATGGCAAAACTATTACACACTGTAGTCGATCTGATTCAAGCTGCATCGAGTTGCTTTCCTAAGAGCAAAAGGTAGGCAAAAGCCTTAATGACAAAACTATTATACACTGCAGTCGATCTGATTCAAGATCTTATCTAACTTATGAAGTTATTAGGACACGGACATTGACTGTAGGCCGAGAGATACATGCTGTCTGTAGTTGAGCAGAGCCGGTGATGGCGGACCCGAATGCATATTTGAAGCATCCGTTGTAGACCTGTAATAGAGAAAGAAGCGGGGAAATAAGACAATGCGTAAGATAATCCAAAAGAGATGTTAGTTTTTTTTTGGTTTCTTTTTCCTTTGTCTTTCGACTTTTACGATGTCAATGATCAGAAGAGTCATGAGAATAAGTGCTAAGAGAAACAATGTTGTGAGTTCAGTAAGTTGGCTTATGCTAATGGATTCCATGTTATATGAAGCGGGGAGGTGTTGGATGGGTCGTTCAGTAGAATCAGTCTAGCTTGGCAGGGGATAAAGCGGGGGTAAGGCTAAAACATCTCCTTGGCGGTAGAAGTGATGTATCTGACATCGGGCAATCTTGGTGGTAGATCTAGGTGCAGAAATAATCTTGAAGATCAGATTGGATCAGGGCAGTATTTAATGATGGGCATATCGATCTGACATGGGGTTGAAATGGCATATGGAATGATGGATGTGGCGGCAGTAGTAAATGCGAAATTAGGTGCCCCTTTGAGTGTGTGGCGGTAGATTAAATATGATCAGTATTTAATGATGGGCATATCGATCTGACATGGGGTGCAAGTGAATGTGCCACGTTTGCATAACCCGAGAGGATTATGCTTCCAACAGTATAGAAGCTGTTTGCACTACTACATAAGGCATTCCAAATTCCTTATTCAAATACACTTGAGGCTTTCTGCCTTCCACCTTATCCAAATCCCAGCAACTTTGAGGGGGCATTGCTAGATGATCCTATGAGTAGCTATGGAGCAAAAAGAACCATCTCTCATAAAATTTGAGGCAAAGGAGATGAAACTCACGATGGAAGCCTCGTTGATCAATTGGATCCAATGAGCAATGCTCTATAAGGAGTGGGACCAGCTCTAAGCTCTCATAGAGGTCGAAAATCTATCAACCTAGCGACAGGACGTCTACTGCCTCACAAACCTGCCACCAATAGGATCTAAGGCCAAGGACGTCATCTTTGTAAAACTAAAGCATTCTACCACATCTGTTGTTAGTACAGCAAAAAGAGCTCTGGGTTCTAGTTCTAACATTCATTGCTTGACGTGTGAAACGGAACAGACTGTGACAGGCATAGATTTGAGCTGTAATTTGTAAATTAAAAAACAAGGATTTGCATAAAGGAAGGGAACATTGATGCCAGAGGAACTGAAATCTTAATTGATATTCTTTTTAGTTTTCTCAGGATTCTCCTGTAAGCAACTATAACTTCCATAAAAAGCTTTAGCAAGGAAAGTTAAACGAGTATAACAGGGTGCACGCAGAAATTCATGTATTTCAATGAAGGAACTGATGTCATAAAATTGCAGCAACTCGAAACATGCAATATGATCCTCTCAAAGTGATCTGAGAAAGTAGGAGCAATAGTCCTCTTATGGCTGTCAACTCGTCACAACAATATAGATGTCATGATACAATTGAAGCCCTCTTCTGGACTTCTTGAAAACACATCTAGTGAAAAAGAAAACTATAAAAAAGATATTTAGCATTCAGCAGTCATTCTACAGCACAAGAATTCAAGAGCTATATTTTGTTAAATATAAAAAGATTATTTATTTTTCTATCCGTGTAAATATATGAGTAACTTTTTGATATGTTTGAAAAAATTATAAAGAAGTTAAGAACCTTAGCTTCACCTTTCCCTTACAATAAAATCAACATTATTCAAATTACACAGCAATTGTTTTCTCATAGATTGTAACACATTTAACAAAAGACACAGCAGACTCCCGAACTGAGGTGAACTTCTGGTAAACTTCTTTGAGCCCCATAGCATTCTGATCTGTGATTTTTTTATCTGAGGGTGATGAGAGTTCAACCTAATTGGACTAATGACTAAATATGAAAACAGTATTTTTTCATAGATTATAATACAGTTAACGAAAAACATAGAAAGCTTTCAAACTGAGGTGAGGCTGCGGTAAACTTCTTTCACACAGCATTGTGTCCTGTGCAATTTTGTGTATAGAGTGACGAGACACACCAAATTGGACTCATTACTAAATATGAGACCAGCAAATATATCATGCAGGATATTGAGCCAATCTCTACCCACCTCTTTTCATAAAGTAACGCAGAAACAAGACTTGCAAAAGTTTCTGGCCTCATATTTCTTTCCTCACGCAGCTGATAAAGCTTATGGCGAAAAGCAAATCTTTGGTACCTGTAAAGTAAACAATATACTCAAGCTGATACACGATATGAATGTCACACAATCCACTTGCAAATCTCAGCATTCATGCCTTATCATCTCAATCACCACTGTATATGGTCCAGCCAGCAAGGATGTCTTTGTGGTGAGCCAACACTCATCATGATGTGCAAGATGAAAATATGTGTATCAATTTATTTACATTTTTGAAATTTTGCCTTATCTTGAAATTTGAGGGATGCTCCTTTATAGATAAAAATTTACAAAATAATAGAGATCAGAAAGAAGTATGTGCATTTATCTAATGTGATATATATTGGCAGAAATCTTACAAAGTCTGCACATCTGTGACCAATCCAGAAAGACCCACGTATAGCTTATCATGAATCTTGAAAATGCGCTGAAAATCAGTAGCTATTGTTTGCAGTTGCACGCCTAAACGGCGATCACTGGCAATGGCAAAGCAGTTTTTCCCAACCATAGCCACCAAAGCACTTCCATTATATTCAAATATCTGTCAAAAGTTAAAACACAATTAATAATTTGCAAATCTTTTAGTGATCCATACATTGAAGTGGTTCCAAAACACACATGGAAAAAAAATTAAAAACTTACTTCTACACTTTTAAACACCCAAAAACTCTGTAAAAATTTCACCATGAGAAGAGGGGAAAATTGAAATCCATTAAAAAAGGCAAAATAAAACCCAATATGTCAAGAAAAACCACAACTATACTGAATCAGCTTAAAAGTTAAAACCCCCAGAAAGGAACAAGCAAAAGGCAAATTTTTCCTGTAGAACAATAATAAAGAACCCAAATGCGTGAATTCTTTACCTCAGTCCAGCAAAAAAAGTTCTTAACATTATGCAAAGTTGCAAACTTCAAACTCAAAGAAATTGATCTATGACACTTCAATGTCAGAGCAGAAAAAATAAACAACATTCGCATTCTCAAGCCCCCAAACTGAACCCTTAAAACCATAGATTTCTTTCTAAAACTTGACTAAACCATAAAAATTAAACCAAGAATGCATGTCCCAGAACAAAACAAGATTACTGAATTAATCTAAATTTCCAACTACAGATGGCATCAATGTTATAAACAATAATATTTTAACCGTTCAAAAATCCATGACCTCAAACATTAATAACTCCAAATTTGGTGAAAACTTTTGTTTTTCTAAGCTGATAGCTTACCGACATTGCTGAGACAGATGTTAGGAGGTGTAGAGAACTGAGTCGTCTCCCCAAGCTGCAGCTAGGTTTCTTTGTATATTAATGAAGTTATTCTGAAGAAAAAAACACAACAGATGTGAGAAAAACAAACTTTATGGAATAAGAGCCCTACAGGCATGCAACATACAAGTATAGCATGAAAACCAAGTGCCTTCCATGAGATAATAATGATTTTCTGATGTTTCGGGCTGTAAACACCCAAGCTATTCTCACAAGTCTACTAGAAAGACAGAGAATCCACCTCTATTTTACAGGACAGATAGCCGATAAGACTGAAAAAAGATTGTTGTATCCACTAAAATCTTCTGAAGTCTGTTTTCCATCACAATTTCCACACTCCAAAATGGAATAGATTTTTCTGGCTATAAAGATGTAAAGCTAAACTTGGCCATCATTGAGAACTTGATCTTATTCATCCATTTTTATCCATGGGCGTAGATTTTATTTTGCCTTAATTGACAGAACTGATGTTTGAGTTCTATATCCAAAATGATCTCATCAATGATTACATCCGCATTGTGCCTGATTAGTTTCAAGTTTCAACGATAGGCATCCAATGTGTGTGTTCTTGCAGGTGACAGTTCCTAAGTTTCTGGATCAATCCTAATGGTATTGCAGCGGCCCACAGCCCTGGATCTGGATTTCAATTGTTTAAATGTCAAGATATTACACATATTTATTCCCAGTCCATTTTCAAAGAATGGTCATGACTCCAGATATTACACATATTTATTCACAGTCCATTTTCAAAGAATGGCTACCCCAATAGATTCTGTACAAGCTAGAAAACATAACCGAAAACCAAAAATCCCGTAAAGTGCCAAAACCTAGACTCCGTTGTTTAGAATGTCAGCAAGTAGATAACAATGAAATAAATCAGGTATACAAGCAAATGGTTTTAAAGAGGGATATGAGAATGATAATATGCACCAACTTATTTTGAATTTGAAAAATAGATTGTGCTTTTCTGGACAGATGTCATCCTGTTCTGCTTATTTTTTCAAATGCCATTTTCAAAAAATCTATTTTGTGCTTGTATTGCCTTCCGGAAAGCGTTTAAGAAAAAAAAAATTAACATCAAAAACATGTAACAAAATATACCTAGGAGTGTAATAAAGCATAACTAGGAGCCCGTCGGGCTGTGGTTTAGCACAAGTTGAAAAGCTTGCAGCAATGATGAGCCAGATTCACAACCCAGCAGGTTCATTCCAAGTGCTAACACAGTCTTCTTCCATTCATATGATGCCAGGGCAAGTCCTGGGTGACTTTGACGAAATAAATACCCCTTGATAACGGCTCTGAGCCAAATTTAACCCGCTTGTAGAACAGATCTTCTCTGGAGTTTAGAAGCCTCTCAAATTGGAAACAGAAATAAAAGAGAAGTGAGGTGGGTATGTGGGTGTTTCACAGATTTCACCGGAAACAAGATTATACGTCTTAACTACAATTAGAGGTAGAGTTTAAGAAGGCCGGTCATCAAAGGCTGGTGGCAGGTTTAATTTACAGGACCAAAAGTAGAGTTCCTACGGCACCCTAAGCTCAGACTTTTGGAATACTAATGCAACGACTTACAGGTTGAAATGTGGAGGTTTTCTAGGACAAAATTCAGTGAATAAGTAGAGTTCTAAATTTTTCATCTGCTTTCAATCCAACATGGAAATACGTTCTACCCAACATTATTGTCCAGATTAAAAAACAATGCGATTCCAAAGAAATACAATGACATGTGCACATTGAGAAAGCAAACTGCAATCTAGAAGAGATCGAACGACAGGGTTTTGTCTAATTGAAAAAACCACTCTGTTTCTTCGCCATCATCATAGAAAGATGATATTTGAACCGCCCCTTCCAACTGACCTAGGGTTTTTGACCTCTGTCCCATTGCAGAACCAGGAAACCGTCGTTTCACAACCAGCGCAGTAATCATTTCTCTGAAATTGCATCATAACCCAACAAATTCCTTGAGAGATTCAACCCTCTATATTCAAAATTCCGAATTGGGTTCTTCAAAATTTACTACAGAATGCTTTAATTGACATAAAAGAAGTACTCACAAGTGGAGAAATGAGATGAAATTTCATGAAAATGGGCTAAAATTTAATGAAACGGGCAAACACAAATCGATTAGTTTCACAAAAATACCTGATTATACGCAAAAAAACGTCAAGGTTTCGAATCCCACAAGCTGCACATAATTAAAATATTAAGGAGTACCTTTCTTTTACCGGAAATGGGCAAACAAATATCGATTAGTTTCACAAAAATACCTGATTAGATGCAAAAAAATGTCAGTGTTTCGAATCCCACAAGCTACACATAATTAAAATATTAAAGAGTACCTTGCTTTTACCTCAAACGAAGAAAATTTGAGTTGCTCGAGCAACAAGTAGCGCATGTTGCAATTCATCCCTAATCTTCATAGGCAGATGGTTGGACTGCATCAGAGGATACGGGTGAATGATCGAAAAGGCGTATCCTCGTCACTTTGGATACCAAAGCCCTACTTCCTTTCAGTTCAAGACCCGGGGTGCTATACGCAGAATTCTCAGGGCAAGACACACCTCCCACAAGCTGCACATAATTAAAATTAAAATATTAAAGAGTACCTTGCTTTTAACTCAAACGAAGAAAATTTGAGTTGCTTGAGAAACAAGTAGCGCATGTTGCAGTTCATCGCTAACCTTCATAGGCAGATGGTTGGACTGTGGCAGAGGATACGGGTGAATGATCGAAAAGGCGTATCCTCGTCACTTTGGATACCAAAGCCCTACTTCCTTTCAGTTCAAGACCCGCGGTGCTATACGCAGAATTCTCAGGGCAAAACACACCAGACAAGAAACTGTGGCATATGAAACAACAGTGCACCTTGAAATTTCAAATTTAAAATAAAGATAAGAAATCAATCAATTTCAATAAGAATAAAAATGAAAATCGTAACATTTATCCTTGTGGGCCCTACATGAGGGCCTTGTGCCTAACACATCTCTCTCCATAGCATAACATGCAAGCTTACACATATCTCCTTAACATAGGATGCAAGCTCTGAAAGGAGATAACATAGGACGCAAGCTATAAAGCAGGCCACCTAGGGTTGCAGAAGCTAACATCTGTGAGCAGGCAGATTGAAACCAGAGAAGGGTTAAAATGGTAATTCAAGATATGCTTGTATACAGTTACAGATCCCCCACTACCAGAGCCCCCACTATCGTCAGAAAACATGAAAATCGCAGAAGGATGCTCTCGGGGAAGGCTGACTATCGCTCTTCAACGTTTAGATTGGGATCATAGATCATGAGTCTCTGAAGACCAACGGTGGACGCACTATTTTTCGTTTTTGGCTTCATTTCGGATCGTCTGTCTGTCTTTCTGTAAATTGATTTATTGCAATGCAATGGCATTTTTCCATGGCCATATAATTCCTCTCGGATATCCAGCCATGGCTGGTGTGTGACTGCAATAATTTGTTCTTTCTTTTTTCCTTTTCTTTTCTTTAATTTGCAGCCTAGCCTTAGTACCCCTGTTCTTCCTTCTCAACCGCATTTGCCACCCCGCTGTCAGTCCCGTCTCCGCCAAACACAGTTAATGTAGAACTGCTGGTGTCATGACCTGCAACTTCATAGAATACTTCATTCTTTCGCTTCCAAGGTTACTATATATATTCATAGAATTCTCCACGGCCTCATATTGATCCATATGCGCCTCCATAGCCCTAGCAGACCTCGGATCTGCCCTTAGCACTCTATCTCCTTGACAATACTTGTCAAATCACAGACCAAATGCCCTTGACTGTCTTCCTGTAGCAATCTGCTTCCACTGTGCAAGCCTGAGGCTGATTTGGCCTCCCTTTAGGTCACTGTGAGAACACAAAACCCCTCCACAATCTTCCTGAGGAACTCGGTCCTCAACGGCAAAGATTTCCAAGGCTAAGTCTGTGTCTTCCAGGGTCTCAGCCCTCCATCTTTATCACTGCACAGACTTGGATCACGCACAGACTTAGAGCTGCTCTCGGCCTGGACTGAACATACCTCAGCACTCAATCTCTCTCTTCCAGTATATATACGCTGTCTCTATTCTAATTCTGAGGCATATTTCGGCCTCTTCAAGGGCAGATCTGGTCACAGAAGATCCTCACTCATCCTGAGGCCCTGTGGCCCTCATATTGATCCATACGCTCCGCCTCCGCCACCGCCACCGTACGCCCCTCCGCCTCCGCCACCGCCACGCCCACATCCACACCCTGGGCCTGATCCGTATGCACCTCCTCCACCGCCGCCGACGCCTCCATTTGACCCATTCGCGCCCACAACCAGGAAACCCTAGTGAGGGCTCTCTCTGCAAAATATTTTCCTTGCACCCAGGGGGTTTCCTTGCACGTTTCTTGCTGAAATTCGGCAACCAACAGGCATTCCACCCTAGGGCTTTTGCAGTCACGAACCACCAGGTGCATTCCCAGCTGGATCCAAAGCAAAGAGGGTAGATTTTCTCTGCCATATTCCGGATTAGGGTTACAAAAATAACAGAGTGATTGTATATCAGATCTTGATGCTAGTGATTAGTTCTTCACCGGACACCTCCCGCCATGCAAACATTGACCATACGGCCGACACCTGCGAAAGAACAAGCACGTTAGCAGCGAAAGAACAAGCAAGTTAGCAGACAACGAATTGAACACTTAACATTAAACGTTAAGGAATTAATGTCAGCATTAAAACTAAACCGCACACCGTCAAGGGCACATGATTGTGGTTAAATATCAGTTTAACATATGGTCCGGCCTCTTCCGCCTCGGGAAGAGGCCAAATAAGATGGCCAACAGAAAATCAATTGCAAACTTTAGAACATAAGTGATAATACCACTGAAAAACCCTGCGAATTAATGCTATCTCCCCGCCGAACGGTTACTATAGTCCCTGCCGGATGCCAGATGGCAGGGACTAATAACATCCCAGATTTACATAAATATACATATTTTTATACCCACTCTCCTTTATTTCAAACTTTTCGCTAATGGGGTGAGAAACAACCAAGTGGGCCATTAATTTCCGGTTTCTTGTTTTCTCGGGTTCTTCTATATGTTGTTCTGTTTGTACCTGAAGGCTAATCAATGTAGTAGAGTGAGAACTGAGATTTTGAAATGGTACTATCGAGGATATAATCTTCTTATAAATTAATAGAAATTGGTTGATTCAGCAAAAAAATAAAAACTAAAATTAACATGTCATCAAAACCAAAAGAATATATTATATAAACAATATAAATTTAATTTAAAATTTATTAGATTAATTTTATTTATTTTAAGTATAAGATTACATGTAAATGAGGAATATATTATATAAACAATATAAATTTAATATAAAATTTATTAGATTAATTTTATTTATTTTAAGTATAAGATTACATGTAAATGAGGTTAAAAAATAAATTTATTTTATATAATTAAATCAGTTTATTGATTTTATATTTGAAAATTAAATACAAATTAAATTATGGCACAAGGAATAATCATATCATATAATAAATTTGAACTCGAATTATTATTTAAAATAATATAATAAATTAAAACTTAAACAACGAGTGTCATTTAACAAATCGGAGTTGTGGTGGCATAACGTTTTGTGTATTATAATTTTTCTGTATTATAATTAAATTATTACACGATTTGCTGCAAATTAAACCCACCGTGGAATGATTATATTACAAGAATGTCACGATTGATTACAAGAATGGCATCCAAGGGTTCTCACAGACAACCGTTGGAGTACAAAGAACTTTTTCCTGACACATGTTTTTATTGTCATTTGATTAAAATAATCATTAAATCCAACGATGTCTCAACGCTCTAACTGAAATGGTATGGATATATATGTGGAGTTTCGCAATACAGATAGAAAGAATTTTTGGAATCTCTCCAAGCATGAGTAGGATGTGATTTTTTTTAAATTTTGTACTTTAAAAGAGCTTTGCATTCGAAGACATTTTATCTATTTTGAAACATGCTAGATTTGTGTTAAAGATGAATCTATATTGATTTTTAATTATAGAATTGTGGGTTAGCACAATTGGTTGAGTCTACATCATTAAAATACCTTTATTCTTAAGAGGTCATAGCTTCAATTCTCCTAACACATAGCTTCAATTCTCCTAACACCCTTCAACTTAGGCTCTGTAGCTGAATTGATAGAAAAGATCATAAACCATATAAAAAAAGATAATGACTATTAATATTACTTTAATAACAATGTTGTAAAATTCTTTAAGTTTTGAGTGTAATTCATTTGATAAAACATGTAAACACTTTAAGTAAAATGTTATGAAGTCTTTCACTAAAAAAAATAGAAACTAAATGTTTTGAAGAAAGAAAATTTGTTTGTCTTTAAAACTCTATTATCATTTATCATGGAATTGTAAAAGTAATAACACTATTGTGAAAATAAGAAACAATACTATAATACAAATTATTTAATATTAAAATATATCAAATTAGTAATAATAAAGCAAACTTAATAAAATACTTCATTCATTTTGTTTTATAGAAATTAAAAATTAAATATAAATAAAATTGACTTTTTTAACCAAATAATTTAAAAATATATAAATATTATATTATTTATAACCCGAAAATATTGTTGAAATAAAAAATATCACAATCTATTACTTTATAAAATAAAATCCCAGATTTACATAAATAATAACAATAAATAGATGTTTTTACGCCCACTCTCCTTTATTTCAAACTTTTCCCTAGTGGGGTGGTGGGCCATTAATTTCCAGTTTTCTTGTTTTCTCGGGTTCTTCTTTATTTTCTTGTGTTTGTATCTAAAGGCCCATAAATATAGTACGATTGATAATTCAAAGATTTTGAAATGGTACTATTTAGGATATAATTTTTTTTATAAATTAATAAAAATTGGTTGATTTACCGAAAAAAACAAAACAATAAAATCTCATCAAAATCTAAAAATATACTATATGAACAGTATCAAATTTGTTGGACTCATGGAGGTTGAAGCCACAGGAATATTATCAAAGTCACGTAGTTGAAGCTCCGGTGGTACCCTTCCCATGGCGACCACGCTCAACTTTCTACAGAATTCTACCGAGTTACATCAACCCTCCGCCCCCCCACCCAAAAAAAGTGGAAGAAATATGAATTGATTGTTCTTCGATTATTGCAGTGTTGAATTTAAGTTTCTATTCCCCTCGCCGTGATTGGAAGGAGCGGCCAGAGTGTAGTTGTCACTGCGAGTTGGTGCTCAGGTGGGCGTATGTATATCAGCGTCTTAGTGTGTGGAGGCGTATCAGTGTGTAGAGGCGTATCAATCCGTGGAGCATGTTTCTGTTTCGTTGAATAAGATAAGGACCAGCGTACAACGCAGATATCGATCTACGTGTGGAGTCTCACCCTGGTTTTGAAGCCGAAGAACAAGACAACAATGTTGTATGGGATTCTTGTATCACAATTCGAAGATGATGATAATCCTTTGCAACTGGTGGATGGATCGATGAAGCCTTTTAAACAATTCCTTAAATATTATTTCGGTTTGTTCATCAGTTGGGGACGCTAAGGATTGATATTCCATTCCACTGTCTTGAATGACGACATTCTTCTGCTTCCTATAACTATTTAGGTAAATAGTCCTTACTAAGTCTCCGGGGATATTCGTGCGGGATCTACCCAAGGCATTTAAATTTTTTATTTTTAATACATTAAGTACACGGGCTCCCTGTATGTGTTTTGGATTTTTGGCATCACAAGGAGTGTCACAGTATTTCCCGCACGCATGAACTGCCAAATATCACCATCTATACGCTGACTCGGAAGATGAGCGGTCAATCACTCGGCCGTCGTGGTTTAAGAAGGTGAAGCGAATGAATTCTAGTGCGTATTTCGTGAAAGTGCACTCTTAAAATTGTTGACTCAAGCTCTGAAACAACGTCAAAGGCTCATTCGATCAACATGTAATAACTTATTTGGTTCGGTGCAATTACAATCAACATCGCTGCTCCTTTCTGCCTATTTCGACCTGAGTGGTGTGACTTCTATGTGCATTAATTAAGTCATGGTATGTGCATTGATCCATATGCATTGATTCACAGTGTGGGTTGGGCAGTGGGGTCGCTCTATTGTTTTGTTATATGCATATCAGTGTCTTGGTTTATATGCTCAGATTGAGGTATTGAATTTTCTTTATGAAATGCGTATGTATGATATATGATGACATTGCCATGATATACAACATATGATGAGTGGTGGCTTATATGCTCAAATTGAAGGTATAAAATTGAAAATTAAAAGAAGTGTTTTATGGAGGAGAGTTTAGTTATTTCCTACATTAAGAACTTAAGAATTATTACAAGTTGATTGTAATAATGGTCCACTTGTTATGGCTCTAATTGGTGGAGTATTAGAGTTTCTCCAAACTCATAATTTAATGTCGATGACATAGTGAAAATAAGCAAAGACTCTCTTTCAGACATTCAAAATTGTCTACAAAATGCACAAGAGAAAATTGATTTTTTTACAGCTTGAATCTCAACTACAATAGAAAGAATTACAGCGTTGGAGTCACCATTCTGAACCTTTTTTTGTTCAGAAGATTGAAACAGACTCCCATAAATAGCAAGACAATAATGTTACAGTTGATTCAGATCTAGTGCCCAATAAAGCAAAAAAATTGCATGCAGACGCAGAAATTCAGCCAACACTTCCGAGGCTAATCATCAAACCTTGGGAAGAACTTGTCCATAACAAGCACAGAACATGTCTTGGATATGAGAATGACGTGTCCTTTTATATTCCATATTACTCAAAGCCCATCCAATTTCAGAGTGTTGGATTCCTTTATGACAGTTCACCGTCAGCTTCTTCCCCTATTCCACAGCAACAACAACAGATTGTGAAATGCCAACACTATGACCGAGTTTGCCATATAAAATATCACTGTTTTGATCTTCATCCATGTAAGCATTGTCGTAAAACCAGTTATTCTTCAAACAGATGCTTCAAAAACAAACATCCTGCAAGAACAATGATTCATCTTGGATGAATCGCTTCTTGGCAATGGGTCTTAACAACCAAGAAGATATTTTTCTCATACAACAAAATTTGTTCTTGAATATTGAAAAGTCTTGTAGTTGAGTTTTCTCCATCATCTCACCTTGTATCTGGCATGGGGGGAATGCTGGTCATCTACAAGCTTCAAAGCCACATCAAGGGAGCCTAAGCCACAACTGCCATACGAGATTCAGAGTTGTAGCCAAAGACAATGATGCCCCTGAGCATGCCTTCAATCGATGATACCTCTTCAAAGAATTAGGGACACTTCTTGTAGCAGAAGACTTCAGCTTCTTGCGAGTTTTAGAAGAGTTCCAGGAATTGCGTTAAGCATTCCAGAGTTGTTGGTCATCCTTAAACCATCACAGGTTGAGACCTCCCTTTATTGGTTGAAGGTTTCCCTCTTCAAAACATTAGGAGCAATTCCTCTAGCAGAAGACCTCAGCTTCATGCCAGAATTGGAAGAGTTCTGGGAACTGCACTAAGCATTCTAGTGTTGATGGTCATCCTTAAACCATCGCCCTTTATACCAACATTTTAGAGAGCACATTCAGCCTAGTGCTGCCATGCAATTTTACACGTTTTGTATTATAGCTCTCTTCTTGGACTCATACATAACCCTTCGGATTAAGGGGAGGAATGTTGGACACCTAATCCTCTAAGGATTGGTGCGAATGTTGAACAGCCAAAAGGAGTCCAAGGGACCACTTGGAATATGAAACCAAGGGTCACTCCTATGTATTATTTTTAATAAGAAATGTAATCTCATGTTTATCTTTCCTATTTTGTCTCTGCCATGTGTGTGTTTAACAAAATTAATAATATATTAAACTTAAAATAATATTTATTAAAATAATTTTATTTATTTTAAATATAAAATTATATGTAAATGAGGTTAACAATAAATTAATTTTATATAATTAAATTAGTTCATTGATTTTATATTTGAAAATTAGGAAGTCATGAATAATCCTATCATATAATAAATTTAAACTTGAATTATTATTTAAAATAATATAATAAATTAAAACTTAAACCACGAGTGTCATCTAAGAAATCAGAGTTGCTGGGAGATAAGATAAGATAGTTATATTCATGTTCAACTAATGACCACAAAGTAGGTCAAAGGGATTGTTGAGTACACTGATGTATATACAAAGTGGAAGAACCAAATGGTCTCCTATAAAAGATACAATGCATGAAGTAACTCAACATTTGGCCCTAGCGCAGAAGATCCAGGAGCTAATAGGTAAGAGGATCAGACCCATCTCTCCTAACATCTGAGGCTGAATGAATAACACTGAAAAAACTCAACAAAGTCTTCTGGCCTGATGAAGAGTTGGTGACAAGTGAAAATTGTCCACTAAATCATATCCTAGGACGGTTTACACGTTGTTGAATGCTAGAGGACCTAGTCTGTCTCCCAAGAATGAAGCTGAGACGAAATTGTTGCTGAGATATCGTGTGGTAGGGTGAGGTCCCATGAATCCTCATTGATCTGGAGTCTGGATATGTACTGGTATCAATCGATCTCTTGGCGCCCCTGTCTAAAGGTAGTACCTTGAAAAATTTTGTGATCCTCTGTGTGGGGTCTAGTCTGTTGGGAGGCTGAAGAATATGTGCTCAGAACCTAAGAGCCTCTTGCATATATAGGGCCAAACATCTTTGATTGAGGTACCTAAAAAAGTCAGCGATGGTCCGAGAATCTCCGAACAAGAAATGAAACCTTCCTCTGATCTTGTAGTAGGCAAGGAATCCAAGGATGAAGTGCACCTTGGTCTCCACTTCCTATAAATGACATACCTGATAGAGTCTGTCTAGTTTATCCATCTGGTGGTTTGTCTCTACCCAAAGTCTATGAGAACCTACTCTGAATTGGCCTAGAGGAATGCAAAGAGCATGCTTCCAGTGGTGAAACATATACTGGGGTCAAACAATGAGCCTGTCTCTCAAATCCAAGAAGTGTTCAACGTAAAAGGCCATATTTGGGCGCAACCCTTCTAGAGGATTGACCCAGGTGACCTGGACGAACTCCCTGTCGATGTCCTCCCTGATTATATTGTTTAGCTCTTGTCTAGTAGGTAAAAGGTGACCATGAGCATCTAAGGGATATCAGAAAGGAGCGAGATGATCCAACTGAATTCCCACTGACTCTAAGAGGTTTGAAACTCCTGTAAACCAACATCTGGCTCGGCCTGAGGGAGTAGAAAGGGAAATAGTCTTAGAAGAGAAATATGCCAAGTAAGGATAAGTGTCCCTACTCTTTACCGAGTTTTCCAAGCCATGGACACGAGGCAAGAATGAAACCAATCTGAATACCATCTCAAGCCGAAAGGGCTGAGCTCCAAACTCTGCAAGGATGATGTGTTGCAGCACTCTCAGTTTGCACCTATTGATGTGGTGGAGAAGAAGAATCTGGATTCTCTCAACTAAAGCCCAAAATGACTCAAGTAAAGACAGTCCCAAAATCTCTGAGCCATATAGAAGAGTGGGACGAATCAAGGTGTTGATGAGCCTCATCTTAGGTGAGATGTCCTAGAAGTGATGTCAAAAGCACTGTCTCTTGAGAAGGGCTAAGGATCCATATCCTTTGTTGATCTAAGGCTGAACCACTGGTCGCAAAATGAAGTGGGGACCTGAGAATTGCACCCCCAAGTAAGCATACGTGCTGGTGATGTCAATCTCCTCCCCTCTGAATAGAAAGTGATGGTCTCAGGTTTTATTCACCCCATTGAAGATCATAAACTTGGTTTTACTCAAGTTGATCGTCAACTATCAATGGTTACAAAACAGAACTAACGCATCCAGCTGCTTCTGTAATCCTTCTGGGGATGAGGAGAGGAGGACCACATTATCAGTAAAGAGTAGAATAGAGATCAGAACCTGTTGAAGAAGGCAACCATTAGTGTCCTGCATATGCTCGTGTGGAAATTCTTCCAACTCATTAATATAGATCCCAAATAAGGTAGGGGACAGTGGACAACCCTGTTAAACCCCAATAGTTCTTCTGACGAAATCAAACATCCCATGGGCTACATGAAGATGACTAAGAACAAACTCATATAGGCACATAATAGCGGTCAACAGGGTTGCAGAGATGCCAATATCTCTGAGTCTTTAGAGCAAGGCCTCCCTCTGAACATAGTCAAAATATTTCCGAAAATCTATGAAACAACATTACTCTTTTGAACAGCGGTGTCATGCCTCCTCAATCATGGCGCGAAGGATGTGGTCAATGGTTTGATGATCTGGTCGAAAACCTGCTTGACCCCTAACTCTAAGTTGTCTCTGCTCAATGTCACTCGAGAGCTTCGTATGTAGAAAAATAACATACAAATTCAAGAACGTGCGACCCACCATGATCATTCTGTAGTTTTTGGGATTTGAGCTAGAACCTAATTTGTAGATCGGATGGATGATGTAGTGTACCCTTGTCGGTGGAAAATATTCATGGACTACATGGTTGAAGAGATAAGACAAGTCGCTAACCAAAGCATGAAAACCATGTTTAAAGAACTCTGGTTGGTAGCCTTCCTCATCAGCTACTTTGTTGTTGTTCATCACCCAAATGTCCTCTCTAATATCTCTGCCTCAGAATAGATAACAAAAAGAGCGTGGGGAGCTAACATGAATTTGGGCATGCCCGGGAATATCACAAAGGTTGGAAGTGTGAGAGAACATGGATGTAGGGTCAAGGTTAGGTGGAAGAGGGGAGCGTTAGGGAAGGATGGTACGCCTGAATTGTTTAGGGGAGTGGGCAAGGAGAGCATAAAGTTCTCGTCTTCTATGGGAGACAAAGAGTCGTTTCTTGTGATGAAGGAGATGACGATAAGAAGCTTTGAGGTCGAAGTACAAGGGTTGAGAGTGAGTGAAAGCATATCGAAGTTCTCGATGTAGAGTTTTGCATTCATCATTGTACTGTTTTTTCATGGGGCAAGATCCAACTTTAGGGGAGATGGAAGTGGAGCGAGTGGAGTGGGGGAAGGATTTGAGTGCTGCTTCCCAAATGGCAGTGGAAAGAAAAGTGTATTTAGTGGAAGCAGAATCAAGTAAGGAGAACTGGGTTTTTGATTGGAGCATCTTGTGTAGGGTAGAGGAGAAAATGTCAAGATCTCCTTCGTCAAATCGGAAGGTAGTTCAGGGTGGGCCCCGAGGGGAGGGATGGGGTGGAAGGGGTGAGTCAAACCGGAGAGAGAAGAAAAGAAGTTCATGATCAGCAAGGGGGATGGGGGAGACTGAGAAATGGAAAATAAAAGGGAGCAAGCTATGGCTAGCGAGTACATAATCAACTACACTCGCACCCTTGCCATATGGCCAACAAGTGAAAAAGCGAGAGTTTGGGAAGCAGGTGAGACCATCTAGAATCAACAACTCCTAAGATTCCCCCAACTGCAATAGATGTTTACCATAAACTATAATAGGCCCTAAAGCATCATTTGACATTCGGTGAAGCCCTATTGAATCTGGATCTATCCCCTGGGTACAAAATACATCCTCTGATCGGTCGTGGAGAGGGATATGGAGATATCTAGTGCGAGCACTGAAGTCACCTAGGAGGATGACTTCCCCAACAACACAATATTGAGTGATGTTGTTGCACAAGTTTATAAAGAGATCCCCATTTGAGCCATTATGGACAGAAAATGGTGAAGACGTTGGGGAGAAGTAACAAATTGCAATGTAGATGTCCCTTAGAGGAGAGACTTTGACGCTAATCCGAATCCACATAAACTTGGAAAACTCATCTTTGGCTACCAAAGATACTCTATTCTAGAGTGAGTCACTAGCCAAACAAGTAACTCCACCTGATCCTCTGACCCCTCTCGAGCTCCTCATCTCTTGCCTGCAAACTGTGATCCAATGGTAACCTGCAATATCTGGGAGGGGTCGAACAAAGCTCGCATGAGTCTCGGTCACAAAGAGGATGTCTGTTGATTCGTGAGCATCATACAAGTGTCCTAACAATGACTAGAAAGACCCATTTCCATTCCAACAATAGATAGAAATGCCTGTAGCCTGTCGCCTCCCCAAGCGGGCCCGCCATTTGGAACCTCCAGTTCAGGGTTTTCACCTAGGTGGGAAGGAGTCCTGAATGACTATCCAGGGATTCCTAATAACTGCCCATTTCCCCGCCTATCATGCTGCCACAACTTGTTCTCTAAATTGTTTAAGTTCCACAACCTGTGCACGAGTGAGGTCCTCATCCAAGAAAATCCTGTTGGGAAGAGAAAACAACTTCCACTCAGCCCTGAAAGCGTAGAGTCGATCAGGTGCAGTTCGAAACCTGAGGAAGATAGTGGAGTCGTAGCCCATCCAGGTTATATCCAAAGCTATATTGGGGAGGCTAAGGGTGTACTGAAGGAACCTAACCCCCACTTCCATAGGATCCAGAGAAGGGTGGAGTAAGGGGAGACCTCTCACCTTAAGATTTAATTCTCTTGCCCGTCTGTTGCATTCTTCCCCAAGTTTTGCTTGCATCACATCTTCAAGTGCTGCAAGAGAGGTAGGATTTTTATCCTTCTCTCAAACCACCTATACCTAAGAATTGATGTGTGTCTTTGTTTCTTGTTTGAAGTTGGCTTGTTGGGATCAGATTTCTTCTTGCTTGCTTTTAAGGTCAAGAATCTCTTGCTCTTTAGTTTCATGTAACATATTCTTAAGGGATAAATTATCCCCCTCCACCTTTGAAACTCTAGCAAATAGGGTGTGTATTTCTGAACAGAGCTACTTGTTTTCAATTTCGAGAAATTCAATTTTCTAGAGCATTTGTTTTACCAAGGCTGTCCAGAATGAAAAATCAGACTCCAAGTTGACTACCACTTGATCTTGCTAGTTTTCAAACATTTATAACTAAGCAAGGCTAAACATGTCATCTTGGCACAATTCGTCTTTTTGCACGAATCCAATCCCTGGATTTGGAACCCATTCTTTGTCTTCGTCTGAGTAAGATTCATCAAAGGATTTAGAGAAAACCCGTCTACTTCCATCTTGATATTAGAGTTACCGTCAAATTTAATGGGCAGATTCCGTCAAACATTTGACGTGCATCCTTGGGCTGCCTATTCTGTTTCAGTAATCTGCCCTCCTCCCCCACTGCTGCTCAAGTTGGCCCATGCTTGCAGTGGAAAAGTTGAGTCTCTGCGGTGGCTATGCTCAGTCTCGGCGGTGGCCATGCTCAGCGGCGGGTGGAAGTTTCCAAACTCATCATTTACTAAATCTGTCTGCCTGCTGCTCCACTGCTCCTATATATTTATGCAAACGAGTTCGGCCAAGGTTGCTCGGATGGCAGAATGGCTCACGGCAGTGGCGATTGCGGCTCACCATGCCTCTGGCTTGGGGTTCATTGCGTTTTCCATAGTTGATATCTATGGTCCAACTCTAACTCTAGGGTTCTCGCAGACAATCATTGGGGTACAAAGAACTTTTTCGTGACACATGCTAAAGACATACATGCGGAGTTTCAAAATCACAACAAACTAACATTTATCATATATTCTATGGAAGCAATTGGTGGAGTGGAGCCCTTTTCTATCTAGAGTCATCGGGGACTCGATCTGAGCTGTAGATTATGTCAATTATATTCGACTCCTTCTCATGTTCTGCCCAAGCTCGCTTCATCCACCAGAATTTAGCTCTTTTCCTTCTTCATTGTTGTCAATTATGGGGAGTACAAAGCCCTGAACGAGGGAGACCGGTATTTTTTGGCGGGGTTCTTCCGATTCGACCTTGACCGTGCTTTCACTACACACTGTGAACACTGCATTGCATGTCCAGTTCACCACTGCGAACGTTGTTTCTAATAATTCAAAGCTTTGTGAGGGATAATTAATATCCATTTGCATTTTCCTATTTTGTTGAATATTTATATTACAATATTGCTTTTGTTTCCATGGCAGAATGAGGGAAATGATAGTTTAATTCTAACCATCGATCAACTATTTGATTTTCCTTGGGGCCACTTCTATGTGGTGATGAACTACTTCTGCCCTAATAATCTTTGTGGTAGTTTAATTTTGCTTCTACCTCTCTAATTTGTTCACAGGGAAATTGGATTGGATATGAAAAATTGCGGCATCTGTTCAATTAGCAAGTAAAAATGGAGTACTTCACCATCTTGGTTCTTCTACCTCACTCTTTCTTTGTACTGCATTGTGTTGCTTCCATGTCTTTTCTATTTCATGTATGTGTGTGTTGGTCAGTCGGTAAGTGTTCATGTTGTGTATTTCATTTTGGTTAGTTCGCAAGTGTTCATGTTGTGTATTTCATGTTGGTTAGATGGTTGGGAAATGAAACTCGCAGTGGGACACATTGTGTCACGCCCCTACACCTGTGGTAGTCTTCCAACCACTTGTAGCAAGGTGCAGCACCACCGAACGCGTTCTTTTCACCAATACTAACATTCGTGGACTACGCCTACTTTCACATTAACATACTTAGCTTGTGTTTCACAACTAAGTAAAAGCAATTATCTTTTATACTTAATGAAGCCCATACTCATTCATTATCATCATGCAATTAAACCAAGAACAACAATTGCAACAAGTATAAAGGGGTGGGGCAACTCCCCGTAATGTGAGTCTTCCCGACAATATATTATATCAATTTTTCAATAATACAATCATCAAGTATACTTGGCAAAACTCCAAGTCTATACTTAGAATATTTTACAACCAAGGCATAGAACAACCTTTTACAATCATGTGCACCCTTGCACAAAGAGAAGTGCTCACCCGAGCCACTTATCCTCTCTACCAAGTCCTGCACATACAACCCGAACCTCGGCACGCTTGCCTACACTTCAACCGGCATAAGAAACTCCAAATCTGCACTTGGGTAGAGCGCATGAGCTATGCGCAGCTCCTCCTCTTCCTTGCGTAGATTTTACCCCTTCCTCATGCGCATAAGTGAATGAGAGTTCGAATGGATGATGATCAAATGAGCTTAAAGCTCCACATACTTATACCATATTCAATGTATGCTTTAAGGGGGTGTGCAGCCCCATGGCCGACCCCACAAGTTAGAACATACACCCACATGTCTCCTTATTACAAATCGGCTTCATATAATTTTAACCTCGCATATATATGTGCTTCACGTCCAACACTTAGTCGCATAAGTGTCCCTAACGTCGCATATATTGTCACATTATTTCCGCACAAGTGTCGCACCCGTCGCACATTTTGTCCGTGTGCCTGTGCGCCCACCCGCGTGCCCACTCTCGTGCATGACTCGTCGGTGCCCGTCGCACTTATCTCCCGAAGGCCTTACATCCTCCTCCACCTGAAATCGTTGTCGTCCTCGACAACATACCATCCCAGTAGCCATCCACCAAGATCATCACTCAACTGTGATGTGAACTCCTCTTCGCAAGGCAAACACCCTTGCAACATATGTAGAGACTCTTCTCCACTATATCCCGGCTCAATGACCAGCTGCCACCAAGCTCACCATACCAAGGCATGCACCTCCACGGTATGCTCTCCATCAAATATCATCTCGATCCATCATTGCTGACCTCTTGTCTTCATCATGTGTCCCTCCTCCATGTAGTCTCCCTGTCATATGCCAACACATATGTGTCACCATGTCTCGACTAATGCCAACATATCTTTGCACTTTGGTACCCCTCATGACTCGAACTAGTCGGGTGATCAGTCCAACCATACGCCCAAACCATAGGAATGCACATCCTTATGCCATCACATGCCTTCCCCTGACTTCTGCTACATCTCGGACTCATCAAGAATCTATCAATCATCGCATGCTCAGGTCCATGGAAACTTCATCCCATCTGCAACATGCTCCATATAACCAACCTTATGTCCATGACTCTAGTTGCCCATGATGTCCAACCCATGTAGACTCCATATCAACCTCTAGCCATCTGCATCCAAGTCTGCACCTGCCATAAAGAAGCCTCCTCCAAGGCCCCTTGCAAAGTTGATGTGGTTCCTTCCTACCAAGGCCTCCACACCAACCTTCCTCCAAGGTTATCTATAGAGAAAGGAAGGCCAGGAAGTTTCCTCCCTGACTCTCATCCACCCATGTGTCAGATTGATGTTGTGTCCTCAAGTATCTATGCACAACTTCAATCTCCTCACATGTACATCCAAGCTCACCTAGCTTGTTCTTTGTCAACTGAAAGTCATATATGCCCATAGCATATCTACAAAAGTCCACTATCCCGGCAGGATCTCTACCTCCATAATCCTCATCAACCACTGCCTCTGAAGTAGCACTCGGGCTCCCTTCACTTGTAGCTCCATTGTGAAGATCATCAGTAGAAGATGCTCCCAACAAGTGTCTCCATGTTCGTGAGGTTTTCTTCTCACTTCCTTCATTCTTCTTTCTAGCTCTTGCAACGAAGTCAACAAGCTTCCTTTCCTTCGTTGTTTGAGTCACACTCCCAAGTCCTCTTTGCTCCACATCCTCATGCTTCACATTCGGGTCTTTGGGATACAAAGTCATAGAAGCCATCCTTGGTCTATACCCCAAGCAACTTCTTCTATTCATCGGTACCATCATGGTCTTTCGTTCAACTGTGATCAAGAGAATGTCCCGGTCCACCATTGGTATGGCTTGTGCAAGCTCCATAAAGTCCAGCCCCAACACCATAGAATGATCATCCATGTCACAACTTTCAAGTCCAACTTTCCAAACCACGATCCCACTTTCACCTGAGTGTCCTTCAATACACCATCGACAGCTCTAATGGTAGAGTTAACTGCTTTGAAAGCACTCCATTCCCTCTCCATCTTTGCTTTCTTCCCAAAATACTTTGCTGCCTTCCTGCTCACGAAGCTATGAGTAGCCCTCGTATCCACCAAAGCTACAAATCTCTTGCCCTTCACGGTTACCTGCACAAAACTTAGCTTCAAAGAATCACCTCCCTCTGTTGGCTTTGTCTTGCGCCTCACATCAGCAACCTTCTTCAAGAATTCGGCCTCAGAAGAGTCAGTTGGCTCATGCTCCACCTTGACATTCCTCCTAAGGTACTTCACCTCCTTGCGTGGCTCCTCTAAGCAAATCGATCCTGGTCCGGCTTGACTCCCTTCAAGCTTTCCCTTCATCGCATCTTGCTCAAGTGCACCAACCAAGTGTCCACTGACCATGTTCATAGAACTAAACTTTCGAATGTCCTCTGGATGTTCTCAGTAGTGAGTTCCCAACCTGTCAATGTAGTCGAACTCTTCCTGCTCAATCACAACAACCTTCTTACCAAGAAGCTTCTTCTTTATCTCTTCCTCAATGTGCTTGATTTCGGCTTCCACCCTGGCACTTTCTTTCCTCAACCGGGCTCTTTCATCAAAGAGCTCTTGAAGATCAAGACCACTTCGTTGGATCTCCTCATCAAGTTAATTGAGTTCAACATCTGTCGTACTTCCGCATTGGCTCTTGAGTTCTTCAAGTTCCTTCTTTATTTCCGAACAGCTCTCTCGAATCTTCATGTTCTCGACCTTCATCGAAACCCAGTCATAAATCCATCAACTCATATGTTCCAACACTTCGTACCGGAGAGCTTTAACTGCACTATGGCTAGACTCACCTTTCGTAGGTTCATCTACCATCACTGCCTTTCCAGCCTTCTCCATGTTCACCGAGTCACCTGCAACCTGAACCAACCCTTGTTCCACTTCGTGTGAAACGGTTTCCTTCACCTGCAAGTACCTGTCACGAGCAAACCTTGCTCAACAGCTTCACCGAACCGAAGCTCTGATACCACCTGTCACGCCCCTACACCTGCGGTAGTCTTCCAACCACTTGTAGCAAGGTGCGGCACCACCGAACGCGTTCTTTTCACCAATACTAACATTCGTGGACTACGCCTACTTTCACATTAACATACTTAGCTTGTGTTTCGCAACTAAGTAAAAGCAATTATCCTTTATACTTAATGAAGCCCATACTCATTCATTATCATCATGCAATTAAACCGAGAACAACAATTGCAACAAGTATAAAGGGGAGGGGCAACTCCCCGTAATGTGAGTCTGCCCGACAATATATTATATCAGTTTTTCAATAATACAATCATCAAGTATACTTGGCAAAACTCCAAGTCTATACTTAGAATATTTTACAACCAAGGCATAGAACAGCCTTTTACAATCATGTGCACCCTTGCACAAAGAGAAGTGCTCACCCGAGCCACTTATCCTCTCTACCAAGTCCTGCACATACAACCCGAACCTCGGCACGCTTGCCTACACTTCAACCGGCATAAGAAACTCCAAATCTGCACTTGGGTAGAGTGCATGAGCTATGCGCAGCTCCTCCTCTTCCTTGCGCAGATTTTACCCCTTCCTCATGCGCATAAGTGAATGAGAGTTCGAATGGATGATGAACAAATGAGCTTAAAGCTCCACATACTTATACCATATTCAACGTATGCTTTAAGGGGGTGTGCAGCCCCATGGCCGACCCCACAAGTTAGCACATACACCCACATGTAACTCTATTACAAGTCGGCTTCATATAATTTTAACTTCGCATATATATGTGCTTCGCGTCCAACACTTAGTCGCATAAGTGTCCCCAACGTCGCATATATTGTCACATTATTTCCGCTCAAGTGTCGCACCCGTCGCACATTTTGTCCGCGCGCCCGTGCGCCCGCCCGCACGCTCGCTCTCGTGCACGACTCGCCGGTGCCCGTCGCACTTATCTCCCGAAGGCCTTACACATTGGATGGCATACATTTGTGAAATATTATTCACTACACAAACTGGTCAGTGTTTATTCAAGGCTGTCTACAAGCAGGATTACATTTGTGAAATATTGACCTATCGATGACTTGCTCTCATCAGACTTGCACACATACGATGAGATTGCATTCTTCACTTCACATGCTCGTGTCAATGGCTCTTTTATATTTGAGACTGCTCATGCTCTTGTTGATATTGGTAGATGCTTTTGTGTTATTTGCACATGGTTTTGCATGAACATTTAGTTGTGTTGTATTAATATTAAATTTATTTGATATTTTTCTTTTAAAATTTCTGGTTTAAATTCATTATTATTTTTCTTAGTTTGTTTGAGTATAGGTTTTTTAAAATTTATCTAATTAATATTTTTTTAGACGAAGTTTAGAAAATTATATATTTGGTTTCACAATTTAAGTAAATGCTGATTTTGTTTTCTATTTTAATTTATTTATATTAGTATGCTTTTTTTAAATACTAGCATATAGCATATTAATCACAACATGTAACATAATAGTTAAAATTTTATTTTTTCGCAATGTTTATTTACAACATCAAGTTGTATAAAGTTACTTATGGCTTGCATATATATATAAAAAAAAAATCAATAGTTGCATATGTCCATTTTAGCTAAGTTCACCATCATATCTAAATATAGATAAATTCTATTGCAAAGATAAAACTTATACCAAACTTACTATATAAAAGACCTCTATATATAGAAATAAATCCAAAATTAATTTTATATGTAAAATGGAGAGGGGTAGACAATTTATGTTGGAATTAATATTTTTTCAAACTATGTTCATTATTAGAAACTAAATATAGATTTTAAAATCTATATCTATGATAGAAAATTTGAAAGCATGTAGGTTTTTGTTCCTTTTAATTTAAATTGTCGAAACCTTTTTTTCCTCTAAATATTTACTTCTAACTTACTTCTATGGCAAGAAAACTAGCGAGCACAGACTTTCATTCTTTTTGATTTTAATTCTTGAAAATTGATGAAACATTAATCTTAAAACCTTCTTATAGTCTCAAACAGCTTCATTAACTGCTTCTCAAACGGCTTATTGAATTTGATAGTGTTGTCATGGTAGAGGAGGATCTTTCCTTAGGCAGATGATTAATACACAATCTTAATGGGCAGATGATATGATCCCCAATTTCTGTACGGTCAGTTCGTAATGTAAATATACATTCAATTATTTCTTTAGATATTTAAGTTTATATAGGGACGTTATACAATAGAAATCCCTTCGTCGTCAATTCCATGTATATAGTATGTGTTTATAGAAATTGATAAAAAGAAATGCACCGTAGGAGCCATGGATCATTGGAGGGAGAGAGAGGGAGAGTGTAGATGGAATATTTACCTTTATACACCTAGAAGTGTTATGTTGAAGAAAGAAAGAGAGATTGGGTAAATGAGCGAGGGAGATGGGCAAGGGTGTGAGGAAGAGGGATGGAGCATGGGAGAGAGAGGGAGAGTGGGGGAGGGAGTGAGGGAAGGACAGGAACTAGGGGAGGGAGAGGGAGAGACATGCAGCCAAGAAACCGGAGGGAGTGGGAGAGGCGGAGGGAGAGTGAGAGAGGGAGAGGGCAAGCGTAGGGCGTGAGAGAGAGGGTGTGTAAGAGTGAGGGGGGTGAAAGAGGGGGGTAGGGGTTAAGCTAGTGGGGGAGCAATGGAGGGGGAGAGGGAATGAGGGGAGAGATGGAAAGCAAGAGGGAGAGCGAGAGGAAGAGAGAGATGGAGAGGGGGAGAAAAATAGAAAGAGAAGGGTATAGAGTGAGAGAGTAAGAGAGAGGTTGATGAGGTGATGGAAGGGGAAAGGGAAAAAGAGAGAAAGGGAGAGGGAGAGAAGGAAAGGGAGTGAGGGAGGTGGAGAGGTTGTGAGGGAGAAGTAGATGGAGTCAAGGAAGGGAAGGGAAGAGTGAGGGGGAGGAAGACGGGGATAGAGAAAGGGGGGAAGATAGAGAGGGGGGTATAAAAGGGCAGAGAGGGAGAGGGAGAGGGAGAGGGAGAGGAATAGAGAGGTGGGGATAGAGTAAGAGAGTGAGAGGGGAAAAGGGGGTGATGTTGGGGAAATGGAATAAGGAAGCAAGAGAGAGAAAGGGAAGAAGGGAGAGAGAGAGGGAGAAAGAGATAGAAAGATGGAATGAGAGAGGGAGTGAGGGAGTGAGGAAGAGGGAGTGAGGAGAGGGAGAGGGAGTGAGGGAGGTATGGGCAGAGAGGGAGAGCGAGAGAGCAAGTGAGGTGGTGACACATTGGGTAGGGGCATAAGGAAGTGAGGGAGAAGCTGGGAGTAGCAGAGGGAGAGAGACGGAGAAGTGAGAGGGATTGGGAGAGAGGGAGAGGAAGTGAGGGAGAGAGAGAGGGTGTGATAGAGAGAGGGGGGAGGGAAGGAGAGGGAGAGGATGAGAAATGGAGTGAGGGGGGTAGAGAGGTTGCAAGGGAGAAGCAGAGGGAGTGAGGGAGGGAGAGGGATTAAGGAGAGGGAGAGGGAGAGAGTGTTAGAGACAGAGGGAGAAAGGTAAGGGGAGAGAGGGATAGGGAGAGGGAGTGAAAGAGAGATAGGGAGAGTGAGAGAGGGGAAAATGGGGCAATGTTTGGGAAGAGGCATAAGGAAGCAAGAGAGAGAGAGAGAGAGAGAGAGAGCATGTGAGGGAGGTGGAAAGGGAGTGAGGAGGAGATAGTTAGGAGAGCTAGAGGGAGCAAGGGAGGTATGGGGATAAAGGGGGAGAGAGGGAGAGTGATAGATAGAGAGGAAGTGAGGAGGTGAAACTTAGGGTATGGGCATGAGGGAACGAGGGATAAGAAGGGAGTAGCGGAGGGAGAGAAAGCGAGAAGGGAGAGGGATTGGGAGAGTGGGAACAAGAGAGTGGGAGAGGGAGAGGGAGAGGAAGTGAGGGTGAGAGAGAGAGGGCATGATAGAGAAGGGGGGGGGAGAGAGGGAGTGAAGGAGGTGGAGAGGTTGTGAGGCAGAAGTAGAGGGAGTAAAGGAGGGTGAGGGAGTAAGGAGAGGGAGAAGGAGAGAGGGAGAGGGAGTGAAAGTGAGAAAAGGAGAGGGGGAGAGGTCGATAGAGTGAGAGAGGGTAAAAGGGGCTTATGTTGGGGGAAATGGCATAAGGAAGTGTGGGAGAGAAAGGGATGAAAGGAGAGAGAGAGAGAGGGAGTGGGGGAATGAGAGAGGGCGAGAGGGCAAAGGAGTAACGAAGGTGGAGAGAGAGTGAGGGAGAGGGAGAGGGAATGAGGTAGGTATAGGGAGTGTGTAGAGGAAGAGGGAGTGATGAAGGGAGGCAAAGTGGGGAGGGATAGAGAGAGGGAGATGGAAAGGGAGAGGGGTAGAGAGTAAAAGTGAAAGAGATGGAAAGGGAGAGGGGTAGAGAGTAAAAGTGAAAGAGATGGAAAGTGGGATATATATATATATACACACACACACACACACACACTGAAAAAGAAAGAGAGGGGTCATGATGATGACACAAGGGGGAAGGGCGCAAGGGAGAGACGAAGAGGGAGGAAGCGGGGGAGGGGGAGAAAGACATTTTGGGAGAGGAGTGGGAGAGGGGGTGAGTGAGTTAGGGAGGTAGAGAGGGATAGAGGGATAGAGTGAGAGGGAGAGGGATAAAGAGAGAGGGAGAGAGAGGGATTTATATATAGAAAGTGATAGAGTGGGAGAGAGAGAGAGGGAAAGGGTTAATGCATGGGGGAAGGACACAAGAGAGAGAGAGAGAGATCAAAGGAGAGGGATGTAGGGAGAGAGAGGGAGTCAGAGAGGTAGAGGTAACGAGGGGAGGGAGAGCAAGTGAGGGAAGGAGAAAAATTAGAGGAGGAATGGGGGGAGGAAGAGGAAGTGAGAGGGAGGAAAGGTGAGAGAGAAGGAGAGGGGGAGAGAGGGAGTGGGAGAGAGAGAGGGATAAAGTGAGAGAGAAAGAGAGGATGTAAGGGGGAAATGCAAGGGGAAAGGGAATGAGAGAGAGACTGAGAGGGATGGAGGATGGGTGGTAGATTTAGAGAGGGGCAGCCAGGGAGAAGGAGTCAGAGAGGGGGAAAGGGAGTAAGGGAGGTGGAGAGGTAGATATGGAGAGATAAAGCCAGTGAGGAGAGGGAGAGGGAAATATGGAGTGTGGGGGAGATAAAGGGAGTAAGAGAAAGATGGGGAGAGAGAGATATATAAGGGGAGAGAAGGAGAGGGATATGGAGATACTCGGAGCAATAGAGAGAGAGGGAAAGAGTGAGAGGCAAGGAGGGGGAGAGAAAAAAAAACAATGAGGGGTACAAGGGAGTGAAGGATAGAGAGGAAGCAGGAGAGAGAGATGAAGAGGTTTAGGGGGAGAGGTAGAGAGAGAGAAGGATAGGAATATTATGAGAGAGAGGTTAAGAGGAAGTGAGGAAAGTAGAGGAAGATGGGAATAGGAGAGGGGGACAAAGAGAGAGGGAGGGAAATAGGGGAAGAGAGAGAGAGAGAGAGACAGAGGGAGAGGGAGAGGGAAAGTGGGAAAACAAGTGAGGGAGCAAGGGAGGGATGGTGAGTTGAGTGACTAGAGGAGTGATGGAGGGGGAGAGGGCGTGAGGTAGATAAAGGGAGAAACATAAGGGGTTGAGAGAGAGAGAGAGAGAGAGAGAGAGAGATAAGGAGAGGTAGAGAGAGGGATAGAGTGAGAAAGCAAGAGAGAGAGAGAGAGAGAGAGAGAGAGAGAGAGAGAGAGAAGGAGCGAGGGAGAGGGAAAAAGAGAAAGAGAGTGACAGAGCAAGGTAGGGAGGGCGAGTTAAGTGACTAGAGGAGTGATGCAGGGGGAGAGAGTGTGAGGTAGAGAGAGGGAGAAGGATAAGGGATGGAGAGAGAGAGGGGCAGAGAGGTAGAAGGAGAGGTAGAGAGATGGATAGAGTGAGAAATCGAGAGAGGGTGTGAGGAGGTGATGCAAGTGGAAATGGCATGAAGGAGTAATGGAGAGGGAGGGAGTAGTAGATGGAGATAGAGTGGGGGAGTATGAGAGGTACCATGGGAACAAGGGAGGTAGAGAGGGAGTAGGAGAGGGAGAGGGTGTGAGTGAAGGAAAGGGAGTGAGGGAGAGTGGGAGAGAGAGAGATAGGGAGTAAAAGAGAGAGGGAAAGAGATAGGGCAGAAATAAAGGGGTGGGGAAAGAGAGTGACGTAAAGGGGGAGAGGGGGAGAGGGGGGAAGAGAGATAAGGTGATAGTGTAAGAGAGGGAGTGACGAGAGAGAGGGGGGAGGAGAGAGAGGGTGAGGCACTGGTAGATGCCTTGAGTGAGTAAGGGAGGGAGAGAGGGAGTGAGGAGAGGGAGAGGGAGAAAAGGAGAGTGAGAGAGAGAGAAAAAATGAGAGAGGGTGGAAAATTTAGTGGAAGAGGAAGAAAGTGAGAGAATGAGAGAGAGAGGGAGTGGGGGGGAGAGACTTACGGTGCAAGAGAAAGAGAGTGTAGGAATTTATAGGGCAAGTTCCTCAGAAAGAACACCAAAAGGACACCGCTCACAACCAGATCACAGATCAATACACCAGTATTTTTGACGTGGTTAAAACCCTCAAAGAGGGAAACAGTCCACGGCCTGCGCCAACGTGGCTACTACAGGCAATTTATTAATCAAAGAATGAAAATTTACTTAAGCTTCTCTCATGCACGGATTACCCGAACAATGACCCTCCATGCGCTTTAAATAGAACTCATGGACCAATCGGGTGTCAAGCCACGGATCAAGTGTCGGTAATACCAAGGAGAGAGTGAACCGTCGGATCACTACATATCGTGACCGTCGGATTGTAAATTACAAAATGTACAACGATAAAGAAACCCACTTTACCTAACTCTATACTAGACCAAGTTGAACTTAACTATATCCTATGTGTCGGAATATCCTAACATCCCCCCTTAAGAACAACTTGGGATAGGATTGAAGGATTTACAAATATGACACAATAGGAGAAGGAAGGAGGCACTAGAGCCTATCCCCCCTTAGTGACAACTTCCTGAACTCCAAGCATATATCGAAGTTTAGTGAACTTCGCCTCTATGAGAGCCTTTGTGAAGATGTCTGCAACCTGATCATCTGTTGAACAATATTGCACTTCAAGAACATGGTCATGAATGAGCTTTCTGATGAAGTGCATGTGTAGTTCAATGTGTTTGCTGCGCTGATGCTGGACTGGATCTTTGCATAGCTGAATGGCACTTTGATTATCACACCAAAGTGTGGTTGGATGCTGCTGCTCAAAGCCAAACTCTGATAGGATCTGACGAAGCCACAAGGCTTCCTTGCTAGCTTCCACGGCACCACGATACTCTGCTTCTGCTGACGAAAGAGAAATGGCAGCCTGTTTCTTACAAGCCCATGTAATAGGTCCTGAACCAAGAGTGAAGACATAACCGGCAGTAGACTTCCGATCATCAGGGTCACCAGCCCAATCAGAATCAGTGAAACCAACTAATAGAGGAGCTGCTTTGGCACTGTAATGAATCCCAATCTGTACTGTACCTCGAACATAACGAAGTATTCTTTTGGCTGCTTTCCAATGACTTTCACGGGGGTTTTGCATAAAACGAGCAACAAGACCAACAACAAAGGAAAGGTCAGGACGAGTATGGGTTAAATACAAGAGTTTTCCTACAAGTTGACGGTATAAGGTAGCATCAACTTCAGGAGAAGTACAAGAGACTGAAAGTTTGACTCCAGACTGAAAGGGAGAAGGGGCTGGCTTACAGTCTTCCATGTGAAAATGATGAAGAATATCACAAGCATACTTGGACTGGGAAAGGGAAATACCCTCCTTGGATTGCAAGACTTGAAGACCGAGAAAATAGTGTAAGTGTCCTAAGTCTGTCATTTCAAATTTCTTTTTAAGGCTGGACTTCACATGCTTTATAAGGTTGGGATCACTACCAGTAAGAATAAGATCATCAACATAAAGAACAAGGATGATAAGGGAGTTGCCCACTTTCTTGGTGTAGACAGTATTGTCAGAATAACACCTAGAAAAGCTAGATTCTAAAAGAAAGCTATCCATTTTGGCATACCAAGCCCGAGGAGCTTGCTTGAGACCATAAAGAGATTTCTTAAGTCGACATACAAGGCTGGAGTCTGTTTGGATGAAGCCAATGGGTTGTTCCATATAGATTTCTTCGTGCAAGTCCCCATGCAAGAAGGCAGATTTAACATCCATCTGATGGACTTCCCATTTTAAAGAGGCAGCAAGGGAAAGAACAAGGCGGATAGAGTTCATTTTGGCAACAAGGGAGAAGGTTTCAGTGTAGTCAATGCCTTCAACCTGTGAAAATCCCTTAGCAACAAGACGAGCTTTATGTTTATCAACTTTCCCATCGGTCCATACTTGGTTCTGTAAACCCATTTACATCTAACAAGTTTGCGTCCCTTTGGTAGAGGAACAAGATCCCATGTATCATTTGCCAACAATGAATGATATTCTTCATTCATAGCTGCTTCCCAATGTGGATGGCCTGAAGCTTCTGCAAAAGTGTCAGGATCATGATTTACTGGAGCTTGAGCCAGTAAAGAAGAGGCTCTTTCAAACTGAGAACGTGTACGTCGCTGATCTGTAGGATCACCGGCAAGATCACCTGCTGCATCCCGAGTAGCACGAACCCATCTTGGAAGTTGAGGATCCTGAGAAGGTGGGGGAGGATTTTCATCCTCACTTTCATCATCTGAAGAAGAAATGTTTTCAAAAGTAGAAGAGATAGGAAGAGGTGGCACATCCGCCGGACTAGGCTCGCAGGCCGATTTATTTTCATCAAATTTTACATCTCTTCTAATGATAACATTTTTGGACTTAAATGGAATAAGTCTATAACCTTTTACATCTTCAGAATATCCAACAAAGGTACATTTCTCACTCTTAGGTTCTAAAGCTTTATGCTTTTCATCTGGAATACGGGCCCATGCTTCACTTCCAAAAACACGAAAGTGACTTACATCTGGTTTAATGGAACTCCAAGCTTCTTCTGGAGTGATATTCTTTAGAACCTTAGTAGGAGTGCGATTGATTATATAATTTGCACAATTAATTGCTTCGGCCCAAAAACTAAGACTGAGTCCTTTAGATTGCAGCATACAATTAGCCATTTCCTTTAAGGTGCGATTTTTCCTTTCAGCTACACCATTTTGTTGTGGAGTGTATGGAACAGTATGTTGCATTTGAATTCCATTTTCGGTGCAAAAGTTGATGAATGTGTTTTTAACATATTCTCCACCATTATCAGTTCTTAGCTTAAGAATTTGATGTCCAGATTGTTTTTCAACAAAGGCTTTGAAGGCCAAAAATGTGTTAAATACTTCGCTCTTGAGTTTTAAGAAGTATACCCAAGTGCGTCTGGAGAAATCATCAATGAAAGTTAAGAAATACTTGTAGCCAGAGAATGAAGCAACAGGAAGTGGACCACATAAATCACTGTGCACAAACTGTAAAGGGGCTGAGGCGTGCTAAGAGGCACGGTTTTCAAAACTGTCCCGATGATGTTTTCCGAGTACACATCCGGAACAAACACCATCTCTGCAAGATACCATAGGAAGACCTGTCACCATATTTTCTTTACATAGATGCTGAAGGGAGCGATAGTTTAAGTGACCAAATCGCTCATGCCAAAGTTTGCTCACTTCATAATTATGAGCAACAAATACTGAGGGAAGATTTGATGACCCAAAGTTGTGAAACTTATACAACCTTGTGGAATCATCAGCAATACCAGTAGCTAGAATCTGTTTAGGATCTCTTAGATCCTTGATTACAACATCATGAGGTGAAAATTCAACAATTTTACCTTCACCTGAATGAGTTATCTGATATACAGATAGAAGGTTGCAGGATAAGGTTGGAACACATAATACATCATTAAACTGACCATTGTCTAGATGAACAGTTCCAGTCCCTACAACATTAAGAGATCTATCATCACCAACATATATATTTTTGGTGTTACAATCATTTAAAGAAGAAAACATGGCTTGGTTTTTGGCCATGTGATAAGAGGCTCTAGAATCAATGAGCCACTCATGAGAATGAGAAGAAGAAGATACATTTAATGCATAACCAGACTGAGATGATTGACAGCGACATGCAGAAAGTGCCATTCCTGAAGATGAAGTTGAAGTTGAAGTTGAAGAATGCTCCACATGGATGTTATGTTTCTTCATTGCGGCTTCCAAGGCTTCCATCTTCTTAAAGCATTTAGATTCTAAGTGGCCATCTCGATTACAAAAGTTACAATGTCTATCAGTCTTCTTCCATTTGTTTTTATTGGTCTTATCATTTTGCTGAAATGATCTTTCATTTTGAGGCTGAGTTTGCTTAGGACCCTTGTTTGGTTTAGGACCATTCTTTTTAGGATATGACTTCTTAGGATTCTTTGAATTTGGTTGCTGCTGGGCGGCTAACGCTTTCTTGGAAGAGTTTCCAAGATTAAGAAGACCAAGGTGTAAGAGTTTTTCTTGTTCTCTTATTAAAGAATCACAAAAAGAGTCAAAGGAAGGGGCCTTGTAGTCTTTTCCTTGACAAACAGAGTAGGCTGGTCCCAACTTAGTAAGGATGGAATAAATAAGGTTACTATCTTCTTTCTTAACCTTAACACCTTCCAAGAGATATCTAAGGGTCTTGAATTTGGACAAGAAATCTTCAATGCAAGAAAAATTATTAGGATCCAATGTAAGCAACTCATTTTCAAGTTGATGGGCTCTAATTTCATTTTTAATCCCAAAAACTTTAGTGAGTTGTTCCAATGCTTCATGAGGAGTCTCAAGTTCTGCAATATGGAATCTAAGATCAGGAGAAATAGACATCCCTATCAAACCACGTGCTTGATATTGTCTATTTTCCCATTTTGCAGCCTTGTCTTCATCTTTCGGTTTCTTCTCTTGGTCTGTGGCTATTCTGTAGAGACCTTTACTTCTAAGTAAATCTTCCATGTAGGCTATCCATTGGAAGTAGTTAGTGCTGTCAAGAATGACTTGGCATGGACTTTCCATTTTTTTTTTAAAACTGAAGCTGAAGATGCTGAAAGTAAGTGTTCCAATGAATAGATCTCGAAAAATTAGGCTGTTTTAAAAAAAAACGGCTCTGAAAAAGGCTTCCGGATGAAGAAGTTATGGATTTTTGAAAAAAATTTGTTGAAGTTGCCGGCAAAGTGCGCGAATGTGCGGAAATGAAAAAATCCGCCCCCACAAAATGGAGACTTGAACCCAAGACCTCTACTCTCTTAAAATAGCTTTGAACCAATTGATCTATACAAAAAATTTGAGAGAGAGAGAGAGAGAGAGAGAGAGGGGGGGGGGGGCCTTGGTTTGCGTGCTTGCCTTGAGAAAGCTCTTTTTCCCTACAAAACACAAAACACAAAACCCAACACGGACATGCAAAGAAAACAAACCTTATGGCTCGAAGTTAGCTTTAGCCAAAAAACTAGATATTTAAAAAAAATGAACCTTGCGGCTCAAAGTTAGCTTTAGTCGAAAAACTAAATATTTTTCTCAATGTTTCTGATTTTCCGAGATCACACTAAGGTGCAGGGAAAAGAGCATACGCATGAGAAAAATCCTTCCTTTCTGTTTCTGATTTGCCCAGATCGCACAGAGTCGCAGGGCAAAGAGCATACGCAAAAATGAAAGGTATAGATCCGGTTAAAAAAAAAAGCTAAATAAACCGAAACCGAAATAAGCAGAGAGAAAATAACAGTAAACTGCAAATAAAGACTGTATACCTCCAGATCTTAAAAATGACGCAGCTAGGGCTACCGGAAACCTTTTCGCGTGAAAAGAAAGGGGTTCCTCACTGGAACAGATGCTCCGAACACAACAGAGCAGTCCTCTCGGCCCGAAAGCAGTCAGAAACAATAGTTCTAGGAAACGGCAGTCAGATGCAGTTCTACCGGCTTCAGATTTGGATCACCAACGGACGCGGCCCTCAAATAGCTCTGATACCATGTAGGAATTTACAGGGTAAGTTCCTCAGAAAGAACACCAAAAGGACACCGCTCACAACCAGATCACAGATCAATACACCAGTATTTTTGACATGGTTAAAACCCTCAAAGAGGGAAACAGTCCACGGCCTGCGCCAACATGGCTACTACAGGAAATTTATTAATCAAAGAATGAAAATTTACATAAGCTTCTCTCATGCACGGATTACCCGAACAATGAACCTCCATGCGCTTTAAATAGAACTCATGGACCAATCGGGTGTCAAGCCACAGATCAAGTGTCGGTAATACCGAGGAGAGAGTGAACCGTCGGATCACTACATATCGTGACCGTCGGATTGTAAGTTACCAAATGTACAACGGTAAAGAAACACACTTTACCTAACTCTATACCTAACTCTATACTAGACCAAGTTGAACTTAACTATATCCTATGTGTCGGAATATCCTAACAGAGAGTGGATGCTGGGGTGATGTAGGGGGTAGGGGTGTGAGGGATACACAGTAAAGCCGAGAGGTTGAGACAGAAAAATTCCTCATGGTTTAAGTGGAGAGATTCGGAGGTATCCATGCTTGTATAGGCCTAGTGATCCAACAGGATTTCGGTAAACCTAGGTTATATTGATGAGGGTTTCATGCCTAGGAATCCCTTGGTGGGATATACGGTAAAGCCTGAGGAAGGCCTGGTTCTTTTTGTTGTGAGTCCCACATTCATGCTTGGAATATGACACAAGTGTAGTTGGACGAAAGAAAGATTCGGTTCACCGAATCTATGGTCCGATGGTTCATGGAAGTCCTTGAATTGGTTGGCTTATGCATTCATTAATAACAACTCCTTCTCATTTGGTATTTCATGTGTAAATGTACTTGTTCATATGTGGTATTATGGTTGTTATATTCTTGTTATTTGTGTTGGTTATATGTTGGTTATAAGTATGGTTTATGAAACAATTTGGTTATAGCTCTCATCATGATTTGATTAGTACGTGAGATGTGAATGAATATATGACCTAACACATTATAATGCAACTATTGTGATAAGGCAAAAATCCTTCTTTATGAATAGCAGATAGTTATGAGGCCCCTATACTCAGATATATTGTTATGAAATGCAGATTTCATTTTATGATATGTTTGATGAAATTTCGGTCATGGCTAGTTCAAGTTCGGTAGGCCACTTATACCAATGTCTGCATTAGTAGCTTTAATTCATGGTTATTTAACATTCCTAGAAGTTTCGTGAAGTTCTAGGCAGTAGCCTAAGTCCCAGCCCTTAAAAAGTGGCACAGAATTTGTGGCCGTTAGCATAGAATTGCCTGAAAAAGGCCACAGTTGTTGGCATTCCTTGTTGTGGGAGCGACTAAAGGGCCTCATTCACATGCAAGACCTGTGATGGGTGAAATTAGGGTTTTATCTCATCAAAAAAGACAAATTGTATTAGAGGCTAGGAAACTGGAAGGGTTGGTTGTGTCCTAAAGGGTCTGTAGTTCCTAAGTAAGGTTAAATTTGGTTTGTTTTGTCAGTTTCACATGCTTAACTGTACATGGGGAGTTAAACAAAGTCATAGTAGCCTCTCGTGAAATCTTTACCCTAATGGAATGATTAGCTTGGGTAAATGTTCGAGGGTGTTACAGAGTGGTGTCAGAGCATGGTTCATCCTTTGGACTTGATGGACAGAATGTGTTAGTCATACATACATGTTGATTACATAGGTGTTCTTCATGTTTGTTATTTATGTGCTTGTTCTATATGGATGGTGGAGGTTATGGTTGTAGTTCTATCACCATGTGAAAGTTGATGGTGTTGTTGTTGGATGTGGTCATCATGACTGTAGTCGATTATGCACTTGTTATGCATATCAATGTATATACATCATTATGCATACATTGACATGGTTATAGTTGCCATGCATGATATCATGGTGTGTGGTTGCTATGGTCATGCATTGATAACTGGATAATAGTTGAAATGATGATTATATGCTGATATGATTATATTTATACATGTATTGCACTAATCTAGTTGATATTGTAGACGAGATATCCTCCCTTGAACTGTACTGAGGTATGTTGCATATTTGCAAGAAGAAGATCAAATATGACTAGCAAGATGGTAGACTACAATTCACAAGACTCTCCCTATGGATCGAATGAGAAACATGGTGGTGGGAACTCTTCTAACTTAGTACACACATTGAGAAGTTTCAAGGAAGAAATAAGAAGTTGCAAAGTAGATAATGAAAGAATCATTCAGGGCATAGGATAAACAAGCTAATGTTAATGCGATAATCCTTCAGAGCTTGTCATAATTTCAGAGATAGGGGTTGCTTAGGATCAACCATGGGTAGGAGGATGGGACTAATGGGGCATATGGCAGTAGATCTCACGGTGGGCATAGGTTGGATAGGGATGACACAGTCAGAGATGAAAGGCTCTTGGATACACCAGATAGGAGAGGTGATGGACATAGGTTCTATTCTAGTTTTAGTTATGAGAGGTACAGTGACTCTCATCATTATCATCCTTACACGAGGAGGGACACAGGATATTTTCTAGATAAGTTCAAGAAATCCAAGCCACCTACCTTTGATGGAAATTTGAAGAAGTCAAAGGATACAAATGTATGACTACTTGGGTTGAAGAACTTCTTTGAGATGCATGATTACACAGAGAACCTGAAGGCCAAAATAGCTATCTTCAACCTCAAAAGAAAACCAAACATATGGTGGGCATATGTGAAGTGAGTTATAGACATCAGGAGGGAGGAGTTGAGTTGGCATGAATTCAAGAGAATTTTCAGGAAGAAATATCTATCAGAGAGGTACTATGACAATAAAGACAAGGAATTTTATTAGATAACGATGGGGTCAATGATTGATGAGGAGTATACTACAAATTTCCTGGAGTTGTTGAGGTATGTACCATATAGTACAGATGGGAAGGCTAAAGCTTAGAGATTTTTCAGCAAATTACCATTACAATTTAAAGATCAGATTGAGTATGATGATCCTCGGTCACTTGAAGAACTCATTGGGAAGTTGAAGCACTATTATGAGCAATGAAAGTGTAAGACATAATCTCAGCAAGGTTGGAAAGGGAAAGACAAAGATAAAGTTAAATGGTAGCCAAAAAGAACATGACCTCGGAATATAGGAGAGAAAAAAAATGTTGCACCTTACAAGAAGTTTAATGGGTCACAACATGGAGGGCAGACGAACAAAGGAGTTGGTAAAGGATAGTTGCAATGTTGGATATGTGGAAAGGAACATCTCAAGAGATATTGTCCATAGAATCAGGGTGGTAGGCCTCAGATTTACAGTGCAAAGGAAGCACAAAAGGTTTGGGATGCTGGCTAGAGAATTCCACATATCTATGCAGCATTAGATAATAAGATGGAAGACCATGAGATGTTTATAATCAAGATGGATGGTAATCTTTGTGATCAAGTTGTTTCTATTTTGATTGACACTGGATCTAATTATAAATGTTAGTCCTAATCTAGTGGATAAGTGTGTTTTGAATAAAGAGGTGCATGTTGAATCTTGGTTAGTTTAGTTGGCTATAGGTATAAAGAAGAGAGTTCATCATTAGGTAAGAGCTTGTGCATTCGAGTTGAATAATATTCCTACCTCAGCACATTTGAATGTACTTCCATTGGGATCATACAATATGTTGTTGGGTATGGACTGGTTGTATATTCATAGGACCAAGGTGGATTTTTTCGAAAAATATATTGAATGCTTGAATGAAAATGGAGAACATGGAATATGGCAGGGTAAGAAGAAGGCAACATCAGTTAGAATGGTGACAACTACACAGGAAAAGCGTGGTCATAGAAAAGGGTGTGTGTTATTTGTAGTGCATATTTTTGGTGATAAAGGTAAGAATGTTGAGGATGAAAACATTATGATGAGGTACTCGATATTCTAGTGGTCTCAGGATGTGTTTCCAGCAGGGATTTCAGAGATGTCTTGTTATAGAGGAGTGTAATCCTCTATTGAATTGGTACTACGGGAAACATCGACATCAAATGCACCATATAGGATGAGCACACCATAGTTAGTAGATTTGAAGTTGTACTTGAAGGAAATTCTTGACAAGGGATACATTAGGCCAAGTGCATCACCTTGGGGTGCACCAATGTTGTTTATGAAGAACAAGGATGGTACTATCAAGTTATGCATTGATTACAAAAAGTTGAACAAAGTGACCATTAAGAAAATGTATCCATTTTCAAGGATTGATGACTTGTTTAACTAATTGTAGGGAGCAATAGTGTTCTTGAAGATTGACTTGAGATTTGGATATCATCAGGTATGCATTAAAGAAGAGGACATCGACAATATTGCTTTCCTGACCCGGTATGGGAATTACAAGTTTGTTGTAGTTCCATTTGTTATAACTAATGATCTATCTATCTTTATGTGCTTGATGAATAGTCTGTTTCATCCTTATTTGGACAAGTTTGTTAGTTTTTTCATTAATGGCATCTTGATATATTCTAAAAATGAGGAAGAGAATCCTGAGCACTTAGAAGTAGTATTGAGATTGTTGAGAGAGCATCATTTGAATGTTAAGCTCAGTAAATGCAGTTTATTACAGACAAGAGGTACACTACTTGGGGCATGTTGTTTCCAAGGAAGGTGTAGCAGTAGATCTGGAGAAGATAATAGCTTTCATGGAGAGGATAGTTCCTAGAAATGTGGATGAGGTAAGATCATTTATGGGGCTAGCGGGTTATTGTAGGAGGTTCATCATGAACTTCTCTTCGATTTCATATCCTATTACATCCGTAGACAGGAAAGGTCAGAAATTTGAATGGACAGAGGAATGTGCAACAAATTTCAAGAAGTTGAAGAAACTGTTGACAAATGCTCCAATGCTAAAGTTGTAGGCTGAGACAAATATTTTTTGGTGTGTAAAGATGCCTTCAAGAGAGGACTTGGTGGAGTCATGATTTATGAAGGTCGGGTAGTATGTTACAAATCACATAAACTGGATGAGAATGATAAAAATATCTGACACATGATCCTGAATTGGCAACAATCATCCATGAATTGAATATGTCGAGACACTATCTTCTTGGTAGGAGGTTTGTAATGATGACTGATAATAGTGGATCCAGGTATCTATTTTACCAATGGAATTCAGATGTCGTAAAAGTTATATGGTTGGCAATGCTCAATGAGTATGACTTTGAGATAAGTTACATCAAGGGGAAGAGAACAATGTTGTAGATGCTCTCAGTAAGAGGATACATGTAAATCATATAGTAGCTATGAGCTCCTATGGGATAGGTTTAGACAAGGAAAATTGAGCCAACCTAGAATTTTGTAAGCACAAAAGGCTTAAGAAATGATATTAATAAAAGGATACAGGCATTTGGGCATCTGGGCCTCCAACTAGAAAATGGAATATGTTTAATAGTGTGGATTAGTACACATCTCTTTAGCATTATGGGTTGGGCCTAGTACTTCTACCATATTTGATGTCTGACACACCTCTGAGAAGAAGGCTTGAATGGGTCAACATATTTGGGAGAAGTGCTCCAAGTTTGATACTTATGCCATATTTGAGGTCCACTATAGGTATAAGGGCTTAGCACCTATGGATCTGGATGAGTCAAAAAATGTGGGAGATGTTCTCCATATTTGGAAGACATGCTAGTTTGGATATTCACTATGAGTTGATTATGTGGGAATGGATGAGTCAAAAACTAAGTAACTGCGAACAACAAGGTTGGTGCTGTTAGTTTAATGACATCTGCAAAGAACAGTTGGCTCAAGAATAGAAAGGACCATGATTTCCAGAAGTAGCAGTGACTCTAGAACATCCATAGTTGCTCTTTATTACATGCTAATGAATAATTAAATGTGAAATATGGCTAATTGCGTGAGTTCTGATCATAGTCCAGGAGAACCATGCCTGAAGTACAATTTGTGCTCTGTGGGAAATAAATAAGAAGGGAGAACCTTATTGTGGTACACAAATAGACTGAGAATTGAGTGCTAAAGTGGAGAAAAATCTCAGGAACCCAGCATTAGTGTTTAATGTGGTTGCATTGGCCTTGCTCTTTGATGCAACAACAGGACAGAGAGCCATGCAGAATTACACTCGGTCAATGTGAATGGTAGAGTGATGGTTGACAAAGACAAAATCAATCATTGTGTTTCAGAGAAACAAAAAACCTAGAATTGCAATTAAGTAATTCGAGGGAAAGCAACATTGATGCTAGTGAGCTAAGTTGACAGCGCTATGGTGGTTTTTTCTTCTAAGAAGAGGCCAAGTGTGCTTGTGTTGTGAGGAAAAGGGTGAGACTACATACATTGAAGGAGAGGGTTGAGAGAATAAATCCTTGTGAGAAAGTTTATGAAACTAAAGAGTAAAGGACCGAATATGAGTGTATGTTTTTTAGTATGAATGAAGGTTGTTCAGTAGAATAGATGATCGTAGAGGAGAACAAGTTGATATTAGGTAGAGTGGTTTCCATATATAATGAACATTAGTGACTTGATGAGTGTGGATTGGAGCCGACATACAGGAAGTTGGTGCTTCCATCTCTAATGGGTGTTTGAGTAAGGCTTGGGGGTTGGTTCTCCTTGAAATTTGGTCCTTGCATAAATCCAAGGAGATACAAGTTGGTCCTCGAAACAAATCCATGAAGTTAGTGCTTGATATGGTACCTCTGGTAAGATGATCAGGTGTCTGCAAAAAGAGGAAGCTGGTGCTTCCTGCTAGTAGGTTCTAGCAAACAATAAAAGGGGAGTTGGTGCTTCCTTTGAGTGCTGACTTAGAAACAAATTTATTTAATAAAGTAGGTTCTCATATTTACATCAATAATAAAACAAGATTTTGTTCTTTTTCTCCCTTAAGGGTTTCCACATTAAAGCTCTGTGTCCAATGTGTATGCTTCTCATGGTGTATGTTTATGTGTTGATTTTATATCGCTGCCACATGATATATCGTTGATGGTTATATGGATGGTTTCCAAGTTTGACTGAAAATATAAATTGGCATAAAAGTTTAAATTAGCTTTATTACCAATTCACCCCACTCTCTCAATATTAAACATTTTTTCCAACACCAGAATTGTACATTCTTATAGTGCGACATATTGTTGGTTAGATGGGATGTTTGCATTACATTGTGAGTTTGATTTTGGCTTTGAGTTATGCCAACCAATTTCTAGGTATTTTTTGGGTGTAGGAGAGGAGTGTGTGCCTACAGTTTCACATCAATCTGAGCATTATTGAGGTCATCATTTTAGTTTCCTTTCAGCAACAATTAGCAGAAATATTGGGTAGTGCATAGATTTTGTGGGAGACATTTCCGATAGTTGGATCAATGAGATCTCACCTGGCCTTTACCTATATTGCATAGAAGGCGTATATTCTCTCATTCATTGGCATTTATGTACTCATATTTTTGTATTAATAAAATGGCCCAGTTGTTTAGATCAATTTATTTTGTATTTTGATGTCATTGTTTGGAATTTGTTTATTCTTGTTTCTTCCTTGTAAATGTCTCTATTATTTATTGTAGATTTCAAATTTATACATTACATCCAGGCATTGATTTTGGTCTTATTAACCTACATATTAGTTTGGAATATCTTGGTCACCTCCTTCTCTTCCTAATGATGTAGGCTACACAAATTCAACTCCTTCTAGACTAAGGGGTATACAATATTCATGCCCATTTCAGAGTTTATTTCCACTTGATTACTCAAATATGCGGGAAGAATATTATTTATCTTGGTGTCCTTTTATTTATTTGGATTTACCTCAAGGTGCAATTTCCTAACTTTCTTCTATGTGGCCATCACCATTGTAGTGATTTTTAGGATCATTGCATTAACGTGCAATGACTTCTATATTCTTGTCCTTTCTCACTTTCCACTTCTTCTTCCCTTAGAATATTCCTCTTACTATGTATGTTCCAAACCACTTAATTAACCCTTCTTTTTTATTATGGTTTCGAGGTACTATTCCTGTACACAATCCTCATCCACCATTGTTATCTTAAACAACATGACATGGTTTTGTAGATGGCTTCGTATTCTCTCCACATAGTTGAGGAATACATTTGGGCTCTTCTTGGATCGTGTACTCATATACACTCCACCCCTACCTCTAGTTAGAGTATTTCCATTAGATGCATTAATCCTCTATGCACTAAATAGGTTAGAATTAAGATGTTATGATGGTTTAAAGTCCTCTCACATAGATACTAGGGGATCACCCTCTATCCTAAGTGTCTCCATATGGATTTCCCACTAGGTTTGTGGATTGTCCTCGAAAATAAATCTTGCAAATGATATTTATTATTCCTCATATATGAGGTGAACACTAAACTAAACTTCTAATTGTGACATCCGGTTATTTAATTTTAAATCATTGATCTCATCTTGATACAACTTAACGTTTACCTTCACTTCCATCTTGAACAAGTCCTATGAATGGTTTATGGCACTAGAAATAGCCTTCTCCTTTTTGGGTTCTTTCATTTTCTTCCTCCCTGGATCTTCCAAATCCTTGAATTTTCTTTCATGAGTTGGAACTTCCATCTTCTTTGATTCCAAACACGTTTGTTGGATCTTCCATAAGGAGATTAATATTGTAGTTGTTATCTAAGACCTATGCTTCTAGCCTTAAGAATCTCTCCTCTGCTATATCTCAAGTGTCATTATGGACAAATTCATTAGCTATGGTTATGGTTATGCTGTTATCTACCTACAATTATTCCTAGAACCCATACAAATTCCAATGAAATTCCCTAAAGGAGTTTTCTCTTATACCAACATGATTCATAAATTTCTATAGATATTATAATATATAGTTTTTAAAAATAAATTTGATAAAAATATATGAGAATATATACTATGAGGGTTAATTTCCTTGGATTTAAAATTTATTAATTATTATTTATTTAGCATGCATGTAATAGATAAAATGATGAAAAAAATATAGAATACATCAACACACCAACCCCAATGAGCACAAGATATGCTCTACAGAACCTTATACAAGAAAGAATAGCTCAAAGGCGAAGATACTTTTCTCGACACTTATCTCGAGCGGAAATAATGGAAGTACCAAAGAGAAGGCACTCTCTCTAGATGTTCCATAGACCTATGGCTTTATAGGCTACCACAAAATACAAAACCTCTCTGTTATGTCTCTCAATCCCACTCCAAGTTGTTCTTCTCTAATGTGGAATAAGATCAATCACTATAAATGGAATCCCTTTTAGTCTTAGTGGATTTATTATAACATAACCTAATAGCCAAATAAGGGTCAGGTTTGACTCCTCCAACTCTCTAATAGAGTTATAAATTTGACCCTTTTAGTGTCTTCTTCATAGTCCCAAAACGCTATCCCATTTTACATGAATAATAGGGGCTTACATTGCATCCTATCAAATCATGGTTGTCATTCACGATAGGTCAACTTGTGGAAGGCATAACTTTTTCATACAATTTTTTATGTACATGAATATTGCATTGTTGTAAAAGTATCCTAGTGTAGAATAGCATCACAATTTCCTATTCATAAGTGGGAAAGTTTTACCACCAAAAAACATCATCTGAGGCCTCAAAATTTCCTTGGAAGGCATAATATCCTAATGATTTAAATTGGGTCCCATTGATAAAACTATTATAATCTAACCCCTTCATTTTTTTCTCTTTGAGAGCATTGAGATAGACGAAAAACAATAGAATGATTCAATTTAGAATAGTGATTATGGTTGGATCATGGGGGTTAAAGGGTGTAAGGTGTTCAATATTAGAGTTATTAGGGACCAAAGTTTACTAATCATTTTTTAGGTTAGGCTTCTTATTGTGTGTGACCTAGTTATAGTGGTTAGTGCTTATGGTCTATAAGGGGGTTTGTCTATTCATGTTCATTATGTGTTGGGGGTGATTATATTAGAGGTTATAGGGATTGTAAATTATTTTTTATTTAAGGTAAACATGCTTGAAGGGGGTCATTATATCAAGGATCATAGAGGTTAGTAGGATAAATATTATAATAATAATAATAATAAGATAATAATAATGAAAAATATTGACCATGATATGAAGAGATAGCTATTTATCAGAACATCTGAAGATTTGTGGAGGGGATAACAACACCACCACTTCAGTAATCAATTGTGCCATTGTTATTGTAACATCCCTAAATTAACTCAACGTAAGTCAAACAGTTATGAAATAAGTTACGATTCAGTTATAAAAACTAATTCTTGATGAGGATGAAATCAAGAAAAGAAAGGCAAGCATTTAATTCATGAAGCCAATTTATTGAGTTAATGATGCCTGGGGGATTATTACGTCTTAGTGGCAAGATGATGGTCACATATTCTAAGCTGGCTGATTTGGCGGTGAAGTAATGGCATTCAATGTACTGGAACTCTAAAATGATTATTCACGATGATTAACGCGTAGTCTACAGGAATGCATTTAACGCACATGGAAAATAGCTATGCAAAATTCCATGCCCAGTTTTTACTCTGCATAAGCTTGCGGATATGAAGCATTGTATCTTGATTTGGTTAAACATGGGATTCTATTTGGCGGGCCAGTCTTTGATCGACAGAAGCTTACAGATATGAAGTATGGTATCTTGATTAGTTAAACGTTGGATTCTATTCGGCATGCGATGGCATCTAATGGAGTCTTACAATGAGTTTCCACTGCCAGTCTTATCGGCTTGAATTCAAGCATGTTGTTTGATTTTTTTTAATGCCCGGTTTCAATGTAGAAAGAGAGATGTATTTTGAATAGCGTCAAGCTTGGGCAGAAACCCTTATGACTGTATCGCTGCCTCTCTACACGCCTGTTGGAAGGTTTTGAGCCATGCCAATGCGTGTCGCTAGGGTATTTAGTTGAAAGGTTAAGGCAGTTACATGAGGAAGCATTGTTCGTTGCAGGAAGATTTTCCACGGAACATTGTTTGCTGGAACACTGTGTTGTGCAGAAACCCTTGGAGACATTGCAGATGTCAAAACTCGGGAACACATGACTGCTCATTAGTGTCGTAGTGGAGAGTCGTAGATTGGCATGAATCATTGTTGAAGCCACCGGCGTGGGATTGATAGCCAGGCAGTTTACTGCTCTAACGAAGTCAGAACGTCAAGATGTGGTAACCTGGCTCCCAATTTCTTCCATTCGACCGAAGGAATAATGTGTTTGTTTTCCAGTCGATGGTACAACTGAAAAAGATAAGTACCTTGCTCTCTTTCTAGAAGGAAAAATATATGTGTTTTATTTGGGTATCTTTTTGAAAGATTTTCCTTGTGTTAAATGCCGAGGCACTTGTCATTTTCTTGAAAAGGGATATATGCTTAAATGCTTGTGATCCTAGCTAATTTCGAAGTTTCTTGTGGAATGATTATGCATTACATGCATGATAAAAATAGCTAATGATGTGTTTCTAGGCACATAGATATGCATTTCTATAGTTTCTTTTCGGAAAAAGAGTGCATACTACATGTATGAAGATAAAGGCTTTTATGAGAATTTTCTTGGAAACAAAAATAGAGGTTCTTTCCTTAAAAGACATATGAATAGTGTTCATATCATATCAAGAAACCCTACTTGTTTCATGAAAAGACTATGTGCATTGAAGTAAAAATAATTGTGTTAGGGAAAAAAAAAAAACAACACATGTTGCATGCACATAAGGGTAGCTATTGTGACTTTGGAAATATGAGTCTGTGGGTACATAGAAAATGTGATCATGTTAGCTTTCTTGGAAATAATAATCTCTTGAAGAGATTGTCTTGTTAGATGAGTTGTGTTGATTTCTTGATTTTGATGCATAAAGGGTAAGTAAACCTTGATTTTGTCTCTTGATTTTTATGCATAAAGATGTTTTGTTGTATGAAATGATGGTAGTATTCTAGTCAGGGGAATATGTGTTGCATACATTAAAGAAGGGATAATATGATAAGAAATGGTATGAACAAGGAATAGTCATTGTGATATGGAGTTATGTTCTTTGTATGTTAGAGAGACTATGTTGAGTTCTCGAAAAATAACTATGTGAAAAGAACATATGTGCTTAAGCATAGAAATAATAGTTTATTACATGTATGAAGATATAACGAATGTGTTATACATGATAGTAGAACTAATGAGTTAGAACTCTTAAAGAGAATTATGCATTAGTGTAAATAAACATTGTAGAGGTCAAACACTATTTACTCAGGTATATGTACTAGTTAAATAGTATGACATGCTTGCTCATGCATATAGGTAGATGCTAAAAGATCTCTTTTAGAGGTTGATTATTGAACCATTAATATGGTATCTAATCTTGTTGCCAAAGCTTGTTGACAACAACATTGACAGGAAATGATGGCGGTTGGTGCTAAAGAAAAGTGATGTTCACATTGTAGCAAGAAAGTAATCAATGGTCCATGCAGTTGAGTTCGATTTGCAGGAACGTACATTGCTAGAATAATGATGCCACAAGGAATGTTGTATGTGGCGGTATGTAACTAAAAGATTACATGAAAACTGTATTAGCTTTTAGCTATTTTTGTGACAACTTAATGATAATTCATTGTAATAATTTTATAATAATGGTTAAGGGATGGAATCCCTTATAAGCCATTGAGTGAGGGGTGAAATCCCTCACGAGCATTTAATAATAAGATTAAACGTTTGTTGGTTTTCACCCTACGAGGTTTCCAGGGCATATCAGTGTTCAATGGTGTGATTGGTGTGATTTCCTTTTGTGTCAGTTGGATGACGTTGAAACCTTGATGATGGTGTTTCTTTATTTGATGTGATAATCATAATGTCCTAGTACGTGATTATTTAATATGGTTAAGTATATCAAGAAATGGATGCAAGCATTCATGAGACAGTTTATGTTATTACACTACCATAGTGGTGGTTAATGGGTGAGCAATGGTTATGCAACTTACTTTCTTCTATTGCAATTTACTTGAAGTTTTAATGAACATAATATCTAATGTTTAATGACGAATTGTGGAGTTGTGAATTTAATAATTACTTGTGGGTAATTTGTATAAAAAAATTTCTAACTCCCTGCTTTTACATGTGAGGTTACCGGGATATGTTACAAGTATCATTTTTTTATTGTTATTGTTTCACATACCATTTCTTTAAATAATATTATTTGTATTAAACTAATACTATAGTATATAATATGAAAATCCTATGTCTATATACTAATTGGATACAAAAAAAAAATTGTATTGACCAAGACTTCATTATGAAATACATTATGTCACAGTATTGGTAAATTTCTAGGTGAAGTTGAAATATCGTAAGTTAAATGAAACCATCAAAGCGAAGTGGAAATATCAATAATGTCCAGAATAGCATGAAATACATTATGTCACAGTATTGGTAAATTTCTAGGTGAAGTTGAAATATCGTAAGTTAAATGAAACCATCAAAGCGAAGATCAATAATGTCCAGAATAGCATGAAATACATTATGTCACAGTATTGGTAAATTTCTAGGTGAAGTTGAAATATCGTAAGTTAAATGAAACCATCAAAGCGAAGTGGAAATATCAATAATGTCCAGAATAGCTGGAAAGGCTTGAGGTACAAGATTTGGTTGACAGAAAAGTGGCTCCACAATGCGAAATTATTATTTTATCACTTCTTATTCATTATTAAATTTTACCTATCATTTATTTTGTTAATATTATTATTTTGAAATTTTATTTTGTATTTACATGGCACGTAATAATAAATGAAACCACAAGAAAATGCCATGTCCATGTTTCATATGTCCATATTACCCTATAAATGTGCTTTATTATTGTGGTTTTATTTTTATTTCATAGTTGGTTAAATAACACATATAGTAAAATTTAATTTTACTGAGGCTCTATAAGGGGAGATGCGTATGTGCAAAACATTTAATAAAAAAATAATAATAAATTGTTGGCTCAAGTAGAAATAAAAAACATATAACATATACAATGTTATATATAAAATATAGAAAATACTATTTTTTTATGAGTATAGAAAATGAGTAGCCCTAAATGTTTTTAAACATAAACATTTAACATTTATATGTCGATTTAGTTAAAAAATAATAAACAGTTAAAATTATTATAAAGTTCAATATGATGAAGATATTGTAGTGTGCATAAATGAGTGTAAACATTTAAATATTGGTTCAATTAATAATAAAATGTTAAAATTAACAAAAATAACAAAATTTATTTTGTTGTATTCTAATTTATTTTGTAGGGCAACTTAGTCCCTCCAACTCACTTTTAGAAATTACTCTAGTAAAAATTGCATAAATAATTGTAACTTACATTGGTCAATGCTAAATTAATAGTGGTTGATAGAAACATCATCCTATACTCTTGTTTTGGAAGGAACTAATAAATTGATATCTGAATTGGATATGGATATTGTTTCCTTCGGTAGAAGAACTTGCGTAAATTTTGGGGTGTAGTAACCACTAGTAAGTCTACATATTTATAGTTTAATTCCTACATAAGTTCAAATGAAAGCATCAATAATGGTTACAAGTAAATCCTGGATGGTTTTCCAGCAAATATCACTAAACAAATCTATAAAAATCATGTATGAATATTGCAAACATATCCATAAATTATGGCATAAAATATGTAACGAAATTACCACATGGCATTATATTGTGCAAGGGTTGAAATGAGACGTTAAGTTATGGTCCAATCAAATGTTTTAAATTTATATTTTAAAATAATATAAATATTTATTTTTAAAAGTTAAATATTATAATTTACACTTCTCAATTCTCAACTAATAGTGAACAATAAACAATTCTATATTTAGAGTCTTTCCTTATCAAGGACTAATGAAGATTCCATAAGATTATCTAAATTTAATTAATAAGCATGTAAAAAATGAATACTTACAATAAAATTACAATATAACAATATTCTTAACCATGGATATTGAGTCCTCCTTTAACATGGATATTATTAACTTGTAAATAGGATTTGTTACAATAACATGGACCAATACCATGGTTTAACTCATATAATTGATTACATAGAGTGAAAATTCTTGATCATGTGGATGGAGAGGGAGAGAAGGGGGGAGAGAGAAGGATAGGGGGATGGAGATAGTCACAGAGATGGAGGGTGAAGAGAAAAAGAGAGAGAAAGAGTGATGGAGAGGGGAGAGAGAGAAGTATGAAGAGAGTGAGGAGGGAAGGGAGACGAGGAGAGAAGAATGAATAGAGGGATAAATTTACAAATAAAATTAGTTACACACCACTGTACTACTCATTAACTTGTACAAATAGAAATGGGCTGGTAAACATAAAGTTGTCATAAAAATATGTAACCAAAAACAATGGTGGTTGACATATAACGGTGGAATTTACGTATTTATATAATAAGTGTTGACATATAACGGTGGAATTTACGTATTTATATAATAAGTTACACTAAAATAATGCTTGCTTTCTGGGTATGCCAATTGGGAGGCTGATAAGAATTTTCTAAGAGAAGTTAAATACAAATACATAAGGATAATTAAACAGTCCCATTAGGGTTACAAGGGATGATTTTCCAATATTTCCCAGGGACTAAGTATTATAGGATTATACTTTTAGCTATATAAAGAAATTTAATCTGAACTGATAGTGGCGACATCATCTAGATTAATTCTTCACAGCTAACCTTATTGGCACAGCCTGAAGAAATGGTTCTATGGGATGTCCGCTAAGGTTTGGGGTAGTTATTTTTCTCATATTGAAACAATACGAAGAGTTTGTTTGCACAAAAGGCATCAAAAAGAAAAATAAGAAAGTTAAAGATAATAAACTAGTAATCCGACATCCACCAGTTTTAGGCAGTTTATATATAAAAGCATACACAAGAGCTCAACTACATACAAATTAAAAAGAGTCGAATTCAATAAATATTCAGTAGAAATGAAGAAAATATATAGTTTATGCAGCTTAAATGTTTGTAACAACGAGGTGTTGACTCCTCTATCCAAGAAAAAGAAATAAAAACTATGATATTAATCATTGTTTAATAGACTTTAGCAAGTCCATTCCTCAAATAATTTTTCACCTTAATAAAAGAGTGGAAATAAAAGGGACCAAAATGTTAAAATACAATTACAAAACCCTTAACAGTTCACAGAATCATATTAACAAAACATCAAAACCCCTACTCATATGTCACGATGAATTTCCCTACGACAATCATAATCCTCTGAGAGGCTAAGGGAGCTATGAAAGAAAAGACCATTCAAACGTAGTAAATGGCAGAGAAAACAACCAATAGTAAGTGTCGTGTCGCTGACCCCAATACATCCAAAGAAGAAGGGTTTGGGTGTAACCTAAACTGATGTCAAGACAGGATGTCATCACTCAAAATTACCCTGAGGGTAGGTTAAGAATCGACATGCGCTACAACATTCCAGAGTAATTACAAGTGAGGAACCTTTTGCACTGTGATATGCCCAAAATACTACAAATAAATAAAATAAATTAACGGTCGGTAATGGAGAAAATGTGGAAATTAACCTCACCCCTAATTGAGACTATCCAAATGTAGAACTGTAATTTATTTTACCTGGAAAGCAATTCTGGGTATGGCCTCTTCTATGGGAACGAGAACCCAAGGTTGGAAGAATACCTGCACAATCAGAGCAGAGAGAGGGAAAAAAACATTTTGTAAATGAGCTGTAGCTGGAAGAAATTAAGATAAATGGCATGGTAGTGTAGTGAAGATACATGGAGGGAGAAAGGAGTTCAGCGGTGGAAGAACTCCTTCCGTGAGGGCCATGGCTGCAGAGCTCTCAAAATCATAATGCAATCGACAGAATGAAATTCTCAACTCAGGACCTCAGATGAGATAACGTTACATGAAATTACCTTCACAAATTCTAGTCGTTAGATCTAGTTTGTCTGATCACACGAGAGAGGAATTCCCAGGTGTCTGGGCATGAATGTCCTTCCAGAATTTCGTATGGAGATGTTAAAACTCATTAAGGAATGATTTAATTTGTATTAGTGACATATAAAATTTTAATTAAAATGGATGATGGAATTTCTTAGGACTTGTATTCTTTGAAGACAAATATTAATAAACCACTGTGTGACAATAAGGTTTGCATTAACTACTATACCCTTCAGTAAAAGATGTAACAACAATGCACTAAAATGTTCCATTATCAAACTTTGGAAAACCCAAAATATTGCATAATACTTGTAAGAAAAATTAATCCAAGGTTTACACCACGAGTACATGCAAGTATTGATGATCGGAGTAACATTATTGTATTCAATAATCAAATGTTCGTGCCTTCACAAAAAAAATAAATAAATATATATGTGTAATGTTACCAAGATGGTGAAACTATATCGCAAAGATTTATGTAACTATCACTAATTAATGTAGTAACTTGAAGTCAAACTATACAATGGTTAAAATTTGTAGACTTGGGGATTAGGAATATTTACAAGTGGTATCCGAACCTCAGGTTACTACACTGAAGCCTCGATTGTTTATGTAAAATAAGAAAGTGATAATGTTGCACAGAGAGGAAGATGGTTCCATATGAGACATGGAACAGGGAATACCCCGTTAGGAGGGGAAACTAGAAGATTTCGATCAACACTTGCATGAGAACATAACCCTAAATGTGGGTACAACTGAGTGAGTGAAGACATAACGTGAATGTTATGTTGCTAAAAATAATCCAAAAATTAGGAGCAGAGATGATGAGCTTAAGGGATGATAATTGAAGGTTATAGTTATAATAGAAAAATATTATGCAAAGTCTTTCAAATAGGCAAAATCAAAGAAATTTGAACCCCAGTGAGGATGAAGGAAATAGAGAGCAGTCTCATAGACAGCACGAAGACCATCTAGAGTCTGAGGGATGTCAAGCTTACAATGAAGAAGAGTATGATAATGTCTCCATGGAAAGGGAGCTAAAATATAGAAAACCAAACCTCAAGGGGATTTTAAAAAGATCAAGCCCTCGATTTATGATGGAGAAACTAAGGAAGTGACAGAAGTCTGTTTAATTAACATGAATAAATATTTTCAAATATATGAATACAATGATAATTTGAAAGCAAGGCTGGCAGTATACCAACCGCAATGCAATGCCAAGCTATGTTGGGAACTAATTAAAATGGTTTAAGGGATCAATGAGCAGGAGGTTACTTGGGAGCAATTTAAGGAACATTTCAAGGACAAGTATTTGACTAAGCAATTCTATGATGAGAAGGAAACACAGTTCCATGACTTGAAACTGGGCCAGTAGTCTATGGATGAATTCATAACCAATTTTACTTTGTTGTTAAGATATGTTCCTCATATCTGTGAAGAAAAGGCCAAGCTATAATGCTTTATCAGCAATTTATCTATCTTTATGAAAGAAAGGTTGGAATTAAATAACCCAAAAATAATGGATGAGGTGATTCGAAAGGTTCCAATCTTCTATCATCAAATGAGGAAGAAAGGTGAAATTACCAAAAGCTGGACAAATAAGAAAGGCTAGAAAAAATTTCTAGCAAGTAAGAATGCAAGAAATGTTAATACAAGGAACCCGAGTGAGAAGGTGCCAAATGGATCCTAAGCTAGGAGTCAGGATAAATTTAGACCGCAGAGTGAAGGGAATAAGAATGAATTATCTAGTAAGCCAAAGCCTAGTCAAACCCAGAAGCCTCCATTGCAATCCTGGGGTTGTGGGGAACACCACTACTATAAAAATTTCCCCCACCGTGCAATAGTTGAACCAACCGTGAACATAAAAGAGGCTTCCACCGTTGGTGACATGGAAAGGAACATACAAAGGAATAATGCAACCTTAGAGGATCACGAGGCAGAGTATCAACTAGCAATTATGGAACTTGAAGGTAAAATATTTAATCATCCTGTTTCCATTCGATAAACCCCGGTGCAAGCCTACGTTACTTCAACCCAAAAATAGTTGATTTATGTCATATAAAAAGTATTACATTTAGGAATTCTTGGCTAGTTCAGTTAGCCACAGGAGCTAAAAGAAGAATCACTACGAAGGTAGAGAATTCCATAATTGATTTAGATAGACAACAAATCAAGGAAAATTTAAACATGTTGCCACTAGGCTCCTATGAGTTTCTGATAGGCATGGATTGGTTGGAGTAGCACTGGACCTTAGTAAATTCTAAATATAAGACAATTAATTTCCTTTCAAATGAGGGTATTAGAACATAAATCTAGGGTATTATAAGGGAAGTAAGGTTGCGCCCCACTACAACCCATCAATTAGGAAAATGTATTCATATTGGTTGTCAAATCTATGTTATTTAGGTGGGTTACACTAAATCCAAGGATAAGATATTTTCTCTGGAAAAAATACCAATCATTCAAGAGTTTAAAGATGTCTTTGAGGAGGAGATCCTAAGGATGCCATCCAAGAGAAACATTGATTTTACCATAGAATTGGTTCCTAGAGCCACTCCAGTCTCTAAACCCCTTATAAGATGAATGTTCCTGAGTTGACATAGTTAAAGATGCAACTCCAAGAGTTATTGGAAAAAGTTTACATTTGTCCCAGCATGTCCCCTTGGGGAGCCCCAATTTTATTGATAAGGAATAAAGGTAGCACCTTATGTCTACATATAGAGTATAGGAAATTGAACAAATTAACAATCAAAAATAAATATCCACTACCGAGTATTGATAATATGTTTAATCAAGTAAAGGGTGTTGTTGCGTTTTTCAAAAATTGATTTACAATCTGGATATCACCATATATAGGTTAAAGATGAAGACATACATAAAATAGCATTTTAGACATGCTATGGAAATTATGAGTTGGTTGTCCTACTCTTCAGGCTCAACAATGCTCCAACAACATTTATGAGTATGATGAACAATATTTATCACCCTTTTCTAAACAAGGTTTTCTTATTTTTATTGATGATATCCTCATCTATCTTAGAAGCATCGAGGAGCATAAGGAAAACCTTCGGTTAGTATTGCAAAATCTAAGATAAAATCATGTTTATGCTAAATTTATCAAATGTGATTTCTTTAAGGATAAAATTCAGTACCTAGGAAACATTACCTCCTGTGGAGGTATAGCAGTGGATCCAGAGAAAATTAAAACCATTATGGAGTGGCATGTTCCAACAAGTGTAGCAGATATATGCTCCCTTATGGGTAAGTCCAGATATTATTGTCGATTTATAAAAGGGTTTTCTAGAGTTACTTACCCAATCACCTCCTTGCAAAAAAAAGGGAAAATTTTTGGTGGTCAAAGAACTATCAATAGAGTTTTGAAAAATTGAAACATTTACTTACCACTGCACATGTGTTGAAAGTTGCAGTTCCAGAAAAAGAATTCATAATTTATAAAATGCTTGCGAAGAGGGTTTGGGGGGGGGGGGGGGGGGAGTTTTAATGCAAGAATATAAAGTGACTGCTTACAAATCTCGTAAGTTAAAAGCATACGATCAAAGGTACTCTGCTTATGATTTCGAGTTCACAGATGTAGTCCACAACTTGAAGGTGTGCAATATTATTTTTTGGGGTAAAGATTTATGCTGATGATGGATCACAACAGTTTAATGAGCTTCTTTAAGTAGATCAATTTGAATGCATGCCAAGCTAGGTGAAATGCATTTTTGAGTGAGTTTGACTTTGAAATTAAACATCTAAAGAGGAAGGAAAATTGTGTGGTGGATGCACTACGTAGAATATTACATCATATATATGATATTTCATATAGTCGAGTGGAGTTTAATTTTTCTGAGCAAATTAAAGAAGCTTCTCTAAAAGACCCAAAATATGAATTCCTTTGGCAACAAATCTATCTTGCAAAATTTTTTGGAAAACTAAATGAGTATGGTATTAATCACGAAATTTTTTTGATGTTTAGAGAAAGGATGTATATCCATAACCAACTATCAATAAAGAAATTTATATTACATGAATTCCATAGAAGTCCTTATACCTCTAATCCACGATATCGAAATTTATTTTATGCAAGTAAAACAAGTTATTGTTGGCATGGTATGAGGAAAGATATTGCAGAATATTTAGCAAAATGCCTAAAATGTGATCAGTTTAAACGTGAGAGTCAACATCCTATTGGTTTTTTGCATCTTTTACCCATCCCTGAATGGAAGTGCTACACAATTACCTTGGATTTCATAACCAGGTTACCCAAATTGAAGAGACAAAATGACTCTATCTTGGTAGTGGTGGATAAATTGAGCAAAGTAGCTCATTTCATTCTTACTAAGTCCACATACGAGTTGGCACAAGTAGCAGACATATTTATGAAAGAAATATTTAGGTTGCATGGAATGCCTAGAGTTATAGTTTCTAATCAGGATGTGAAATTCACGTCCGCCTTTTGGAGAGTGCTCTTCACAGGGTTGGGTAATCAAATTCACTTTAGTACTACCTATCACCCACAAACAAATGGGCATACTTAGTGAGTCAATCAAGTGGTCAAATATATGCTACATATGTACGTAATGGTGTAGCCAAGCAAATGGGAAGAATATCTTTACCTAGTGGAATTTTCTTATAATAATGGTTACTATCAACCGCTAAAAATGATTCCCTTTGAGGTACTTTCTAGAAAGAAATATCCAATATCTACAAACTAGAATAATCCTGAGAATAAACTTGTCTTAGGACCTCATATGTTAGAAAAAATGGAAAAATGGTGAAAGAAATTCGGCAAAGTCTAAAAGTTGCTCAACAAACTAGAATAATCCTGAGAATAAACTTAGACCTCATATGTTAGAAAAAATGGAAAGATGGTGAAAGAAATTTGGCAAAGTCTAAAAGTTGCTCAAGATAGATGAGATCTATATTATGCAATTAAAACAAGTTATTATTGGCCTACTATGAGGAAAGATAGTGAATAATATTTAGAAAAATTCCTCGAATGTCAGCTGGTTAAATATGAGAGTGAACATCCTGTTGGTTTTTTTCATCTTTTACCCATTCCTGAATGGAAGTGGGACACAATTACCTTGGATTTCATAATTGGGTTACCAAAATCGAAGAGACAAAATGACTCTATCTTGGTAGCGGTGGATAATTTGAGGAAAGTAGCTCATTTCATTATTGTTAAGTCCACATACCGGACGGCACAAGTGGCAGACATATTTATGAAAGAAATATTTAGGTTGCATGGAATGCCGAGAGTTATAATTTCTTATCGGGATGTGAAATTCACCTCTACCTTTTGGAGGGTGCTATTCATAGGGTTGGGTAATAAAATTCACTTTAGTACCGCCTATCACCCACAAATAGATGGGAATACTAAGTGAGTCAATCAAGTGGTCAAAGATATGGTACCTATGTACATAATGCTGCAACCAGGCAAATGGGAAGAATGTCTTCACCTAGTGGAATTTGCTTATAATAATGGTTACAATGAACCACGAAAAATGATTCCCTTTGAGGTATTTTTCTGGAAGGAAATATAGAATACCTACAAACTAGAACAGTACTGAGAATAAACTGGTCTTAGGACCTGATATGTTGGAAGAAATGAAAAAATGGTGAAAAAAGTTCGGCAAAGTCTAAAAGTTGTTGAAGATAAACAAAAACTATATTCTGCAATTAAAACACGTTATTATTGGCCTGATATAAGGAAAGATAGTGCATAATATTTACCAAAATGCCTAGAATGTCAGCAGGTTAAAGCTAAGAGTCAACAACGTGTTGGTTTTTTTCATCTTTTACCCAATTCTTGAATGGAAGTGGAAAACAGTTACCTTAGATTTCATAACCAGGTTACCCAAATCGAAGAGACAAAATGACTCTATCTTGGTAGTGGTGGATAAATTTAGCAAAGTAGCTCATTTCATTCTTGTTAAGTCCACATACCGGACGACACAAGCGGTAGAAATATTTATGAAAAAAGAGTTAGGTTGCATGGAATGCCTAGAGTTATAATTTCTTATCGAGATGTGAAATTAACCTCCGCCTTTTGGAGGGTGCTCTTCACAGGGTTGGGTAATCAAATTCACTTTGGTACCGTCCATCACCCATAAACACATGGGCATATTGAGTGAGTCAATCAAGTGGTCGAAGATATGATACATATGTACATAATGTTGCAACCAGGAAAATGGGAAGAATGTCTTCCCCTAGTAGAATTTTCTTATAATAATGGTTACCATGAACTGCTAAAAATGAGTCCCTTTCATGTACTTTATGGAAGGAAATATGGAATACCTACAAACTATAATAGTACTGAGAATAAACTAGTCTTAGGACCTAATATGTTAGAAGAAAAGCAAAAATGATGAAAAAACTTCGACAAAGTCTAAAAGTTGCTCAAGATAGACGAAAACTATATTCTTCAATTAAAACAAGTTATTATTGGTCTGGTGTGAGGAAATATAATGCAGAATATTTAGCAATATTCCTAGAATGTCAGCAAGTTGAAGCTAAGAGTCAACATCCTGTTGGTTTTTTACGTCTTTTACCCATTCCTGAATCGAAGTGGGACACAATTACCTTGGATTTCATAACCGGGTTACCCAAATCGAAGAGACAAAATGACTCTATCTTGGTAGTGGTGGATACATTGATCAATGTAGCTCATTTCATTCTTGTTAAGTCCACATACCAGATGGCACAAGTGGCAAGCATATTTATGAAAGAAATATTCAAGTTGCATGGAATGTGTAGAGTTATAATTTCTTATCAGGATGTGAAATTCACCTCCGCCTTTTGGAGGGTGCTCTTCACAGGCTTGGGTTATCAAATTCACTTGTACCGCCCATCACCCACAAACAAATGCGAATATTGAGTGATTCAATCAAGTGGTCGAAGATATGATACATATGTACGTAATGCTGCAACAAGGCAAATGGGAAGAATATCTTCACCTAATGGAATTTTCTTATAATAATGGTTACCATGAACCACTAAAAACGAGTCCCTTCGTGGTACTTTATGGAAGGAAATGTCGAATACCTACAAACTAGAATAGTCATGAGAATAAACTGGTCTTAGAACCTGATATGTTAGAAGAAATGGAAAAATGGTGAAAAAAGTTTGGCAAAGTCTAAAAGTTGCTGAAGATAGACAAAAATCTTATGCGGATAAGAAAAGAACCTACCAAGAATTCCAGGTCGGTGATCTTGTTTATGTGTGGATTAACCCAAAAAGGAAATTTACTCTGAGGTGGGGAAGTGTGCAAAGCTTGCACCCTAGTTTTGTGGAACTTCTCAAATCTTAGAAAGGGTAGGCTAGTTGCATACCAACTTGCACTATCCAGTGACATTCAGGTTCATATTGTATTCCATGTCTCTCTTTTAAAGAAGAATATATATGATTTCAAGCACATTATAAATTGGCCACATATACAGGTAAAGGGTACTGAAAATCGAAAATATAAACCTCTTCATATATACATGTATGTTAGAATAATGACTAAATTGTTATTGTCGGAGGTCGAATCAGGCTAAGAGTTTCTAGAAGAACCTCTACGTATACTCGACCAGAGAGAATTAATGTTGCGGAAGAGAGCTATCATCCAAGTTAAAGTGTAGTGGAGGCACTTTAGCTCAGAGGAAGTCACTTGGGAAGGAAAATAATCTATGCCTAAGGCATATCCTGAGTTATCCCATCAGCGGTCAGAAAGATAAACACCGTGGATGGTGTTACACTCAAGGGGGAGAGATGTGACATCCCTAGGTGTTGTAAATATTTAATTAGTTACTTTACTATTGTGAATTTAGTTATTTACTAGGTAGAGGAAGATATAGATTTTGGAATAATTTGAAATGGTAATTAGTTATTGGTTTTATTTATTAAAAAAAAACACATGGTCTCCATGAGAAGTTCTGGAATTTACAGATGGGGCCTCAATAATTCTCTCTTACTGAACAATTAACAGTTAGAAGAAGTTATCTCTTTTTGGTTCTTCTCTCTTGTTTTCTAAAGGAAGTATAGGGAGAGGACGGAGGAAAGAGGAAGGTAGGATGTTGTCTGGAAGTGAATTCCTTGAGCTGGATCAGAACCAGTGGGAAGGACTTCAATAGGAAGATTTTCCTTGTGGAAGGAAATAATATTTTCTAGGCTAGACTTGGAGGTCCTTATGCCAGTGAATTAGAACCACTATCTAAGTGACTTCTCTAGAATCTGAGGAGCTCGGGGGGAGAATATTGGACATAATAAAAAATTTCTCATTGGAACGGTAGAATTTGAGGAGCTCGGGGGGAGAATATTGGACATAATAAAAAATTTCTCATTGGAACGGTGGTGTAGCCTTGCTTGTAAATTTTTTGGCATCCAATAGTAGATAATTTTTTAATTTTTTAACTAGTTAAGGGCTTGGATTTCCTATTTTGTTGTTTCTTTTGTTTAGAAAAAAGAACCATTATGAATATTAGGGTTGAGAGCCACTATTACATGGTTTTATATATATATGTTACAACACAGGGGCTAAAAGTTGTTGTTTGTATGATGTATATGAATTACATAATTGGAAATTGAAAGCCATTGTTGCTAGATTGTTTTCAAGGCTGGAACTAGCATTTACTTTTCATGATTAATTAAGATTGAAAATCAAATTAGTTACAAACAATTGTGCCATTCATTAACTTGCAAAAATAGAAACATAAAAATATGTAACCAAAAACAATAGTGGTTGACACATAACAGTGGAAGTTAAGTATTTATATAATAAGTTACAGTAAAATAATGCTTAGTTTTCGGGTATGCCAATGGGGAGGGTGATAATAATTTTCTAAGAAGTTAAATACAAATATGTAAGTACAAATAGACAGTCCCATAAGGGTTAGAAGGGATGGTTTTCCAATATTTCCAAGAGACTAGGTCGAAGAGGATTATACTTTTAATAGTGTAAAGAAGTTTAATCTGAACTAAGGGCGGCGAAATCACCCAAATTTATACTTCACGGCCAACCTTATTGGCACAACCTAAAGAAATGGTTCTGAGGGATGTTTTCTTGGCTTTAGAGTCCTGGTTTTGCTTATATTGAAACAACCGGAGGAGCCTATGTCCATGACAGTAATAAAAAATGAAACTTAGAAATATAAAGATAATAAACTGGTAATCTGACATCCATCAGTTTCAAACATTGCATATATAAAAGCATACACAGGATCTCAACTACATACAAATTAACAAGAACCAAATTCAATAAATATACAGTCGCAACGAAGAAAAGATATAATTTATGAAACTTAAACGTTTGGGACAACAAGGTTCCAAGTCCTCTGTGCAAGAAAAAGAAATAACAATTGTGATATTAATCACTGCTTAATATTTAGCAATGTTGTACCCTGAAGAAAAAAAAATCATCTTAATAAACCAATGGAAATAAAAGGGCTTGAAACCCTACAATACAATTACAAAATCCTCAACAGTGCACAAAATAATATTAACAGAACATTGAAACCCGAGATCGTATCTCATGGCGAATTCCCCTACGATAATCAGAATCCTCTGAGAGGCTAAGGGAGTCATGAAAGAAAATACCATTCAAACCTGGTTTATGGGAGGGTGAAAGACCAGTATTAAGTGCCTTGCTTCCATGACCCAAATATATCCAAAGAAGGGTTTGGGCGTAACCTAACATGTTGTCAAGACAAGATGTAAATAGTGAAAATTACCCTAAGGGTAGCTTAAGAATGGGTGTGCGCTGTAGAAATCTAGAATAATTACCAGTGGGGAACCTCCAACATCGTGCTATTGCCGAACTTATACAAATAAATTAAGGGTCAGTAATGAAGAAAATGACCAAATTAACCTCAGCCCTAACCGAGACTGTCCAAATGTAGAACTGTAATTTATTTTAGCTGGAAACCATTTCTGGGTCTGGCCTCTTCTGTGTGTGGGAACGTGTATCTGAGGTTGGCATAGACACCTTGACAATTGGAGCAGAGAGAGTTAGGGCAAAAGAATTTTGGAAATGGGTGGCAACTCAAAGACATTAAGATTAACAATATGACAGTGTAGTGAATATATCTAGAGGGAGAAAGGAGTTCAACAGTGGAAAAACCCCTTCTGCAAGGGCCATTTCTACAGAGCTCTCAAAACCCTAACGCAATCAGCATAATGACTTCTAAGCTCAGGACCCAGGGTCGGATATCATTACCTCAACCTACCCTCACAAATTCTAGCCGTTGGATCTACCCTATCTGATCACATGACAGCGGAATGTTGAGGTGTCCAAGTTGGAATGTTGTTTGAGAATTCCCTAGCGAGGTGTTAAAACTCATTAAAGAATGATTTAATTGATATCAGTGACCTTTCAAATTTTAATTAAAAGGGATGATGACATTGCTCAAGACTCGTATGTTTGGAACACTAATATTTATGAACCACTCTCTGACAATAAGGTCTGCAGTAACTCCTGTACTCTTAATTAGGCCGATAGGCCTTCCTTTGAAAGGGACCTTTCGTCGTCCTTTTCATTCTGATGCTGACAGGCGGCGTCATAACCGCAGAGTTCTGAAATAGGATTGATTCTCATGTGACAGGCGGCGTCAAGAATATCGCGGGCATAACCGCAGAGTTCTGAAATATCGCGGGCATAACCGCAGAATTCTGAAATATCGTCGTGTGTTCATGGATAGTCATGAACGCGGTTCTGCGGCGATATTCAAGTTTATATTTACTTTCCCATTAAGATATTTGGCTTTGCGTGTAACTGTCTATATCGCATATGTAAGCTGTAAGGAATCAGAATCAATGGTGGCCTCTTCATGCATTTTTATTTGAGAAATTACAGCATCCCGAATTTGTTTCTCCAGTGGAAGATTATCATCTTTTCCCTGCCTCTTAATTCTTGTATGCTATTGTTTAAAAAATACGCCTTGTGTGAAATTTTCTCTTTTGCAAGCGGCCTGCTTGTAGCTTTGTGTATGGGTGTTTAAAAAAAGCTTTGCATTATTGCATCTGCTCTCTGTGCATAATCCATTCCAATTTAAGGAGGGTTCTTTCTGTTCTTTTTCCATGCTTTTTAGACCACCATGAAATGCATGTTTTAGAACCTTGTTCTTTTTCTGTTTTGGAGTCTCAGTTTTCAATTAAATATTTGTTTCTTACAACTTCCCTGTATTTCAAATATAACATGTGATGCTCTTTCTGTCGTTCTTTCGAGGTCTATGATTTGAAAACTAAACTGCTTGGGTTTGCTGCGATGCAGGTTTAAGTGAAGTTTACCATAATTTCATTTGAAATTGTAGGTGCCTCGGGGGTTTTGAAGTGATGAACAGTAGAGTGGCTCTCAAAAAACTTGGACGTCGTTGAACAAATATTAGTTTTATCTGTGATATGGTCTGTTGAATCTGATCCAGGATTCTTATTAAATGGCTTCAATGTTGCAGCAGCACCATTCTCAGAATCAGCACAGGATATGTCCATTTGCATAGGTAAGTTGTGCCTCAGATTTTCTAAAGGTATGGATGATACTCTCTCCTTTAATGCATCCTTCACAGAAATAGGTTGTGCCTGTGAATTGCTTTGAGACCCAGTTCTTTTTCCCAGACATATTTTCATCAATGGCAACTGCTCCACCTGCACAGGACATCTGTGAAGCTTCACAAATAGTGGAAACTGTGGAATCAAGCTGAGCTTGAATTTCATTTGGCAGTTCAGCTCCGTCAGTCTTTGAAGAGGTTCCTAAACGGTTTGGCACATATTCACTGGCTGACATTGCTACTGACTGTAAATCAGGGCTTGCCCTTGGTTCCCCATCCAGAGAAGAGATTTCTGTTGCACAAAACTGTTGAGCTTTAAAGCTCACGCAATCCCCAAGCTTTATGCTATAAGCTCGATTGCTGGTGGATCCAGCATCATAAATAAACTCGTGAGATTCCCTGCTAGAATCGGGATTATGAGCTGTCTTCCAAACATCATCCTTAGTATCATCTTCAACGTTCATTGAGTCATGCATTATATATGCAACTTTTTTCATTTTCTGTGAACTAAGGCTACCTTTAAAATGTCTCAGTCGTTTCAGTTCCATATTGGAAAACCCCAAGCCAGACCTTTTCAAAGATAATCCTGCAGCTGATTGTGTTGATTTTGATAGTTTTAAGGTCTTCAGATTTGAGAAACGTCTTTCTTGTGAAAAGTGCTCTTTTGATTTTATCCTTCTACCATGACTGTGCACTGATGATTGTGTTACATGTACAGATGAACCTGCCTTATTCTCCAAAAGCTTTGACGCTGCAACACTCCCAGATTTTTGAGAAATTAATGTTTTATCGACAGACAGCTGATCTGAGTCAGATGGATCCTGTCGTACTTTCTCAATTGAACTCTGATACAAAAAACTTACCTCTTGTTCACCTTGGCCCTTTTCTGAGGTAGGTGATTTTCTCAGGCTGACTGATGATTGGCCTCTTGTATCTGTGCATGCTGCCATCTTTTGGAAATTCAAGCTTGACAAGTTCTTCATCCTTTTGGAAGTATAAAACTCCTCAACTTCCACAGATGGAGTACAATTAATTCCCTGAACTTTTGTTGTCTGTTTTGCTCTATATCTTTTTGATGGAATAATAAAAGGTGAATCATGTTCCTTATCAGATAAATGAGATATAGATCTTCTAGGTGACTCCTTTGATTCAACAACAGGTCCTTGAGAAAGTGTTAACCCCTCTAAATGACTCTTATCCTTGAGTTCCAACATATCCATTGGCACACCATGTTGCTCATTGCAATGTCGTTGTCCAAATCCTGCTAAACTCAATCTGACCAGCTTCTGCTTGAATTTCTTTGTTCTCAAACTTCCCTGTTTGTTTAAGCAAGTCCATGCAGATGCATTCACAGAACTTGGGAGTTTCTCCTCCATTGCAGTTTCATGTGTTTGAATTCGAGACTTGTGCTGGGGTATGCATTCATTTAGGCGATTAGCTGGTGAAGCTTTTGGAACCTGAAAAGACAAAAACTAACATCGTTTTAAATAAAATTAACTATGAACAAATTTTTTGGTGCCCACAATTTGCAGAAATAAATGAAACAGTGACCTTTCAAAAGGGATAGGCTCCTTAAAACATTTGCATGATTGTAACTAAGACACTGAGATTGGGATTAAAGGGAATGTAAAACCAGCAATGATGATACATGCTAGCGAACAGCCTTATTTCAATTCTACAATTTGTCGACATAAAATTATAAAGGCTGGAAATCAAATAGCATACCTTAACCTTTATGAGAGTATGAGAATGCGAACTTTGGCTTGCTCCTGTGAAATCACCCAAACTGGACCGTTTGTTTTCCCTCATGCCGTGTGGTTGGTCAAGCTTGACCTCAAAAGGTGGGCATTCCTTCTGCTTTTCCTTCTGTAATAATGGTGGGCATTCATTTTGCTTTTCCTTCTGCAAAAGAGGCTGGCATTCCATTTTCATGTTCTGGGAATTCTCACGGTTACTTTCCTTCGGATCTATATAGCTAATATATTTTTTGGCCGCTCGGTAAAGAGATGTCCGAGGTTGCCTCCTTATATCACTGTCATTCCATTTAAAACTATCCAACTCTAAGGGATTAGCATCATCCAAGGCCAACTGTTCTGCAGTACTGTGTTCCAAATCCTCCAGTGTGCGAGTAGGAGCGACAGCACATATATCTGCCATTGAACGCTTCTTCCTTGCCTTCATTTTATGTTTTGTAAACTTGGAACTTACAGTTTTCTCCTTATTTGGTTCGACAGCAAGACAGTGGTCCATGTGAGCATTTAACGCCGTGTTAGAAGTTGAGGAAAATGTTCTGCAGACTGAAAGCTTGTCTGGTATTAAATTCAGCAAGAAAACTGATCATTCTGTACATAATTTGCTATATGATCTACCTATTTACAATGCTACACATATCCTTTCATCCCCCACTGAACGTAAAAGCACCAGATGCATTTCACAGACACAAAGGCCAAAACATGTCAAACTCAAACCAGAGAACTGATCCTTCAATCTATAAAAGGTCCTTTCTATTTATTTACATGGCTGGAACGTAATAGATCTCTGACATTTTCCAGATTAGGCCTGCATGCATGCACGTTGAGAACATTATTTACTGTACAAATTGTAGATACCCATCATATCACATTTTGACAGTTACAGCCAGTCAAGCAAACGATGGGTTTTCCTGCATATATTCTCCTCTTAGTCCACATCAATAGTGCAGAGATCTGCCATAGAGAGGTCCCAGGTTCGCCTCAAGCAGTTTGATAGACATTACAAAGTTACAGATGCCCGAAGTATCACTCACCAAATAGTTGATCATCTCTTTAGAACAGAGGAGCAGTAAGTATAAATGGACATGAGAAGCCCAGCACTGAACATCTCTACCTTGAAGATCTAGCCTCAAAAAGGGAAATAAAAACCCTCTGTTTATTCTTTTTTACCTGTCCACCACAATCAATTTCTTGTCTGACAACTTAGAATCCGAACCAGAGATGCAGCAAAGCAGCTTTACAACGTTGGTATGCCTAATCTTTCCTAGAAGCTCTATCTCTGCTTGAAATCTCTTTTCTTGGACAGATCGTGGGTTCTCGTTATTCCAGATCCTTTTCACAGCAACAATATTACCATTTTCCAGTGCCACCTTGTAGACTTTGCCAGCATGTCCACTTCCAATAACATGATACTCTGTCAATCCATTCAGAATGTCTGACACTTCATGGCTTGAGAAACAGTAGTACCTGTTGCCCTTTGTTTAGAGTTGGAGTGGCTTTGCTTGGGGCATAAAAGCCAATTCCACTTTGGTAGCATTTCATTTGCCATTTTAGGAGATATTGGAAGAAAATTAACATATATTGATGGACTGAAAAGTAAAATATATTTCTCATTTTATCATCTGAGATATCGATCACCTTAGGAATCTAGATTATGTACATTTCTAAATTTCTGTCTTTAGTGAAATCTTTTGACTTTACTATGCTCTAGTCTAAATGTGCTATGAAATGGTCCTTTTCTGGCTGCTTAAAGTAGCAAGAAGGGAAACCAGTATTTTTATCCCAAAATCCAGCAAGAATCGTTTTGGTTTTGATGGAATTGCACATATCAGATGTTAATTTTTACAATCTGTTTGCAGTAGGAAGTGTTAAATTTTTACAATCTGTTTGCAGTAGAAGTGTTAAAGGGTGCCAAATCCATTTCTGCATTAAAACGAACAATTTTATTGATTCAAACTTGCAATTTTGACAAAGATTGACTGGCTCGATTTGGCTGATGGCAAACTGGAAAAGGATAAAAACATAGTGTTTAGCCTTCTTCCTTTGATATTCCCCTCAAAACCACTTTTGTGCATAACAACAATAGAGAATGACAAATGTTACTTTTGTTTTGTTTAAGTTAGTCGATTGTGAAGTGCATTTCCATGTGTGGGTTTTCGTTCTACAACTAATGCTTTTGCATGGTAACTTTGGAAGATTGTAAGTGATTTGTTTTAATATTTTCAAATCACAAATTTCGCCACTTCTCAATTACCATGTAAAACGCTGTAATTTACTTTTTATTTAAATATGAATGGTTTGGTTTTGGTTTTGTTCTTTTAATATCAAATCTACTGGTACGGGATAGTCATCGTGGTTATTGCCTTCGTCACTAGTGAGCTTTATATATGCTTGCCTATCTATAGAGATTTCTTCCTTTTAATAATCTTATCGGCCTCTCTTTGTACCTTTTGGGACAATTGCTAGTTAATAGATGTAACAAAAATACGTCGGCCTTTTCGATGATCAAACTTTGGAAAACCCCAAATATTTCCTAATACTTGTAAGAAAAAATAATTCAAGGCTCAGAACACCAATACATGCAAGTATTGAGAATTAGAGTAACACTCTTGGATTTAAGATTCAAATTCTCATTCCTCCACAATAAAAAAAGAATATACGTGTAATATATATATAGCAAAGATTTAGGAAATGTTTAAGTCCTTAGTAAATTTATTTACAGTGGTTAAAAATTATAGATTTGGGATTAGTAAAAAGCACAAATGAACTTTAAATTATAATATGAATATTTATAAACTTATTTTATTATAATAATTATTAATTATAATATGAATATTTATAAGATTATATTAACATTATTAATTATTATTTGAATAATATTGTTGTAAAAAGATTTAACTCTGGAAAGTAGTTCATTTACTGAAGTATATAAATGTGTTAAGTAAAATATTATGAGATCTTTAATTATATTTCTCAATTAATTTCTCAAATTACCAAAGAGAAAAATGTTAAAGATTTAAAAATAGAAAATTCAATTTTGTCTTTAAAACATTATTACATTTATCATATTGTAAAAATAAAAACAATAATATAGGAAAAATTATTTAATATTAAATTATTTAAAATAAATATTAAAATATATATCATAAATATATTAAAACAAATTTAAAAAAACATTACATTAATTTTATTTGATTTAAATTAAAAATAAATATAATTAAAATTCACTTAAATTTATTTTTATTTTAATAAATGAATTATAAAAATATTATTTAACAACAAAGACATTTTCTCAAATAAGAAATATCACAACCTATTACTTTATAAAACAAGTGCTGCATGCAGCCGGTAGTCCCTGCGGTAAGCGGATGACCCACCCCATTTATTAACCCAAGGAAACAAACTGCAATATTATTTAACAACAAAGACATTTTCTCAAATAAGAAATATCACAACCTATTACTTTATAAAACAAGTGCTGCATGCAGCCGGTAGTCCCTGCGGTAAGCGGATGACCCACCCCATTTATTAACCCAAGGAAACAAACTGCATTTTGTGTTTGTTGCTGCTCAAATTAGCACCTTTCGAATTTTCTAACCATGGTGACGCAGGGTAATATGGTTTGCCTTTCATTTTAGGTCAATTTGAAAGCATGGAGGTTGCCGCTGTCTATGAAGCAAACCTGTCAAATAAACCAATGCCCAATAAGTGATAAGATGCCTTAAGAGCATTTAAACCAAACCTTGTTGCTGATCTTGGACTTAGCAGATGACAATGGCTCGGCAGATTTTGCGTTTTTCTGTTGTTTTAGGGTTTTGTATGAATCCCTTTCATGCTATCTGGTTTGATGGTAATGCACTAGAAGTATTGGTTCGCATGAAATCCTTTCCAACATATAGGGTCATGTTCTATCTTTTTATTTTAGGGGAGTGACTGCATACTGTCCTAAATGCTCTCGTATTGTATTCTATTGTATGGTTGAGTCTGCTAGAGGGTTTTTGCATTTGAATGGCCAGCAGAGGGTTACTTGAAGGAACCCTTTAATTGATTGATGATAATTGTCCAATTCCATTGTGGTTGAACGAATTCTTTTTCATGGACATTTTAATCAACAGCTGCTGGAATTCTTTTTCATGGACATTTTAAATTCCATGGACATTTTAATCGACAGCTGTTGGATACATGTATATTTGGCTTATTCCTCTCCAAAGAAGAAACCATTCTGTAAAGAGACCAGAAATAGCTCATACAGTTCATTGGAGACCATATATTCATTATTCTTTGAGTAGCGTATGTGTACATCCCTTTCATCATATGCAGGATATACATCCCTTTCATCATATACATCTCTTAGCCTGATAAAGTTTGATATCAATGAGCCATGATAAGCTTTCCAGCTCTGTATGACCCTAAATTCTTTTAATAATGCATTATAGTATATTTCCATCTGTGCATACGATCATTCAAAATTTTCGATTTTCGATGTGTAGAAAGTCATTCATGTTAGGATAAAACAGTAGGGAGCATTTGATACCCTGGCATGCGAAAATTTTGAAGTGCCGAGCTCATTTCCTGACATCAGAACAAAAGGGTACAAAGCATATTATACCTTGACATACAAATTCATTTCCTGACTTAACTTGATAAAAGGGTACAAACCATTTTATGCCCGGTAAAAAGAATGGCATATAAGAACGGTTGTCATAGCCAGCAAACATATAATCTAGAGTCAAGAAAACAAGCATGTTAATTTAATAAGCATATAATCTAGAGTCAGAAAACAAGCATGTGGAAACGCAGGTTTGGAGAAAGGAAAAGCAAAACAAGCATGTGGAAACGCAGGTTTGGAGAAAGGAAAAGCAAAACAAGCATGTGGAAACACAAGTTTGGAGAAAGGAAAAGCAATCCAAGAGCACCAAAATGCACTTAGAACAAATGATGAACAATATTGTATCTATCTAGAAATTGTACACAAATTATAACCAGGGCAATGCATCAGGATATCGGAATGGGGAAAGATGGTAAGCATCCAATTAATATCGCAACAGGTTACAGTATTCGGATTTCCTAAACAGAAAACATAACAGATTGTGTGAAAGTAGCCCTAAGCCCAGACAGAGAATTCAATAACACCTCCGCAGAAATACAGATAATTTCAATCGGTATCACAAATTTAAAGACTTTTAATGACAGATTTTGCAGGCATCCGCAACTTTTACATGTAAAGGATCATTTGAATGCTAAAACAGATTGAATTGTCTAAAAGAACAGACGTGATTTATGTTTTAAAGTCGCCATACCTTCGATTTCATCGGCAAGCCCAACCACAATTGCTCTCCGAATTCGAACAAGCCCAAACCGCTGCACAGACCCGAAGCAGTGAGGGATAAAAGGTAGTGTCGGCAATAATGAAGTTCCGTCAGGATTACCCCTCTGCACGTAGACTTGACCTTGTCTTCAAACCCTGGCAATGGCCGTCAGCATTAGTGATGAGGATTTTCAAGCTTGATTATATTCAAGACCATAAAATCCATAAGCGGCGCTGACAGTGTAGAAGAGACTAAAATCCTGAGCATGACTTATTATATTTCATTATAACATCTCATCTAACTCATCATTGGGTATAGGCTTCATCCTAGGCAGTTTTCATTTCTAGAGACCACATGTCCGGAACAACATCCTTAATAGTCTCGAGCAAGCAGAATTTAACAACCTGCAAAAGATTGAGATCAAAACAAATCATCAGCATTTAGAGGCCATTTAGCTGCACGGCCAAAATTTGTCCATTTCATGCAGAGTCGAACGCTGATGTCATTAAACTTCACGAAATCTTGCAAATTTCAGTATATTCTAAGCATTCTAGGGACGTACCTTAAGAGACAAATTTGTTGCTATAATTTAAGTTTCTCTTAGTCTTTACTCTAACTTAACAAAAATATCATTCTTTACGAAATGGGCTTAGTTTTTAAATCAAATTAACGAAAAAACCCTTCATGAGATTTTGCTCTGCACTTACATCAAAATGTTCATCAAGTACTCCATATTTAAAATGAAGCTTCCCCATGTCCTTGACGTTTGATTCTGAGAATGTTGTCGTTCCTTTCTCTCGTAGTTCAACGACAGATTCACAAGTCTGCAATATCATAACAGTAAGATTCATGTTGTTATCCCTACTTTATACCAGAGAGAAGAGTACATGTTGTTGTATTCTACATTCGGGTCTATATCTACTTAAAGTTGATCAAAGCCAGTCATATGCCATGACTGAAATGTGAAAAAAAAGAAACACGATCCCAACAAAGGTAAAGATATAATACAAGGATACAGTAGTCAAGAAACAAATGCAGAGACATAAACAATTAGTAAGAATTAGCATCCTTTCAACAAAGCTTCTTAGGTGCAGTGACAGACTCTGAAGCACTGTTGAACATATATTTGTTCTTGCTGCAGTGCTTCTTAGATGCAAAGAAAGAATTTGTCTCTGCATGTAAGAAGCCCTCCTGAACTTTTCGTTTGTGGTTTTATTTCTTTACTGCTGTGTCTGAGCAATAGATCCATGCGATATTTTTTTGTACAGTGTATATATTGCACAGGTACTATAGTGAAGAAACATATGCAAAACAGAAACAGTTACAACAATAATTAATATAGGTCTAGGAGTGCTTCTTCGATGCAGAAAGGGTCTTTGTCACTGCATCTAAGAAGCACTATTGAACATATAATACTTCTTCCTGTAACTGTTTCTGTCTCTGCATATCATGTTTCTTTACTTCTGTGTCTGTGAAAGATAGACCATTTACAAAAAAGCCAAAATCCCAACACAGGCAAGAATCTATTGCACAGACATAGTAGTAAAAAGCAAAACTAGAGACAAAAATAAATTACAGCAACAATTAATATCTCTTCAGCAGTGATTCTCAAATGCAAAGACAGAGTATTTAATCCCTGAATACGAGAACCCCTGCCGAACAGATAGTTCTTCTGGTCTCTAGATTTGGTTCTTTAATATTGTCTGTGCGATAGACACTTGCCTGTGTTGGAATTGTGGTTTTTTCGACACGGTCAGAAATCCATTCGAATATGAGAATACAATGTGTTATAGAATTAGAAGCAACACATATCCACCAATACCCCTGTCTATTTCGTTATAATGCCAGTCTGGCCTCGTCTAGAATGCATATAGCTTGGATATTTGTTTCCTTAGTTCTGTTACATATTGTAATTCGGTATGAAAGTGGGCTGCTGTTTTGTTTTTTTAAAACAGAAGCAAATTTAAACTTTATATAAATAATTCTGGCTACACTCATTGACAATAATCTTAATAAAACTTACTATTTTGAAAACTGGAATAAGTCTTACCATTTTGAAAACTGTGATAGCATGCGCCTTGAGCTTTGCATTCTTTTCGATTGGGACGTCAGTATCATGTAAAAACGAGAATAGCCGTTTGGCTGAAGGTGCAATCTCAAACACTCTGTAACCAAATAAACGTTTTGCATTACTCAATGGCTTTTTATTGTTTTATGGAAGAAGATTTGCTGAAGGGAACACACAGATTGCCGCGATTGCTAATACAAAATTACGTGGACGCGTTCGTTACTGCTCGATGCTCAACACTCCTGAATTTCCCATTGCTCACTACCTGAAAAATCATTGCCATTAATAATTCAATGGTCAAGGAAAATTATATTAGACGTGTTTTTGTAATTACCTGCAGTTGATCTCCCAAATTGATGACAAAGGCGTTAGCTATGGGTTCTACAGAAACCCATTTTCCATTTTTGAGTACTTGCAAGCCATTAACATCGCCTTGCATTAGAACAGTGATGCCACTTGCGTCTGAATGGCCTGTTAAACCAAGGGTAAGATCTGGGTTTGGGCATGGAGGATAGTAATTGACAGTCATAGCTTGGCTGTGTTTTCCAAAAATTCTATTCAAGTAATCAGAGCTGAGACCTAGAGCTTCAGAAATGGAAGCCAGCAGTCTTAGAACCAGTGCTCTCACTTCTATAGCATATTTACTTGCAATTTCTCTGTAACAAAGGAATAGACAAAATAAATTTTCGGTTTTTATTGAGCTAACCCTCTATAGCATATTTACTTACAATTTCTCTGTAACAAAGGAATAGACAAAATAAATTTTCTGTTTTTATTGAGCTAACCCCTTATCTGTTATTTCAAGGGTTTTATGTAAATTTGTAAATGATTACCTGTAAGCTGCAGGCTTTTCAGGCCAAGAGCCTATCACTTCTTCCAGAGGATGACATGGATGCACCAGATAATCTCTCCAATTAAGGACTTTTTCTTTGCCAATATTGAAGCTTGGTGAAAGCCGAACACTCTGCGTTGGGTCCTCTGAGTAGAGGCATGCTCGGTCTTCCACAGGCATTTCGAAGAATCCCTTGGCAATTCCCATCATATGGTTCACAATCTGGTACCAACAATATATTAGAAAACCTAAATTCGATGAAGTATTATGCATATCTGAAAAACCTCCACAACAAAAGCATGCAAAACCTTTGTTGTTTTCTGAGGTGGCAGGTGGCTTTGCGGTGCCAACCAAACATGGCAGATGGCACGTCCCTGGAGCATCCACCGTACTTTATAAAATAATTTCCGGAACCTTATTACTTTGCATAAAATAACTTGATCGGCCTTTGTTTTAAAACACTTAGGATAAAATAACTTACACAGGCAGGCAAGGCCGACAATAAGACCTCCAAATAAAAACATTGGATAAAAATTGGTTGAGCCGGACATTTTTTTTAAAACATAGGTTTAACCTCAAATGTACGAGTAATATTATTCGGTCAAAGTGAATTAATAAGAAGTCAACAATCGATCGATTGCTATAGTCCAGGCAGGGACTAATAATATCCTTGGTTAAAAAAAACAAAGAGTACTTAAAAACCTAAATAACAATTGTTAGGGTGTATATTTTATGGTTACTCTCCTTTATTTGAAATTTGACATATCATCGAAAACAAAAAGTATACCATATAAATGGTATCAAATTAGTAATATATTAAACTAGAAATAGAATGGCATAAAGGGATTTTAGTTTAAAAATTATGATTTTTTAAACATTTGATAGATCCATATTAAAAAGGATTAAGATGAATATAATATGGTATTAATAAAATTTATGTTTAAATAAATTATAATTAATTTTGATATAATTTTGTTCACCTATGCAGATTGATAATAGTAATAAAGTTTAACACAATTTATGAATCAAAGTAGAAAGAAATTTAAATGAATATAATGGATTATGATAATTTTTTAAAATAGCATAAATAATTAATAAAAATGGTAAGAAACACAAATGAAATTTAAATTATAATATGAATATGTATAAGTTTATTTTATTATAATAATTATTAATTATTATTTTAATAATATTGTTATAATTTTTTTTTTAGCTTTCTAGAATAGCTCATTTGATAATGTATATAAACGTGTTAAGCAAAATGTTATAAGATCTCTGATTGCATCTCTAATTGATTGCCTAAATCGCCAATTCAATTAATTGTTGGCAAAAAGTGGATTTTATCTCGAAAAGACTATTTTTATTGTTATTGATCATAATGTAAAACTAAAGACAATGTTATAAGGAAATTTATTTAATATTAAATTGTTTAAAATAAATATTAAAATTTATCATATTAATAATATATTAAAACAAATTTAAAAAAACATAACATTACATTAAATTTTATTTAAATTTTAATTGATTTAATAAATAAATAAATATAATTAAAATCACTTTAAATTTGTTTTTATTTAAATAAATAAATTATAAAATATTATTTAAATTTTAATTGATTTAATAAATAAATAAATATAATTAAAATCACTTTAAATTTGTTTTTATTTAAATAAATAAATTATAAAATATTATTTAAAAGCAATAAAGATATTTTTCTAATAAATGAATTATAAAATATTATTTAAAAACAATAAAGATATTTTTCCAAATAAACAATATCACAACGTATTACTTTCTAAAATAGCATCTCTTGGTCCAAAAAACAAAAAAGTACTAGAAAACATAAATAATTAATTCTGGAATATTTTATTTTTACTCTCTTTACCTCAAATTTTAAGTATTATCCAAACCTAAAATTAAATATAAAAAATACTAGAGAACCCAAATAACTAATTCTGGTATATTTTAGGTTTACTCTCTTTTATTTCAAATTTGGCGTCTAATCAAAACCTAAAATTTTCAAATTTGAGGTATTACCTAAACCTAAAAATATACTATATAAATGGTATCAAATTAGTAATATATTAAACTAACTATACAGTTGGTCAAACTAAATTAGTAATATATTAAAGTGAAAATAAAAATTTAATTATTTAAGTTTAAAATTATATATAAATAAGGTTAATAATAAATTTTATTTTATTTAGTCAAAATTCTTAATTCTTAATTTATTATATGTTTGAAAATTAAATACAACTTATGATATGGTACAGGTGGAACCCAGAAATTACCATATTATATAATAAATTTGAATTAGAGTTATTTTTTATATAATATAATAAATTTAAACTTGAACTTAAAATGGGTGAAAGTTTTCTATATCATAATTAAATCGTTGCAAGATTTGCTGCAAATTAAACCAGCCGTTGGGTGATTACAAGAAAGCCACCTGGACTACGATAACAACATCCAAAACCGCTAGATGATTGCAAGAAGGACACGTTGATTACAGGAACGGCAACCCGGTTATGGATAATTACAAGCATGGCACCGTTGACTACTTGAACGGCATGCAATGTTTCCGACAGAAAACCGTTGGACTGAGCTTTTCCCTGGCACATGTTTTTATCATTCTATTATCATAATTAAAGCATTAGAAGACTTGCTGCAAATTAAACCAGCGGTTGGATGATTACAAGAATGGCAGCTTGATTACAAGAATGATTACAAGAATGGCACCTTTGATTACAAGAACGGTATACAATGGTTCTGACAGATAACCGTTGGAGGACAAAGAACTTTTTCCTGACACATACTTTTATTATCATTTGGTTAACTATCGAATCCATGTCTTCTGCCCCAAGCTCCATCAATCCACTGGAATTGGTTTGGATATGAAAAATTGCAGCATCTCTTCAAAACTTCAATTAGCAGGTAAACCGGAGTACTTGACGTCTTGATTCTTCTGGCTTCCTCTCTCTTTGTACTGCGTTGTGTTCTTTCGATCTGTCTTCTGTCTTCATGGATATGTGTGCGTTGGTCAATGTTAATGGGTGGGAGACGAGACTGGCATGGCATTGGAGGGTATGTCATGGCATGGCATTGGCAGCTTCTTGGTCATTGACTACACAAACTGATCAGTTTTTGTCCAACTAAATATTATTGTTCAAGGCTGGTTACAAGCGAGACCACATTTGTGAACTATTAGCCTCTCAACGATTTCTTTGGCTCTCCCATAAAGCAAACTCTGGTCGTTGCTCTCATTAGACTTGCACAGGTACAGTTTGATTGCATTCTTCTCAAACTCTGGTCGTTGCTCTCATTAGACTTGCACAGGTACAGTTTGATTGCATTCTTCTCATGCTCTTGCGTAAATGGTTTTGTCTTATTTGCGCATGATTTTGAGTTAAAATTTACGTGTGTGTATTAATATCTATTTTGGATGCTTTAGAATTTATTTGATATTTGTATTTTAAAACTTGTGGTTTAAACTCATAATTATTTTTCCTAGTTTCGAGTACAAACTTTGAAAAATTTATCTGATATTTTTTTTTCTAAATAGTGCATATTTTAGTGCTGGTTAATTTGAATTCTTGAAAAAATATGGGTTTTAAAATCTATATATATGATAGAAAATTTGAAAGTATGTAGGTTTTTCTTCCTTTTAATTTAAATTCTTGAAGATATATATCTATTATAGAAATCATGAAAACATGTATACGTAGGTTTTTCTTCCTTTTTGATGTAAATTCTCGCAAAAAATTGTTCCCTTAACTTTTACTTCTACGGCTAGAAAACAAGAGAGCACAGATTTTCCTCATTTTTAATTTTAATTCTTGAAAATTGATGAGGCATGAATCTCGTAAACGGCTTTACGAGCGTTACGTGCTTTATTGAATTTGATAAATGCAGAATGGAGCTTGATCGAGTAAGAGGAGCTTTCTTTAGCGAGATGATAAATGCACAACCTCAACAGCTCTTGTGAACAATATGGTCTATTGCATAAAACAGGGCTTCAGATATGGTCATTTTCTAATGTAAATATATTTTAAATTAGTTCTCCAACTATTTAGGTTGACATAGGGTTTTTAATACCATAGAAATCCTAAATACCACCCTTAGTCGTCAAGTCAATTCGTAGATATAGGTTGTCTTTCCATTCTAAATATTAAGATCTGATTATCCAGAAATTTGTCAAAAGGAATGTGCGGCATTGTAGTTCTTGACTCCTTACGATGATCCAATTATCCAGAAATTTATCGAAAGGAAAAAGCCGCATTGTAGTTCTTCACTCCTTACGTTGCAGGTTAAGGTGGTTTGGACTAATTAGACTTGTTTTGGTGGCTTGACTGGTTTTTCTCCCTTGTCAACATGTTATTGCAGTTTTGAGACACGTCTTTTGGAACAGCAGCCTAAACTTGTATATTACCCGGCTAAACATACCAGGCTTTTACCTTTATCTTCGACTGCCCAACTCTTCGTATATAGCTTTGCCCGCCCACTAATGAAATTTTTCATTATTTGCAATGCTACAGTCGTTCTCATATTCAACCATAAATTCGTCTTGAGAAATTTTCAGAAGAAATTTGGTTATACAACAGCTTGTTTGCAGTTATGGAAGGATTGCGAACACAAGTTTACAGGGGCATCGTTCAATAGAGGGATAGCCGGAAGTTCGTGTAGGTAGTTGTTATGGAAAGTCATGAACCACAATAGAAGGAACATCAAATCACTATTAAATGCATCAATATTTAAAAGGTTATATATATATATATATATATATTCCAAAAGTTATATTTATATATATAACTTTTATATATATGGTTGTTTTTTATGTAATGCATAATTGAAGACAATATGCAGTGAACTTACATTTTTTATTTCAATTTATTATTTTGAAGGGAGCACTGGAGTAAAAGAGAGAGTGAGGGCGAGAGGTAGTAGGAGAAAGGGTTCATGGCGCGATGTTGGGAAAAGGCATAAGGAAGTAAGGGAGAGAAAGGGAAGAAGGGAGAGAGGAAGGGAATGAGAGAGGGTGTGAGGGATGTGGAAAGGCAGTGAGGAGGAGATAGTGATGAGAGGTAGAGGGAGTGAGGGGGGTATGGGAAGAGAGGGAGAGGGAGGTAGAGTGAGAGTGAGGGAGTGAGGCGGTCAAACTTGGGGTAGGGGCATGAGGGATAAGAAGGGAGTAGCGGAGGGAGAGAAATGGAGAAGGAAGAGGCATTGGGAGAGTGGGAACATGATAGTGGGAGAGGGAGAGGAAGTGAGGGGGAGAGAGAATGTGTGATAGAGAGAGGGGGAAGATGATAAGAGAGGGAGAGGGAGATGATAAGAGAGGGAGGGGGAGTGAAGGAGGTGGAGAGGTTGCGAGGGAGAAGTAGAGGGAGTAAGGGAGGGAGAAGGAGTAAGGAGAGGGAGAGGGAGTGAAAGAGAGAAGGAGAGGGGGATAGAGTGAGAGAGGGGAAAGGGGGTTGATGTTGGGGAAAGGGCTTAAGGAAGAGTGGGAGAGAGGGAGTGGGGAATGAGAGAGGGCGAGAGGGTGAAGGAGTAATTGAGGTGGAGAGAGAGTGAGGGAGAGGAATGAGGGAGGTAGAGGGAGTGCGGAGAGGGAGTGACGAAGGGAGGAAGAGTGGGGAAAGGGATAGAGGGAGGGAGATGGAAAGGGATATATATATATATATATATATATATATATACACACACACACACTAAGAGAGAAACAGAGGGGTGGTCATGATGATACAAGGGGGAAGGACAAGGGGGAGAGAGGGAGAGGGAGGAAGTGGGGGAGAGAGAGAGACAATTTGGGAGAGGGAGTGGGAGAGGGGGCAAGGGAGTGAGGGAGGCAATGATAACGAGTGGAGGGAGAGGGAGTGAGGGAAGGAGAAAAAGTGGAGGAGCAAGGGGGGGAGGAAGAGCAAGTGAGAGCGAGGAAAGGTGAGGGAGAAGGAGAGGGGGAGAGAGAGAGTTGGAGAGAGAGAGGGATAGACTGAGAGAGAAAGAGAAGATGTAAGGGGAAATGCAAGTGGAAAGGCAATGAGGGAGAGAGTGAGAGGGAGGGGGGAGAGGAGGTAGATTTAGAGAGGGGGAGTGGGGGAGAAGGAGTCGGAGAGGGGGCGAGGGAGTAAGGGAGGTAGAGATGGAGAGAGAAAGTGAGTGAGGAGAGGGAGAGGGCAAGATGGAGTGCAGGGGGGAGAAAGGGAGTAAGAGAAATATTGGGAGAGAGAGATATATAGGGGGAGAGAGGAAGAGGGATATGAAGATACTCGGAGCAATAGAGAGAGAGGGGGAGAGGAAAAAAAACAATGAGGAGTACGAGGGAGTGAGGGATAGAGAGGAAGCAGGAGAGGGAGAGAGAGAGAGAGAGAGAGAGAGAGAGAGAGTGAGAGGGAAAGTGACCAAGAAAGTGAGGGATAAAGGGAGGGATGGTGGGTTGAGTGAGTAGAGGAGTGATGGACGAGGAGAGGGTGTGAGGTAGAGAGAGGGAGAAACATAAGGGATGGAGAGAGAAAGTGGAAGAGAGGGAGAAGGAGAGGTAGAGAGAGGTATAGAGTGACAAAATGAAAGAGGCTGTGAGGAGGTTATGCAAGTGGAAAGGGAATGAAGGAGTAATGGAGAATGATGGAGTAGTAGATGGAGAGAGAGTTGGGGGAGTATGAGGGGTACCATGGGAACAAGGGAGGTAGAGAGGGAGTAAGGAGAGGGAGAGGATGTGAGTGAAGGAAAGGGAATGAGGGAGAGTGGGAAAGAGAGAGAGAGGGAGTAAAAGAGATAGGGGGAAATAAAGGGGCAGAGAAAGAGAGTGATGAAAAGGGAGAGAGAGGGAGAGGGCAAAGAGAGATAAGGTGAGAGTGCAAGAGAGGGAGTGAGGAGAGAGGCAGAAGGAGAGAGAGGGTGAGACACCGGTAGATGTCTTGAGAGAGTAAGGGAGGTAGAGAGGGAGTGGGAGAGAGGGAGAGTTAGGGAGAAAAAATGAGGGGTGGGGGAATTTAGTGGAAGAGGAAGAGAGTGAGATCATTAGAGAGAGAGGGAGAGGGGGAGAGAGACTTAGGGTGAAAGAGAAAGAGAGTGGATGATGGTGTGATGTAGGGGGAAGGGGCGTGAGGGAGTGAGAGATACATAGCAAAGCTGAGAGGTTGAGACAGAAAAATTCCTCATGGTTTAAGTGGAAAGATCCAGAGGTATCCATGCTTGTATAGACGTAGTGATCCAATTGGATTTCAGTAAACCCCGGTTGTATTGATGGGGGCTTCAGGCCTAGGAATCCCTTGGTAGGATATACGATAAAGCCTGAGGAAGCCCTGGTTTTTTTTGTTCTAATTCCCACATTCATGCTTGGAATATGGCACGAGAGTAGTTAGATGAAAGAAATATTCGGTTCACCCAATTTATGGTCGGGTGGTTCATGGAAGTCCTTGACTTGGTTGGCTTATACACTCATTAATAACAACTCCTTCTCCTTTGATATTTCATGTGTACATGTACTTGTTCATATGTGGTATTATGGTTGTTATATTCTTGTTATTTGTGTTGGTTATATGTTGGTTATAAGTATGGTTTATGAAAAAAATTGGTTATAGCTCTCATCATGATTTGACTAGTACATGAGATGTGACTGAATATATAATAAGGCATAAATCCTTCTTTATGAATATCAGATATGTATGATGCCCATATACTCAGATATGTTGTTATGAAATGTAGATTTCATATTTACGAAATTTCGGTCATGGCTAGTTTGGGTTCGGTCAAGCCCTTATACCACTGTTTGCATTAGTAGTTTTAATTCATGGTTATTTAACATTCCTAGAAGGTTCTTGAAGTTTTATGCAGTAGACTAAGTCCTGGCCCTAGAAAAATGGCATAGAATTTAGGGTCATTGGCACATAATTGCCTGAAAAAGGCCACATTTATTGGCATTCCTTGCTGTGGGAGTGACTTAAGGGCCTCATTCACATGCATGACCTGTGATGTTGTAGTTAGGGGTATATCTCATCAGAAAGACAACTTGTCTCAGAGATTAGGCACTTCGAAGAGTTGGTTGTCTCCTGAAGGGTCTGTAGTTCCTCAGTAAGGTTAGATTGGGATTGTTTTGTCAGCTTCATTTTCTTAACTATACATGGGGAGTTAAAAAAAATCATAGTAGCCTCTCATGACATGTTTACCCTAATGGACCGATTAGCTTGGGTAAATGTGGTAAGAGGGTGTTAAAGAGTGGTATCATAGCATGGTTCACCCTTTGGACTGGATGGGTAGAATGTGTTGGTCATCCATACATGTTGATTATGTTCTTGTTGTGTATGGATGGTGGAGGTCATGGTTCTAGTTTAGTCACGATGCTAAAGTTTATGGTGTTGTTGTTGGATGTGGTCATCATGAGTGTATGTCGGTTATGCACTTGTTATGGATATCAGTGTCTGTACATCATTATGCATACGTTGACATGGTTATAGTTGTCATGCATGGGACCATGGTGTGTGGATTTTATGGTCATGCATTGATAACTAGGTAATTGTTGAAATGATGATTATATGCTGATATGATTATACTTGTACATGTATTGTGCTAATCTGGTTAATCTTGTAGACAAGATATCCTCTCTTGTTGAAATATACTGAGGTATGTTGTATATTTCCAAGAAGAATATCAAAGATGACTAGCAAGATGGTATGCTACAATTCATAAGACTCTCCCTATGGATCGAATGAGCAACACAGTGGTGGGCACTCTTCTAATCTAACAGACACATTAAGAAGTTTCAAGGAAGAAATAAGAAGTTACAAAGTAGGTAACGAAAGAATCATTCAAGCATGGGATAAACAAGAAAAGGTTAATGCAATAATCCTTTTGAGCTTGTCAGAATTGCAGAGATAAGGATCACTCAGGATCAACCACAGGTAGGAGGATAAGACTAAGGGGGCATATGGCAGTAGATCTCATGGTGAGCATAGTTTGGATAGGGATGAGTAGGTCAGAGATGAAAGGAACTTGGGTACACTAGATAGGAGAGGTGATGGACATAGGTTCTATTCTAGTTCTGGTTCTGAGAGGTACTATGACCGTCATCATTATCATCCTTACAAGAGGAGTGACAGGGGATATTTTGTAGATAAGTTTAAGAAATCCAAGGCACTTACCTTTCATGGAAATTTGAAGAAGTCAAACGATAAAAATGCATGGCTACTTGGGCTGAAGAAATTCTTTGAGATGCATGATTACATGGAGAACATGAAGGAAAAAATAGCTATCTTTAGCCTCAAGGGAAAGCAAACATCTCATGGGCATATGTGAACTGAGTTATAGAAATCAAGAGGGAGGAGTTGAGCTAGCATGAATTCAAGAGAATTTTCAGGAATAAATATATGTCACAGAGGTACTATGAAAACAAAGCCAAGGAATTCTATTAGCTAAAGATGGGGTGAATGACTGATGAGGAGTATACTACAAAGTTCCTGGAGTTATTGAGGTATGTACCATATCTTAAGGATGAGAAGGCTAAAGTCCAAATATTTTTTAGTGGATTACAATTAGAATTTAAAGATCAGATTGATTATGATGATCCTCAGCACTCGAAGAACTCATTGGGAAGTTGAAGCACTGTTATGAGTAATAAAAGCATAAGACAAAATCTCAGCAAGTTTGGAAAGGGAAAGAAAAATCTAAAGGTAAATGACAACCGAAAAGAACACGACCTCAGAATACATGAGAGAAAAAAATGGTGCACCTTACAAGAAGCTTAATGGGTAACAACATGGAGGGAAGATGAATAAAGAAGATGGTAAATGATAGTTTCAATGTTGGATATGTGGCAAGGAACATCTCAAGAGATATTGTCCATAGAATCAAGGTGGTGGGCCTCATATTTACAGTTCAATGGAAGCATAGAAAAATTGGCATGTTGGCTAGAGAATCCCATGGATCTATGCAACATTGGATAATAGGATGGAAGATCACCAAACATTTATGATCAATATGGATGGTAAGCATTGTGATCAAGTTGTTTCTATTTTGATTGCCACTAGATCTAATTATAGATGCTAGTCCTGATCTAGTGGATACGTGTGGTTTTAATAAAGAGGTGCATGTTGAATCTTGGTTAGTGCAGTTGGCTACATGTATAAACAAGAGAGTTCATCATTGGGCAAGAGTTTGTGCATTCGAGTTCAATGATATGCCTACCTCAACACATTTGAATGTACTTCCATTGGGATCATACAATATGTTTTTGGGTATGGATTGGTTGTATATTCATAGGACCAAGGTGGATTTTTATGAAAAAGATATTGAATGCTTGGATGACAATGGAGAACAAGGAATCTTGCAGGGTAAGAAGAAGGAAACATTAGTTAGAATGGTGACAGATACGCACGCCAAGCGCAGTCGCAGAAAAGGGTGTGTGTTATTTGTAGTGCATATTTATGGTGATAAAGGTAAGGATGTTGAGGATGAAAATGTTATGGACAGGTACCCGATCTTCCAGTGGTTCCAAGATGTGTTTCTAGTAGGGTTTCAGAGTGTCTCCTCATAGAGGAGTGGAATTCTCTATTAAGTTGGTACTAGGGAAACCCCAACATCAAATGCACCATATAGGATGAGCACGCGAGAGTTAGTAGATTTGAAGTTGTAGTTGAAGAAAACGCTTGAAAAGGGATACATTAGGCCAACGATATTGCCTTGGGGTGCATCAATGTTGTTTATGAAGAACAAGGATGGTACTCTCAGGTTATGCATTGATTAGAGGAAGTTCAACAAAGTGACCATCAAGAAAAGGTATCCATTGTCTAGGATTGATGACTTGTTTAACTAATTTCAGGGAGCAATAGTGTTCTTGAAGATTTACTTGAGATTTAAATATCATCACGTATGCATTAAAGAAGAGGACATCGACAATATTGTTTTTCGGGCCAGGTATGGGAATTATGATTTTGTTGTAGTTCCATTTTGTCTAAATAATGCTCTAATTATCTTTATGTGCTTGATGAATAGTGTGTTTCATCCTTATATGGACAATTTTGTTATTGTGTTCATTAATGGCATATTGATATATTCTAAAAATGAGGAAGACAATCCCGAGCACTTAGAAGCAGTATTGAGATTATTTAGAGAGCACTAGTTGAATGCTAATCTCAGTAAATGTATTTTTTAGAGACATGAAGTACATTACTTGGGGAATGTGGTTTCCAAGGAAGGTGTAGCAGTAGATTTGGAGAAGATAACAACTTTCATGAAGTGGGCAGTTCCTAGAAATGTGGATGAGGTAAGATCATTTATGGGGCTAGCAGGTTATTACAGGAGGTTCACCTTTTGGACTGGATGGGTTGGCACAAAATATGCATTTCAATTGGTGTGATATCAATCTATTTAATAATATTGTTGGATACCATTTAATTGACCCAGTGGTCCATACAATTTGTGCTTCTTATTAATTACCATGGTTTGTACTCAAGGATACTTATAGGTCCCATTATGCATATCCATTGAAAGATGCATATGTCCTGGTAATCTGTTAAAGTTAGGTTCCCTTTAATCACACTTTCTTCCAATCGAAGCACAAATCACATTGTATATAGATGCATTAATCAAAGGATTAAATTGAAAGACAATTTGTACAGTTATATAGTCTTGTACTATAACATGTTCTCACCATTATAACATTATTTCCTAAAAACCTTTACCATGGTATAATACTTTCATAGAAATTATACCATTTATAATTTGTTTTTATAACATGATGACCATAGTTTAATCTTTTACCAGAATCAATTACTACATATTCTCTAATAAGCATGGTAATTTCTTTTCTAGTTTTATCATAGTCTAATTTTATGAGCAAGTGTGATTTTTTTCATGCAGGAAACATATGTAAGTGTGCCACTCAAGTAATCATATTTTCCTCCCATATGCATTACTTGTTATTGATCTTAACCCAAATTTAACAACATTAATTTTTTTGTCATTTTCTCACTAAGGCACATGGCATGCTATAACAACTTAGTTATAAAATTTTCCATGACAGTAAGGACTATATCCTTCAGTTTCCTTATCCAGCCTGACTCTTAAACATAATCATAAGTTATTCATGCATACTTTGCCTATTTATTGTTGGCACATAACAACCCATGCATGTATGCTAACAAAATATAACTTCAATATAGTTCAAGCAAAGCCAAATTTCTACATGCTATGCATATTTGTAAGCATCACTAGCAGCACAATATTGATTCTACAAGTCACAAACCATCAATCCTTTCCCAACACAACTATGCCCAACATCTAAGTAACAAAACACATATAGTCTATCGCAACACCACAACAACTCCACACTACTTCACGAGACTATGGTAACAACATACAAAACAATCCATGGCAATACATGGGTATATGTATCCTTACCCAACATTAAAACGATGATACAACCATGGAATTCCTCCATTATATAATCCTTCTTTCAAGTATTAGGTGATATTTTATTTAGCCATGCACCTACACAGCAATTGTACCATTCATAATTTGCTTTCATTCACCAATTCCTAATTAAATTTCATCAATCGGTACATCTTATAGATACCATATATTTGGGATATTTGACACAATGGTAGATATTATGTTAAAGGTTTAAGAAAAACCCTTCTAATTCCTCCTCGTCATTTATTTAAAAAACATAATATCAATTTTACCCAAATTCTCTTTTATGTACATCTAGTTGCTATCATGCTGTAATAAAGGCAATTTGCATAACCCAATCTATTTACTTATTTCTTTATAAATCCATTATGCTAATGTCTCATTAGCACATATAAATGTCCACACTGTGATGATAGTTATGGCAATAATGTATATCCATAATATTTGGAATAATGCTTAGAAGAATTTCATATTCATATATTAACTAATCCTAGGTTAACGAGGAAGTATACGAGTCATCTACATATGTTGTGTAACCGCACTATTCCAATTCTAATCCTATGTCCCCACACTTGAGGTTACCTATTAACCTAATGAGGCGTACTCTCTTAAGATATGATATTTGAGCACATTGATATTTCCAAATCATTAATGTCATTCAAATTTCTGCATGATGGCTACTACTTTACGCGATTACCTTGCATTATTTCTAGATGTAACTGTAGAGACACTTGGCATTTGTCCTTAGTGTACAATGAATCAGGTGGATATATCCCATATTGACGAACCCCGCTATATCCATGTGGTCACCATGTCAAACACTATTATCCCTTGTAGTAGCAGGATGGTACGTTGTCCATCCATCCCATGGCACACATTTCAACCCTTTTGTAAATCGATGAGGGATCTAATGCTACAGATGCGTTATGGTTAATCGTCTCGCCAAAGCAACCCTTTTTACCTAACCCTTCCCATCGACCTTGTCTTTCCTTCCTATGCCCATAAATCACGAATGGACAAGATGGTTTTCTGTTTTCTATTGTTGTGGAGATATCCTTCTCTACTCAAGGAATGGAACACCCTTAACTCCTTCGTCTACCCTTGGCATACATGAATAAGGTTAGCCGTGTAATGATCCAGTGTACAACTAACTCCAACTACCCATGTGATGCAGGTAATTTTTCAAATGCCCTCACTGTTATCATCTATGTTCTATTTTTTTCTCTTGTATAAGTTTCCTCTATTTCTTGCTAACATCCTTCCATTTTTTTTTTATTTTTTTTTGTTAGACAGAGGAATACCTTGTATTCCTTGACATTCCGCCTCCATCTGAAATGGGCACTTCTTCAACTTCTGTGAGTCCTAGCCTGGGCAGTGCAAATCTATTCCTCTGTTCTTTTAATTTGTTCTCTTTTCTTTTTGTAACCACCCTTAATCTACCAGACCACTTAGTTTACGGTTTTCTCTCACGTAGGGTTGTGAAATAGAGTTTAGATTGTATGATTTTACAGGTAATATTTATTCTGGTGATTTCATTTCCTTAGTAGTGTTGTTATGTTTTAATCGTTAACTGGTCTATTTTCGATACAATACTAATACGAGTAATTTTTCCTATCACAGGTACCCCCAACCTGGAAATCTGAAGCATAGTTTCGCAGTTTTTCAACATCTAACTTGTGACGGTTGTTCACTGAACAGGTTGGTGACTTCCATCAAACTGGGTTTTGCTGCTTGTGATTTTAACTTCTGTCACTTTCGTTCTACGATCAACAGAGATCGGAATGGCTACGACTTAAAGAAGTTAATTAAGAGCACAGGCTTCCATATTTATCTGAGTGTAGCTTTTGCTATGGTCTTCTCTAGTTTCTGATGTTCTAGATGAATGTTTCTACGACTAGGCCAAATGTATAGAACTTCTAAAGGGCGCCGAGATTGGTTTCTGTTTGTCTCTGACATTTATATTTATATTTTTAATTTAGGTTTACAATTTTCTTAGAATAATCAAATGTTATATGAATTCTTACTGGTCATAAAAAGGGGTTTTTCTCCCTTAGTTTATGATAATTTAATGTGTTCGTTTGTAGCTTTCCAAATTTCTAGTTTAAATAGAGGGGTTGAAAGACTTGCATGTACCACATTTGATTCTATTGTACATGTATCCACTGTATGCATCAAGAACTATTTCATACTATCGTTTTTTTGGTATTCTGGATATTTTAATTGTTATAGAAATTACATACTTTTGTAGTTATTATACTTTCAATCTATCGATTATTTGGGTTGTCTAGTCTTATCATAACCTTACCATAACCTACATCTTCTGATATAGTTGTAGTTGTTATAGCCTCATCGTGGTAGTAACGTATTTTTTTCTTGCATAGAAATCCCCTTCTGAAGGACGTAGTCTCCATGAGCACCTACAGGCTCGAATTTGAACAAATATACTTTTACATTTTACCTCCCTTACCTACACCTGACCTTTATGTGTGGCCATATCGGTTAACCTACCTAAGCTAGGGTGCATGGAACCCTTTAATTTACAGACTCTTATCGCATCAAATATGAAGAGCATGCACTCAACATTCGGTATTCCTCCCATAGCCTAAATAACCCTGTAACAAACTATGTAACAAACTATTTAATGTCGTACAAATAGAATTAATCACATATTTAAAGTATTTCTACTATAACATACATGCAGCCCTATAATGATAAGAATATCACTCATAGATAAGCAACCAGCAATATGCATAAGTTACAAGATAATATACATCCTTGCAACTCATAAACTTAAACATCCACGAAGGTTTGGCAACCAAACAGTTTGCATCCCTTTACAATTAACATGAAATTCTTCCATTAATAAAGAATAATCATCTATAGAAGATAATCCAATGCGATATCACCATTACTGAAATGAATATGGAATTGTTCAGTTAATAAGGAATAATCATCTATTCACAACTAATCAAATTAACATGAAATTGTGCAATTAATGAAGAATATCCATTTAATCAACTACTAACTCATAATTAAGGAAATTAACACAAAACTGTACAATTAATGCAGAATATACATCTAACCAACTGCTAACTCATAATTAAAGAAATTAACATGAAACTCTGCATAGATTAAGAACAATGCCTTCATAAGTTAACTAACACTTAACCTTCAATCAATAAAATGTAATATGTAACTAATATAACATCATTTGAAACATAGTTAGCAATTTTTTGACCAAATTTTCTTGAACTTGGATATCAATGGCTGACTACACCAGACCTCCCAACCATGAATCCTCTGATTCCCCCCAACTATGACAACTTGCCAGGCATGAGTAACCTCTACTGTTCCTTGATAATTCTTATTTATCATTATCTGGTTCACAGATGTTTTCCTTGGCAGCATCCTGCCTTTAGGGGTTCTGTCTCCCCTCGACCTAGGCTTTTTCCATGTTTTTCCTTAAAGTTAAAAGCCTGCTTTTCCACTTGCAGCGCTTTTATTCTTTGTCTTTATCTCCCACCGGTTAACACACACACACACAACTATATATATATATATATATATATATATATATATATATATATAATTTTTTTTATTTTTTTTTCTTTAGGAATCCCTCTCAGATTCTGGCAAGTTTCATCCTCTTTTCTGGGGTCAATCCATGAATTTTCCAAATTCAAGATCACAACATTAATAACTTTATTAATAAAATATAATCATTCACATAATCATGTTTATCACCTACTAGCATATGTCTTTGTAGCTATTACATAATAATTCAAGTTCTTGAAAATGGGAGATGTTACATCATCCCCCCTTTAAACTTAACACCCTCCTCGGTGTTATTATTCAGAAGAATTATTCAAAAGAAAATAAGTCAGGGTATGAAGCCCTTATAACCTCTTATTTTTCCCAAGTCGCCTCCTCAAGAGTAAAGTGTTGCCACTGCACTTTAACCTTAGATATGACCCGATTCCGCAGTATGGTTTCCCTCCATTCCAAAACTCAGAGTGGTTTAGCCAAGAAATCCCCTTCGGGTTCCACCTGTAGAAGATTCCAATGAATTACGTGAGAACTGCCATGCACATATTTTTTTAATAGTGACACATGAAATACATTATGTACTTTAATATGAGCAGGTAGAGCTAATTGATATGCTACTAGACCTATTTGATCCAACACTTTGAATGGTCCACAGTACCGTGGTGCTAACTTAGCATAGCTTCCAGTACTCAAGGTACTCTTACAAGGCCTGATCCTCAAGTACACATGTTCCCCAATTTGAAATTCCTTAAAAACTCTTTTTTTATCTGCATAACTTTTTTGTTTGTCTTGAGCAGTCCTAATATTTTTCTGAATTCTTCTCACTATCTCTTCCATTTCACCCAAGAGTTCAGGCCCAAGGATCAACCGATCCTCTGGCTGACTCCAACTAAGAGGGGTATGGCATTTCCTGCCATAAAGAGCCTCAAAGGGGCTCATCTTAATGGAAGCCTGGTAACTGTTGTTATAGGCAAACTCAGCCAAATGTAAGTAGTCTTCCCATTTTGTGGGTCTATCCATCACATACATTCGAAGAAGGTCCTCCAAGACCTGATTTGTTCTTTCTGTTTGCCCATCCATCTGTGGGTGGTATGCTGTACTAAAATTCAATTTGGTACCAAAATTCCCAAATAGTGACTTCCAGAATTTTGAAGTAAACTTGGCGTCCCGATCCGACACGATCATTTTCGGTATACCATGTAATCTGAAAATATCTTTCATGAAGATATTTGCTATTTGTGCCGTTCCAAAGGTGGATTGTACAGGAATGAAATGGGCTTCTTTTGTCAGTATATCTACTACCACCATTATGGAATCATGCTGATATCGAGTTTTTGGTAATCCAGTTATGAAATCCATGGAAATCATTTCCCACTTCCATTCTGGAACAGGTAGTGGATTCATCAGACCTGCTGGATGTTGATGTTCTATTTTTACTTGTTGACACTGCAGGCACTTCGCCAAATAATCAACTACCTCCTTTTTCATTCCAGCCCAGAAAAATTGTTTCCTTAACGCAGTTATCATTTTTTGGTATCCTGGGTGGCCTGCGTATGGCTCTTTATGTTGTTCGTCAAATATTAATTGTTTGAGAGGGGTACTATTTGGAATAACCCATCTACCTTGGCAGGTGATCAATCCTTTAGAATTGATCACATACCTTGTTGTCTTACCTTGCTATATCTGCTTGTACAATTCTTGGTATTGGGGGTCATGTTGTCCTGCTAATCTCACCTGTTCCTCAAAATTTATTTTTACACTTACTCCCATGTGTGCAACTGTAGCATGGGCATGCCGACTTAACGCATCAACAATCTTATTCTCCTTTCCTTTAATATGTTTGATTTCAAATTAAATTTCACTAAGGAAGGCTAGCCATCTTTCCTATCTAGCATTTAAGTCGAGCTGACTAAAAAAATATTTAAGCCTGATGTGGTCGGTCATTAAAACAAACTTTTTACCCAACAAATAATGTCTCCACATTTTTAACGCATGAATTACTACAACCAACTCCAGATCATACACAACATAATTTTGCTCGTGTTTTTTCAATTTCTAGGATTCATAGGCTATCACAACATTGTTTTGTAGCAAAAACCCTCCTAATCCCTCAAGGCACGCATCTGTGCATACTACAAATTCTTGTTCCGGATCTGCTATCCATAATACAGGAACCCTTTTCCTCTAATGAGGTGATGGGGTATGGTAATCTAGAAAAGTTCTTCACAAATCTACGATACTATCCTACAATCCCCATAGAAGAACAAAATGCAGACACATCCCTTGGTACTGGCCATTCCAAAATGTCTATAATATTTTGAGGGTCCACTGCTAATCCTTCTTTAGATATGACATGTCCCAAGTATTGTATCTTGGTTTGGAAAAACTCACACTACCTTTTGTGTATAGTTTGTTTTCTCTTAAGGTCTACAGGAAGATCCTTAAATGTTCTTGATGCTCCTCCTCGTTCTTGGCATATACCAAGATGTCATCCATAAAAACCAATACAAATTGATCCAGATATTGGTGCAGCACGTTGTTCATGAGACACATGAATTTCGCAGGAGCATTAGTGAGACCAAAGCGTAACACCACTAACTCATAGTATGCATAGCGTGTTCTAAAAGTTGTCTTATGTATATCTTCCTCTTTAGTTCGTAGCTGAGGATACCCCGTTCTCATATCAATCTTTGAAAAGACTGAGGGCCCTCTGACTTGATCAAATATATCGTCTATTCTTGGTAGGGGGTATCTGTCTTTTACTGTTAATTTGTTTAACTGGTGGTAATATATACACATTCTGTATGCACCATATTTATTTTTTCACAAAAAGAACTGGTGCCCCCCCAAGGGGAAACACAATTATGTAACCAGCAACATGCATAGGTTACAAAATAATATACATCCTTGCAACTAGTAAACTTAACCATTCACGAAGGTTTTGAAACCAAACAATTTGCATCCCTTTACAATTAACATGAAATTCTTCCAATAATAAAGAATAATCATCTACAGAAGATAATCCAATGCGATATCACCGTTACTGAAATGAATATGGAATTGTACAATTAATAAAAGATATTCATCTATTCACAACTAATCAAATTAACATGAAATTATGCAATTAATGAAGAATATCCATTTAGTCAACTACTAACTCATAATTAAGGGAATTAACATAAAACTGTATAATTAATGCAAAATATATATCTAACCAATTGCTAACTCATAATTAAGGAAATTAACATGAAACTTTGCACAGATTAAGAACAATGGCTTTAGAAGTTAACTAACCCTTAACCTTCAATCTATAAAATGGAATATGCAACTAATATAACATCATTCAAAATATAGTTAGGAATTTTCTAACCAAATTTTCTTGAACTCGGATACCAATGGCTGGCTATGCCAGCCTTCCCAACCACGAACCCTCTTTTCCTGCCCGAGATATGACAACTTGCGAGGCATGAGTAACCTCTACTCTTCCTTGATAATTCTTATTTATCATTATCAAGTTCACGGATGTTTTCCTTGGAAGTGTCCTGTCTTCAAGGGTTTTGTTTCCCCTCAGCCTAGGATTTTTCCATGTTTTTCCTTAAAGCTAAAAGCCTACTTTTCACTTGCAATGCTTTTATTGTCTTTATCTCCCACCGGTTAACACACACACACACACACACACATATATGTATAGATATATATATTTCTTTATATATTTTTCTTTAGGAAAAATCATGAATAATATGATCCCTCTTAGATTCTGGCAAGTTTCATCCTCTTTTCTGGGATCAGCCCATGAATTTTCCGAATTGAAGATCACAACATTAATAACTTTATTAATAAAATATAGCCATTGAAATAATCATGTTTATCACCTACTATCATATATCTTTGCATCTATTACATAATGATTCAAGTTCTTGAAAATGGGAGGTGTTACACATGCATATATATGCATTTTACCTTCACTTTCGAAACAACAATCTCCACATGCTCAAGCATGACTAGTTTGGAGAAAAAATCAACCCAACAAAATAA